>CAMRHE010000018.1:10392500-10992500 GCA_947044405.1 Leptodactylus fallax | reverse complement strand
CCCGAACTATAGTGCCCTTGCTGCTCCTCTGACAGACCTCACCAAGAAGAAGTTGCCGAAAACCGTCCAATGGACGGATACCTGTGAGCACTCCTTCCAGGCCCTGAAGGCAGTCCTGTACTTCAAGCATACGATGAATCTCGTCCACTTGTATTACAGACCGACGCCAGCACCTACGGTCTCGGTGCCGTGCTGAGCCAGATTGACTCAGCGGGGCAAGAGCACCCAGTGCAGTACCTCAGTACAGTAGAAAGCTTCTGCCGCGGGAGGTGGCCTACGCCACAGTGGAGAAGGAATGCCTGGCAATTGTTTGGGCCCTGCAGCATCTGCAGCCTTACTTGTATGGGCGCCACTTCACCGTGGTGACAGACCACAACCCTCTGATCTGGATAAAGCGTATCGCAGGTCAGAATGAGCGATTGTTGCGCTGGAGCCTGGTGCTCCAGCAATACAATTTCGACATTCGGCACAAGCCCGGCCAGGCCCATGGCAATGCAGACGGCCTATCCCGGCGTGGTGAAGCTGCAGAGGTGCTCTCAGAAGAGGAGCACAGGCCCCTACTTCCTACAAGCCCCATCTAAAAGGGGGAGGTGTGATGATTCCCCTTAAATATGGCTATAACTCAAAGATGTATTTCGATCTCTGGGTATCGTATCTCCTTCTTACTTCCATTTATTCATAATGTGCGCAGCTATAATCCTAGATGTATGTTGTCAGTAGGGTAACCTTGTAATAATAGGGCTTTGTATCCATCCCAGAATAGCTCCATTGAATTCTTACATAGCCCTGGGTGATCAAATAAACATGCATTGTTCAGCCTGGGCTGGTAGATCAGACATGGTTGATAACATTGTATCATTTCACTTGGTCTCAGCTCCTTACAAAGAATCTGGACTTGAGTGCATTAATCAATCAGACTTACCGTCGCCGGTGACCTCATTCTGGGTGGTGTAATCAAGGGTATAAAAGATGAGGTAAGAGGTCAGTGGGAGGAGATTGGGCTGAGACTACAAGGAGAATACTATGATGAGACCACTGTGAGACAGACTACTGGAATATACTGTGATGAGCTTGCAGGCTGGAATGTGTTGATGCTGCTGCTAGAAGCTTCCACTGGTTAACTCCACATGCTATGTGTGAGTGTTGGACTATAGAGCCACATCCAGGATATGTGTGGTAAAGTAATTATTTCACTTTTATTCCCTTTTATTTTATTGTACTGTATATTGTAACTAGTAACTGTTAATGCTTGTATATATCTACATATCTGTTCTGAACTGCATGTGTTAGATGTTAATACCGACCCATTTAGGGGTTAATAAATATATAAAATTTAGAAAGCTTGTCTTGTATTTATCCTGTGAACCCAACACTCACTGGCGGTGAGTGTGGTTTTTTATGAAAGAAGTCTCAGGTGTGGGCCAAAGCGGTGTTGGCGCACTGAGGATCTTTCACACTGGGAGAGATCTGTAAATAGCTGAATTTTAGCAAATGGCTCAGGAAGAGAGGGTCCTTTGCGGGAGGCCTGCATAAGGTGGTCCTTGATATGGAAAAAGTGTATACGAGCTATAGTATCTTTAGGAAGGTATTCTAGGAGGCCCTTCGGTTTTCGAAGGCGGTGAGATCTATCTATAATCAAGTCCGGGTCTGAGCAGTGAGACAAAGTGGCTTTAATCAACTGCTGTAGGTAAGGAACCAAGTCTTTAGTGGAGACTGATTCCGGTATTCCACGGAACTTGATGTTATTACGTCTATTTCTGTCTTCCATATTTGCTAATTTAAGTTTGACTTCCGCCAGCTCCTCTAAGATCATTATGTGAGTCTACAATAGAATTGTGCGCTGTGGCAAAATGCTCCATTTTTTGTTCAACATGGTTGATCCTATCGCCAAGCGAGTCAACACTGGAGTATACATTAGTGATAGCCTTAGTGATATATTTCTGTATAGATCTATGTAAGGCAAACACTATATCTTTCAAGAAGAACTCAGAAGCAGTTTGGGCACTGGCAGGGATCGCCTGAAGCACATCAGAATCTGTAAGATGAGGCTACTCAGACTGCATCCCAGATCTGGACTCAAAACAGAAATTTGTGTCCCATTTTACTCTTTGCTTAGCAGGACTCTGAGCTGGGGTTGCTGGATCGTTGGAAGATGTTGCAAAAGCATGTGATGAGGCATGTGTACTGCCTTGAGCTGTTATAGGCTCTGGGGGAGGGTGAAAGTTCCTCTTCTGTGAGGGTGAGGCACTCGAGCCAGCATGAGCCTGTCCCCCCTGCAAAGGAAAGCTTTTTATATATTATTACTTTTGTCAGATTCAAGTTATTTCTGTGACCATTGTGGGTTTTTCTTTCATTAAACGAGGGGTACCAACAATTTTGTCCACAAGTGTATATATATATATATATATATATATATATATATATATATATACAGTATATGTACACACAAACATATACCTGCCAAAATCAACACATTCAGCTAATGTTTGTTAGGATTGTATTAAAGGGTTTTTCCAGGACTTAGCCTAAGAATAGATCATCAATATATACAGTGATTACGGAAAGTATTCAGACCCCTTTAAATTTTTCACTCTTTGTTTCATTGCAGCCATTTGCTAAAAGCAAAATGTTCATTTTAATTCTCATTAATGTACATTCAGCACCCCATCTTGACAGAAAAAAAACAGAAATGTAGATATTTTTTCAAATTTATTAAAAAAGAAAAACTGAAATATCACAAGGTCATAAGTATTCAGACCCTTTGCTCAGTATTGAGTAGAAGCCCCCTTTTGAGCTAGTACAGCCATGAGTCTTCTTGGGAATGATGCAACAAGTTTTTCACATCTGGATTTGGGGATCCTCTGCCATTTTTCCTTGCAGATCCTCTCCAGTTCCGTCAGGTTGGATGGTGAACATTGGTGGACAGCCATTTTCAGGTCTCTCCAGAGTTGCTCAGTTGGGTTGAGGTCAGGGCTCTGGCTGGGCCAGTCAAGAATGGTCACAGAGTTGTTCCAAAGCCACTCCTTTGTAATTTTAGCTGTGTGCTTAGGGTCATTGTCTTGTTGGAAGGTGAATCTTTGGCCCACTCTGAGGTCCAAAGCACTCTGGAAGAGGTTTTCTTCCAGGATATCTCTATACTTGGCCGCATTCATCTTTACTTCAATTGCAACCAGTCGTCCTGTCCCTGCAGCTGAAAAACACCCCCATAGCATGATGCTGCGACCACCATGTTTCACTTTTGGGATTATATTGGGCAGGTGATGAGAGTGCCTGGTTTTCTCCACACATAACGCTTAGAATTAATGTCAAAAAGTTCAATCTTCGTCTCATGAGACCAGAGAATCTTATTTCTCATAGTCTGGGAGTCCTTCATGTGTTTTTGGCAAACTCTATGCGGTCTTTCATATGTCTTGCACTGAGGAGAGGCTTCCTTTGGGCCACTCTGCTATAAAGCCCCGACTGGTGGAGGGCTGCAGAGAAAGTTGATTTTGTAAAACTTTCTCCCATCTCCCTACTGCATCTCTGGAGCTCAGCCACAGTGATCTTTGGGTTCTTCTTTACCTCTCTCACCAAGGCTCTTCTCCCATGATTGCTCAGTTTGGCTGGACGGCCAGGTCTACGAAGAGTTCTAGTGTGTGCCTTTCCTAATCAAGTCCAATCAGTTTAATTAAACACAGCTGGACTCCAATGAAGGAATAGAACCATCTCAAGGAGGATCAGAAGGAAATGGACAGCATGTGAGTTAAATATGAGTGTCACAGCAAATGGTCTGAATACTTATGACCATGTGATATTTCAGTTTTTCTTTTTTAATAAATTTGAAAAAATATCTACATTTCTGTTTTTTTCTGTCAAAATGGGGTGCTGAGTGTACATTAATGAGAAATAACATGAACTTTTTTGCTTTTAGCAAATGGCTGCAATGAAACAAAGAGTGAAAAATTTAAAGGGGTCTGAATACTTTCCATACCCACTGTAAGTAATCATTATGTGATTGTTAGGGGACCTGTGGCATCCCAGAGCTGGCTATGGCTGGGCTGAGGGTGATCTCTGTGCATTGTATTATTTCCTGTTGCTTCATAGCCTGTGTGACATAGCAGGGGGTCCTGAGTCTCACACAACACAGCGCCACCTAGTGAGCCTCACACATGCATTACACCTCCCATAGGATTGAATAGTAACCAAATGTCCAATGGGAGGACATCGCCTGGGAAAAGGGGAGGAGTCAGCTGATCACTGGGTCCCCATGGTAACACCCCTGCAGGAAGGTCCTGCGTGTGAGGAGTTAGAAGTGTGGAGTGTTAGGAGGAGGAGGTGAGGAGATAAGTGTGATGTCCTGTGAAGAAAGCAGTGAGTTTAGTGCAGGAATCTCAAGTCCTAGACAGGCCCAGGAAGGTTGGAGAGCTGACATACTCCAGCTATTCAGAAGATCCTGTCCCCTGTCTGCCTAGCCATCGCCCTGAAGGAAGTCAAGCATCATTATCCTGTCAGCATGAGACTGTGGAGAGAACATTCTGGAACACGTGCTCCATAGCAAGTATCACAGGATCCAGGGGCCAAGGCCAGACCTGTGGAATATCCTGCCACCCTGACTATTGCACCCCGAAACTCTGAGCTATCAGGACCACATAACGTGAGTGGGGAATATTATGTACTAATATCATGGTGGGCATCCTCCTATGAGCCAAATAGGAGCCCAGACGCACCTTAGGGCTGTAACACTGAAGTATAAGGGGCTAGGAACACCTTTCATCAAGTCTACCCTGCACCCCAGGACGTTGCTGTGTCACCAGGCGTACCCCGTTGTTTTGTATTGAAGAAACTGTTTAAGCATTTGTGCCTCCACACCCATGGAAGTAAAAGTTCAACTTTACAACCGTTTCTGTGTCTGACTCTGCACCGACAACATCAGGGCGCCCCAAACACCACCAGTTGGCACAGTATAGGGGAAGCGCCCCGGGGGAACAATCACCACCAACATTTGTGCAGCCCCCTCATCACCGGTACCAGTGGTGGTAACGTGGGACAGCACCAGCGCTGCGCCCTCGTGCCCAGAGACCGTGACAAGTCTGCGCTGTTTGCACCCCGCAATCCCAACTGCAGCGTTACCTTCCATCTGGTCACCGCAGACCAACATCTGGGACCCCCACCCATCAGCTAAAGAAAGGTTAAATCAGGTTAAAGAGATTGGTTAGGTGAGCACTGGGGCTCCTACGCCATGTGACTGATGAAGGTGACATCATGAACATAGTGAAGATGCCACAGTGCTTGAGAGATTTAGCAGAGATTTAGCAAAGTTCAACAGCCACATCATTATCCCTGACTTCAGCTCATTCACTCTAGCCACCTGTGTATTCTGCAGCCCCACTCAGACCATCTCACTCTCTCCAGCCACCTCTTTATTCTGCAGTCCCACTCTGACTGTCTCACTCACTCCAGCCCCACTCATCTCTTGGGATAATCCATTTAATGTGCTATGTTAAACTTTGCTGCATTTATTTGAAATTATATTAATGTAAAGTGACTCTTTTGCGTTAATACATTTTAGGGGAAAACATGGGATTATAAACTTGGGGCAACCATAACATGCATACAAAGCCATATGGGGTAATATACATTCTAAATATATTATAATAAGTATAATACATTAAATAATTTAAAACCATGACATCAGGCTTCACAGTTGGCCACTGTGGTTTTCTTGGACAGGCTGCAGGTCATAGGTTTTCAGTGACAGTAACCTCTTCATCTTTTGATTGAATTTTTCACATTTCCTCTAAAAGATACATCATGCATAAGAGTAGTGCCAACTCCGGTCATGGGTGCTGCTGTCTCTGTGACAGAACATAATGGTTCAGAGAGGTAGAGGAAGGGAGCCATGAGCCTCTTCTCTATAATTCTCGATAAATAACCTGCTAAAACCAGGAATATACAGCAGCTCCCATATAAGGTACTGACATCCTTCTCTCCCACTGCTCAGTCCTTCATTCTCCTATCCAGAGTCACCTACGATAATGATATTAGTACTTTCCAGGGAGCTTCTACCCCCTACCATACCCCCACCCTCTGAGAAGTTCAATAAGGAAAGTTACTTGAGGCTAATGTTGAGCCCATGCAGCAATTTGATGGAGTCAGGGCATCATTGGTCAGACATTACAATGCAAAGGCTGAAAATCGTGAGTGAGATCTGTAGCCATAATTGACATGCCCTTATACATAATGGCCCTCTTATGTCCTCACACAGTATAATGGCCTCCATATTATGTCCCATATAGTATAATGACCCCTTATGTCCCCATACATTATAATGACCCCCTTATGCGCCCATACAGTATAATGGCTCCCTTATACCCCCATGCAGTATAATGTCCCTCTTATACCCCAATAGTCTGATGTCCTCCATTCAGTACAGTGCCCCCCTTATACCCCTATCTAATGTCCCCATATAGTACAGTGTCCCATAAAATGTCCCCATACAGTACAAAGCCCCCATATAATGGCCTCTAATTCCCCCTTACTGTACAGTGCCCCCATAAAATGCCATCATACAGTAGAAATCTCCTATGTAATGGCCCTAATTCCCCCATACAGTACAGTGGCCTTCTAATTACCCTATATAAAGTCCCATACAGTACAGTGCCCCCATATAATCGTCCAGTGTTGGACTGGAATGTCTAGAGCCCACCAGTGGAATTGTGTTTAGGGGCCCACCACCAGGACCCCTGCAGATTAGCTGTACCGACACAGCGTGGCTACAGGTAATAACCATGCTATGCTGCTCACCCACCATACAATGTGCACCACTGCACTACCTAAACCCACCTCTACACTATGTATGGCAAGTGAGCAGCATGACTCCTGTAATTGTTAACCACAACTGCGGTTATCAAGAATATGGTGAGTATGGAAATAGCATGGAAATAATACTGGTAGCTGCATGTTCCAATAAACATCTGATCTGCGGTGGCTTAGCAGTCTAAGAGATCTAAGAGATCAGTGGGGGTCTAATACCCAGGGCCTCTGCTGATCAACTGTTTGAAGAAACCATGGTGGTTTTGTGAGCGTTGTGACTCCTTCACTATTTACATCACACAGATCTGTTATATAGTGATCATGCAATGTAATTACAGCCTGTGATAATATCACATGTCTGCTATAAAACAATAAAACAGATGGGGTGTGATGTAAATAATGAAGAGGCCCCACACAGTGTAATATGCTTCACCGTAGCCCCCACACAGTATAATATGCTCCACAGTGACCCACACACAATATAATATGCTGCACATTGGCCCCCACACAGTATAATATGCTCCATAGTGGCCCCTACACGCAGTATAATGTGTTCCACAGTGGCCCCCACACAGTATAATGTGCTCCAGAGTGGCCCCCACACAGAATATTCTCCACAGTAGCCCCCACACAGTATAATATGCTCTACAGTGGTCCCCACACAGTATACTATGCTCCACAGTGGCCCTATACAGTATAATATGCTCCCCCTTAAGCCACTTCAGGCTATCCCCACAAAATTTGATGAATATACTTGAAGTACAGCATTCTGATTAGTTTTAGTGCTACTATTATACACTGGAGTCGCCTCAGACCCCAGATTATAATAATCAGAGGCCCAGGGGAGGCGACGGAAAATAACAAACACATATACTCACCTTATATCACCTCTTCTGCGCATTCTTGCTCCATCTGGTTGTCTTCAGCATCCTCTTCTGTCTGTGACAGAAGTCACGTGCCCCAGAGGTCACTGCTTGGGCCTCAGTGGTCATGTGGACCGAAGAAGATGCTGGGAGCCATTGGAGTCCCAGGAGAGGTGAGTATAAGTGTTTGTTATATTTATTCACCTCTCCTGAGCCAGGCCCCTTTCCATTAACAATATGTATAGCGGTCAAGGAACCAGGCTTTCCCCAATCATTATCAATGTATTGTGGGCTCCCGATCATCTCCAACGGGCCCCGTACCACTTTGGCCCCGATCGTTACGCCGCCTTTTACCAGACCTCCACTGCTTATTAAAAAAAGCAGTGGGGGTCCGGTAGGACCCACTAAAGGCATGGGGCCCACTGGGGTATTCACTGATACCCTGGTGGGCCAGTCCGACCCTGTAATCGTTCCTTATGATCCCATACAGTACAATTCTCCTTTATGTCCCCATATAATGACCCCTTATGCCCCCATACAGTATAATGCTCCCTATATGCCCCAAAATGATGACCCCTTATGCCTTCCCCCCACCCCCTGCTTTACAGTGCTTTGATCAGTCAGTGCAGATTTCATTGTTCATGAAGGACAGGCAGCACTCTCATAACCTAGGAAGACTGGCTGGACTTCTCCAGAATGTATGTAGCAGAAAAGAAGATGGACAGGAAAGAGCTTGCTTATTTATTAAATCTGTGATCCCATTAGAATCCATATAATTTAATTAGCCACTTGTCAAAGTGTATAATTCATATAATCAGAGGACTTGAAAATGGAAGTCTGTGATGTGACTGATATATAAGCCTTGGATTACTGTATTTAGAATACAATATAATAACACAACGTATCAGGCTTATAGTGCCCTTCATAAGACTTTATTGCAAAGTCAAAAAAGAAATTGGCTCAAAGTAGATGCAAGACAAAAGTGTGAAGCAGCAGTATCACTAGCACTCCGCACTTTAGTCTTACATCCACTTTGGGCTCCTTAGGACCCATCGCTATTTTTATTTTGACTTTGCAATATAGCCTGATGAAGGGCGCTATAAAACCGAAATGTTGCATTATTATAGTATATTCTAAATAATTAAAGTTCACATCAAATTGTATTTTCCATATTCAAGGGCTTTTACATCCAAGTCACATCACAGACTTTCATATTCAAGTCCTCTGTATAAATTATACACTTGGACAAGCAGCTAACTGAATTATATGGATTTTAATGGTATCACATATTTAATAAATAAGCAAGCTCTTGAAAACCATTTTAGAGTGCTGTCCATCTTCTTTAGTGCAGATTTCATTGTCACTTACCACTCTTAACTCCTCCAACCCTTGCCCTTCCCTGCTCTGGTACACTTAATTCTGCCAGCACCAAAGCAGGAAAAAAGCTGGGGATGGGGTATTCTGAGAAGCTAAGTGCAGCAAGGGAGAAATAAATCTGCACTGAGCGCCCTGTGTGTGTAATGAACACTTGCATCTATACTGAAGGAAGGCCGGACCAGGGCGCAGACTAAGGGAAGGCCGGCATGACAGGGGCCTGACGGTGGGGCTTGGGGTTACTAAGGGGAGGGGTATGTCTGTGGCGGGAGTAGTTAGGGGCAGGGGATATAGGGGATCGGGTCTGCTTCCCGCGGTCATTCACCGCTGGGAAGGAGCCATTGACATGCAGAACGCTCCCTACCTGAGTCCAGATGTCCGACGTGGAGGCTATCCTGGGGTTAGCTCCGCACTGCTGCCGGCTCCGTGGATGCTGCATGGCTTCGGCAGCAGGTGCTGGGGATCGTGGACGCGGTCCCCGGAGATATGACGCCCGGCTCCCCGTGGCCTGGTCCTGGCCAGGCCGCGTCCTCGGCTCGGCGGCAGTGTCAGGCGAGGCCTCTGGAGCGGCTCAGCCCAGATACAGCGCCTAGGTCTCGGCGTCGGCTCCGGAGCCCTTCTAGGGACCCTCCAGGCCGGCAGATGTACCCTACAGCCAGGGGCAGCGGCCCACGGCCTGGGAGGGATCCACAGCAGCGGCCGGGACCAGCGGAGGCGAGGGGGCGGAGCTTGTGGCCTGTGCGGCCCCTCCCCCTTCCCTCCTCCACCATCTGCAGCCTTGGCTACGGTGGCCCTGCCTGGCGATGCTCCGGTCGGGGGGGGCCACCAGGCGCTCTGGAAGACAACTGATGCCACCTGGATCTTCACGCTGGCCTGCTGGAGCGGCTGGGTGGAGTTCGGCGCCCGAAGGTTGGCGGGCTGCTTCCGGCGGACGGTCTCCGGGCCGGTCCTCATCTAGTTTGCCGTCTTCATCCAGGCGAGAATGTCCTTCCTGTGCTGGCTGTTCTACTCCTGCGGCGGCTGGTGGCGTTGGCCAGGACTCTGTTGGCGAAGACTTTTTTAGTTTCAATAATTTTTATTGATTTTCAAAATAAATGTGAGAAACAATATTGACATACATTGTGATATACATTCTTACATAATCTGTTCAAGACATATTCTTTGGAATGTACATCAATGAGACAGAAAACAGAAATTGAGTAAGCGATAACAGTAACAATAACACTAACATTTGGGCACATTTCCAGGGTTAGCGTGACATATTTCAAAGACGATCCTTTCATATGTTCCATTCCACTTCCGCTCCTTAAACCTCCCTGCTTCCTGGCTCTCGTTATGCAACAAATCGAGAGTTAACCCATGCATCCCATATGTTTGCAAAACTATGATAGGAGTCATTTCCCAGTGCAATTACCCTCTCATAGGTATATGTAGTATTAATAGCCAGCAACAGTGCGGAGTCTGATGGAGGGGTCACTGATCTCCATCTTTGCACCAACATTAATTTAGCTATTGTCAAGATTTTACAGAGGAGTTTTTTAAATTTGTTCAATTCCTCGGGAATTCCAATTGATAGGATGGCCAGAGGTGAGGAGTAGGGGAGGCGGAAATTAAATATTTCCGATAACATGTCAAAGACCCTATTCCAGTATCCACAAATTATGGGGCAATGCCCCAAAATATGGAGAAGGGTTCCTCTCCCTCCACATCCTCTCCAGCACTCCTCAGAGACCGAAAGATATGCCCTATGTAAAGTGGATGGGGTTCTGTACCACCTTAAAGTTACTTTCATAGCCGTTTCTATGTGAGTATTGCATTTTAAGGATGTATGACTAAGTTTGATAGCTTGTTCCCACTCATCCAAGGTGATGATTCTTCCCAAATCCCTCTCCCAACAACGGAATGGTGTAGATCTAGTAAAAGTTGCTACTCCATCCATTCTATTGTATAGAAACCTTAAACCCCTCATCTTAGTCGACAGCCAGGTGAATACCGTACTGCTGTGGGGTACTGTCGATATCGGGTTCTTAGATATAAAATGCCATATTTGAGAGTATTTAAGGAAGTCACCTCTATGAATTCCAAATTTCTGTGTTAGATCTGTAAATGATAAAAATTGCTTGGTATCGGATTGTAAGTGGGAGACCTGTGTAATCCCCTTCGCCTCCCATTCCGAAATTACTAGGTCTTCTATCGCCCAGGCCATAAGTGACAGAGGCATCTCTGAGGCATAAAAGTGACTCGCAGGATTTGCTTTCCCGTGAAGCAGCTTCCATGCGGTCACTGCTGCTTGCATAACTGGGGACAGGGACTCAGGCATAGGAATGTTCCAGAAGGGCCCCCACAAGGTATCCTTCAGTTTTAAAGGATATATGAACGATTGCTCTATGTGGATCCATGGTACCGAGGTATCAGCTAATCTCCATCTAGCGCACTGTGTGACTAGGGACACTATGTAATAATTCCTAACCACTGGTACTCCCAGTCCTCCCGCTTCTTTTTGTTTAAATAGGAAGCTTTTGTTAACTCTGGCGAAGACTTTTTTGACTCTTCCCTGCGGTTGGATTCGGGACTGGTGGCTGGCGGGATCACAGCTTCTGCGCAGCCTGGTGAGTGTTTGTCTCTGTCTTGTTCTGTGCCGGCGTTGTTTAGGTCTCAGGAGAGTGGGGAGGGACCGAATGCGGCGGCCGGGGATGGTCAGGCAGCTGCGGGGTCGACTGCGGGTTTAGAGGAGGATCTGCGGGCTTTGTTAGGCGGGCTCCGTGACGTATTGGCGCGTTCGGGTGGTGGTGGTGGGGGGACTTCCGGGTCCCCTGTTGCAGCGTGGGTTGGGGGCTCCCCGCCCCCTCCGGTGATAGTGTTGCTGTCAGATAGTTTGGTTTGAAAAGAAGCGGGGGTGGCTGTGTCAGTGCAGACGGATAAGGAGAGCGACGGCATTCGTTTAGACGATAGTGCAAGGGGGGAGGTCTACATCTGCTTTGAGAGACCCCTGGGTGCTCATTTGAAGAAGGAGGTGAAGGACAAGATTTGCCGTGATGAGTACGTCAAAATCTTTTCCCTGCTTCCGCTGGAAAAGTTTAATTTGGACAAGAGAAAACGGGACAAGAGTAAAAAGGAGGAGGAGGAGAAGAGACGATGGCGATTGATCCCGCAGACTTTTACCAACTGACTGCAAGCGTTCGCCATCCTTGCTAGTGTCATTGGGGAAAAAGCTCCCGAAAATTGTTCGGGTCCTTTCTGCTATTTAGATGCTATTGGGGAGGCCTATTGGGTTTATGGGGGTCAGACGTGGCTGCGCTATGATGAGCAGTTCCATCAGCAAAGGGCGGTGTGCCCAACCATAAAGTGGGACCAAAAGGACATCGGGTTGTGGTTGAGGGTTATGGCCCTTTCACAGTTTGGGCAGCCCTTTCAGGGGGGGCCGGATCAGTCCACGAGTCAGTCTGCGGCAGGTCAGGGGACTGGGGGGAAGTCAGGATTCTGCTGGCAATTTAATGAAGGCCAGTGTAAATTCGGGATGTCCTGCAAGTTCAGGCATGCATGTTCTGTGTGCGGGGGAGCCTCCCATGGCTCCGCCCGCTGCTTTAAGAAGGGAAAAGGGCGTCAGGCTGGCGGGGCAACTGGCCATGGGGCAGACTCCGGTGAAACTGCGCGAGATGGAGCCTTATCTAAATCGGTATCCGGACCGTGTTAAGGCTCAGTTGTTGCGGGATGGTTTCAAGTACGGTTATCGGATACAGTCTGCCCTCCGGGAGGCCTCCTTGTCCACAAAAAAAAATCTTGTTTCTGCATATCGACATTCCAGGTTGATGGGAGAGAAGTTGGCCAGGGAGGTCTCCTTGGGGTGTATGGCAGGCCCCTTTAGTTTACTGCCGTTTGCGGATTTGGTAGTTTCCCCGCTCGGGTTTGTTCCTAAAAAAGAGCCCAACAAGTTTAGATTGATCCATCATTTGTCGCACCCCAAAGGGGGTTCGGTTAATGATGGCATTGACCCTGAGTTCAATTCCGTTGTTTATACTTCCTTCGATGCAGCGGTTCAGTGGGTGCGACAATATGGGCCTGGGGCGTTGCTGGCTAAGACGGACGTGGAATCGGCCTTTCGTCTCCTCCCGATCCATCCGGAGAGGAGAGGAGAGCTCTTAGGGTGTTACTGGGATGGAGCGTACTTTGTGGATCGTTGTCTCCCTATGGGTTGCTCGATCTCTTGTGCATATTTTGAGGCCTTTAGCTCGTTCTTGGAGTGGGTGGTAAGGGACCTGGCGGGCGTCGGGTCCGTCATCCACTACTTGGACGATTTCTTGTGCCTCGGTCTGGCTGGCTCCTCGGTTTGTCTTTCCTTGCTACGGACTCTGGAATGGGTGATGGCGCGTTTTGGAGTCCCCTTGGCCCCGGGGAAGATGGAGGGCCCGGCCTCGTGTTTGCGTTTTCTGGGTATCACTATCTTTACTGAGAGAATGTAGTGTTGTCTGCAGGATGAGAAATTGGTAGCGCTTAGACAGGAGGTGGGGCGGGCTGCTAGGTTGCGGAAGATTACACTCCGGAACTTGCAGTCCCTGCTCGGGAAACTCAACTTCGCTTGTAGGATCATGCCCATGGGTCGCGTTTTTTGTAGGCGCTTGGTGGGTGCTACGGCTGGGATAGCGTCGCCCAGGCATTTTACTCGGTTGACCAGGGACCACAGGGACGACTTAGAGGTGTAGGCCAGATTTTTGCGTGATTATAACGGCCGCTCCTTGGTAATGTCGCCTGTTGTTGATGTTTTTGACTGGGAGTTGTACACTGATGCCTCGGGGGCGGTGGGTTTTGGGGCCTTTTGTCAGGGACAGTGGTGCGCGGGTCGTTGGCCGTTGGAGTGGGTGGAGCAAGGGCTAGTCAGGAATATGTGTTTGCTGGAGCTCTTCCCTATTGTAGTGGCATTGGAGGTTTGGGGGGATCGTTTTTCTGACAAGAAGGTGCGTTTCCACTGTGACAACCAGGCAGTGGTTGGTGCCATTAACTCGCTGACAGCTTCTTCCCTGCCGGTGGTTCGTCTGTTATGGCACCTGGTTTTGCGTTGTTTAGCTTTGAATGCGTGGGTGCCAGGGGCGCACCGCTAATGAGGCAAAGTGAGGCGGCCGCCTCAGGCGGCATTTTTACAATTTAATGTAAACCAGCCCAGGACAGGCCGCTTTAAAAAAAAAAAAAAAACCAGAGCTGAGCGGGGCCTGTCCTGGGCTGGTTTACAAGACGTCGTATCTCAGCGCAGGCGGCGATACAATGACGTCATCACGCCGCCTACGCTGAGACACAGACGTCGCGGACAAGAGGAGGCGGCGGCGGCTGCATCAAGGCATTGCAGGTGAGTATAACTTTTATAACTTCTTTTATATATATAAATAGGCCGTAACCTGTAGGAGCATCCCCGGCAGATCAGGGCCTATTTATTTACCTACCCCGCGTCTGCTCGTGGCCGCCCCCGCTTCCCCTTCTGCTATGGGCCACAGAAAGGGGAAGTGGATGCCGCTGTGAGCTGCCGCGGGCATCGGTAAGTTAGGCCGCGGGCCGCAAATACTACTATTATTATACTCCGGGGTCTATTCAGACCCCGGAGTATAATAATCGGAGGCCTAGGATTGGTGAGGGAACATAAAAACCAATGTTACTCACCTCCTGCGATCCGATGTAACTCCGAACAGGCTTGAGGCCTCTGGTGACGTCATCAGGTCGCGTCGCCGGCCTGATCATGTGACGTGTGTGCGCAATTAAACAGGGCCGAAAGCTGCAAGGAGTGCACCGGTGTCCAGGATAGGTAAGTAACTCTGGTTTTTATGTTTGTATTCTCCCCTGGGTCTCCAATCATTATACTCTAGGGTCTGAAAAGACCCCAGAGTATAATAATAGTTCATGGGTGGTCCACTATGGGGCATAATACCCTGTGCAGGGACCACTGTAGAGCATAATACCCTGTGCAGGGGCCACTCTGGAGCATAATACAAGTGCAGGGGCCACTATAGAGCATAATACTGAGTGCAGGGGCCACTATAGAGTATAATACCGGGTGCAGGGGTCACTATGGAGCATAATACAAGTGCAGGGGCCACTATGGAGCATAATACCAGTGCAAGGGCCACTATGGAGGATAATACCAGTGCAGGGGCCACTATGGAGCATAATACCAGTGCAAGGGCCACTATAGAGCATAATACCAGTGCAGGGGCCACTATGGAGCATAATACCGTGTGCTGGGGCCACTGTGGAGCATAATACCATGTGCAGGGGCCAATATGGGGCATAAAACTGTGTGCAGGAGTTGCTGTGGAACATAATACCGTGTGCAGTGGCCAATGCGGGGCATAATACCGTGTGCAGGGGCCGCTGTGAGGCATAATCCAGTGTGCAGGGGCCGCTGCGGGCCGTAATACTGTGTGCAGGGGCTGCTGTGGAACATTATAGTGTGTGTAAATGGGGCGCTATAAACATGGGCTATGGCACCTGTTTATATTATACGCTGTCTGTTTATAGTGACCGTGTGATGTAATTGTAGCCTTGTCACATACTGTAGACATGTACAGGACGAGGCTGTAGTTACATGACATGGCCGCTATGAGATGAATTACACTATGTAAACAGAGAAGCGGTCACGGCGCTTAAACAGGTACCATTCAAACAGCTGATCAGTGGGGGTCCTGGGTTTTTGAACCCCACTGATTAGTTTATTAGTGACCTGGAAAACCTTTTAATTAGTTAACACCTGGGGCATTATTAATAAGGGGCACTATTTATACAGGGTACACACGGACATAATTAATATAAAGATGCACTTGGGGGTATTATTCATTATGGGGGGTTATATCATATATTTTATAATTGGGGGTAGCAGCAGAATGGGGGCTTTGTGTAGGTGAGGACAATGTGGTTTGGATGCCTGGAAAAGTGAGGAGCCAAAGATGTCTGTGTTGCAAACTTTACAGAGACAAGTCACAGCTGGAAGAAGTGGTCATGGCGGTCCAAAGGGAAGAGAAAGGAAATGTGAAGGATTAGTCAGAGACGTCACCTGTAAGTCACAAAATGTTACTGCCCTGTATTCACCTAAATGATAGAGGATAAATACCTGAGTGATGGGCGTCTGTCTGCTGAGTCCCCCACTGAGCCTGAGAATTGGGGTTTTTCCCCCCACTAGGTGGGAATCCAGCCTGGCTGCAGCCATATATATAGGTGTGTCACTTGGTGGATGGACGAACCCGCGTGGCTCTCATTCACTTTAATGGGAGTGCCAAAGATAGCCGAAGTCCAGTACTCAGCTATCTGCGGGGCTCCTATTATAAAGAATGGGGGCCACGTGGGCTCGTCCATCCACCAAGCAGAAGATGTGTGAAGTTACTTTCATTGTTAATGCCGTGTTGTTGATCTGATACTGAAGTAATACAGGAAGAAGAATTCTTAAAAACTGTTTTATAACTTTGTGTATTGTGTATATTGTGGGACGATAACAGTGTGTTAAACTAGTAGCATGGAAACTCAGTTTTTTTTTTTTTGTTGTTTTTTTTTGGGGGGGGGGGGGGGGCGTCTTTCTATAGTCCGCCTCAGGCAGCAAAGAGGCTAGGTTCACCACTGGTGGGTGCTGGCGGTTCATGTCCCTGGAGTGACTAATGTAATTGCCGACTCTCTTTCTCGGTTCCAGTGGGAGCGGTTTCGGCAGGTGGCCCCCTAGGCGGATGTCTCTGGAATCCCGTGTCCAGACCACCTGTGGGACGTGGTCTTGCTGTGGCCGGTGAGCTAATTTGGTCGTCCTTAGAGGTTGGTACCAGAGCTGCTTATGCGGCCGTATGGAGGGAGTTTGAATCCGTTGCGGGTGAGTTGGGGGGTGTTATTTCGGACAGAGACCGGCGCACGGCGTTTTTGGTGCTGGTGGGCCGGGGGGGTGTTGGCTGGTTGGTCGGTTTCCCGGATGAATCGTTTAGTGGTGGGGTTAGCGTTCGGTTTTCGGGTCCAGGGATGGGTGGATGTAACAAAAGACTTTCTTGTCACGCAGGCCCTCCGGGGTTTCAGGAGGGGCCGGTCCCTCCCTGATGGGTGGCGGCCGGTGTCCTTTCAATTACTTGAACGTCTGGGGGCGGCTTTGCAAGGGGTGTGTTCTTCCCCATTTGAGGTTGCTCTTTTTCATCTGGCTTTTTCCTGGGCATTTTTTGGGGCAATGCGGGTGGGGGAATTAGTCTCTCCATGCAAGAGGCTTGCGGGGGGTGTGTTGGCACAGGACGTGTATTTTGGTGAGTCCGGGGTCGAATTTGTAATGCGTCGATCTAAGACAGATCAGTGCGGCCAGGGCCGCAGGGTGTGCCTGTTTCCCATTCCGGAGTCCACCATGTGCCCGGTGCGGTGCTTCCAGGAGTTCTATAGGCTGCGGAAGGGACAGGGTGGCCCTTTGCTGTGCCATTCCGACGGTTCATTTTTGTCTCGTTTTCAGTTTACGTGGGTTTTTCGGAAGTGTCTGGGGGACTTGGGGCTTGACCCGTCGGTTTTTGCTCCGCACTCTTTCCGCATAGGTGCTGCTACGGAGGCCTTGGTTTGGGGTCTGGGCCCGGATGTTGTGCGGCGGATCGGTAGATGGGCGTCGCGTTGTTTTGTCTCCTATGTGCGTCCTCATTTGCTATAGAGGTTCATAGTCTGTAGGGTGTCCAGTTGGGTTCGGGGGTTTACAGTTTTCTATTATTTATGTTGATTATTTATTTTATAGGTCAACCCCCCCAGCTTGGTCTGGATTTTGGGGCATTCTTATGTTCATTGGGGGGCGGAGCGAGCGAACATGCGCCCCCGCGGACAGCAGCTTGGTCTCCCTAGGTCAGTGGCAGTGGTGCGGTGGCTGGGTTTCCGGGGGTATGCTTTGGGGCCGCATGTTACGCGAGTTTACTAGGTACGCTCGCCTGGATCGTCACCCTGATGTGTTGGTATTGCATTTGGGTGGGAATGACTTGTGCGCTCGCCCCTTCACGATTTACTCCGTCTGTGGTTGGATTGTCCGGGGCTGGTCGTTGTATGGTTGGACATAGTTCCACGTCATTCCTGGCGGGGTGCCAGGTCCGTGGCTAGGGTTAATTGAGATAGGTCCAAGGTTAATAGGTCGGTGGGTGCGTTTGTGATCCGTCATGGGGATTTTGTGGTGCGGCACCATGAGTTGGAGGATTTGCAAAGGGGGTTTTGGTTGGCGGATGGGGTACACCTTAATGCGGTTGGGATTGACCTGTGGGCTTTAGGCTTACAGGGTGGGGGTGGAACGTGCCCTGGCCTTGGTGGGGGGGTGCACATCCTTAAGGTGGTCAAGGCGTGCGCACTGTGGCGGGGTGGGGGGTCCTTGGAGTTGGTAAAAATTCGGGAGTGGGGAAACATGGTGGTTAGTTTCCCCTACAATTAACTATGGTTTTGGTTGGTCTGGCCACTTTTGGGCTCCTGCTGGGTGGTGTCCCAGGGAGTGGTTTGGTATATATGTGGTGAGACTGCCATCAGTGTTTATGGTGCCCCTGAGCCTGTGGTTTGCGGCTGGGGGTAACTTGGTGTGATGGACAGTTTGGCAGCCAGATCTGTGGAGCTCCAAGGACCTCCCCCTCAGAAAAATATATTTATTTCTGGAAAGTTGGGGTTAATTGGTTATTTTGTTATTTAAATTGTTATTTATGTATTTATGATTTTATATATATATATATATATATATATATATATATATATATATATTGTACTTTTTTATGTAATAAAATGGCTGCTGTGGCCAATTAATGCAACCTCACGTGTGTTTGTCTTTGTTCTCAGGTAGAATAAGGTATGGGGGTAGGGGGGAGGAAGGTGAGGTCGCAGCAGTGGTAAGTATAGGATCATTGAAAGCCAACATCCTCAGTGCCAATGCCATGGAAGCACTCATTGCTGAACCTAAGTAGGCCCCCTCAGGCATTATAAGCTATGGCAAATATGGCCCTGACAATGTGTGAACAAGGCGTTAGCACTGTGTTACAAGCTACATACCTGGACTTGTTGTCCTCTTCAAGTTGTTAAGCTCAACTAATACAATATGGCTGACATTTAGTTTTGGAGATTCTGTTTTGTGATATTAGGTGGTGTCTAGGATTCCATGTGCCCTGTGATGTCATCTTAGCTGTTAGTGTTGTTTAGTATATCAAGTGTAAAACATTAAAGGGTATTTCCAACAACAATCATATATCATATAAAAGTATCATATCTCTTATATATATAAAAATGAGTTTCTGTCTGTCTGTCTGTCTGTTCTTTATGTGCGACCAAACGACTGGACTGATCCTCACCAAATTTGGCACACATGTACATCAGGTGTGCGGGAATATTTTAGACTGGGTCTCAGCTCTCTCGGACGTACCGTTCCTGAGATACAGTATTCCCAAAAAATGACCAACATTAGCTAATACAAGCCTGCAAGTCTTTCACTCATATTCCAACTGCCATACACACAATCACATGTCCCTTATTAGCCAATAAGAGATCGCAGGCGCGTACTCTCCTCAGGCACACAGGTTTCCATAGCAACCAAGCTATTTATGACCTGTATTAGTCAATAGCAGTTCGCAGGTCCTTAAATATTCAGTCATATCGCGTGTATCAGCCAATATAAGTTCACATTTAATTTACCAGGTTTCCATAACAACACAGCCATAAATAGACTGTACCTATACTGGACTCAGTGGCGTAACTAGCAATGGCTGGGCCCCAAGGCGAACATTTGACATGGGACCCCCCCCGGCAACCGCCCCCCCCCACACACAAACTGCATTCCTGCACACAGTATTCTGCCCCATAGTGGCCCCTGCACACAGTATCATATAGTATTATGTGCACTCCCCGCTACCTTTTCAATGTTGGACCAGATGTCACATGAGTCAGGCATGCATCGCGACGCATAATGACGTCGGACTGGCCCACCGACATCTGGGACGTCACCAAGGAGGCCCAAAGCCTGCTGAAAAGACCCCAAAGTATAATGATAGCAGTGTTTGTGGGGTTCACGGTCCGCAGACCTTACTTACTGATCCCCGCTCCTGCTCACGGCCGTGAGCAGGAGCTGGGATCGGTAAGTAAATAGGGCCCGTTACCTGCTGGTGTTACACCAGCAGGTAACGGCCTATTAAAAAAAAAAGATCAGGGGCCGTCGGGACCCCTAATGTCCCAGGCCCTGTGGCAGCCGCTACCACTGCTACCCCAGTATTTACGCCACTGACTGAACTGCCATACTGGAGGTCAGCATTCTTATAAATTGAAACGTTTTTAAACTACTCATGCCTCCTGCAGCAAAATGCATGGCTGCTGCTCGAGCTAATGAAAACTCTCAGCAGACCCAAGCCTCTCTCCAATCTGACAAGGCATTGTCAGCTACATGCACACAGCTGCACTCCATGTTTCCATAACAACCGAGCCATTTTTCTTCACTGCTGTGGGTCAGCTTTAAAGGGGCAGGGTGCTGTGGATGACACTGTTACACAAGATCACATACACACAGCTTTATTCCAGGTTTTCCATAACAAACGATCGCAGGTCTGTCACTGATATCCAATCTGAGATACACATGATCACATGACGCTTATGGACCAATGGAAAATCGCAGGTTCTTCAATCTTGACATACACACAGCTTTACACCAGGTTTCCATAGCAACCAAGCTATTTATGACTTGTATGAGTCAATATCAGTTTGCAGGTCCTTAAATATTCAGTCATATGACGTGCATCAGCCAATATAAGTTCACATTTAATTTACCAGGTTTCCATAGCAACACAGCCATAAATACTGTAGACTATACCTATACTGGACTGCCATACTGGATGTCAAGTGCAAAACTGGCCAATTCTTATGGGGTCACTACACAAACAAATAATTAAATATACCCGTGCGAAGCCGGGTCCTTCTGCTAGTATAATATAAAAGTACTTTAAAACTATCATATTGTCACCCATTAAAAGGAATAAGGCCAGTTGTACACGTCACTAGGAAAACCCAATGAAATCCCCTTGTCCTACTAGTGTTTGAGCACTATTGCCACTGGATATGTCCTGTAGTCCATCTTCCTTCAGGAAGCATGCTCAGTTACTCTTTTTCCTTCCTATAGCTGTTTATTAGACCACGGCTACATAACAATGAATGTGTTGTCCCAACAGAGTGAGCATGAGTGGTGCAGGAATCATTTTTGTTTAGTGGAATGGCCAGTGCAGCTGTTAGGCTATATGCACACGGCCCAGTGTGCAGGCCGAGAGGGTGTCCAATTTATACTGGAATGCTGTTGGATGATATCTGACTGTCACCTGAGTACTTTCCACCCCCCATTGATTTCAGTAGGGGGTTCAGATCCATTCTATTATGATATCACGGAATGGAGCATTGGACCCCTCATCGGAAGAGCCTCGGCCTGCACACTAGGTCGTGTGCACCAGGCCTAAGGAAGCCCACAGAGCAAGTGCACCTGGGAAATGTAGTTTCCACTAGTGAAGTAGCCACATGACCACTGTAGACTGAAAATGTAATGGAGCTAAGGGGGTGCAGATCTTAGAAGAAAGGTCACGTAGGAAGTGGGTGAAGTCACAATGCAGATGGTTTCACTGCAGTTTTGCAAACTTTTAGGGGTAAGGCTTAAATGTCCCAATTTTACCAACTAAAATAATGGTAATTATGACTACTAGACCAATTATGAGGACTGAGGTTGGCATTTTATGAGTGCTCATACATATAATGGTAGTGTTTTGTATGGTTTGCACAGGTGAATCTCATGTTTTCCACATGTATCACCTTTAGACATCAAGGGGGCAAAAACCACATCAGAAACTGTGAACAATTTTACCATGTGGTAAATATGAAGTAGCCTAGTCACAAGACAGCAAGTGTAAAAGTATAACATGGCAGCAGAACACGTCAAAGTGGGGATTTCTTCATTTCAGCAAGGCTAGACATGTTTTATGCATTTATTCAATATACAGATTGAGCTGTGTAAAGGTCATCCCCCAGGGTATGCAGACCACTCTGAGTCCTCTGTTCATCCAAAAGCTATTACCAGGGAAGGCTCACATTGAAATGGAAGCTTAGTCAACTAATGAATTGGTTGCTGATATGGATTTTGTTGTATGACTTTCATGTATGAGGTCGACATCCTTACAATTATTCCCTGGCACACTGACTACTACATCTTTATTTTTACAAATTGGCACACCATTCAAAAAAGGTTACCGACCCTTGTGCTAAAATAACAACTACTATCCATTAAGGCCCCACCTCACAACTTACACAACTGAAAGGCTGCTAATGTTTTGGAACCAGTGTATGAAACCTTTAGAGATCTTCTGGAGTCCATGCTTCAATAGTTCCTACAGGGCTGGAATCAGCTGACTGCCGCTACTGCTGTTTTCCTTTTTTTTTTTTTTTAAATCGGGTTACTCCAGCAGATAACAGCCTAGCAGGTAATGGGCCCTATTTACTTACCAATTCTGCTCTCGGCCACCTTCACTTCCATTTCAGCCCTCCAGAGGTCCCCGTGCGCTTCATATCAAGTTGCTGACGATGAACAGCACCAGAACATTGCTGACACCCTGATATGCAACACACAGGGCCCTCTGGAGGGCTGAAAGGGAAGTGGAGGCAGCTGTGAGCAGGAGCAGGGATTGGTAAGTAAGGCCGCCGGCCCGCGGTAAGAGTATTTGTTGAGTAAGCCTAGTGAGATTCGCCCGAATACATCCGAACTGAAACTGCTATAGTTATATTCTAGGGTCTCTTCAGACCCTGGAGTATAATGACCGGAGGCCCAGTGAGGTGATCAAACATAAAAGGCAATGTTACTTACCTCTCCTGGACTCCAGCACAACTCCCTGCTGTCTTCAGACCTCTTTAGTGACATCACAGATGTCACGTGGGTCAGGCCAGCATAGCATCTGTGCATAGCATCTGTGACGTCATTGAAGAGGGCCGAAAACAGCAGGGAGTCGTGGCGGAGCACAGAACAGGTGAGTAACATTGTTTTTTTTTTTTTTAATCACCTCTGTGGGCCTCCGATCATTATACTCAGGGGTCTGAAGAGACCCCAAAAATATAATAATTTTCGTGGGTGGTGAACCAGGTGTTCTGCCAGACCAGAAATTTTTGCAATATTTGCAAGGAACACTGTAGTAGCCACTATGGGACATAATACTGTATGAGGCCGCTATGGGACATTGTACTGTGTGGAGGCCAGATATTATACTGTGTGAAGGGGTCACTGTGGGGCATTATAGTGTGTGTAAATGGGGTGTTATATCGTGGGGGTCAGGAAAGAGGGCTCTATACTGTGAGGGGTCGGGAAGCCCAAGTCAAAAGTTTGCCCAGTCTTTGCTAGTTACACCCTTGTATATATATATATATATATATATATATATATATATATATATAATTATACAGTGGGGAAAAAAAGTATTTAGTCAGCCACCAATTGTGCAAGTTTTCCCCCTCTTAAAAAGATGAGAGAGGCCTGTAATTGCATCATAGGTAGACCTCAACTATAAGAGACAAAATGAGAGAACAAATCCAGAAAAATCACATTGTCTGATTTTTAAAGAATTTATTTGCAAATTATGGTGGAAAATAAGTATTTGGTCAATAACAAAAGTTCATCTCATAACTTTGTTATACAGTATATCCTTTGTTGGCAATGACAGAGGTCAAACGTTTTCTGTAAGTCTTCACAAGGTTGGCACACACTGTTGCTGGTATGTTGGCCCATTCCTCCATGCAGATCTCTTCTAGAGCAATGATATTTTGGGGCTGTCGCTGGGCAGCACGGACTTTCAACTCCCTCCAAAGGTATTCTATGGGATTGAGATCTGGAGACTGGCTAGGCCACTTCAGCACCTTGAAATGATTCTTACAAAGCCACTCGTTGCCCTGGCAGTGTGCTTGGGATCATTGTCATGCTGAAAGACCCAGCCACGTTTCATCTTCAATGCCCTTGCTGATGGAAGGAGGTTTGCACTCAAAGTCTCACGATACATGGCCCCATTCATTCTTTCATGTACATGGATCAGTCATGCTGGTCCCTTTGCAGAGAAACAGCCCCAAAGCATGATGTTGCCACCCCCATGCTTCACAGTAGGTATGGTGTTCTTTGGATGCAACTCAGCATTCACTCTCCTCTAAACACGACGAGTTGTGTTTCTACCAAGCAGTTCTACTTTGGTTTCATCTGACCATATGACATTCTCCCAAAACTCTTCTGGAACATCCAAATGCTCTCTAGCAAACTTCAGACGTGCCCGGATATGTCTGGCACTGCACAATCTGAGTCCCTGGCGGCGTAGTGTGTTACTGATGGTAGCCTTTGCTACATTAGTCCCAGCTTTCTGCAGGTCATTCACTACGTCCCCTGGTGTGGTTCTGGGATTTTTGCTCACCATTCTTGTGATCATTTTGACCCCACGGGGTGAGATCTTGAGTGGAGCCCCTGATCAAGGGAGATTATCAGTGGTCTTGTATGTCTTCCATTTTCTAATTATTGCTCACACAGTTGATTTCTTCACACCAAGCTGCTTGCCTATTGCAGATTCAGTCTTCCCAGCCTGGTGCAGGTCTACAATTTTGTTTCTGGTGTCCTTCCACAGCTGTTTGGTCTTCACCATAGTGGAGTTTGGAGTGTGACTGTTTGAGGTTGTGGACAGGTGTCTTTTATACTGATAACAATGTCAAACAGGAGCCATTACTACAGGTAATGAGTGGAAGACAGAGGAGCCTCTTAAAGAAGAAGTTACAGGTCTGTGAGAGCCAGAAATCTTGCTTGTTTGTAGGTTACCAAATACTTATTTTCCACCATAATTTTCAAATAAATTCTTAAAAAAATCAGACAATGTGATTTTCTAGATTTGTTTTCTCATTTTGTCTCTCATAGTTGAGGTCTACCTATGATGACAATTACAGGCCTCTCTCATCTTTTTAAGTGGGAGAACTTGCACAATTGGTGGCTGACTAAATACTTTTTCCCCCCACTGTGTATATATACAGTCATATGAAAAAGTTTGGGCACCCCTATTAATCTTAATCATTTTTAGTTCTAAATATTTGGGTGTTTGCAACAGCCATTTCAATTTGATATATCTAATAACTGATGGACACAGTAATATTTCAGGATTGAAATGAGGTTTATTGTACTAACAGAAAATGTGCAATATGCATTAAACCAAAATTTGACCGGTGCAAAAGTATGGGCACCTCAACAGAAAAGTGACATTAATATTTAGTAGATCCTCCTTTTGCAAAAATAACAGCCTCTAGTCGCTTCCTGTAGCTTTTAATCAGTTCCTGGATCCTGGA
Organism: Leptodactylus fallax; assembly: GCA_947044405.1. NCBI lineage: Eukaryota > Metazoa > Chordata > Amphibia > Anura > Leptodactylidae > Leptodactylus > Leptodactylus fallax. Next base: position 10,967,163 of record CAMRHE010000018.1, on the reverse strand, counting down.
TGAAGGTATTTTTGACCATTCCTCTTTACAAAACAATTCCAGTTCAGTTAAGTTTGATGGTCGCCGAGCATGGACAGCTCGCTTCAAATTATCCCACAGATGTTCAATGATATTCAGGTCTGGGGACTGGGATGGCCATTCCAGAACATTGTAATTGTTCCTCTGCATGAATGCCTGAGTAGATTTGGAGCTGTGTTTTGGATCATTGTCTTGCTGAAATATCCATCCACGGCGTAACTTCAAATTCGTCACTGATTCTTGTACATTATTCTCAAGAATCTGCTGATACTGAGTTGAATCCATGCGACCCTCAACTTTAACAAGTTTCCCGGTGCCGGCATTGGCCACACAGCCCCAAAGCTTGATGGAACCTCCACCAAATTTTACAGTGGGTAGCAAGTGTTTTTCTTGGAATGCTGTGTATTTTTGACGTCATGCATAACGCCTTTTTGTATGACCAAACAACTCAATCTTTGTTTCATCAGTCCACAGGACCTTCTTCCAAAATGAAGCTGGCTTGTCCAAATGTGCTTTTGCATACCTCAGGCGACTCTGTTTGTGGCGTGCTTTCAGAAACGGCTTCTTTCGCATCACTCTCCCATACAGCTTCTCCTTGTGCAAAGTGTGCTGTATTGTTGACCGATGCACAGTGACACCATCTTCAGCAAGATGATGCTGCAGCTCTTTGGAGGTGGTCTGTGGATTGTCCTTGACTGTTCTCACCATTCTTCTTCTCTGCCTTTCTGATATTTTTCTTGGCCTGCCACTTCTGGGCTTAACAAGAACTATCCCTGTGGTCTTCCATTTCTTTACTATGTTCCTCACAGTGGAAACTGACAGGTTAAATCTCTGAGACAACTTTTTGTATCCTTCCCCTGAACAACTATGTTGAACAATCTTTGTTTTCAGATCATTTGAGAGTTGTTTTGAGGAGCCCATGATGCCACTCTTCAGAGGAGATTCAAATAGGAGAACAACTTGCAATTGCCACCTTAAATACCTTTTCTCATGATTGGATACACCTGGCTATGAAGTTCAAAGCTCAGTGAGGTTACAAAACCAATTTTGTGCTTCAGTAAGTCAGTAAAAAGTAGTTAGGAGTATTCAAATCAATAAAATGATAAGGGTACCCAAATTTTTGCACCGGTCAAATTTTGGTTTAATCCATATTGCACATTTTCTGTTAGTACAATAAACCTCATTTCAATCCTGAAATATTACTGTGTCCATCAGTTATTAGATATATCAAATTGAAATGGCTCTTGCAAACACCCAAATATTTAGAACTAAAAATGATTAAGATTAATAGGGGTGCCCAAACTTTTTCATATGACTGTATATATATATATATATATATATATATATATATATGTGTGTGTGGTTGTTTGTGTGTGTATATTTATATACATGTGTATCTTTGGGGACCAACTCTGTTTCTGCATTGAGCGCTTCCATTAACCCTTTCATGCCACAGCCAATTTTCATTTTTGCATTTCCATTTTTCCTCCCCCCATTCCAAGAGCCATCATTTTTTCATTTTACAGTTCAGAGTCACATGATGGCTTATTGTTTGCGAAACAAATTGTGCTTTGTAATGGCACCATTCAATATCCTGTGCAATGTACTGAGAAGCTGGAAAAAAAAATTCACAATGAGATGGAATTGGAAAAAAAAACGCATTTGCGCCAATTTCTTATGGGTATAATTTTTACAGCATTCACTATGTGGTATAAATTACATGTTTCCTGTATTCTGTGGGTCAGTACGATCACGGCGATACCAAATTTATATAGGATTTGTAATGTTTTGATACCTTTTAAAAAATTAAAAACTTTGCAAAATAGAAAAAAAAAATTTATGTTGCCAAATTGTGATACCTGTAACTTTTTTATATGTATGTGTATGGAGCTGGGTATGGCGTCTTTTTATGCGGGATAAGATAGCGTTTTTATTGATTTTGGGGAAGGTTTGATGGTTTGATCACTTTTTATTCCATTTTTTATAGGTGGCAAAGTGTTGAAAAAACAGCTATTTGGCGATCTGGATTTTCCCCCCACTATGCTGTTCACCGTATGGGATAAATATTTTAATATTTTAATAGCTCGGGCATTTTTATTTATGTTTATTATTGTATATTTATTTTTATATGTGATCTATGGAAAGGGGGGTGATTTGAACTTTTATATTTTTTGTGTTTTTTTATACTTTAAAAAAACTTTTTTTTTTACTTTTCTTTTTAGACCCCTAGGGACCTTGAAACCTAGGGGGTCTGATCGTTCACACAATAGAATCCATTCACTTCTATTACATGCTGCCATACTAATGATAAGCATGGCAGTGTGTAGCCGGGGGGCTGGATAGTATGGCGTTCACTAGCCCCACCTGAAGAAGAAGGTAAAAGCAGGTGAGTTGTCAGTCACCACATCTTTTTCATTCTAATGTAGCATGGTTTCTTATAGAATTCACACAATCCTCTTTTGTTTCATTTTGCTTGTGAGGAAAACAAGTCTGTGTAGCTGGAAGGAGCATTGTAATGTATAACAGATGGACGTCTTTACATTAATTCTATACATACTGTTACAGTGTAATTGAGGCACACCTGCTGGAATTCAATATAATGGCTCCCTTATGCCCCCACTCAGTATAATGCCCCCCTTATGTCCCCACACAGTATAATGCCCCCTTTATGTTCCCATACAGTATAATGGGTCTCTTATGCCCCCACACAGTATAATGCTCCCTTATGTCCCCACACAGTATAATCGCTCCCTTATGCCCCCATGCAATATAATGGATTTCTTATGCTCCCACGCATAAAGACAAAATACAGTACCTCTCCTTTAATATTTCATAAATGTAAGATACTATGATCTATAAATGCATATGGAGTGACCAGAGATAATGTGTATGGACATACGAAACTACACAAACTACTCATTTAATGTCTAAACAAATTTCAAGTTTAATAAAGTTTTATTAAAAACCAATAAATGACTAGACACATAACAGAGCACAAAGTAACAGTAAAGTCTTGTCCTGCTATTTTCATTTAGACAACATTGATTAATTATAAAAGAAAGTGAGTTGTCTCCTGTCTGCGATATTTGTGCTATGCGGGTTCCACGTTACATGTGGCTTGTGAATCTGATAAATATTTTAGTCAATTTTCATCTGTACAAACATTAATGAACTCTTGCCTGCTTTATTTTATCTGAGAAAAGATCAAGCTTTTAAAAAACTTGACATCTTCCTTGTCTGTTATGGTGTATTGTCATTGCCGCTTTGTAAGAAGTTTATCAATAAGATCAAGCTATCAACAAAGATGGAAAAAGGAGATGCCTTGACAAAGTGTGACTACAAAGCTTTATTTTAGATTGTGCCTTGTTCACAAGTGTAGCTCCTTAGATCAGCCATGCTTTTGAAGCAATGCTTGTTAAAATCTTTATTTTTTCCTATGATGTTACAGAACAGCCACTACTGATATTATTTTATACTAAAGGTGAAATTCATTTCGAACCCCCATCCCTTTTTACGACTTCAAGCATGGCCACCATCCCTGTTTATAAGGCTAGGGCTACATGGCAACTTTGGCCGTATGTTCATTGCATGACCATGTCACCCTAAGACAACTTCACTAATGTAAGTTAATGGAAGCTCATAGCTACCAAGAGGATGTTGCAACTTCAACTTGCTTAATTTTTTATAAGACTATAAGTCGCAGTCACAGCACCCTTGGGGTCACATTACAACTCCATTCACTTACATTAGTGAAGCAGTCACAGGGCAACAGGAGTTGCTGCCAAACTCCAAAGACATACTGATATACTGACTGGCATTTAGATTGTGAGCCCTATATGGGACAGTGACTGACAATGTCTGTAAAGCGCTGCAGAATATGATATATAAGTAAGCAAAATAAATAAATAAAATAAAGTCAGCTGCATCGCTGGTTTTCTTAAGTTAACCATTGATGCAGCAAAGCAATAGTACTCCCTAGTGCCCTCTACATAGGTGATAGTTCCCTCGCATAGGTAATAGTCCCTGCAAAGGTCTGCACCCGCCGTCGTACTACTACTCCCAACAAGCACCATATCCTGATTATTTTGGTTTCTCACCGTGCTTCTACTACTACTATAGGTATATCCGTGTATAGGGGTTAAAGGCTGAAAACCAGTGGACCACTTATGGGAACACCCTCAGAAATACCCCAAGGTCAAACATGGTGATTACCACAGTGGATCCTCAATCCAGTGTTCGTTACAGTCTCCAAAAGTGCCTGCCCCCCACATATAATAGATCCCCTAAGCACATAGGTAACAGTGCCCCTCTATCGGTAATAGTGTCCCTTGCATGTATTTTCTCAGTTTTTACACTGAATTCATTCTGATATATATATTTGAGAAGGGGAGGTTGTTGCATTACTACGAGGTTAGTGTTTTATTGGATATTGTGACCTTGCATGTATTGCTATCTTAACATCTTTCTTGTGCCTTACAACTTACTTGATGTCCCCCAAGATCTTCATTTTATATGTGTTTAGATGGTTTAAATCCTTGTTCTGTCTTCTATGACTGTTTTGTACAACAATGACATATTTTTGATTATAGTTATATGTGCACTCTGTTGGTAGCCTTCCTTCTTTACACTTGTGTTCAATTGATAGGTTTTGGGATACCCGAGTTAGCACGTGCTATTTAATCCAGGCTGTGCCCATGTATTCTTTTTGATTACCCTGAGAGTGCCCCCACATAAATATTAGTAGCCGCACAGTTAACAGTTCTCCCCCTCCTCCACTACCACATAGGTACTAGCCCGCCTTCCCCACCCCAAAATCTCATTCACTTTGCTGGTACTGTAAAATGCTGCTTTTCCGCAACATGAGAGCCTCTGCTTTAGATGGACAAAAACCCTTTAGGCTAAGGTCCCACATAGTGAGACATAGCTAAAAACCGCTGCGGAAAAGACCGCGGCGGAAATGCATAGCATTTTTTTTCCTCAGAATTTTTCACAGTAAGTCCACAGAGTTATCCTCTGCGGATTTTCTGCCTCTATTATACCTATACAGAAACGCAAACGCAAGTGATTTTGAAATTGCAGCATTTCCGCTGTGGATTTGTTTCTGCAATGTGTGAATGGGATTAGCCAGAATCCCATCCACTTTGCAGGTAATGTAAAACACAGCGTTTTTTTTCTGCAGTATTTCCGCCGTGGCAAAAACGCTGTAATTTTGCAACGTGGGGCACCAGCATAAGGCCCAACATTGCGTAAACGCAGAACTTTTTGTTACAGATTTTGCTATGGTTTTTTTTTTAGCCAAAGTCCGGCATGGATTTAAAAGAAGGGAAATGTCTAAGAGCTTCCTTTATATTTTCCATTCCTTTTCAGACCACTCCTGACTTTGGTTTATAAAACCGCAGCAAAATCTGCAACAAAAAATGCTGTGTTTCCACATTGTAGGGCTTTAGCCTTAAGTACCTTTTTCAAAAATTACTGAACAATAGACAAATATTTATAGAGCCTTTCAATTTTTTTTTTTCTAAAACCTCTGTAGAGTATTATTATTATTATTATTATTATTATTATTATTTATTTATATAGCACCATTAATTCCACATTTGAGGATTTACATACGGTACACAAAATATACAAAACAAATATAATACTAACAGTGACCAACTGGCACAGTGGGATAGAGGGCCCTGCCCGTAAGAGCTTCCAATCTATGTGGGTAGAGGGATACAGATAGAGACAGAAGGTGGGGGTTTTAATATATGAGCATGTTGGATGAAGGTTCTGCAACTGAAATTCCCTTCTATACATCTGAATATGGTTACTTCTTAGTATGTGCATGGTTTTCTGCCTTCCAAATAATTAGAGCAATCACAGAAATTTTGTCAAGAATTCTGCATGTGTAACTTAATCCTTAGTCATTCCATATGTCACAGGTGAGTTTATGATGATGAAATTCATTGCTTGTGAAGTGTCTTTGCAGTTAATGTCACACCTATAAATAGTATCTATACCAAAGCAAATAACTATGGTGATTTTGTTACGTAATTGCATGTAACATGCCACATTTTCCTATGAGACAATATCCTCCCCTTTCCTGGAAACACACACACTGTTACTTTAGCTCAAAAACACCCCAGTCCTCCTCTTGCCTCTGTATATTGGTCTCCAGAGGTGAAATACCTACAAAGTCTTGGAACCTCAGTGGTGCTGACATGTCCCCCTACATCCAGTGACTGGCTGCAGTGGTCACATGTTTATGTCTAGAGGGTACATCCTCTTTGGAGGCCAATATACAAATAGGAAGCATTTTTATTTCTTAAAGCTAAGGCCCCACGGAGGAAAAATCACAGCGGAAACACATCGCAGTTTTTCCAGCAGCGCTTTTGCAGAAAGTCTGCAGAGTTTGCCTCTGCGGACTTTCTGCTTTAATTTTACCTATAGGGAAACCCCCAGCATTTCCATAGGTATTATTGACATGTTGCAATTTCCAAAATCGCAACAGTTTTGGAAATTGCAGCATTTCCGCTGTGGGTATTTTTCTGCAATTTGTGGATGGGATTAGCTAGATTCACTTTGCAGGGATGCCACATGGGGCCCCAGCCTAAATGTTGGCTGGACAACCCAGCTAAATGTAGTTTACAACATAAAGTAAATGGCAACTTCAGATCTTCTGCAATTTTACAAAATAGCAAACACCAACCTCTTTGGATCTCATCTGCTGTATATTGTACAATTTTCATAACATGTCTTTTTATTGCTATCCATTCAATATATTGTATTTTGAATTTATTCTAATTTATACTCCAATAATCATGTGACACTTCATTGCAGCTGAAAACGGTTCACTTCCTTTCTGCTTTCAAGGGCCGCAGTTTTCCGATGCACCATTCAAGATGCATGCTCTAAGCAAAGGCCAGGCATTGGTGATGTTGCTTATTATCTACTGTAGTTTAGTTATTAGCATTCCCTGCAGGCAGATGACATATTGGCTCAATTACATTACCTTGTCAATTTCTGTCTAGCAGGCCAGAACTTGCATTTTTATTACTCCCATCTGCATGATCAGTGTCATTCACCGCCAATTGCTGTCCTTCTTATAGCAGCATAGCAGATTCATGCATGTCGATATGTATTTCAAATAAGTGTCAAGGATACTATGCTGTTTGCAAATATATCTTATCACATCTCATTCTCTGCTGCCTTGGACAATATCTGCATATCCACAATGCTGATATCATACAAAATGCATACATAATATGCTGACAGACATTAAAACATGAACAGATGAGTTTAGTTTGTCACTTGACACAGCATGTTTCCTATGCTTAGATTATGTAACACAAATTTTGTTCCCAGCTTTTAAATGTTATATTCCAATTGCTTATGTCTAAAACAAATAAAAAATTGCTTACATTCATCATAAACTTCGCTTTTGTGACCACGGCAACGAAAATTATGCATTTTTACTATAGAAACAGACGATTTTGCATCTTCTCATTTATACAGTCAGACTAAGAACACTATATGCATTGCAAATTTACACAGATTACCAAAAACTGTTCAGAAGTGTGCGGTTTTCCGAGATTTACGACTATACTGCAAATCAGTTTCACGAATCAATCCCCAAATATAGTCGCCCATCGTGTTTTCTGTTTTCGTTATATTGTCCTTGGTAACGGCGTTCAAAGTTCATAATGTCCTGGTGAAAGCGCTCGCCTTGCTCCTCTGAATAAGCTCCCATGTTCTTTTTGAACTTGTCAAGATGAGCATCAAGGATATGGATTTTGAGTGACATCCTGCAGCCCATTGCAGCATAGTTCTTTATCAGAGTCTGAACCAGTTGAACATAGTTTCCATCTTTATGATTGCCTAGGAAGCCGCGAACCACTGCGACAAAACTGTTCCAAGCTGCTCTCTCCTTCCTATTCAGCTTCTTGGGAAATTCCCTGCACTCTATGATCTTCTTGATTTCTGGTCCGACAAAGACACCAGCTTTGATCTTTGCTTCAGACAGCTTAGGTAAAAGATCTTGGAGGTAATTGAAAGCTCTCGACTCCTTATCTAGAGCCCTGACAAATTGTTTTATGAGCCCCAACTTGATGTGTAGTGGTGGCATCAGCACCTTGCGTGGGTCCACCATGCAGAAGTAGCAATTTGTTGAGTGATCAGTCAGTTCACGCCAAATTCTTGGGATAGCAAAATGCATGGCTCTCTTCTCTCCCCTGTACCAACCTATAAGCAAACAAAATAATATTTGGATTGAGAATTTGATTTAGGCCTATTTCACACTAATGACTAGTGATATTTACAATATTAACACAGTTAATCTGTTATTTAAGAGAGTAGCATTTATCCACTTACCTTCAAGAGTTTTCTTGCAGTGCTCACATGTGAAATGAGGAGCCCATGGTTTGTCTTGGTCACCAACAGGCATGCCGAAGTATGCTTTGTAGGCCTCACACATCTTAGCAGATGCTTCCACAGAGTACTTTTTCGTTCTTGTCTTTATAAACTGGCCACATACGTAGCAAAATGCGTCTGCTGGATGTATGCAACCTCTTGATGCCATCTAAATTGACTAAGTTGCTGTGAACTGTAAGGAAAAAGGATGTCTCTCCAAACTTGATAAAAATGGTCTTTATTCCATACAGTATTAAAGTTCAAGAGTGTACTGAGGATTCAGCAGAGCAAGATTGATCACCCGGTACCACACAATATATACATTTACATTCCTAAGCTCCTCCTGTAATGGGTGTGGGGTGAAGTGTGAATACTGTTGTTATCAGAATCTGAATAGATATTGAATTCACACCTGTCTGTCTAGGTCAATTCCCCTTTGTCTGTGATGGCCATTGCCCACTTACTATGCAATCCCAATCAATTAGATCCTGTCTCTCCGTCTCTCAGGAAGGGCTATAGTGGCCCTATATAACTGTAGTTATACAGCTACCTACAATTCTGTACAGTCCCAGAAAGTTCTAGATAATTCTGGGCAGTTCTAGAAACTTCTTGATAGTTCTCACAATTCCAGAAGCTTCTTAAGTATCTTGAAATATTGTGAATATCCTTAAAAATAGATCAATTTCAAAATATCATTGTGCTGACCACAAAAGCAAAGTTTACAGGGAATAATAACTTTTTTCTATTCATTTAAGGTACAAACAATCAGGAAAACACACTTAACAACTGGGAACAAATATTTTTTTTTGAAAATTGTTACATGGTGTTATGAGCTCTATATGGGACAGAGACTGAAAATGTCTGTAAAGCGTTGCGGAATATGTTGGTGCTATGCAAGTAAGAGAAATAATAAATATAGGTTTGCTGGTAATTCTGCTACTTAAAGTGGACCTGTCAGCTATCCTAATGTCCCTTTTATTTGGGGGAATGTCCCTAAATACTCTCACTCCATGCAGTCTGTAAGCAGCTCCGGTGGGACAGTGCACAATATATTGCTCTCCTGGCTGCCATCAGCACTGCAGTCTATAGTTGCCAACATGCCACTTACCTAGTAAGCCGCCCAGCCATGTCACTACTCTTGCAGGTTGCCTACCAGAGCTCTTCACTAGCGAAGGAGGGAAGAGAGACATTTCAGACACCAGGGACTTTGCTGCAGAGTTCTTTACTGCGTAGAAGTAGGTAATACCACAGCAGATAGGAAGTACAGCAGCTGAACAGGTGCAAGAACCAGTTGATATCAAGGATTGCTGAGAGTTCTTTTTGCCTCAATCTAAGGGTGGGTTCATACTTGCGCCCGGAGTCTGTCCGCCGCGAATCTGACCTAAATGTCGGAAAAAAGGATAGGGAAAGCCCTGCATGTCCGACTTTGTTTCCAACAAAAAAAACGGCTTTGCGGCGCAGAGGGTGCACACCCGCGCATTGCTTTAAAAACCCATTGAAGTGAATGGGTTTTTAAGCAATGCGTCTCAAACCTTTCCCAATCCTTTCCCTATGTTTTTTTCCGACATTTAGGTCGGATTCACGGCGGACGGACTCCGGGCACAGGTGTGAACCTACCCTAACTAGGGCCTTCAATAAAGCTCTATGTGCTTTTCCTTTACTGCAGCACAAGAATGGACCCTTAAATAGTATACCCCTTTCAGCCGTGGGTAGCTTGAGAACTCCTTAAAAGAATTGGGTTACATTGCTAGAGTGCAGAACTCCCATGGTGTGATTCTGCTCCAGTCCAGTTTCCAGAACCTTCCCAAAGTAATGACCATGAAATGACCTACACCAGCCACATGCACTAACCAATATCTCACACAGTGTAAGCCATGTATCGGGGTGGGCTCCCCAGGATACAGTGAAGTCACGAACAAAGGAAGCGGCTCCAAATCAATTTAGAAAAAAAAACAAGATTTTACTTTGTGTAGTAACACCTCTTTATCAAAAAAACACTCTCAACTATTGACATACACTCAGTCTGTTGAGACCCTGGTGTTGTGTTGCCCTCTCATGTGCAGCTCCAAAACACTCCAAGCTTTTACCTATCTGCAGGCTGCAACTAACCAGCCGCTTGTTACCTTTTTATCACCCTAGTCACAGGAACAATTCAGTGAGTGTGATAGAGGCACCGGTGGTATAACACAAGAGCTTACAAACTTATCAAAATACCCCTATTCCCCACAAGCAAAGTATAACCGAGTAAATATAAAAGTAGGTCAGCTTGCAAGTGTGAACCGAGAGCAAGGCAGGTGGTTTGGACTCCGCAACCAGAAATGAACGCACACGCGGTAGTTCAAGAAAAAAATATATATTTACTATAAGTTAATAAAGGCTAGTTAAAGGTAAAATGACAGGGCTAAAGACAAGCAAAATATACAATATAGCATGAACAATTTCAAGGCAAATTCTGCAATGGTTTCTACTTTTACTCTGTCCACTTCTGCAGTATGGACACTGAATGAACAATATACTCAAAACTATCCCTAACTGACCCTGACTTCACATTTGGGTGCACCCCCTTTTCCCCAGTGGTCCCGGGGGGGGGGGGCCGCTGGTTGGGGGGGGGCGGGGGGGGGCCCCAAGTCGTTCCTTTCTTTTATAGTGAAACGTCCTCTCCTCACTGTTATCAGGATCTTGGGAGAAATGAAGTCCTCTTTAACAGGGAAACCCAATGAATGCAATGTAATCCAACAGCAGATTCCACTCAGCACACTGACAGTCCTGCCGAATCCATACACTGAGCTGGGATGTAAGCCAGGGTTTAGCAGGTGCTGTCCAGTACGTCAACAGCACTGCGAGTCTCTATCTGTGATATCCAAATACACAGTCACAATGTCAGTCTCACTGATCAGCCACTGAGCACAGTTCCTTTCACGTGGACTCACTAGTCCTGTTGTCTCTTTACACTCTGTTTGTCTCTGGACCAAGATACAGCTTAGCTGTACAGAAAAATCTCCACACCAGTTCAATACAACACTTGCCAAGATGGCTGCTGCTCTCTGTCTCCTCACTTCCTGCTTCTCTACTCACACTCTGTCTGCAGAACAGGCAAGCTGACATAAAAGGGGGGGGTCTCACTCCAGCATCATGTCACAATTACAATGGCTGCTGTCTTAAAGGAACAGAATCACAGAAATACATTCAACATTAACAGTTTATACAGACAAATAAAGCTTAGGACAACATTGGCTGTCTCTTACATATTCCCCCCCACTTTAAGATTGGCAGTCCCTGCCTATGACTGTATATCCAGAGGGTTGTACTTTTATGCACAGGGTGGTAGTATACCGATGTATGGCAGGCCAAACAAACTCATCCTGCGCATACCGAACAGGGGGAATACCAGCATTTGGCCTAGTGGTCCGTCTGAGGACCGGTGGTATATTATGGGGTGCTACAGCTATGGGCTGAGAAGGACCAGCGGATTCCGCACCTGAGGGGGCACAGGCCGGAGATACAGTAGTCACAGGTGGAACATCCCCAGGAGCAGGGATCGGCCAACAATCATCCTCCTCGTCTGAGGCCCATTCCGCACCTCCATTCTCTGACTGTGGGAGCTCATTCACATTGGCAGGCCCATCATGATTTGTCCCTTCAGAATGACACAGGCGCAACATATTTCGGTGAAGTACTCTAACACAATCAGTTCCTTCTTTCTGGACCTGGTACACTGGCCCATTCGCATACTTGCGGCCAACAACACGATACGGCAAAGCCTCCCATCTGCTTTCCAATTTCCCTTGGGGTTTCTTGACACGAACTAGCACCAGGTCGCCTGGTTGCAATGGTGCTTCTTGCACTGGGGTCTTATCAGGATGGGGATGTTCTTGCAGGCGCTGCCGCACCAATCGATGGATCGTCTCAAGTCTCTGCCGATGCGCCCGCACCCAAGAGGTTGGATCCCTCGGAGGGAACCCATCCACATCATCCAACTGTAATTCTCCTATACTTCGCCCAGACCGCCCAAAGAGAAGTGTATAAGGAGAGTACCCCGTTGTAGAATGGACCTGATTGTTATAGGCCCACACCATTTCAGACAAGAACTGAGGCCACTGTAACTTCTTGTCTTCCTCCAGAGTCCGCAGCATCTGTAGCAGAGTTCTGTTGAATCTTTCACAGGCCCCATTTCCCTGAGGGTGGTATGGAGTCGTGTGCGACTTCTTTATCCCGTAGATACGTTGAACTTCTTTCATTACGTGTCCCTCAAAGCAGGCACCCTGGTCGGAGTGGATGCGTTTAGGGCACCCATATACTCGAATGAAATCTTGGCACAGAGCACGAGCTGCTGACTCAGCTGTCTGGTCCTTGGTGGCAGTTACCACCGCAAATTTGGTGAAGTGATCCACCATTACGAGGCAATACTGGTGTCCGCTATTGGATGGGCCCACCATTAGATAGTCTATCATGACGATTTCTAAAGGTTCCTGGGTCACGATGGTTTGCAGGGGAGTTCTCTGTTCTATTGCCTTATGGATCTCACAAGTTCGACAGCTGCGGCATACTTCTTCGACCATTTGACGAAGACCAGGGCAGTAAATCAGTCGCTGTAACCAACGAAAGGTCTTCTCATGACCAAAATGTCCATTCTTATTATGAGCCTCAACTGCCAACGAGCGAGCCAGTTCACTAGACACCACAATTTGGTATCGAATGTCGATCTCAGAAGGTAAATAGACCTTTCGGCATAGCACTCCATTTTTCATCTCCAACTTTTCCCACTGACTCAGAACAGATAATATCTCACGTGTCAGTCGTTCTCTTTCCTCTCTACAGGGCTTCTGGCCTTTCTCAACACACTTGATCATCTGTGCCAGCCCCTCATGGGTCTGTTGTATCTGTGCCCATTCCTGTCGTGAGGGACCAAAGAAAGGAGCCGTTTCAGTCCCCTCCAACTCAAACTGATTAGCGGCGGCCAAGGCCTGTGAAAATCTGCTGAAGTCGGGCACCTCCACATGCTCCAACTCATGATCCACGTCTACTGTGGGGGTCTGGGCGGTTACCCTAGAAAGCCCGTCAGCATTCTGGTTCTCTGTCTTGGACCGATACTTAATGCGGTAATTGAACTTAGTCATTCGGGCTATCCACCTCTGCTCTAACGCCCCGAGCTTGGCATTTTCCAGGTGAGCTAGTGGGTTGTTGTCAGTCAGTACTAAAACTTCAGCACCGGTCAAATATTCAGAGAATTTCTCGGTCATGGCCCATACCAGTGCCAACAGCTCCAACTTAAATGAACTATAATTCTCGGGGTTTCTTTCAGAATCTCTCAAAGACCGGCTGCCGTACGCTATGACCCTCTCCTGGCCATCCTGAAGCTGGGAAAGCACTGCTCCAAGACCATACAGGCTTGCATCCGTATACAGCTGGAACGGCAAGTGGTAATCAGCATATGCCAAGATTGGGGCTGTTGTCAGTGCATCCTTTAATGCCTGGAAGGCTTGTTCCTGTTCAGGTCCCCACTTCACGGACCGGTTCTTTGGACCACCGGATGTGCCTCGTAGGAGAGCATTAAGTGGTGCTGCTACCTTGGCGAAATCCTTAATAAACCGTCGATAGTAACCGGCTACTCCAAGGAACGCCCTCACTTCTCGCAGGGTAGTCGGTATTGGCCAATCTTGAACAGCCGCTATCTTGTCTCTTGATGGTCTCACCCCTTCTCCTGATACGCGGTGACCCAAGTAATCAATTTCAGATTGGAACAACCGACATTTACTGGGTTTCAATTTGAGCCCATGTTCCCGCAATCTTCGAAATACTTGCCCCAACTGGTGGAGATGGTCTTCAAAGGTCGCAGAATACACTATAATGTCATCCAAGTAGATGAGAGTGAACTCAAAGTTGAAGTCACCGAGACATTTCTCCATCAACCGCTGAAACGTTCCGGGTGCATTTGTCAACCCGAAGGGCATCCGGTTAAATTCGTATAGTCCCATGGGCAAGATGAATGCCGTCTTCTCCTTGTCTTTTGTGGCCATCGGCACCTGCCAATACCCACTAGCCAGATCTAGTGAGGAGAAGTACCGGGCTCTCCCTAGCGCTGAGAGGGACTCCTCAATCCGTGGCAAGGGGTAGGAATCTCGTACGGTGCAAGCGTTTAACTTCCGATAGTCTACGCAAAATCGGATGGACCCATCTTTTTTTCTTACTAACACCACAGGAGCTGCCCAGGGACTCTGGCTTTCTTGGATGATCCCACCCTGTAGCATCTTAGCTAACAGTTCTTTTACTTCCTGATACAACTGTGGAGGAATTTGTCGGTAGCGCTCTCTAATTGGAGGGGTGTCTCCTGTGGGAATCTCATGGTAGATCCCTGTGGTACATCCAAAATCTTCAGCATACCGTGAAAAGGCGGCTCGGTTCTCCCACAACAGTTCATCTACCTTCTGCACACATTCCAGAGAACATGAACTTGCATCCATCTTCATCTGTTCTCGAATTGCACGGCCATTCCATTCAGAGGTGGGTTCCTCATCTTCTCCCATGGACACAGTTACGGTCCACTCATCCCTTTCAGTCGGCTTCAGCTGCATTGGAGTTACTTTCCTTACTTCCTCCGGAGTCACATAGATGTTAGCCAGCAGCCTCCCTGGGGTCAGGTCCACACTCTGGTCCTGAGTGTTTACACATCGAAGTGGTACTCTTCCATTGCGAACTATTGCCAAGGAACGGGCCACTAGCGGATCAACACCTCCTTCGGCTGCCTGCAGTGGTTCTACCAACACAGCTATGCCCTCTAGTTTCCGACAGGTGCCTACGGGCATGGACACTATTGTCTCCCGACTGGGTGGCAGTGTAACTTTTGTATGCAAAGGAACTGAAATTCGAGCCAGAGGACGATGTGCATCTGAACTTTTCTGTAAGCCACATGTCCGGATCAGCCGCTGGAAAGCTGATTGAGTAGGCCGATGGGTGGTGGTTTCTTTCCAATAACCGTGACCTTTCTTTTCAAAGAGGATCTGATCTAATTCTTTTAACACATTCATCCCCAAAATGACAGGGACCTTTACTTCATGTGACTCCTGTACCACCACAATGCCTTTCCTACCCAGATCTTGGCCACATACCCGGACATTCATCCAGGCCACTCCCACGACTGGAACTGGTAACTGGTTAGCTGCGACCACTCGTACGAATGTATGGGGATCATATTTCACATGTTGCTGGAAGTACCGTTCATAACAGTCTCTACTCAAGGTCGTTACTTGGGAACCCGTGTCAATCATCCCGGTAACCGGAATACCCTCCATTTCCACCTGTATGACAGGACTTGCAGCGATCAGGTCATCATCAGGGCATTCTCCCCACATAGTCTCCTTGTCAGTTTCCCCTACTACACGCCCTACAGCAGCAGGGGACTTCAGTTTAACGGCGGTCTCTCATAAGTTTGTCGCTGCTCTGGACATCTAGCAGCAACGTGGCCCATCCGTCCACACTCCCAGCAGCGTATCCCCCGTCGTTCTGGCCATCTGTTTGGGCCCCTTCGGTAAGCCCCTTCGATTTCTCCTGAGCACTGCACTAAATGATTTGGACCCCTTCGGTAGGTCCTATCCTCACCCCTCCAGCGGGGTGGTGGGTGATTCTGACTTGCTGGGTGTGGATGGCTCACCCTTTCATCTCCAGTCTTCTGGAAGTCTGCAATTTTCATAGACTGCTCATCACAACGAGTGTGCAAGTGTTCCATTTGTTCTTGCAGTTTCTGCATTACTGTGAGAATTTCTTTAACCGTCCCCTTTTCTACTGTCTCTGAGCCAGAACTAGCCCCCTGTGACAAAGTAACTCCAACTGCGGTCTGGGGCTTCGGGAACATACTATTGGCACGGGAGATGGCCTCTACCTGTACATCATGGAATTTAGCATCAGTCTCTCGTCGTATAAAATCCTGCATAGTCACAGTTAAACTGCCGTCACGTATCCCCAGGACAAACTGGTCACGGAGAGTCCGATCAGGGTTACAGAAGGCTGGCGAGCCCCCTCTTTCCTTCCTTTGAATATCTCGGAGCAGTTCTTGTAGGGCATTTGCATATTGGGGAAGGCTTTCATTCTCCTGTTGTACCCTCTGGAAGAACCGAGCCTGCAGAGACCCCAGCAATGCAGTTTCTCCATAAATGGTTTCTAGAATCTGGACTACTTGCTCAAATGTCTGCCTTTGTTCAAATGGCCTCAGTATCACCGTGGTCTTAGCATCCCCTTGTAATGTCAATATTGCTAGCTCTACTAGTACTTCTGGTGCGGTCTGGTACATTCGCTGTATCATTCGTATCTGTTCCACCCACATACTCACTGACATATTATTGCCATCAAATTTAGCTAACTGACTCATTATAGCCCCTGCTGGCATTCTTCCTCCAGCACCATTCTCCCGAACGGGTGCATCACCGTCCATTCTGGTAAGCGGATCCTGCCGACTACGCCAATTTGTGAACCGAGAGCAAGGCAGGTGGTTTGGACTCTGCAACCAGAAATGAACGCACACGCGGTAGTTCAAGAAAAAAAATATATATTTACTATAAGTTAATAAAGGCTAGTTAAAGGTAAAATGACAGGGCTAAAGACAAGCAAAATATACAATATAGCATGAACAATTTCAAGGCAAATTCTGCAATGGTTTCTACTTTTACTCTGTCCACTTCTGCAGTATGGACACTGAATGAACAATATACTCAAAACTATCCCTAACTGACCCTGACTTCACATTTGGGTGCACCCCCTTTTCCCCAGTGGTCCAGGTGGACCGCTTACAGTCTGTAGAAGCGCGCGGTGGGGCCCAAAGTCGTTCCTTTCTTTTATAGTGAAACGTCCTCTCCTCACTGTTATCAGGATCTTGGGAGAAATGAAGTCCTCTTTAACAGGGAAACCCAATGAATGCAATGTAATCCAACAGCAGATTCCACTCAGCACACTGACAGTCCTGCCGAATCCATACACTGAGCTGGGATGTAAGCCAGGGTTTAGCAGGTGCTGTCCAGTACGTCAACAGCACTGCGAGTCTCTATCTGTGATATCCAAATACACAGTCACAATGTCAGTCTCACTGATCAGCCACTGAGCACAGTTCCTTTCACGTGGACTCACTAGTCCTGTTGTCTCTTTACACTCTGTTTGTCTCTGGACCAAGATACAGCTTAGCTGTACAGAAAAATCTCCACACCAGTTCAATACAACACTTGCCAAGATGGCTGCTGCTCTCTGTCTCCTCACTTCCTGCTTCTCTACTCACACTCTGTCTGCAGAACAGGCAAGCTGACATAAAAGGGGGGGGGTCTCACTCCAGCATCATGTCACAATTACAATGGCTGCTGTCTTAAAGGAACAGAATCACAGAAATACATTCAACATTAACAGTTTATACAGACAAATAAAGCTTAGGACAACATTGGCTGTCTCTTACACAAGCCAAAGAAATATGACAATGTTTAAAATGTCGCTTCTAGACTTCCTCAGAAGCTCCTCTCTGGGAGTTACAAGTCTATAGAACTCTCTGAGTCTTAGTCCTTACTACCGAATAGGTAGCTAATTCCCCAGTAGTGTGGCCTGTGAAGATGAGGATGCCTAACTAGTCTAACTAAAGGGCCTTATTCAGTCCCAAGCAAAACATTGTAATGCACTGCGTGCACGATTACTTCTCTTACTGATTCATCTTTGTTGTGTACCTTTTCGCCTTGGTTTGGAGCAGCTGAAAGACGGCGCATCCAGAAAACATGCAATCTCACTGACAGGGCCACTTCTCAGCCGGGTCCTTGATAGCAATCTTCAACTTAGGATGCTGTCTGAGCAAACCCTGGAACAGTCTCTGCTTCAGCACTCCCTTGTAATATCTCTGTAATCTTTTTCCTCTCGCTTCAGTCCTTCTTCTAAAAGCTCAAACGCACACTCCTAAGATGGCTGCCACACACACACTCTGCTTCTTCTCATACCACCTCTGCAGAACAGGGTCTCCACGTCACTACTCCAGGGAATTAAAGAATTACAGTCCTTTCCATTTCTGAGGTAACAGTGGCCTCTTGTGGTCAAACAAACAAATGTCAGTTTATAAAAAAAAATAAACTTATTTATAGAAACCGGTACATTCATAACATGAGGGCTGTTTCCCCCATCTTACACAAGTCATATGCAAACACAGCACATTATGCATTGCAACTACTGTAAGTAACAGCTCAGAGTGCACCAAGCTGTGATGCATAACTCTGCCAAATTGGGTGCGCAGTATGAGCAGCAGCTGAATTGCTTCCCTGCCTATCTACACACCTGTTCACATATTTAACATCTTCCCACCAATGACATTTTTCGATTTTCATTTTTGACTCCTCACTTTCCAAACCCCATAAATTTTTTATTTTTCCATTCTCAGAGCCATATGAGGGCTTAATGTTTGCGGGATAAATTGTTCTTCATGATGCTACCATTTATTATTCTGTACAATGTACTGGGAAGCTGGAAAAAAATCAGAATGGGGTGGATTTCAAGAAAAAGTGCATTTGGGCAACTTTCTTACGGGCTTAATTTTTACAGCGTTCACTCTGCAGTCAAAATGACATGTCACCTGTATTCTTTGTTTTGGTATGATTTCATTGATACCAAATTTATATGGTTTTATTTACATTTTAATCCCTTAACAAAAATCTAAAACTTAGCAAAAAAATTTTTTTTCTAAAAGTCGCCATATTTTGACACCCGTAACTTTTTTATATTTACGTGTACGGGGATGCATAGGGCGTATTTTTTTGCGGGGCCAGGTGTACTTTTTAGTTGTACCATTTTGGGGAATTGCTATTGCTTTGATCACTTTTTATTCAAATTTTTATCAGAGGCAAAACAGTGAAAAAAATGATAGACTAACCTCAATAGCTATAGTGCAATGACAAGCCTGGGAGCCTTCCCGGCTCTCGGAGGAACAGGTTGGCTCCAGGGATCTCGCCGTGCGGGAGCCGGTCTGCAACACTAAACTAACGGGGCCGGTGGTGGAGGCCATTTTTTAACTTTGGTCAATTTATTAATACATTTGTAGGAGGTATAACAGACGAACAGCACAACGTAGAGATATAACAAAATATGTTTCTGAATTGTTAATTCATGAGAAATACAATTATTTACTAAAGCAGGCATGTCAGGAGTGGTGACCAGTCCTCTTTATTTCACCAAGTTGCTATGGTACTCAAAAGCATAAAGGGATAGAAAACTTGGCTTTCTACATGTTAGTTGAGGTTTATCCTGGATCTTGTTCCTGTGTTTCTGCTATTGCCATTTACTCATGAAATTGATAATAATCTTGGCCTACTGTAATCTTACACTCCTGCTTTCCCTTTTGGATTGGCTGCCTAGTACAGTACTTGTCTTTTGATGTCTGGTTCTGACCACTGGATCCATTTCTTACTATGCTCTAGTCTTGTCTTCAGTCACTTGTCTGACCACTCACACTATGGCATAGAGAATCCACATCTCACATGATCATAACACAAAAATAGGACAGATTAGTTAAAATTTTCACTGCCTTTTATATAGACATTTACAGTGGTTACAGAAAGTATTCAGACCCCTTTAAATTTTTCTCTCTTTGTTTCATTGCAGCCATTTGCTAAAAGCAAAAAAAGTTCATTTTATTTCTCATTAATGTACACTCAGCACCCCATCTTGACAGATAAAAAACAGAAATGTAGAAATTTTTGCAAATTTATTAAAAAAGAAAAACTGAAATATCACATGGTCATAAGTATTCAGACACTTTGCTGTGACACTCATATTTAACTCACAAGCTGTCCATTTCCTTCTGATCCTCCTTGAGATAGTTCTACTCCTTCATTGGAGTTCAGCTGTGTTTAATCAAACTGATTGTACTTGATTAGGAAAGGCACACGCCTGTCTATATAAGACCTCACAGCTCACAGTGCATGTCAGAGCAAATGAGAATCATGAGGTCAAAGGAACTGCCCAAGGAGCTCAGAGACAGAATTGTGGCAAGGCACAGATCTGGCCAAAGTTACAAAAGAATTTCTACAGCACTCAAGGTTCCTAAGAGCACAGTGGCCTCCATAATCCTTAAATGGAAGAAGTTTGGGATGACCAGAACTCTTCCTAGATCTGGCCGTCCAGCCAAACTGAGCAATCGTGGGAGAAGAGCCTTGGTGAGAGAGGAAAAGAAGAACCCAAAGATCACTGTGGCTGAGCTCCAGAGATGCAGTAGGGAGATGGGAGAAAGTTCCACAAAGTCAACTATCACTGCAGCCCTCCACCAGTCGGGGCTTTATGGCAGAGTGGCCTGAAGGAAGCCTCTCCTCAGTGCAAGACATATGAAAGCCCGCATAGAGTTTGCCAAAAAACACATGAAGGACTCCCAGACTATGAGAAATAAGATTCTCTGGTCTGATGAGACGAAGATTGAACTTTTTGGCGTTCATTCTAAGCGTTATGTGTGGAGAAAACCAGGCAATCTCATCACCTGCCCAATACAATCCCAACAGTGAAACATGGTGGTGGCAGCATCATGCTTTGGAGGTGTTTTTCAGCCGCAGGGACAGGACGACTGGTTGCAATTGAAGGAAAGATGAATGCGGCCAAGTATAGAGATATCCTGGAAGAAAACCTCTTCTAGGCTTTGGACCTCAGACTGGACCAAAGATTCACCTTCCAACAAGACAATGACCCTAAGCACACACCTAAAATTACAGAGGAGTGGCTTCGGAACAACTCTGTGACCATTCTTGACTGGCCCAGCCAGAGCCCTGACCTCAACCCAATTGAGAAAATCTGGAGAGACCTGAAAATGGCTGTCCACCAACGTTCACCATCCAACCTGACCTGAAGAATGGCAGAGGATACCCAAATCCAGATGTGAAAAACTTGTTGCAAAATTCCCAAGAAAACTCATGGCTGTACTAGCTCAAAAGGGTGCTTCTACTCAATGCTGAGCAAAGGGTCTGAATACTTATGACCATGTGATATTTCAGTTTTTCTTTTTTAATGAATTTGCAAAAATATCTACATTTCTGGGTTTTTTCTGTCAAGATGGGGTGCTGAGTGTACATTAATGAGAAATAAAATAAACTTTTTTTGCTTTTAGCAAATGGCTGCAATGAAACAAAGAGAGAAAAATTTAAAAGGGTCTGAATACTTTCTGTACCCACTGTAGAGACAACAAAATTTGGTGTAAATTTAAATACGTTTTTATAGATGTTTGCAAGCTCTGGCTGACTGTAGCCACTACTAGGTGGAATACAGGGAGCTTCCTGCATATGGTTTATACATTGCATGCAAGAAATAGCATAGCATATTAGTATAGTATATTCATAGTATAGTATGCAGCCAGTCAGAATATTATATTTATTTCTATGTACTATACATGCAGATCATTTGGCACTTGGTTGCAGAGAAACTGAGCTTTGACCATTATAAATCTACATTAACGAAATTTGCAATAGATTTACAGTAGGGAAAAGTTGTGAAGTCACTTACAAGTTGAAATTTTATCCCTAGCTAGAACAAGATATTTTTAATCTACTTAGTGCATTTCATAGTGCCGTATTTCATCAGTGATTTGAAAGCAAATTTTTGTAGTGCTAAAAAAAAAACTAGGTGTCGCCCAATCCCAAAGGCTGGATCAAGTATATAGCAGGGCAGCTGTAAGAATTCCACACAACAGTTTTCCTTGTCTGTCTATAGAACCTATGTAAAGATGGTAGAAAACTTACTTTAAAGGGAGTCTATCAGCAGGAAAATCGGTATCAAACTAATGACAGTACCTTGAAGGGTTGTCTGCACTTTCCAAAGATGACTTTGTTATTGTGCATTGCAGCACTATTTTCATGAAAATTTTATTGTTATGCAAATTACCTGTAAAGGGCATTAGGGACATTTATTTTCCTTTACTCTCTGCTCTGGATAACTGCACCTAACTGCCACACAGATCCTCTACCCCCATTACTTGAGTGACATATGCCACTTTGTCACAATTTATCTGCAATTGGGGATGGTTATCTAGAGCAGAGAGTGAAGCCTCAGCTGGAAAAGAAATGCCCCTAAGACTAAGGTCCCATGTTTTGGGCCATAGCGAAAAAGCACTGCTTTGCAGTTTTTTCCCGCAGTGCTTGTCACAGAAAGTCTGCAGAAAGTCTGCAGAAAGTCTGGCGTTTCCAATGGTATAATTGACATACTGCAATTTCCGAAACCGCAACTGCTGAGTGTATTTTTCTGCACTGTGTGGATGGGATTCCTAAAATTCCATACACTTTGCCGTGACTGTAAAATGTGGCGTTTATGCCTAAAGCACTTTTCAGCTCATTTGCATAAGAATAAAATCCTGATTTTCATAAAAATGGAACAGCAATGCAGAATAAGAAAGGCATCTTTGGAAAAATGTGGAAGCAGCACTACAAAGTACTGTCACTAGTTTGATACTGATTTTCTTGCTGACAGACTCCCTTTAAATTTGAATAATTGGCACTTACAGCACCATAATCTATATTCCAATGACCCCAACTAGTGGGGACAATTCATCTCCTCTTATGATATTAGAGATTTGCACATAATGGACTTTCTCAAAATTCTCCACAAGCTGCCACCAAACTGAACATGTCAACACATGCATACCTTTTGTGTGTGCTGTGACGTCAGTACACACCCAGACACCTGCCAGGACTATTATAGTTAATTTGCAGCTATAGGAATGAACTTTACTAATGTCATTACGCTGTATAAATTGCAGTTGCAAGGTGACATTATCACTGGATGTTACTGTAGATGCTTAGATCTCTGGGTAAGATGTCATATGCATACCTTTTATGGTTGCAGTCACTCTCTTAGTTTAAAGGTACATTCTTAATCCACATTGGCTGATGATAACCTTTTTACTGATTGATGATAACCAACCATCTTAACACTATGCATATCTGCTACTACAGTGGCTTGCAAAAGTATTCATACCCCTTGAACTTTTTCACATTTTGTCACCTTATAACCACAAACTTAAATGTATTTTATTGAGATTTTAAGTGATAGACCAACACAAAGTATCAGGTAGTTGTGAAGTTGAATGAAAATGATTCATGGTTTTCAAAGTTTTAACCAAATAAAAATCTGAAAATTGTGACGTGCAAAAGCCCCTTGTACTCTGATACCCCTAAATAAACTCTAGTGCAATCAATTGCCTTCTGAAGTCAATTAATGAGTTAATAGAGTACAGCTGTGTGTAGTCTCAGTATAAATACACCTGTTCCGTGAAGGCCTCAGTGGTTTGTTAGAGAACACTAGTGTACAAACAGCATCATGAAGACCAAGGAACTCACCAGACAGGTCAGAGATAAAGTTGTGGAGAAATTTAAAGCAGTGTTAGGTTATAATTTATTTATTTATTTATTTATTATGCTTACTTATATAGCGCCATCATATTCCGCAGCGCTTTACAGAAACAAAACATATCCCAAGCTTTGAGCATCCCGAGGAGCACTGTTCAATCCATCATCCAAAAAATGGAAAAAGTATTCTACAACTGCAACCCTACAAAGACATGGCCGTCCACCTAAACCAAGGGTCGGCAACCCCTGGCACGCGGCAGGCTTATTTCCCTGGCACAGCAGAGGAGTCCTCAACCAGCAGTTTAGATCGGACCAAACACGGCCAAAACGAAACTGCTATTATCATACTGTGGGGTCTCTTCAGACCCCAGAGAATAATAAGCGGAGGCTCAGGAGAAGTGATGAAACATAAAAAAAAAGAACGTTACTCACCTTCCCAGTGATCCTGAGCAGCTCTGTTCTCTTCAGCGCTTCTGCCTGTAGTCAGCAACAGCTGATAGGGCCTCAGGAGTCACGTCCAGCATCATTACGCATAATGACGCAATGTGACCCCTGAGACTCAATCAGTGGTCACTGACAACAGGCAGCCGAAGAGAACAGAGCTGTCTGTTGTCAGGATCGCTGGGAAGGTGAGTAACATTGTTTTTTATATTTGTCACCTCTCTTGGCCCTCCGCTTATTATACTCTGGGGTCTGAAGAGACCCCACAATATAATAATAGCTAGTAAGTGGCAACAATTGGAATATTATAAAAGTTGGAACATTATACCGTGTGCATGGGCCATATGGGATATAATACCGTGGGCAGGGGCCACTATGTGACATAGTACCATGTGCAGGGGCCACTATGGGACATAATACCGTGTGCAGGGGCCACTATGGGACATAATACTGTGTGCAGGGGCCGCTATGGGACATAATACCATGTGCAGGGGCCACTATGGGACATAATACCATGTGCAGGGGCCACTATGGGACATAATACCTTGTGCAGGGGCCACTATCGGACATAATACCTTGTGCAGGGGCCGCTATGGGACATAATACCTTGTGCAGGGGCCACTATGGGACATAATACCTTGCACAGGGGCCACTATGGGACATAATACCTTGTGCAGGGGCCACTATCGGACATAATATCTTGTGCAGGGGCCACTATGGAACGTAATACCATGTGAAGAGGCCGCTATGGGACATAATACCATGAGCAGGGGCCGCTATGGGACATAATACTGTGTGCAGAGGCCGCTATGGGACATAATACCATGTGCAGGGGCCGCTATGGGACATAATACCTTGTGCAGGAGCCGCTATGTAAAAGTTCCAGTGGCCTAAGAATATAGCTGCATCCAGATACATAATGTGTTACCACCATAAGGACGCTGCCATACAGTGCTCCTGGACACAAACATTTACCACTAATTGGTGGCTGCACATGGACTTTCATTGCTTCTAATTGGAAAGTACAGGAGCGTCCCAGGAAATAGCAGTAAATGCATGCATCCTAAAGCATATGTTGGCATCATTTCTGTGTTATGGTTTGTGATATATGACTTAGTATAGGCGTCGCCAGACTTACAATTATTGCTCGGCACTCTGAGGACCTCATCTTTGATTTTTTAATTAAAATCAGCACACCGAACAAAAAAATTTGCCTACCCATGACCTAAACTAACAGATTGAGCAAGGAGAGCACTGGTCAGAGAAGCAACCGATAGGACCATGGTCACTATGGAAAAGCTGCAGAAATCCACAGCTCAGGTGGGAGAATCTGTCCATAGGACAACTATAAGTCGTCCACTCTACAAATCTGACCTTTGGAAGAGTGGCAAGAAGAAAACCATTGTTGAAAGAAGACATAAGAAGTGCCGTTTGCAGTGTCATACAGGGGACACAGCAAACATGTGGAAGAAGGTGCTCTGGTCAGATGAGACCAAAGTTGAACTTTATGGCCTAAATTATTATTATAAATGCAAAAACCCTTGCTGAATTATCTAGATTTTTCCTTTGGAGTTGTGTGACTGTGATGAGTCCTCCACTGGCACCTTGTAACCTGAGCGGTGTGCAGGAGTCATCTGCACTAGACTATTATTTATTGGGCACTGAGTTGGCACTATTTATTCGGACTAAATTGATGGAACCGTTAATAGGGTCATTCTGATGGCTGTAAAGCATATGTGAGTTTAAGATAACCTTCATGTACAATGCTAAAGTTAGCATTTATGGTTGTTTCCCAGTGGTTTTTTTCCAGTGCCAGGTCTGAGTGCAGTAGTTCATTCACATTACTCTGGGCTTGTATATGATAAAGTGGTTGGAGGCAGATTGTGACAGAGAAGTCACTGTTGAGCACTCACTAAAGACAAAAGGAAGGACATGTTAAAGCTGTATCTGCTAAACTTTATAAATACTGTATATGTGTTATCTGGTTGATACAGAATATGTATCTTTCTCCCGGCTTGAAAAAGAAAATCGACAAACATGGGGTTATTTCCTAATATTCATGATTACTTCCATTATAGGTTTTTGAAGAGGTCATATATACATAAGTACAGTAAAAAGACAATGGCGTAATGTATAATCCTAAACTAAAAGTTAACAAGACAATCCTGTTGTTTTCCTTCTTTAATAAGTCATTTAGAAATCACTTCTAAGAAGCAAGTCAGGCAAGCATGCAAAATGAAGGAAACACTAATGAATAATTAAGTGTCGAGCTGAAATGAACTTTCTTATAGTTTATAAAAATCACACAGGATTGGGAGGATACAGGGGACTAAAGTGTCAAGGAAGAAAACATAGACAAGGGATAACTTATTTTTATGTGACACTGCAGACTCCACTTACAAAAACTCGGTTGCCTCGCTCTTGCAGTAATCTTTCTCTCATTAGTAGTTTAGTCTTCTGTATTTTGTTAGCACATTGTCCTTTACTAAAATCAGATTTTCATGTACTGGTTTCTTGCTGAACTTGTGATAGACTAGTGCTTATACACAGCAGCAATCTGAGGAGCCAGAGCTGCAGGGAGAGAGCACATGTTAGGAATCTCAGTATGTGTAATCATACTTTTCAGTGTAGCACTGTTCACAGTCATTTCTTTAAGGCTGCTATGCCTACAAGCCAAACTCTGGCTGGGTTTGCAGCCAGTCAGCACCTTGAGATACAGAGCTAATCAAAGTGCTGCCCCATTATCCAATCTTGACCTTAAGCAGAGTATTTTAACTTTGCATTGAGACTACTCAGAGTCCTGCTATTGATTGTATTTAGGTTGTGTTTTCAGAACTTTTATCTGCGATTCACTGACTACAGATTTTGCTTGTTTTCCTGGTTATTCAATTTCTTACTGTTTTATCTTTATCCATCAACTCCAGGACTTGACCCTGGCTTGGATACTGTTATCCCTCTGCTAACAATATGGATAGTCCTATGCTCTCCTGGTTTTGATCTAGTTTGTGTGTTACACTCTGTCTGCTGTAGGTTCCCCTGTCTGGTCTTTAGTGCACCTATTTTGTGACACCAGATTCAGTGTGGTAGCCTGGGTCCCTTATTGGCTAAGTCCATCCTGCCTTGTGGCAGGGTCTATTGAAAACCCCAGGGGTGCCTTAGACTCTAC
Source organism: Leptodactylus fallax (assembly GCA_947044405.1). Lineage (NCBI taxonomy): Eukaryota > Metazoa > Chordata > Amphibia > Anura > Leptodactylidae > Leptodactylus > Leptodactylus fallax. The sequence continues at coordinate 10,939,818 of CAMRHE010000018.1, read as the reverse complement.
CAGCCAGAATGGTGTTGGATTATAGGTAACTTGTTTTGTTTGCTAGCTTTGATCTGACAGTTTCCTGTAGTGCATTTAGAAATGCTTAAACAGCAATTCCATTACTTGGTAATTTCATAAATGGCAAAGCCATTAAAACACAAGCCTGAACCAATAATGGGGCAGGCTCTCTGCAGACACTGCAGAATTCTAGTGTAATTTGCGCCAAAAAACTGTCTAACATACTGTGAGTCACATTTATCAAGTGTCTTATACACTTTTTAGACACTTTTATGATTTTTACGAAAAAGGTGCATAGCCTAACAGGAAAGGTGTGGGACTTAAGTTGCAACAACATGCATTAAAAATGTGCCCAAACCCTTTAGGCCAACTAAAAATTGGTGCAATATAAGATTGAACAGTCTAACAATACACCATATTTATCAAACGGCATCAGCGACTTTGACAAATCTGGTGCAGTTTAGGACAGTCTAGTCTAATTTTGCCCCCTTACAGATGCTCGTATAACTGGTCAGTGTGCTATCCGGGTTTTTCCCCCATGCGCCGCCCGTGCCGTTCATTCACGGCAGCCGCTTAGCACATGATCGTGTGCAACCGGCTTTAGACACTATGGTGCTGATTCACTAATAGTTTCTAAGTATCTATGTAACTGAGCTAAGCAGCAGTCAATGAACAAGCACTGAAGGAAATAAATAGCATAAATATCTAGTTACTTTAAGAAGTTGTTCTACACTGTATAATCAGTTACCTGTTCTTCACATAGTGATGGTCAGGGGCATATTTGCTTACATGCCTCCTATTTAGTGGTGAACCTAGCCTCTTTGCTGCCTGAGGCGGACTATAGAAAGACGCCCCCCCAAAAAAAAAAAATTTGAGTTTCCATGCTACTAGTTTAACACACTGTTATCGTGACACAATATACACAATACACAAAGTTATAAAACAGTTTTTAAGAATTCTTCTTCCTGTATTACTTCAGTATCAGATCAACAACACGGTACTAACAATGACAATAACTTTACACATATTCTGCTTGGTGGATGGACGTGCCCACGTGGTCCCCATTCTCTATAATAGGAGCCCCGCAGATAGTTGAGTACTGGACTTCGGCTATCTTTGGCACTCCCATTGAAGTGAATGAGAGCCACTCGGGTTCGTCCATCCACCAAGTGACACACCTATATATATGGCTGCGGTCAGGCTGGATTCCCACCCAGTGGGGGGAAATAAACAATTAGGCTCAGTGGGGGACTCAGCTGACAGAACCCCATCAATCAGGTATTTATCCTCTATCATTTAGATGAATACAGCGTAGTAACATTTTGTGACTTACAGGTGACGACTCTGACTAATCCTTCACATTTCCCTTCTCTTCCCTTTGGACCGCCATGACCACTTCTTCCAGCTGTGACTTGTCTCTGTAAAGTTTGCAACACAGACATCTTTGGCTCCTCACTTTTCCGGGTATCCAACCCACATTGTCCTCACCTACACACCCATCCTGCTGCTACCCCCAATTATAAAATATATGATATAACCTCCCATAATGAATAATACTCCCAAGTGCATCTTTATATTAATAATGTCCGTGTGTACCCTGTATAAATAGTGCCCCTTATTAATAATGCCCCAGGTGTTAACTAATTAAAAGGTTTTCCAGGTCAATAATAAACTAATCAGTGGGGCTCAAAAACCCAGGACCCCCACTGATCAGCTGTTTGAATGGTACCTGTGTAACCGCCATGACTGCTTCTCTGTTTACATAGTGTCATTCATCTCATGGAAGAGTGAAGAAATTAGGCGATACCTTTTAGAGGCTAACTGAGTATATTTGATAAGTAAGCTTTCAGAAGACTAGCTTCCTTCATCAGACATGGTGTTATACAAGAACTGAAAATTCACAGATTTTTTATATATACCCTATACACATGGTCTTCAAAGGATTTTAGAGTCCTTAAAAAAACCAAAACAAAATGCAATCTAAGTAGAGAAGTTATTTACAACCAGTCAAAAAACAATCTGGAAAGTTGTGGTGTGTGACAGAGGGATCTGTTATCTGTTTGCTATCAGGAGGTGATTTGTGACCCTCACAGTTCATACATAGTGTGACATGAAGCTGGCATGAATATTAAGTCCAAATTGCAGAGTTTTAAATTTTTGCATAAACTTGTACTCCCATTGTTTCCTCTCCTCCTGCATCTTAAACTGTCCCATTAAAACCACAACCTGAAAATCTTCAATAGAGTGGTTTTCTCCGGAGAAATGTGTGGCCACTGGGAGATCTGTTCTGCTGTTATTAATGTTGGATCTGTGTGAGTTCATTCGCTGACTAAGTCTCTGTCCTGTTTCCCCACATAGAGGCCTGTGGTGGGACATTGCACACACATTATGAGGTACACCACATTGGAAGACCTGCAGGAAAATGTCCCCCTAATTCTGTGCACCTGTTGTGACTGTGGGATAGGTACACTGTCAGCGGTGTGGATGTGCTTGCAGGTCATGCACCTTTTTTGTAGGCAAGGTGAGGTGCCATTTTCAGTTGGGGCCTTCAGGGCACTCTGGACAATAATACGCCTCAGGTTTGGTGGTTGTCGAAAGGAAAGGAGAGGGGGGACTGTATATATATCCTTGAGTCTGTTGTCCCTATGTAGCACAGGTTGGAGTTCCTTGGCAATCCTTTGTAGGATTTCCAGCTGAGGGTTGTAGGTGACAACTAGGGGCACTCGGGCATCTTTCTGAGTCTCTCTATATGTGAGCAGACTGTCTCTGTTAATGGCTGTCGCTTTGTTTAATTGGTTGTCATTCATCTCATAACGGCCATGTAATGTAACTACAGCCTCGTCCTATACACGTCTATGTGACAAGGCTGTAATTACATCACCCGGCCACTATAAACAGACAGCTTATAATATAAACAGGTGCCATAGCCCCTGTTTATAGCGCCCCATTTACACACACTATAATGTTCCACAGCAGCCCCTGCACACTGTATTATGTCTCTCAGCGGCCCCTGCACACGGTATTATGCTCCATAGTGGCCCCTGCAGACTGTATTATGCCTTGCAGCGGCCCTTGCACATGGTATTATGTTCCACAGCAACCCCTGCACACTGTATTATGTCTCTCAGCGGCCCCTGGATATGGTATTATGCTCCCTAGCGGCCCCTGCACACGGTATTATGCCCCATATTGGCCCCTGCACACGGTATTATGCTCCATATTGGCCCCTGCACACGGTATTATGCTCCACAGTGACCCCTGCACACAGTATTATGCTCAATAGTTGCCCCTGCACTGGTATTATGCTCCACAGTGACCCATGCACACAGTATTATGCTCAATAGTTGCCCCTGCACTGGTATTATGCTCCATAGTGGCCCCTGTACAGGTATTATTCTCCATAGTGGCCCCTGTACTAGTATTATTCTCCATAGTGGCCCCTGCACTTGTATTATGCTCCATAGTGGCCCCTGCACAGGGTATTATGCTCCATAGTGTCCCCTGCACTTGTATTATGCTCCACAGTGGCCCCTGCACAGGGTATTATGCTCCACAGTGGCCCCTGCACAGGGTATTATGCTCCACAGAGGCCCCTTACACAGTATTATGCTCCATTGTGGACCACCTATGAACTATTATTATACTCTGGGGTCTTTTCAGACCCCAGAATATAATGATCGGAGACCCAGATGGTGACAAACATAAAAACCAGTGTTACATACCTATCCTGGACACCGGTGCACTCCTTGCAGCTTTCGGCCCTGTTTAATTGCGCACACACCTCACGTGATCAGGCCGGCGACGCGACCTGATGACGTCATCAGAGGCCCCAAGCCTGCTCAGAGTTACATCGGATCGCAGGAGGTGAGTAACATTGGTTTTTATGTTCCCTCACCTCCCCTGGGCCTCCGATTATAATCTGAAAAGACCCCGGAATATAATAATAGTAGTATTGAGGCCCGCGGCCTCACTTACCGATGCCCGCGGCTGCTCACAGCGGCATCCACTTCCCTTTCTGCATCCCATAGCAGAAGGGGATGCGGAGGCGGCCACGAGCAGACGTGGGGTAGGTAAATAAATAGGCCGTTACCTGCTGGGGATACTCCAGCCCAGGACAAGCCCCGCTCAGCTTTTTTTTTTTTTTTTTTTTAAAGAGGCCTGTCCTGAGATGGTTTACATTCAATAGTAAAAATGCTGCCCCCCAGACAGTGACGGACAGTGCCGCCTCACTTCGCCTCATTAGCGGTGCGCCCCTGCTCCTACTCTGCACAAAATTTGTTCAAACCAACATAATGTAAAGCTCCTATAGCCACATACTGTAACTATCCTGACATTTTAAACCTAAAAAAGCAAATAACTACTGTGAGTCCAAGAGTTCAGCATGTTGTTAATCCATGTTCACATGTTGTGTATTGGTTTTCACACAGTTTCAAGAGGTTCCATTTAGGTCAGGTTCACACCATATCTGTAAATTATTTTTGGCTGAAGTGTTTGAGTAAAGTACTGTATTTGTATGCTTTTTTTTCCTATCCAAAATCAGAAGCATCTAAAAGAGATATAAGGCTAACTTGAATAAATGTAGCTATTGTTAACAGCACAGATGGTGCTCGAGACTATTAATGCAGCGTGTCAAATGTCATGTTAATGATCGCTACATCTGTACCTATACTATTAGTGGTATAGAGCCATTGGGGGAAATTTATAAACACAATTATGCCAGTATTCTGGTGTAGATGGGTGATAATGTGGCGCATATTTTGTCCCTTTTCTTGCATCAAAGATGTGACTCATCACCTGTTTCTGTCAATGTGTGCAGTCAGCGGATAGTGGGACAGACCAGGGCAGGGTCATCTCGGCTCTACAGGTTTATTACAAGTCATGCCAGTTTTCTATTGTGTCAGATATCCAAGTAATCTACGCCTATTCCTGACTGGTGTAAACCTCTATTCTGGAACATGGCTGTGCACCTCTTGATAATTCAGGTGTGCCTTTTGCCAGTATGGGTCTATATTAGTGCTGGCATATGAAATGTCAGTATTAATGAATGTGCCCCAGTATGTCTTCCATGCACTATTTTACAGGCTCTGTTGTGTATTATATACATGGAGTAATTCTTCTTGTAAGACAATAAATGCTGCTTTATGACTTTGGATACAATGAAGGTGCAGTAAAGGCCTCATGCAATGTAATGGAAGCCCTGTACAAAATGGGGCCATAATATGACCTTGAGCTTTAAACCTCATTGCTTTGTGTAATGGATTTATTGATGCTTTTTTTCTGATTTTTTTTTTCTATATACAGTACATACATAGTAACTTGACACAATATAGTCATCAGTTTTGTCAAAAAAATTAAGTTGTGCTATATCTGAACAATTAAACAGTATATATGGGATAGTATTTGCCATGTACTAATATTAGGATTATATACAAATGATTATCAGTCTCAATGAACTAATTTTAACTTCCTACTAAAGTATTTTGGGATGTAGGATGGAGACCTTTGCAGTCCTCCAGTCAAAAATGAACCAAAGTATATAATACATCCAACAAAGCAGTTATTTTAAGTACTTAATAAATACTTATCATGCTTTATTAAGAACAACTTGTTCACTTGTGTTATATTTAGTTGTCCTCTTACTATAAATATTACATAGTTTATTTTTTGCAGTGTTTGTTGTTTGCCATGAACTCGTTTCTTGTGCTATATTTCACTGTGTACTTTCTGTCCTCTACTGCTGAACAATACATAGATAATTTGTATCACAACGTACTGAACATCAAGTGCTAAAGAATGATAACAAGAATTGCATATGTAGTCATTTTAACTTCTGTAACGGCTTAAAAACATAGTGCAGTAACAATATACAGTATAACATCTGGCTGGTGTGCTATTGTACCAATTTCACAAAAATTGTTGCCTGTTTGTTCCAAAATACATTTCTGCTTTTCACCAATTTTAGTTTTAAATCCTGAAAGGTGGTGTTAAAAAAAAGTTTAATGTGAGTTCTCCTTCCATTATGGTCATTTTATTTTGATACCTTTTTCTTTATTGATTTTTTTTTTACTTTATTTACCTTAATTGTAAATGTTTTATCTTTACTTTATCTTTTTTTAATTTTAGAGGGTATTTAAGTTCATATATTATAATGTAATTCTTGGTGTCAGACGCTTCTGCTGCAGCCCCTACTGGCTACTCATTAATTACATGATGTATTACATGATGTGTTACAAGATATCCAGGACTAATCTAGTAAGCAACATTGTATTGTTGATGTATTGATCAGAGACACAGAGAGGGCAATAAACTTTCTTTGCCCTCTTAGAAGTCCAGCTGTCTCAGTTTTACACTCTTTTAACTGCAGATTTTCTGCGCAGTTACGGATTCTTTGCAAACACCTTTGAAGAGTTATATGCCTGCCATGCCAAAAATCTATTTTATTATCCTTATGTTTATCTCATTATTAATATCTACTTCTAGTTTTAGTAAAAAAAAAAATGCATTCAAAAACAACACAATGGGGCAGATTTACTAATACTGTCTAAAAGGTGCTCAGTTTAAGACTAGACAGTCTTAAACTGTGCCATATTTATCAAAGTGTCTGATACTGTTTGATAAATCTGGTGTATTTTTAGGCTGTCTATTCTAACCTCTGTGGGGAAGGTAGCTCAGTAGCAGCAGTGGTGCAGACCCAACCAGTCAGAGACAGGTACAAAAAAGTCTGGTGCAAATATATTTATTGTAAAAACAGCAATATAAATAAACCTTCAGTTCAGGTACAAAATAAGCAAAATAAAATACAGCCATAACTTCAGGCAAAACGTCAAAAGAAACCCTGCTCGTCCGAGCACTAACTAAACAAGACAAAACTAACTGTACCTATGGCTTACTGTCAGCCACACAAACAAACAAAATGGCACGGTTTGGTCTCACCAGGTTCACAATATCTCAGGAAAGACCCAGACGCCTCCTCTCACTCCCAGGATCTGCCCTGAAGTGTAGGCTCTGTAGCCTTTTGTGGCCCCGTAATGAGGCCAGGACTCACACCTGGGCTGAGGCCTACTCAAGACCCGCCCCTGACCAGACGTATATCAAAAACCTAGGGGAGATATACCGTGATTTCAGCACTTATCCTGTCACCTTCCCACACCTCCTATTAGTTGGTTCAAAAGTAACTAGCACATTTTTGGTGCACAAAGTAGCAACATAGGCCATGTATATTTCACTTGAGGCTGCACCTCTTTTCCCAGTAGACCATGCCCCTTTTTCGCACAAGTTGAAAAAGTATTAAAAAAAAAGTGTCTAAGACACTTAATAAATGTACCACACAGCATGTTAGAGGTTTTTTTGGTGCAAATTATGTCAGAATTATTATTATTATTGTTATTATTATTGTTTATTTATATAGTACCATTAATTCCATGGTGCTTTACATTTGCAGATTTACATACGGTACACCAGATATACAAAACAGGTAATGCTGACAGAGACTAACTGGTACAGTGGGATAGAGGGCCCTGCCCACAAGGGCTTACAATCTAAGAATTGTGACGCATTTTTCTTAATATATCTCCCCCAATGTGAACAAAGTATGGAGGGCTGGAAAACAATACAAATCATCTTAAAATGTGGATGACACTTCAGTAAAGCCCTAAACCATGAACATAGATTAGATTTTTGGTTCTATTATTGACAATGTATATAAAAGATGCTAGGCATTAGTCAGTATGGTAGTGTTACTTGTATTTTATGTAGCTTGGCTTTAGCTCCATTTATTCTTTTATGTAAGTTCCAAATTTATATTCCATAAACGTCATCATTCCTTTACAAATGGACTGTAATGAGCGAGATAAAACTAAATGTAAAAAAGATAAGGCAGTTCCATCCAAAAGGTCTTTGACACTTTGTTAGCTTTCACAAGATGTGTGAATGTAATCACAAATTTTTATCTTATTAGACTCAATCCTTTACCTGTTATTCACTGTATTTTCAGAAGCAACAAGAAGAAATACAGAATGCTCCCTCATAGAAAAACAGGGCATATCTTAATTAGAGTCCCTTGAAATATGGATTCTAGGCATCTAGCTTCCTATAAGATTGTTACACGGCTAAGGGCTTTATTTAATTTATTTCTCCTCATACAAAATGGTTATAGTTCATGCTTCAAGAAAAGAAAGTTGTAAAATATTTTGCTTTTAACCTAGGAAAGAACCTTTGATTTCAGTAGCCATGATTCTGTCTTCTCTGAGGTTACAAACTAATAGATATCAGAGTTAACTTTACTGGTGGAGAAAAAATCTGAACATGTTGCAGTCACATAGACTTTTCTACATATGGAGCATTATATAATGTGTATCTATATGCCAACCAATGATCCATAACATCAAAACCACGTCTGTTATTTTGCAGGTTCCCCTCATGACCCATTAAAGATCCCAAAGGTGTTCTGTGGTATTTGGTACTAAGACATTAATAGCAGATCCTTTAAGTCCTGCAAGTTGAGGTGGTAGGGGCTTTGAGGATTGAATTTATATCCAGCACATCCATGGTCAGTCTAATTGAGATTTCGAGAATTTGAAGGCCAAATCAACACCTTGAACTCTTTGTCATGTGTCTCAAACCATTCCTGAACAATTTTTGTAGTGTGACAGGGCACATTATCCTGCTGTAAGACGCTACTACCATTGGAAAAATCCATGATGAGTGCACATGGTCTGCAACAATGTATAGGTGGTTGTTACATGTCAAATTAACATCCATTTTAATGCCAGCACACAAGGTTTCCCAAGGTTATCAAAACATTTCATCTTCTTTCATTACTGTGTGGTCTTGATACTCCCTGCTCCTACTCCTATGACACTTGATGGTGCTTGAATGATCCACTTCCTGCTTACACTGTTAATACATATACAGTGCAATGCTGCCAGCTTTTCTTCTCTGATGTCCCTTGTAAGTCTCCTACTCCTTTGCACAGTGGATCCTTCATACAGTATAATGTCCCATAGTGGCCTCCATATAGTATAATCATCCACAGTGAGTCCTTCACATAGTATAATGTCCCATAGTTGCCTCCATAGCGTATAATGTCCCATAGTTGCCCCTTCACACTGCATTATTATCCACAGTGGCCCTTTCACATAGTATAATGTCCCATTTTGGCCCCTCTACACAGTAAAGTATCCCATAGTGGCTCAGGTTTAGCCACTCATGAGCTATTATTATACTCTAGGGTCTCTTCAGACTCCAGAGTATAATGAATAGAGGCCTAGGAAAGGTGATCAAACATAATAAACAGTATTACTCATCTCCCCTGGACTCCCTTTTCTCTTCGGGGATTCTGTCTGACATCAGAGTCCACTGAGGCCTGTTTATAGGGCCTCAGGGCGTCACATTGGTGTTAGAACACATAATGTTGCCGACATAACCCACGTGACCACTGAGGTCCAATCACAGGCCTCAGCGGTCCCTGACATCAAGCAGAAGTTCCGGAGTCCAGGGTTGGTGAGTAACATTATTTTGTTTGATCACTTCCCCTGGGCCTCCACTCATAATACCTCATAATAGCAAAATAGCTCATAATAGCAGCTTTGTTTTGGACATTTTCGGTCCTGAACAAAAATGCTGAGTGAGCTCGCCTAACAAATACTGTCAATGCCATCCCCTCAGGGACTTGGTAATCTGCTGCTTAAGGTGAGATACTCATCTTGCCTCATGGCAGATGCAGCCCTGGTTATCAATGTCATCAGTTTTTACTAGTTTGTCTACCAATTGGTGTTCTTATTGTGGAAAACATGTCAGGTGATGATTAACCCATGTTTAGGTTAGGATATCTTTCATATTGTAACACTGCACAATGGTTTCTGCTGAGACAAAACAAAGAGACATGAATGTGATTATTTTGTAGGATCCTTAAACTCAACATTAAGAATGAGAAAAGAGGAAAAGTTTTTTTAAAGTTTTAAGAGTAGAAAGGAATATTGGAAAGGAAACAAGAGGGGAATCTATCCGGGAAAGGCAAATAGGACGATTTCTAGGTAAGTTACATTGAAAAGCATAATAAAAAACATAATAAAAAAAATTTTGTTCACTTGGTTTTTCATTGTTTTTGGTTGTTAGAAAGACATTGTCTGCCACATACAATATTCTATTCATTAACATAGAATATATTATATATGTTTTCAGTTCTGTCCCTTAAAAACAGATCCATGATGGGTTCACCAAGAACAGAAACCGTTTTTTAAATCTTTTATCTATCTATCTATCTATCTATATATATATATATATATATATATATATATTCACCATAGCCTAAGTGTGAACAGCAATTGAGAAATGGCCAAATGAAAACCAAAAAAGACTTTAATCTTCATTTTTGCTATATAACTCAAGTACTAATTTAGTTTAAAGTACTGAAATAATTAGGACAACCTACATTAAGTACTATTTTACACACCAACACATAAATGAACAAAACTGAAGTCTTTGATCTTAAGTTTTATATAAGAATATAATAAAAAAAAAGGAAAAATGGATCAAGATCAAGGAGCAAGAATGAACTGTAGGAAAAGAGCATATGAGAAAATACCTGTTGTCAGCAATGTTGTTCTACTGACAACAATAAAATTGGCATCAATAAAATAAAGTTATTGTCACAAAAAAAAAACTGGTAACGTGAAAATGCACAGATTTTCAATGAACACATTTAAATAAGCCTGACACAGAGGCGTAGCTAGCGGGGGGGCAGAGGGGGCGACGGCCCCGGGCCCAGTGAGAAGGTGGGGGCCCACTAACGGTATCAAAAGATTTCTATCTACATCAGCTGCTTAGCGCTACACATCCTAGACTGGTTCCTCACTCCCTGGCTGAGGAAGACATATTAACCGAGTGAGGAACCAGCCCAAGATGTGTAGCGCTGAGCAGCGCACGTTGCTGACTTTTACAGCGCTTACTTATCCTGCTCACCGCTTACTGGCTGACTGAGGTAGAGCAGGGAACGATACCTGCAACTGATTAGAGAAACTCCGCCCCCTGGTCCCTGCCTGTGTTCTATGTGCTAACAGATACTGCAGAAAGTAGTAACAGGTCGTTCTGCAGGGTGTCCTCCACATCAGGGTCCTTCTAGGCCAAGATGCAGTTTCAAAAGTGGTCAGTACTAAGTTTAATAGGCTGTATTTGTGTGATCTTAACAGTGTCCCTTTTCAGCACTTTTAAAAGAGTTGTTTAGTTTTGAAGATATTTGATACTGATGACCTCTCCATAGGAGAGATCATCAGTATCAGATAGGTCAGGTGACAGTGAATCCCAAAACAGTCAGAGGCATAGCTAGCGGGGGGGGGCAGAGGGGGCGGCTGCCCCGGGCCCACTAATTAATACATCCTTTATTTCTAAATAGATCGGTGTCTGCAGACACCGATCTAGTTAAAAGGCTTCCTGGTGCTTAACTGTCTTGTAAACCGCAAGCCAATACAGGCCTGCGGTTTACAAGACGCTGAGACCACAGACGGATGTCTGCTTCTAAGCACGGGCGGTACGATGACGTCACAATATCGCGCCGCCCGCTCTCAGACACAGACGTCCTGTGCGTGGACAGGGAGGAAGCGCCGACGGCTCCATTCATCATCATCGCAAGTAGGTGAGTATGACTTTTTTTTTGGGGGGTATATTAATAGTATAAGGGGTGGTTAGGAGGGGGAAATATAACTATAAGGGAGGATTCATTAGGGGCATTATGACGATGGGGGGGTCCTTTATATAAGGGTTATTGGGGGGTATTATTAATACAAGGGGGAGGTTAGTTATATAAGGAGCCATTAGGGGGCATCATTTATATTAGGAGGCATTATGAACATAAGGGGGTGGTCATTGATATAAGGGTTCATTAGAGGTGCAGTATTTATGTCAGGGGGAATCAGGGGCATAATATGAGGGTCAATTTAATTTAATGAAAGTGGCACTTGGGCTTTATTAAGTCTAAGGCCCCACGTAGCGGGCTGCAGGAAAAACCATGGAGGTAACATTGTGATTTTTCCCGCAGCACTTTTCACAGATGGTCCGCAGAGGTTTCCTCTGTGGACTTTCTGTTTTCAATACGCCTATATGGAAACCACAAGAGTTTCTGTAGGTATAATTGACATGCTGCGATTTCCAAAACCGCAACGTTTTTGGAAATCGCAGTGTGTCTGCTGCACATATTTTTCCGCAATGTGTGGATGGGATTTGCTAGAATGCCACGGTTTTTTTCTGTGGATTTTCGCCACAAGGGGCCCCATCCCATCCCCACTTTGCTGTAAAATATGCGCAGCAGAAACGCTGCGATTTCCAAAACAGCTGCAGTTTTGGAAATCGCAGCATGTCAATTATACCTACTGAAACGCCGGCGGTTTCCCTATAGATATAATTGAAGCAGAAAGTCCGCAGAGGAAACCTCTGTGAACTTTCTGTGGAAAGTGCTGCAGGAAAAACCGCGATGCGTCTCTGCCGCGTTTTTTCCCACAGCTGTTTTTTGCTGCGGGACGCCATGTGGGGCCTTGGCCTTAAGGTGTTTTCCATCTCATTTTTATTGATGGTTTATCCTCAGAATAAAACATCAATAAGAGATAAGTGACTCCCCACTGATCAGCTGTATGAAGGGGCTATGGCGCCTGTTTATATCACACGCTGTCTGTTTAAAGTGTCCGTGTGATGTAATTACAGCCTTGTCACATAGACGTGTATAGGACGAGGCTGTAGTTACATTACATGGTCGCTATGAGATGAATAACACTATGTAAATAGAGAAGGGGTCACGGCGCTTACACAAGTACCACAGTTCATTCAAACAGCTGATCCTGGGGGTCCCGGGTATTGGAACCCCAATAATTTTTTTCCCCATGTTTTCTTTTTTTTCCCTTTTCAATTAGGAAATACCTGGGACATTATTAATAAGGGGCACTATTTAAAGGGGGTGCACAGGGAAGTTATTAATTTAAAGATGCACTTGGGGGTATTATTCATTATAGGGGGTTATATTATATATTTTATAATTGGGGGTAGCAGCAGGATGGGGGCTTTGTGTAGGTGAGGACAATGTGGGTCAGGTGCCTGGAAAAGTGAGGAGCCAAAGATGTCTGTGTTGCAAACTTTACAGAGACTGGAAGAAGTGGTCATGGCCGTTCGGATGAAAGAGATGGGGAATGTGAAGGATTAGTCAGAGATGTCACCGGTAAGTCACAAAATGTTACTGTCCTGTATTCACCTAAATTGTCTGCAGAGCCCTGTGTAGAGCTGCTATATACCACTATACGCTCACTGTATACTGATAGTATCAGTATACAACCATGTCCAAGTTGGGGGCCCACTTGGACATGTTCGCCCCCCTGTGCTGAATCCCTAGCTACGTCTCTGGCCTGACAGTATAGGTTTAATACAAATGTATGCTCTTGGGAAACTTTCCAAACATGCACATTTTCTGTATGTTGTCTATATCATCATCATGTAACATCATGTGCAGCTGCAGTAGAGGAGGCAGACATGGCCATCTTTAAAATCCATGGGCGCTGGATGCATGCACAGTGAAGTGAGGTGCACTGTCCTTTGCTTTGACATGCAATGTACATGCATTCAGAACTTCAAATTAAAGGTTCTTAAACATGAAAAAACATGAAACTGGTATTATTCAGCAGAGAGACTGTCAGCCATGTGTGAGTAACTTCTGTCTGCTCAGATGTGCAGTGCTGAAATCCAAATTCAATAAAGCAGAAATGTTTATTTCATCAGATTTCAGTCAAAAGAACAGCTGGCTATTCAGATTTTATACAAATGAAATAAACATTTCTGCTGTTATGGATTAAGTGTTGGTCGGTGTTCTCTTTGTAAGTGCCAGTTATGACATCATCATACTAAACACTTATAGTTGCCTCTAGAATCTGAAAACTAGCAGGAATAAACCTTGATCTTCACCCTCAAAGTATGTTTTTTGGAGCAGGACTTACTGTACCTGATTTTTCTCAGTATTTTTGTAGACCCGATAATCTTCTTTACTGACCCCGCTACGTTTGTTGATTTTGTAGTTTATACCCAATCGTTGATTGTAATGTCAATCTGTATTCCCTTAGTCCAGACAGCAGCACAATATGGGGTATCTCTGCCCCTGTGTGTTGTTTAGGACAGTGGAACCTTTAATTAGCACCAAATTTAAGGTGCCTCCTACTGGCCCTATAAGAGGGCACCTGAGACCTCCCTCCACTGTGTAAATTATAAAGTAAAAGGAAACAAGCTTCTAGGGAGGGAAGCCTTGTGCTGCTGTCTGGACTAGGGGAATACAGATTGACATTACAATCAACGATTCCCCTTACGTCCGACAGCAGCACAATATGGGGAGATAGCAAGTAATTCCCCTAGGGAGGGTTTCCTCGCCTTACAACGTCAAGGACTGTCTGACCAAAGGCAGTTGTCTGGGAACTGCGGACGTCTAAACGATAATGTTTGACAAAGGTCAACTGGGATGACCATGATGCAGCCACACAAATCTGGTCCAAAGGTAAGGACCGGTACTCAGCCCAAGAAGTCAACACAGCCCTGGTCGAGTGGGCCGTAGAAAAAACTGGAGGGAGTAACTCCTGAAAAAGGAAGGAAGACCTAATTGTCTCCTTGATCCATGTGGATAGAGTAGGCTTGGAAGCCTTGAGGCCTTTGTTTTTACCCTGCATATTAATTAGTAGGTTTTCGGCCTTCCTAAACGGTTGAGTGCGGGATAGGTAAATCCGCAGACACCTTACCACATCTAAGGTGTGGAGCTTTTCTTCCTCCTCAGAGGTTGGAGTGGGGAAAAACACTGGTAGCGAAATTAGCTGATTGCTATTATAGCATGAGGGGACCTTAGGGTTAAACTCAGGCAAAAATCTAAGGTGCACCCTATTTGCAAAAAACACAATGTACGGTTCTCTAGAAGAGAGAGCCTGGAGTTCCCCTACTCTTTTGGCAGATGTAATAGCCAACAAAAAAACGGTTTTGTATGCCAAATATTTTAGCTCCGTAGTCTCCAAGGGTTCAAATGGAGGACCGCACAGGCCTGTAAGGACTATCGCAAGGTCCCACTGGGGAACTGGAGATGATACTGAGGGCTTTAGCCTCATTGCCCCTTTAAGGAACCTTGCAACCAGAGGATCCTGAGACAGACGTCTGTTCAAATGAGCGGAAAGGGCCGCAATCTGCACTTTCAAAGTGGCAGGGGCAAGGCCCTTATCCAAACCGTCCTGAAGAAAATTTAAAATATCAGCCGTTGAAGGTTGTAGATTATTAATACCCTTCTTGGAGCACCACTCCATGAAAATCTTGGCTGTCCTCTGGTAGTTCTTTTTTGGTAGAGTCTGCTCTTGCAGAAGAAAGGGTCTTCAGGACGGCCTCTGACAGTCCTCTATCCTGCTGTAGGGACTGCTCAACCTCCAGGCTGTCAGGTTGAATCTCCAGAGATCCTGGCACTTCAGAGATCCTTGGGAAACCAGGTTCTGGATGGGGGGAAGCCTCCAATATATCCCTCGACTCATCTCCATGAGTTGGCAAAACCAAGCTCTTTTTGGCCAGAATGGAATGATGGCTATCACAGAGACTTGGTCCTGTCTTATTTTCATCAATACCTTCGGTATTATTGGAATTGGAGGGAAGATGTATGCCAGCCTGGACCTCCAAGGGATGGACAGGGCATCCACTGCCAAGGGATTGTCCTCCTGGTAAAGGGAACAGAACGTCTCCACCTTGGCGTTGAGTTGGGTTGCCATGAGGTCTATTTCTGGAAGACCCCACTTCAGGGTAATCTGATGAAAGACTTCTGGATTGAGTGACCATTCTCCTGATACGGCATGACCCCGACTCAACCGATCCGCTACTATGTTCAGGGAGCCCTTGATGTGAACTGCGGATAAATGGGTTAGATTTTTCTCTGCCCATGTAAATATCAGATCTGCCTCCCTGAGGAGGGTTGGTGATCTGGTGCCTCCCTGTCTGTTCACGTACAGCACTGTGGTCATGTTGTCTGACCGGATTTTGACTGCTCTTCCCTTGAGAAGAGGCGAGAAATGGAGTAAGGCACGATATACAGCTCTGAGCTCCTTCCAGTTGGACGAGGTCCTTCTTTCTGGAGCGCTCCAGACTCCCTTTATGGAGTTTTCGTCCAAATGGGCTCCCCATCCCGAGAGGGATGCATCTGTAGTCAACAGGGTCCAAGAAGGTTGGACCGTGGACCTTCCGTCTTTCAGGTGCAACCACCACTTGAGGGAAAGACGGGTCCTGGGGGAGAGTCGAATCTTCTTGCTGAGTGTAAGAAGGGAGCGATCCCAAGCCTCTAGTAACTCCTTCTGGAGGGGACGTAAGTGCCACAAAGCCCATGGGACTGCCTCCACTGAGGAAGACATCAAGCCCAGGATCTTCATCAATGTTCTGATGGAGGCTATCGGCTTTTTGAAGAGGTGCCGGACTGCAACCGACCATTTTCTCCTTCCTTGCTGGTGTCAAGGAGACCTGCAGGCGGACTGAATCCAGGAAGTAGCCGAGGAACTTCCTTCGGGTTGAAGGGATCGTTACCGACTTCTCCCAGTTTATAAGCCATCCCAGACTCTGAAACAGGGACACGGCTGTCGATGCTGGAGCAGAACAGACTCTGACTGGGCTTTTATCAACCAGTCGTCTAGATAAGGCACCACGAATATCCCCTGAAGTCTGAGGGCGGCCGCTATAGGAGCCACTACCTTTGTAAAGGTGTGGGGAGCAGAGGAGATCCCGAAGGGTAGTGCTGTGAACTGAAAATGCTTCGTGTGGCTGGAAACTACTACGGCAATCCTTAGAAACCTTCTGTGTGGAGGATAAATAGGAATATGCAAATAGGCGTCTTTTAGATCCAAAGTCACGAAAACATCGCCTTGGAGGAGAAAAGTGGTGACAGACTTTATGGTTTCCATACGGAAGTGCTTATTTTTGATGAAGCGGTTGAGGTACCTTAAGTCTATGACCATTCTCCACTTGTCTGCCGCTTTTGGTACCAGGAAGACGGGAGAATAGACACCGGATCCTTCTTCTAGAGAAGGGACTTCCTCCAGGGCTCCCTTGTGAATGTACTCTCGGATGGAGCATTCCAATGTAGTCTGCTGCATTATAGGGAGGCACACAAACCGATCCTGAGGAGGATGGAGGAACTCGATTGCATATCCTTTTTGGATTACCTGCAGGACCCATGGGTCTTGAATTTTTTCCTGCCAGCAGTCGAAAAAATGGGGGAGACGACCCCCCGACAGGAATCTCGGCCACAGGAAGACTGCTCTTGATGTCAAAAGCTAGGCTTCTCCTTTTTATCATCAGACTTCGGGTATCTCCGGACGGCGCCTCTAGAGGAATATCTAGAGCCTCTTTGGGACTGCCGTCCACGACGAGGCGGATAGCCTCTATCACGGTCAGAATTAGATCTACCTCTAAAGGCCTGGGGTAAAGTTTTCCCCTTCCTATCAGCCAAGCCCTCCAGGATCTCGTCTAGGGCACTGCCAAAGACTCTACCTGGCTCAAAGGGTAATGCGCACAAAAATTATATTTTGAGGGGAAATCAGGGTTTTAACCATAGAGGTCATCTTGCTGCAGTGGTAAGTGCCAGAGATTTGGCCGCCAGCCTTAATTGATGGTGGGAGGCCTCCGCTAAATATTCAGCTGCCAGGGAAACCGAGCCTAGAAACCCTAGCAGCTCATCTCTGGAGACTCCAGAATCGATGTCCCTCTCGAGATGAACCAGGTCAGTGCGTAATTTGGCTGACACTTCACAAGACGCAACCGCCACAGCGGTCTGGGCCGAGGCAGCTGAATACGCCTTCTTGAGGGTATTGTCGATGCGCCTGTCCATGACGTCGTGCAAATTTGATCCATCATCTGATGGTACCATAGTGCGGCGGGACAGTTTGGCCACCGCCATATCCACCTTGGGAGGAGGACCCCATTGATCCCATTGAGCAACTGGGAATAAAGCCTTGAACCTCCTAGAAACCACAAGAGGTTTTTCAGGACATTTCCACTCTGAAGACATTAATCTTTGTAATGTCTCGTCCACTTGGAAGACCCTAGGCCCTCTATAGGTGGACGTGGAGGCTTCCCCCGTCAACATCACGATCCTTAGACCGGATGGACTTCAGCAGCTGGCTTAATTTTTCGAGTGGGAAGCACGGCCTGCTGGAATCTTCAGTGGAATCGTCAGATGAGAGTGTCTCGTCCACTATCTGATAATCTTCGTCAGCGATGCGTAGGGAGGACTGTGTCTCAACCCGCGGTTTCTTGGCAATCTGGGCGATGGAAGAACGGATCTCCTTAAGAGACTCCTCCATATAGTCCTTTACCCAGGTGACAACCTCTCTTATAGAAGGTTCTTCTGACGGAGGTCCGCGGCATTGGCGACAGCGGGTAAAATCATAGCCGTCAGGTAAAGGGGTATTGCAATCCAAACACATTAGGTGTTTACGTTTAGAGGACTTTTTCCTCCTAAGCCCATCGCCGTTACCTGATGCAGAAGATGACATCTGAAACATCAAAAGCCACATGACAATGTAGAATAGAAGATTGCCAAGCATCACTTACAAGAAGAAAAAAACCAAGGGGTACCTTACTTTTTTAAATCGGTCACTTGAAAAAAAGATCCCGTCAGGAAAAACCCAGACACCGCAAACCGCAGCAGAGGAGCTAGTAACCACGAGCTCACCAAGTAAAGGACTGAAGCCCTTTTAAATGTAATACAGCAGCGAGGGGAGGAGCCAAACAAAGAAAATATTCATACAACGCCAAACAAGGTCAAATGCCATAATGGAACATAGAGGAGCATAAGCCTAAGCCAGAGGCTCCACATACAAGCAGCAAAAAACAAATCTATATTTTGCCATTAAAATTCCAATTTTCAAACTTACCGCACTTTTCCGAGAAAACCGGAAGTAGGCCGCGGTGGTGCGCAAAGGCTTCCTTCCCCGGAGAACACGGGACCGAAAAAAGGTTCCGGCCGAAGAGGTTCCCCGCTTACTTACGGGATCGCGCTGCCTGCAGAGCGATGAGCCGGGTAACGCTGCGCTGCGGGGCGGAAAAAGGCCCGAAGGACCGGAGGATCTTAGGAACGTAGGAAAGGACCGAGGTACCCCCAAAAGGTAAGCCAGGAGCTTTTTTAGGAAAAAAAACCCCTAGCAACGGGAGGTCACCAGAGACCTCCGTCCACCTGTCCCACACAGGACAGAAAAAAAACACAGTGGAGGGAGGTCTCAGGTGCCCTCTTATAGGGCCAGTAGGAGGCACCTTAAATTTGGTGCTAATTAAAGGTTCCACTGTCCTAAACAACACACAGGGGCAGAGATACCCCATATTGTGCTGCTGTCGGACGTAAAGGGAATCTATTCTTGAAGTAATCCAAATGATCCCTGGATGCATTTACTTTCTGCTAAGTATGTGATTTGGTTTGTACTTTTAGACAGCAAACAATTTAGGAGCTGCAGTGGGAATAGACAAGCCATAAGACTAAGCCTCTGGTGAAAGTAGAGCTGGATTTCACGCTGCTTGAGGGAATGCAGCAAAAGTGTTTAAAAGTGTCATAAATTTGCTCTATTAGAGGAGATATAGAATGTGAACAAAACATTAAAAGCTTTATCCATATAACTGAGACTGATGATCTGCTTGCAGGCATTCTTCTCTATAGATGCCTCGGTCAAATGTGACCAAGGCATCTGAAGAATGGCTGCACTCAAGCCGCGCAATGTTTGCAGGGATCACCATCCCTTAGAGCAAAAACTGAAGGTGGTGATGACATGACTTTGACCATGACAGTTTTCAGACAATTCACAAAATGGTTTAAATAAAAATTACAATTTGCCCTGCTGAAAAAGTCACCTCACACAGTCCCATATATGTAAATCAATTACAGGTATCAAAATATGATGACTTAATAAATTTTTTTAATTTTTCAAACTTTAGAATTTTTGGTATGATATAAAAACATAATAAAAACCATATAACTTTGGTTTTGCTGTGATTGTACCAACAAACAGAATTCAGTTAACATGTAGTTTCTGCTGTAAGTGAACGCCAAAAAACTAAATCGATAAGAAAATGGCACAAATGCAGTTTCTTTTCTAATTTCACTGCATTCTGAATTTTTTTTCAGCTTCCCAGTTCATCATACGGAATATTAAATGGTACTTTTACAAATACAATTTGTGCCACAAATAATACGCTTTCATACGTCTATATGAACAGAAAACTAAAAAAGCTAAGACTTTTGTAAGGTGGGGAGAAAAAAGTTAAAATTTAAAAATGAAAAATGAATGTGACTAAAGGGGCCCCTGTTCTTTTTGAAGTCAAGTGGAGGTCCATCCTAGTAATTGACAGCCTCTCCTCTATGGCTGTGCATAGAAATATCACTGATAGGACAGTCCCCTTGACTTCTTAGCATAGAAGCATAAGCATAAGAGATTAAATGCATGAAATAGAAGTTATACTGAATCTTATACTGTGTGGGGACCAGTAAAGGGGGCAATATTCTGTGTGGCGCCTGGTATTTTACCGAACAAGATAGCCCAGCATACTGCACTATTTTGTTCATATTTTTGACCTGCAAATGGGGTCAGTTTCTGTAAAGAGGGGGTGTGACCTAAAAAATTATTAGGAGCACCCCTAGAAATGCTTTTGCTTGGAACCCCTGAAATGCCAAGTCTGTCCATGCATGAGACAGGTTTAGAGACACAGCAGGGTAATGGCCAGTCCTGTATTCCTAATAACTTTACAATATCAGAAGGCTATCCTGGCACATTTAAACTTCACTATACCATCAGTGCCTAAGGCAAATGTGCTCTGTGTGATGGTCTCGTAATAAGTACTCTGAAATGACGCCATTTTATGGCTGTGTGATACAGGTCCAAGACATTTTGTATAAATAGTATCTGATAGGTCTGGTTGAAATTTGTATTTAACAAGTCTAACCTATGTTTGTAATTTTTCTTCTCTTTTCCTAGATTTTTCCACTTTTTCAATTTGTTGTCACATTTTCCATCAAGTATCTATTATTAAATGCTGTGCTTTATAGATTCTAATTACGAGGTGTATAAAGTGCCAGTTTACTTTTTTATATAATGGACAGTAAAAGGTGTTTTTTAAAGCTTTTCCTACCTGAGTCTTTTTGATAACAGGGTTATTTAAATGTAACATAAGCTTTAATGATATTTAACTTGTTATGTTCCATACCCTTAGCATTATATGCTTCACTGAAAATTCTCTCAAGGAATATGTTGTTTAAAGCTTAATTTTTATTGGTATACATTAAAGATGTTTTTCTACATTAAAGAGTTTGTCTCTGACTCCTCTATACCGGAGGCACATTGCAACGTTTTCATGAACTAAAAATGCCTGTTACAGTATATCGCTCAATTGAACTGGATTTGTTTGCCACAAAGAGGAGAATGATTCTTTATTATTCATTTCTGTAAACTAGTTCTGCCTCATTGATTATTTCATCCCTAGAGTTTCCTCAGGATTTTCGTCCGGTTAGATAAAAATAAAATGGAGTTAAGGAGAAGGGTGGATTGGCACTCCTGATCAGGCCAAGAGAAATGCCAAGTTGTAGTCATAAATTTCTAGCAATAAAAGGTCTGGTTTACGCTAGGTTCACACTAGCATTCGGGTTTCCTTTCTTTGGGTCCGCTTGGGGACCCGAAAAACGGAAACCCTATCCGCTTAAAAAACGGTTACCCGCAGAAACCTATAGACTATAATGGGGTCTGCTAGGTTTCTGCCCGAAATTGGCAGAGAGAAAAGTCCTGCAGAACTCTTCTCTCTTTCTATCTGATTTTCTCTTGCAAATTTTAAGCAGAATGGGGGACAGAGTCCCCGAATGCTAGTGTGACTGCAGCCTTTGCTAAAAATAAAATGGGGTTAAGGAGAAACAGTCCAGGGTGAATTGGCACCCTGATCAAGCCAATGATGAGATGCTAAGTGTTATAGTCGCAAATTTCTAGAGATAAACTGTTTGAGAGATTGGTTGTTTAAAAGTAAAACAAAATGTAAAAGCCATTATACAAGGAGCTATGCTGTAATGTTATAATGCTGTGATTTACATCAACACATCACAAAATCAATAATATACAAAAAGCATAAATGGCTACTGCATTACAAAACTCATAAGTGAAAAATGCATTACATAAAGTTATATTATAATTATATGAAGGCACGGCAGATAGATAGAAAAATGAGTAAAAAAAAAAGTAGGATTGGCATGCTGCACCAAAGCAACAAAGGTAGGGCACTAAACACGTATTTCAGATAAATTGAATGTGGTCATTTAAAAAGGTAAAGATAATATTTAAATTGTACATATACAGTGGGGAAAAAAAGTATTTATTCAGCCACCAATTGTGCAAGTTCTCCCACTTAAAAAGATGAGAGACCTGTAATTGACATCATAGGTAGACCTCAACTATGAGAGACAAAATGAGAAACATATCTAGAAAATCACATTGTCTGATTTTGAAAGAATTTATTTGCAAATTATGGTGGAAAATAAGTATTTCGTCAATAACAAAAGTTCATCTCAATACTTTGTTATCTATCCTTTGTTGGCAATAACAGAGGTCAAACGTTTTCTGTAAGTCTTCACAAGGTTGGCACACACTGTTGCTGGTATGTTGGCCCATTCCTCCATGCAGATCTCCTCTAGAGCAGTGATGTTTTGGGGTTATCGCTGGGCAACACGAACTTTCATCTCCCTCCAAATGTTTTCTATGGGGTTGAGAACTGGAGACTGGCTAGGCCACTCCAGGACCTTGAAATGCTTCTTACGAAGCCACTCCTTCATTGTCCTGGCGGTGTGCTTGGGATCATTGTCATGCTGAAAGACTCAGCCACGTTTCATCTTCAATGCCCTTGCTAGAGTCATCCATGGAGTTTGGAGTGTTTGGCTACCTGTCTACCTGTAATTGACATTATAGGTAGACCTCAACTATGAGAGACAAAATGAGAAAACATATCTAGAAAATCACATTGTCTGATTTTTTTAAGAATTTATTTGCAAATTATGGTGGAAAATAAGTATTTGGTCACCTACAAACAAGCAAGCTTTCTGGCTCTCACAGACCTGTAACTTCTTCTTTTAATGGCTCCTCTGTCCTCCACTCATTACCTGTAGTAATGGTACCTGTTTGAAATTGTTTTCAGTATAAAAGACACCTGTCCACAACCTCAAACAGTCACACTCCAAACTCCACTATGGTGAAGACCAAACAGCTGTGGAAGGACACCAGAAACAACATTGTAGACCTGCACCAGGCTGGGAAGACTGAATCTGCAATAGGCAAGCAGCTTGGTATGAAGAAATCAACTGTGGGAGCAATAATTAGAAAATGGAAGACAAACAAGACCACAGATAATCTCTCTTGATCAGGGGCTCCACGCAAGATCTCACCCCGTGGGGTCAAAATGATCACAAGAACAATGAGCAAAAATCCCAGAACCACATGGTGGGACCTAGTGAATGACCTGCAGAAAGCTGGGACTAACGTAACAAAGGCTACCGTCAGTAACACACTACGCCGCCAGGGACTCAGATCCTGCAGCGCCAGACGTGTCCCTCTGCTTAAGCCAGTACATATTCGGGCCTGTCTGAAGTTTGTTAGACAGCATTTGGATGTTCCAGAAGAGTATTGGGGAGAATGTCATATGGTCAGATGAAACCAAAGTAGAACTGTTTGGTAGAAACACAACTCGTCGTGTTTGGAGGAGAGTGAATGCTGAGTTCCATCCAAAGAACACATTACCTACTGTGAAGCATGGGGGTGGCAACATCATGCTTTGGGGCTGTTTCTCTGCAAAGGGACCAGGATGACAGATCCATGTACATGAAAGAATGCATGGGGCCATGTATCGTGAGATTTTGAGTGCAAACCTCCTTCCATCAGCAAGGGCATTGCAGATGAAACGAGACTGGGTCTTTCAGCATGACAATGATCCCAAGCACACCGCCGGATTTGGATACAAAAAGATTTCCCAAACTTTAAACATCCCAAGGAGCACTATGCAAGTGATCATATTGAAATGGAAGGAGTATCAGACCACTGCAAATCTACCAAGACCCGGCCGTCCCTCTAAACTTTCATCTGAAACAAGGAGGAGACTGATCAGAGATGCAGCCAAGAGGCCCATGAACACTCTGGATGAACTGCAGAGATCTACAGCTGAAGTGGGAGAGTCTGTCCATAGGACAACAATCTGTCGTACACTGCACAAATCTGGCCTTTATGGATGAGTGGCAAGAAGAAAGCCATTTCTCAAAAAAGATATCCATAAAAAGTCTCGTTTAAAGTTTTCCACAAGCCACCTGGGAGACACACCAAACATGTGGAAGAAGGTGCTCTGGTCAGATGAAACCAAAATCAAACTTTTTGGCCACAATGCAAAACGATATGTTTGGCGTAAAAGCAACACAGCTCATCACCCTGAAGACACCATCCCCACTGTCAAACATGGTGGTGGCAGCATCATGGTTTGGGCCTGCTTTTCTTCAGCAGGGACTGGGAAGATGGCTAAAATTGATGGGAAGATGGATGGAGCCAAATACAGGACCATTCTGGAAGAAAACCTGTTGGAGTTTGCAAAAGATCTGAGAATGGGACGGAGATTTATCTTCCAACAAGACAGTGATCCCAAACATAAAGCAAAATCTACAATGGAATGGTTCACAAATAAACGTATCCAGGTGTTAGAATGGCCAAGTCAAAGTCCAGACCTGAATCCAATCGAGAATCTGTGGAAAGAGCTGAAAACTGCTGTTCACAAACGCTCTCCATCCAACCTCACTGAGCTCGAGCTGTTTTCCAAGGAAGAATGGGCAAGAATTTCAGTCTCTCGATGTGCAAAACTGATAGAGACATACCCCAAGCGACTTGCAGCTGTAATCGTAGCAAAAGGTGGCGCTACAAAGTATTAACTTAAGGGGGCCGAATAATTTGGCACGCCCCACTTTTCAGTTTTTTATTTTTTACAAAAGTTTAAAATATCCAATAAATTTCGTTCCACTTCACGGTTGTGTCCCACTTGTTGATTCTTCACCAAAAAATTAAAATTTTATATCTTTATGTTTGAAGCCTGAAATGTAGCAAAAGGTTGAAAAGTTCAAGGGGGCCGATTACTTTGCAAGGCACTGTACCAGCAACAGTGTGTGCCAACCTTGTGAAGTCTTACAGAAAACGTTTGACCTCTGTCATTGCCAACAAAGGATATGTAACAAAGTATTGAGATGAACTTTTGTTATTGACCAAATAATTATTTTCCACCATAATTTGCAAATAAATTCTTTAAAAATCAGACAATGTGATTTTCTGGATTTGTTTTCTCATTTTGTCTCTCATAGTTGAGGTCTACCTATGATGTCAATTACAGGCCTCTCTCATCTTTTTAAGTGGGAGAACTTGCACAATTGGTGGCTGACTAAATACTTTTTCTCTTTGTGGGACATACATGGTCTAATAAGTCACTGTAAGCTGCAAAGCTGCTTCTTTGAGGCAACGTCTCCTTAAAGGGGTTGTCCGGGATGAATGGAAATCCCTACAGTAATCTAAACACCCTCCCCCCTCCTACTTTCTAAATAACATAATTAATAAAAAATGTATATTTACCCATATCCCTGGGGCGGTCACTACTACTTCCTCCCCCCCATCCACTCCATCATACTTACCTTCAGGCTTCTTCCTGCGGGAAGGCTCCTCCTTCTTTTCTGACTGCTGCCGTTTCTTCCAGCGCTGCTCTGTGCACTGCTGCCGATAATCCACCTCTACTGTGCAGCTCCCACGCATGTGCAGTAGAGGTGTATTGTCGCTACAGAGCACTGCTGGGACAAGAGCGCACACCTGCAGAATCAGTAAAGAAGGATGGGCCATCCCATAGGAAGAAGCTATGGAAGGAAGAGAGGTAAGTATATAATGGGGTTGGGGGTTGGGCTGAGTAGTGGGCAGGATAGCTAGAGAGACAGGGAGGGGGTGTATGGGAGGGAGGGAGAAAGAAAGGAGGGAGAGAGGAAGGAGGTGGGAGTAAGGTGAGAGGGAGCTAGTGTGGAAGTTACATAGCAAGAAGCTGAACCATGTAAACAAATGCAGAAGTTACCAGGAGCTCCCAGAGACACCCAGAAATCACTCAAAACATTGTTAAAGGTATATGGGTGCATTTATTATCCCATTAATAGCACTAACAGACATTTTTTTAAAAATATTTTTTGCCCCTAAAACCCATTTAATGAAATATGTACTGTACCTTTTCTGACTCATAGTTTTCCGTAAAACATTAAAGTAAAATAAAGTTTCCTATCAGGGACAGATTGTGTATACAATAGTCAGACCATTGCTAGGGTTATGTTCATCAACATTCTATTCTTTACATAAATGTCCTCCTTTTCTGTATTTAAAGGAACTGTTCTGTGTATGCTATTCTGCATGCATTCAGAAATCCTGGAAATATCCTTCATCTAATATATTATACATTATTTAAAGTTCATGGCAATTTTCTGGGAAAAAAAGGTGATAAAAATAACTGTACCTTTCTCTCCTTCCTACTTGGCAGATGCTACTACTCACATACAGAAGGTTAGTTCCTCACTAAGAAATGTAACTAGATCTATAAAAGCAGAACTTCTGGTAATTTGCAGTTTTGTAGCACTCAGTAATATGCCAAAAAGAAAGTTACGACCTCAGAGAACCTACTGTACTAGAAGTCAATCTGGGAAGGGTCATAAGGCCATCTTCAAACAATGTGAAATTCACTATACTACGGTGCTTACAAATAGATACCTTCAAGACAGTTGCCACTCTTTCCAGTTGTGAGCGTCTCAGCAAATTAACTCTAAGGTCAGACCTTTTAATGCTCAGCGATATGAAAAACAATCCAAGGACTACATCGCATGACCTACAAACCTCTGTAAGCACATTAAATATTTATGTTCATGACAGCACAAGAAAAAAAGACTGAACAAATATGACTTCATGAGTGGCTAGGAAAAGCCCATCTCTCCAAATAGCACATGACTTTGGTTAGCAGGGATGACAATTTTTGGTCAGCTTACAAAGAGCATTACCACAAACACCTCATACCAGCTCATGTTAGAGGGGTGTATAAAGGGGCAATGATGCAGGTTTGTCTTTCACAGAACTTGGGAAACTTGAATTTATTGTAACAATTATGAAGTTTACAAAATAAACGCAAATGAGAACATACCCTTAAGCTTTAAACATCTTGGAAAGCTGGGGAATAGTTGGTTTCATCCAAGCCTTGGAAAGAGGAATAATCTACAAATAGCTGCCCCCCCCCCCTCTCTTATGCCTGACAAAAAGTTGTAAAGCAATAAACCTGACTTGGCAGTAGATCTGGTCTTGCAATGGTAAGAAGAACAGTTTCACCTCTGACCACCCCCCCCCCCCCGACATTATTTGTATACACACATACCAATGTAATATACTGATGACACATACATAAACAATATAATTCACTAATGATAATATGGTGAGTGCCTCTGTTTCTCTTTATGTATGATATTGGATATGGACACTTAGGCTGTACTGAAGAGCACACACACATAGGTGGGCGAGCTGATCCTTGTTATTCCAATTTAAATGTGGTTCTGCTCCTCTTTCCGTCTTGAATGGTATAAATTATATTGATTATATATGTTTATTCTGTTTTTTTTTTTTAATATTGTATTTTTTTTCAATTCTGTTTCCCATGTATGGTTGTGGGAGCAGTCATTTAACAGAATTCAGAGACATGCTTTACAGCAGCAACATGGACTATATGAAACTTTAGTCTGGAGCTTACATATTGACATACGGTTTTGTCATGGCTGAGTCAGTGCCAGTCCCATTGACTTTCAATGGAAAAGTTGGGTCTGTGAAGATAGAGCATGTTTCCACCTTCTAGTTTTTACAGATCACAGGCAGCACTTGCCTGAGTACATTGGTAGTGTTAATAGAGCCTATAGTAAAGTACTCTAGGCATGCTCTATGACTTGTGTATTGACCATTGTGGAGACAAGCAAAGAAAGCACCTGTGATAATAATGAGATGACTGCTAAAGATCAATCCCTACATAATAGGAAATATCAGCCTATTAGACAAAGTAGTCAGAATGCACTGCAAATATTCAGGATTCCTTAAAAATATAGGCAGTGTGACAGCTTAGGGGAAATACACTCAAAATGGCGGCTTGTCCTGGTCTGGACAGCGGTGGTTCGTGGTACTGGGTGCCGGAAAGATAGCTTTCAGACGGTCCAAGTGAAAATAAAAGTGGCTTTATTCAGCTTAACTGCAACATAACAAAACAAAAAAACACCTAGGCCACAGTTAGGGCACTCACTGACTCCTTGAGTCTCTAACTAGCCTCTGGGGCAATAAGAGCCTGACTTAGTCTTTGTAAGTCTTCTCTGGATCCAAGCCCTCTGGGACAGACTGCCTCTCTGTCCTAGGCTGGTCCACCATTTCCTGGTCCAAGCAGGTTTCTCCAGCCTTCTGGAGATACACGCCCCACCCAAAGGTGTGGCTGAGGGCCTTTTCAGGGCTGGCCTGGGTCGCTCCCTTGCGCCCTCTAGGTTCATACTCTCTCAGCAGTAACAAGGAATATATAAGAAAGAGCAGAGCCTACACCAGTGATGGCGAACCTTTTAGAGACCGCGTGCCCAAACTGCAACCCAAAGCCCACTAAATTATCGCAAAGTGCCAACACGGCAATTTCACCTTAAATTAACCTGCCTCCCATGCATCCCCCATTCCCCCCTCTTGCTTACATGCAGCCTGCATCCCCCATTCCCCCCTCTTGCTCGCACACAGCCTGCACCCCCATTCCTCCCTCTTGCACGCAGCCTGCACCCCGCATCTCTACCACCCACACTACACCCAGCACCCCGCATCTCTCCCCCCCACACTACACCCACCATCTCTACCCCCCACACTACACCCTGCATCTCTCCCCCCACACTACACCCTGCACCCCACATCTCTCCCCCCCACACATCTCTCCCCTGACACTACACACTGCACCCCGCATCTCTTCCCCCCCACACTACACCCTGCATCTTTACCCTCCACACTACACTCTGCACCCCACATCTTTACCCCCACACTACAATCTGCATCTCCCCCCACTCTACACCCTGCACCCCACATCTCTACCCCCACACTACACCATGCACCCCGCATCTCTCCCCCCACACTACACCCTGCACCCAACATCTCTACCCCCTCACTACACCCTGCACCCCTCATCTCTACCCCCACATTACACCCTGCACCCCGCATCTCTCTCCCCCCACACTACACCCTGCATCTCTCCCCCCATGCTACACTCTGCACCCCACATCTTTACCCCCACACTACAATCTGCATCTCCCCCCACACTACACCCTGCATCCCACATCTCTACCCATCCCACATCTCTATCCTGCAGATCGTGGCCTACGCTGACAGTTTTCAGCTGTACCGGATTCCCCGTTAGTGAGCGATTATGGTAATGGCGCGCGTACCAACTGAGAGGGCTCTGCATGCCCTCTCTGGCACGCATGCCATAGGTTCGCCATTACGGGCCTACACCATCAGTGACAGCTGCTCTCTGTATTATACAGATAACACCTAGCTCTTAAAGCCAGGGCTGACTCCTTCAGATTAACCTCTTAGAGGCTGCAATCAGTAGTGACTCCATTGGCCCTCTTTGATGTGATTGCAATCAGAGTCCTAATAATGACCTTTGGCTTTGCCAAGTATGGAAGACTATTAGACCCTGCCAGATAGGATAATACAGACCCCTACTCTAAAAATAAGTTAAACGGAGTGTACCACCACTCTAATCATATACAGTGGGGAAAAAAAGTATTTAGTCAGCCACCAATTGTGCAAGTTCTCCCACTTAAAAAGATGAGAGAGGCCTGTAATTGACATAATAGGTAGACCTCAACTATGAGAGACAAAATGAGAAAACAAATCCAGAAAATCACAGTCTGATTTTTAAAGAATTTATTTGCAAATTATGGTGGAAAATAAGTATTTGGTCACCTACAAACAAGCAAGATTTCTGGCTCTCACAGACCTGTAACTTCTTCTTTAAGAGGCTCCTCTGTCCTTCACTCATTACCTGTAGTAATGGCACCTGTTTGACATTATTATCATTATAAAAGACACCTGTCCACAACCTCAAACAGTCACACTCCAAAGTCCACTATGTTGAAGACCAAAGAGCTGTGGAAGGACACCAGAAACAAAATTGTAGACCTGTACCAGGCTGGGAAGACTGAATCTGCAATAGGCAAGCAGCTTGGTGTGAAGAAATCAACTGTGGGAGCAATATTTAGAAAATGGAAGACATACAAGACCACTGATAATCTCCCTCGATCAGGGGCTCCATGCAAGATCTCATCCCGTGGGGTCAAAATGATCACAAGAACAGTGAGCAAAAATCCCAGAACCACACGGGGGGACCTAGTGAATGACCTGCAGAAAGCTGGGACTAATGTAACAAAGGCTACCGTCAGTAACACACTACGCCGCCAGGGACTCAGATCCTGCAGTGCCAGACGTGCCCCCCTGCTTAAGCCAGTAGATATCCAGGCCTGTCTGAAGTTTGCTAGAGAGTATTTGGATGTTCCAGAAGAGTATTGGGAGAATGTGAATTGGTCAAATGAAACCAAAGTAGAACTGTTTGGTAGAAACACAACTCGTCGTGTTTGGAGGAGAGTGAATGCTGAGTTGCATCCAAAGAACACCATACCTACTGTGAAGCATGGGGGTGGCAACATCATGCTTTGGGGATGTTTCTCTGCAAAGGGACCAGGATGACAGATCCGTGTACATGAAAGAATGCATGGGGCCATGTATCGTGAGATTTTGAGTGCAAACCTCCTTCCATTTTGTAGAAAGGGCCCAAAATGGGCTTCATACCTTTATGATAATGAATAGTATGTTAAAACCGATTCCCAGACATTAAAAAAAAACAAAAAAAACCCTCTTTTGATTGCCTTCTTGTTGGCCCCCATACAGTTTGCTGCCTCCTTTACTGGCTCCATGCTGTAAGTGCCCCATTTACAGGCCCCTATATTGACTTTAGGCTTCTACCTCTGGGGCATATGTTTTTTGGTTTTTTTTGAATGGGCCGTTACCTGGTCTTGGGCTCCATGGCAGCCATAGGGGTAGTTCTGCCACTGTGTGTTACCAACCATCGACTTTGCTGTGGATATTTATATGGTTGCGGACTTGGACGATTGAGGGCATATGGATTTTTGTGAATCAATAAACTTATTTTAGTGTGATATGAATTACTACAAATCTTGATATTGTTTATATTTGTTTTACATTCTATATTTAATAATTTAAAATGTATTGTAATTGTTATTTTATTTATATGTATTTTGTAATTCATTTATGCATGCATTGATTCACTATATATATATATATATATATATATATATATATATATACATATATTTATTTAGCTTACTTATATAGCGCCATCATATTCCACAGTGATTTTACAATCTAAATTCACCTATCAGTACATTTTGTGGAGCGTGGGAGGAAAACGGAGTACTGGAGGAAATTCACAAAGGATCAATTCCACATTGTAGAAATATCAGAGTCACTGTAAAGTGAGGAATTAAGAAGTATACTTAGTCAGTAAACAGTAATAAGTAAAACACAACGTTTAATCCATTTAACAGTTAAAAATTCAGCCTTCAGTCTCTGTGTTTAAAATTATTGATTTCAAGGGTTAATCCCACAGGATTCTGCTTAGGGACCTGTAATCAGCCCAGCCCTCACAAGCTCCCAGAGACATACACACCACACAAGGGTCACTTCTCATTGCTGCCTAAAGAAATTTAGATACTGCTATATTTTATATGTAAATGTCTCAGTATAAGAGAGAAAAAAAAATAATAGATACTATGAAGCTCACACTTCTCATTCAGACTCCATAGAGTTAATGGATGTTACCTATGAAGTCATCAAATGCTTCATAAAGGTAATAAATACAGCTTATGAAACTTCTCTCTCATATTCCATAGAAATAGTAGACACTATCTATGAGGTCCAAGCTCCTCCCAAGCTATCTGTGTGTGCAAAGCAGATAAATATACAGAGGCAGCCAGGATTGTTGGAGGAATGGCCCTTTAAGAGAGAGCAAGAGTAGCTACTTACACTCTACATGCAGAGGCAGCAGGAGTGGATGGAGGAGAGAGGTGAGCAAAGGTGGAGTCATGTTAGTAAGGTGATGATCGTGACCTCCGGGAGGAGTGAGGAGCTGGTGGCCACAAGCTGTCAGTATTACACTGAATTGTATAGTGAACTTATTTTTTACTGTTTTTTTTTTTGTTTTTTTAATAAAAATGGCCACGTATTGAAACTTGGTGTGATATTGTTAGGGTATGCTCACACAGAGTTTTATGATGGCTCAAAAAATCTGCTTCAGGAATTAAGAGACTGATTTTTGACGTGTTTTTTTTTTTTTTTTTATCATGATGCGTTTTTTGACGTGTTTTTAGCTGCGTTTTTCAACATGGTTTTTGCCACGGTTTTTTGATCCAGCACACTGTATGGATCTGGAAACGTCCCTTTAAAAAATGCTTCAAAAACCGCGGCAAAAAAAAGTGTTGTGTTTTTTCCGCCTCCCATTGACTTCAATGGGTTTTTCAAGGCAGAATCTGCCTGAAGATGTCGCTTTTTTCCCCTCTAGCTGTGTGAAGGATCTCATCCTACCAAAACCGCTTTCGGCACCCCTGAGATCGCTTCATTACCTCAAACCCACCACCAGTGAGTTTTCTGGGCTCATAGGATAATATGAAATGAGCTTTCTAAATTTTATATATTTATTAAACCCTAAAAGGGTTGGTACTAGACATTTGATACATACAGGACATACATGTAGCGGTTATCAAGCAAATACAAGTGGAAAGCAACATAACACAGTGCACAAAATAAAAATGGGAATAAACAATAGAAAAGGAAATATTGCCAACACAAGCCTTTGATTGGTTCACTGGGCTCCTGATGGTGAGCCCAGGGCGCGTCCTTAGGTTAGTCCAAAAGCATGCGTCCGGGCATGCTATTCCAGTGGCAGCACCCCCTTGGCTCTGGGCAATGCTGTTCAGATGGCTTTCAGCAGGAGAAGAACATGTGGCCCCCACACAGCAAGCTTTTTGTGTTTTCCCTGCTCCCGCTCAGAGTGAGGTCACTGGAGAGGGAAGTTACACCTACCGGCTTGAAGCTACAGGACTAAAGGCGGTCCTGATTCCTCATCAGGTGACCAGATTGTCAGGCAAGTGGTATGATGGGACTTGGGGCGAGATCCACATCGTGTAGACACCAAGGATGACACCCCAATTCCCTTTGGGTAGGGAGTTGAATGTCTGGACCTGTCTCGGGCTCACAACAACACCATGATTAAACTGAACGAGTGCGTCTTTCTCTGGGGCATCTACAGAATTTATCGGGGTAACTGTGGGGTGCCCCCTTAAGGAGATATGATCATAAAACTATGATCTCTCTGATCTATAAGCGGTGCCAGGTTGTCTAGCTGTAACGTGGTTGAGCAGGAAACCCCCTGGTGAGAGGTTGAGGCTGCAAGAGTGTGTTAATTACTCGGGACAATACAACAGAAGGACTGTGATTAACCAACAAAAGGGGTCCAGCTTCCTATAGCTGAGTTGAGTGAGCTTGAACAAATGGTCCACAAAGGGGGAGGAAAGGGGTTGGCTAGATACATATTTGTACAGAAATACATATACGGGGGTCCCCGATCAACAAAAGTTGAAAAAATCAGCTAGTGGAAAAAACTGCTACTAAGTCCCATTGAAATGAATGGGAGGCTGATTTTGAGGAGGATTCTGCTTCAAAATCAGCCTGCAAAAAACTTTGTGTGAACATACCCTTATGGTCACCAGAGGTGATTTATTTATTATCAATTAAGTCATGATAAATAACAAAAATGCGTTCAAAAAATGTTCATATATTTTGGCTGAATTGCACTTTTTAAATTGCTCTTTGAGCTTTCTTTAACAGCTACACAACGTGCTGCATGTTAGTATGTTAGTTTGCCCAACTTCATGGTCAGTAAAGTCTGAAGAGTTATTTATGGGTAAAGGAATGAATGTGAGTTTCAGAACTCTCTATAAAGTGTAGAAATTGTAATCATAGACTTTATGGCCTAGAATGATAACCTGGAGGATATTTTAGACTCGTATAAACAAGGACTACTTTAAATAGAATGAGAGCATGAGAAAGATAGTTTTTCTTCCTAAGCCATGAATGGTAATGTTTAGATTTGTTAGTCAGCAATAACTACTGAACATGAAGGGCCAAACCAGGATATAGGCAATATACAAATTATTATTTATTTTAGAGTGCCATCAATTTACTATCACTGTACATGAGTTTACATACATAATACAAACAACAAGTATTATAAAGTACAATTAACATTAAATGACTGGCGGTACAGTGGGAGAGAGGACACTATCTGCAAGGGCTTGCAGTCTGCAAGAGAAAGGGGTGGAGGCTAAGTGAAAGTTGCAGCTGTTCATATGATAGAGTAATTGCAGCAGGGATACTGTAGGTGTAGGCTTTCCTAATGAAGTTGGTTTTTAAGGTTGCTTTTGAAGGTTGCCATCATGAGGGGCTGTCTGATGTGTTGAGTGTAGGGTATGGTGGATGCACAAGAGAAATACTGGAGGTGGTTGTGTGCAGATCAGATAATTTAAGAGTAAAGAAGGTCTTGAGAGTATTGGAGATTAGCTGTGGTGAGGCTCTGGGATATTAGATTAGAGATGTTGGAGGGGACAGGTTGTGAACGACCTTGTATGTGATCCTTTATATTTTGAATTGAATTCTTTGGCAAATGGGTAAGAAGTGAAGGGACTGGCACAAGGAAGAGTTACTGGGAGGGTTAAATAATCAGGCTGTAGAGTTAAAAGGGTTTTCCCATCTCCCTGTTTCAGCAGCTTTGCCTGTTGTCTCTTCTTCTTACTTCCTGTATTCCTTATCAAACGGTCAAAGCCACCTCCCCTCCAGCTTGCTGAACAGGACACTATGAAGTATCACAATACTTATTATGATTACTAGAAATCTAATATAAATGCTGATCAAATAATATGCACATGCTTCTAGAGAACGGACCTAGTGTTATCTGTGTGTTTACATAGAGATATAACAGACATGGTTTTATCAGCAAACTGCAGTTAGCTGAACATCAGAGCTGTACATAACAGTGAGAGCAGTGAGTGACGTCACTTGTCCTGCTTATCACACAGGTCCAGCTCTATGGAAACGCTATGTAATCAATGGGAGAAATAATTTCACATAGCAGGAAAACAAAGCAGCATTGCTAAAGAAATATATTTAGGAAACCTCTTCAATTTACATAAGCTAGCATTCCTTGAGATGGGAATACCCCTTTTAGCATAGATTGGAGGAGAGGTCTCGGAAAAGGGTGTAGCAGTAGGATATGATGAGGACATGTACTAGTTTTTTTGAGGAATGAGCAGATTTCAGCTGCAGTGAGATGTGCATTTAAAGACACTGAATAACTGTTTAATGTTGTGCGATAGAGACATTATGAGACTAGTGAAGTCATTTCTAGCATAAGAGAGTTCAGATTTGTAGTAGAAAACTGGTTGAGCATAAAATAAAGACTTTCTTGAAGTGGGTGAGAGAAGGGATGATAATGTAAGGTGTGGTCACATAGGAGGAGAGGTGAGTTTGAGAATTCAAATGGGTAAAAATAAGGTCTAGTCTGTGTCCCCTTTTTTGGTGACAGTGGATAACCATTGTGAAAGGTCAAAGGAGGGGGTAGTAAGTGACATGAGTTTGGAGGTAACTAAATGACATGTGTCAGTGGGGATGGTGAAGTCATATCTGCCAGTTCACTAATTTATACAAAATAAAAAAATTAATCAATCAGTAACACAAATAAAACAATATATATATATATATATATATATATATATATATATATACAGTGCTTTGCGAAAGTATTCGGCCCCCCTTGAACTTTTCAACCTTTTGCCAAATTTCAGGCTTCAAACATAATGATATAAAATTAAAATTTTTTGGTGAAGAATTAACAACAAGTGGAACACAATTGTGAAGTGGAACGAAATTTATTGGTTATTTTAAACTTTTGTAAAAAATAAAAAACTGAAAAGTGGGGCGTGCAATATTATTTGGCCCCTTTACTTTCAGTGCAGCAAACTCACTCCAGAAGTTCAGTGAGGATCTCTGAATGATCCAATGTTATCCTAAATGACTGATGATGATAAATATAATCCACCTGTGTGTAATCAAGTCTCCGTATAAATGCACCTGCTCTGTGATAGTCTAAGGGTTCTGTTTAATGTAATATAGCAAAAAAAACTTCTTTCCACTTTCAACATATGTATACAGTGCTGGCCAAAAATATTGGCACCCCTGCAATTCTGTCAGATAATACTCAATTTCTTCCAGAAAATGATTGCAATCACAAATGCTTTGGTAATAATATCTTCATTTAATTTGTCTTCAATGGAAAACCACAAAAAGGATTGTCAAAAAGCCAAATTGGATATAATTCCACACCAAACATAAAAAAGGGGGTGGACAAAAGTATTGGCACCCTTTGAAAAATCTTGTGATGCTTCTCTAATTTGTGTAATTAACAGCACCTGTTACTTACCTGTGGCACATAACAGGTGGTGGCAATAACTAAATCACACTTGCAGCCAGTTGAAATGGATTAAAGTTGACTCAACCGCTGTCCTGTGTCCTTGTGTGTACCACATTGAGCATGGAGAAAAGAAAGAAGACCAAAGAACTGTCTGAGGACTTGAGAAGCAAAATTGTGAGGAAGCATGAGCAATCTCAAGGCTACAAGTCCATCTCCAAAGACCTGAATGTTCCTGTGTCTACCGTGCACAGTGTCATCAAGAAGTTTAAAGCCCATGGCACTGTGGCTAACCTCCCTAGATGTGGACGGAAAAGAAAAATTGACGAGAGATTTCAACGAAAGATTGTGCGGATGGTGGCTAAAGAACCTCGACTAACATCCAAACAAGTTCTAGCTGCCCTGCAGTCCGAGGGTACAACAGTGTCAACCCGTACTATCCGTCGGCGTCTGAATGAAAAGGGACTCTATGGTAGGATACCCAGGAAGACCCCACTTCTGACCCAGAGACATAAAAAAGCCAGGCTGGAGTTTGCCAAAACTTACCTGAGAAAGCCAAAAACTTTTTGGAAGAATGTTCTCTGGTCAGATGAGACAAAAGTAGAGCTTTTTGGGAAAAGGCATCAACATAGAGTTTACAGGAAAAAAAAAGAGGCCTTCAAAGAAAAGAACACGGTTCCTACAGTCAAACATGGCGGAGATTCCATGATGTTTTGGGGTTGCTTTGCTGCCTCTGGCACTGGACTGCTTGACCATGTGCATGGCATTATGAAGTCTGAAGACTACCAACAAATTTTGCAGCATAATGTAGGGCCCAGTGTGAGAAAGCTGGGTCTCCCTCAGAGGTCATGGGTCTTCCAGCAGGACAATGACCCAAAACATACTTCAAAAAGCACTAGAAAATGGTTTGAGAGAAAGCACTGGAGACTTCTAAAGTGGCCAGCAATGAGTCCAGACCTGTATCCCATAGAACACCTGTGGAGAGATCTCAAAATGGCAGTTTGGAGAAGGCACCCTTCAAATCTCAGGGACCTGGAGAAATTTGCCAAAGAAGAATGGTCTAAAATTCCAGCAGAGCATTGTAAGAAACTCATTGATGGTTACCGGAAGCGGTTGTTTGCAGTTATTTTGTCTAAAGGTTGTGCTACCAAGTATTAGGCTGAGGGTGCCAATACTTTTGTCCTGCCCATTTTTGGAGTTTTGTGTAAAATGATCAATGATTTGCCTTTTTTTTCATTCTCTTTTGTGTTTTTTCATTGCAAGCAAAATAAATGAAGATATTATTACCAAAGCATTTGTGATTGCAATCATTTTCTGGAAGAAATTGAGTATTATCTGACAGAATTGCAGGGGTGCCAATACTTTTGGCCAGCACTGTAGTATGCCTATTCTTTCCAAATCTTCCTCTTGTGAGAAGAGGTCTATGTGAAAGAGCAAGGAAAGTTACAGATGACCAATACATAAATTAATATGTACTCATACACTTTATTTGTATACATTAAAAACACATATTGTTGTGTCAAATACTGAACAATATTTTTTTCAACAAAATCAAAGCCTGGGGCTGACTGCCCTTTATCAAAAAGTTACTATCCAATTAATTAATCTTTAGATGTCACTTATGCGCACCGTATAAGCGGCATTGTTAGGGGAGAAGAGACATTCAGACCGTCGCTTCTCCTGTGAAGATGATGTCGATGTAATGAGCATTAGTGACATCTGCATTAAAACATGGGCGGCATAATGGCTCAGTGGTTAGCACTGGAGTCCTGGGTTTGAATCCTGCCAGGGACAACATCTGCAAGGAGTATGTATGTTCTTCCCGTGTTTGCGTGGGTTTCCTCCGGGTACACCGGTTTCCTCCAACACTCCAAAGACATACTGATAGGGAATGTAGACTGCGAGCCCTATATGGGACAGTGACTGACAATATCTGTAAAGTGCTGCAGAATATGATGGCACTATATAAGTAAGCAAAATAATAATGTTGGAACCTGAATGGATTAGGGTACATCCATATGACATTATTATATCCATTCAGGAGATCCATTTACCGGACACAAAAGTATGGTATATTAGGTTTTTATGCCCTTCAAAAAAAAAGGACAGAAACATTGTAATATATTTGGCCATCTTAACGAACACACAGACCCAATAGAAATAAATGGGTCCATTTTTAATGGATGTAAGTGGGTTGGGTGAAATAAAAAAACTATGAAATTCATCAATGAAATTCTATGAAATTTTAATGGTCCATTAAATATGGATGCAAACATGGAACAAATGTAAACTGACTGGTAAAAATGGATGACTTAATCCACTTTTCACAACCCAGAAACAGACATGGTTATCAGAATGTGCAGTAGCCTAAAACAGGACCTCTAAAAGAATGTACAAAAACATGATGTGAATGCACCCTTGGCATATTTTTATTGCACAATCCATGGTCTGCTGTTAGTAACATCTAAAGGTCCCTTTAAATGAGACAATGAGCAGCCTAATGTGTGTAATGAATGGGCGCATTCTGAATGACTGGTTGTGTGACTGTTCAATACAGATTATTACCACATTTAATGGAATTCAGATGAGCGGCAATAGACTCGTCCTCTGTGGGCCGATTACGGACCCATTTAAAAGTGCTTTAAGGATTCATGCAGCAAATTTGAAAGTGACTGTTTGGTACTAGACAGTCGGGTCAATGCTTTGATTTTATTGAGCATCTTTTTTTTAAGTAGTTGACACAACAGTGTTTTAGTCTATACAAATAGACTGTATTAGTTTTAATAATTTAAAGCATCCGCAGTGAGGGGACATACAGTATTACAAGTATGATAATAAATGTAGTGTTTAAGAGCTTCCCCTGTAGGATTTGCAGACCTAGTGCTGGTTGTGATAAATGATTAGTCAATACAAAGCAAACAAGTGGTAAACTACTTAAAAATACATCAGTTAAAGTAAATCACTATTGTGCTGTATTGTAGCGACAATCTTATTATTAATGAATTTCCAAAAATCAAATGATGTGCATGTAAATATAATATAAACTTGAGGAAAGATCTTGATGACTATTAATAATATTAATATAATAATAATAATAATAATATTCTGTGACTACGATGAGTATATAGTCCTATGCTACTTTTACCTTTAACCACAATGCACTATAACATATAATACCTGTCATTTGCTTTTTACACTATTAATCACTCCCTCCTATTGCAATTTTTGTCCAAAGAATTGACCCTTTCCTGATCTCTTCATACCTCA
Organism: Leptodactylus fallax; assembly: GCA_947044405.1. NCBI lineage: Eukaryota > Metazoa > Chordata > Amphibia > Anura > Leptodactylidae > Leptodactylus > Leptodactylus fallax. Next base: position 10,899,870 of record CAMRHE010000018.1, on the reverse strand, counting down.
CCAACAACTCTCAGGCCACTTCTTCCCAATCTCTTTCCACTGACATTGTCACGTATGGACCATTCTAGCACGTGACATGGGTATGATTGTCAAGGGACAATTCACTCAACCTTGTGCTCACCCTTCACTCAGGCTGCAAACTGAGTATATATTGCACCCCAACACAGTCCAGGCCCCCCCAAATACATGCTGCCACCAACACTACTTTTACTAGGCTGAGTAGAAATCTCACTCACATATGCATGTGTCTCTCTAACATTCATATGCAAACACAATTTAAAAAGGTAATGGGTTAATAAAGAAAACACAAACTACCATTAAATTTTATGATTTAATGCCCAAGGGGTTCAGTGCTTTTTATGAAAAAAGGCTTCCAAGGTGTAATTAAATTGCAAAACATTCCCAGTTTTTTTTTTTATGTGAAGCTCCTGGATTATACTTAGCCATGCCTCCTGTCAGGGTGCCTCCTCCTCCTCTTTTCCACATCCCGTAAAGCTGGGAAATGACTGGTTTCATCCACACCTTACAGAGGACTATGGTCACTGTCCAGTCAAAACTCCCCTTCTCGTATGCATGGCTGGGTTTTTATTAGGGACAAATAGTTGTAAAGCCATAATCCTGGCCTGCAGGATACTTGGACATTGTGAATGCAGAAAGTTAATAGTCTCGTTCCTATATACACATACCAATGTAATATACTGATGACGCATGCATAAACAATATATATACTAATGATATACAGTACAGACCAAAAGTTTGGACACACCTTCTCATTCCAAGAGTTTTCTGTATTTTCATGACTATAAAAATTGTAGATTCACACTGAAGGCATCAAAACTATGAATTAACACATGTGGAATTATATACTTAACAAAAAAGTGTGAAACAACTGAAAATATGTCTTATATTCTAGGTTCTTCAAAGTAGCCACCTTTTGCTTTGATTGCTGCTTTGCACACTCTTGGCATTCTCTTGATGAGCTTCAAGAGGTAGTCACCTGAAATGGTTTTCACTTCACAGGTGTGCCCTGTCAGGTTTGATAAGTGGGATTTCTTGCCTTATAAATGGGGTTGGGACCATCAGTTGTGTTGTTCAGAAGTCAGGTGGATACACTGGAGTCCTGCCAGGGTTTGAATCCTGCCAGGGACAACATCTGCAAGGAGTATTTATGTTCTCCCCGTGTTTGCGTGGGTTTCCTCCGGGTACACCGGTTTCCTCCCACACTCCAAAGACATACTGATAGGGAATGTAGACTGTGAGCCCTATATGGGACAGTGACTGACAATATCTGTAAAGCGCTGCAGAATATGATGGCGCTATATAAGTAAGCAGGGCACACCTGTGAAGTGAAAACCATTTCAGGTGACTACCTCTTGAAGCTCATCAAGAGAATGCCAAGAGTGTGCAAAGCAGTAATCAAAGCAAAAGGTGGCTACTTTGAAGAACCTAGAATATAAGACATATTTTCAGTTGTTTCACACTTTTTTGTTAAGTATATAATTCCACATGTGTTAATTCATAGTTTTGATGCCTTCAGTGTGAATCTACAATTTTTATAGTCATGAAAATACAGAAAACTCTTGGAATGAGAAGGTGTGTCCAAACTTTTGGTCTGTACTATATACATGAACAATCTAATTTAGTAATGATATATACACAATTGGGGCTCCTTTCATCACAGACATCATTCAAGGCTCTGTTCAGGATTCTTTCTCTATCTATATCTTTGCCATAGCTGACAAATCATATGGCTTCAATACCACTTTTATGCTACTGAAACCCAGATTATCTCTCTAGCCCTGTTGGAAATTCTCTGATGTTCACTAACAAAATACCTAACAGTTATCACCTACACATACTTCTCTTCCCATTTTCTGAACCTCCATCCTATTTAACCCCAGACTGAAACTACTCCTAACAACAGTCCCATGATTTCCTGAGTCTCCCAAGTCAGCTTCTTTGGTTACCGACTACTGTTACCTCCACCTCAAAAACATTTTATGTAATGGTTTTAGATTTTTAGGTTACGGGTTTTAGATTTTTGGTGAAGACAAGTTGATACAGGGTTTTATACTGATTGCTGGATTTGGAGTTGGAAGGAATTTTTTTTCCCTGACATGAAGCAATTGGCATAAGCCTCGTTAGGTTTTTTTGCCCTTCTCTGGATCAACACTGTAGTGTTATAGGTTGGACCTGATGGACCTTTGTCTTCATCCAACCTCATCTACTATATTACTATGTAACTAAATAGTGCAGAAATCTGTACAGCTTCTTAGGGAATGTTTGAGGGCCCAAAATGAGGTGTTATTTGTAAAGGAAATATTAAATAATGCTAATTTACAAAGTAAAAGCTGCAGTGAATTTGTGTGCTCTCCAGTAATATATTCATTGCATTTCCTGCTCTACTATGCCCTAATTCAGAAACAAACTTGTGCAACTTCATAGAAGGTGTCTACGAAACATCAGAAGAAACAGGAGGCAAGCAATTTATTTTAAGAGTGGCATGTGTCAATTTGTATTGATTTTGGGAGCTGAACTTTCTGACCTTCTTTTGATACATGTACTTCAGCCAGGAGGCATATCAATCTGAAATCTAAAACTGAGTAAAAGTGTAAATCTATTCTAATGAATGCAATATTTACAGCTAAGCTATAACACAAAGTCACATCCAGGGCTGCAGTTCTCTGTTATCTTCTACAGCATTATCAGCGGTCAAAATCATAGTAACAGATGACTTGATACAATCAATGCCATTTTCTTTGACAGCTGTGTCTCTGGTGGGTGCAATGATAAGTGTTTTCAAGCATGTACAATATTTCTTTCCTGCAACTCATATTATTTCTCACAGTTTATGAAGCTCATTTTGGATGGAATTTTTTTTCACGCCGAAATTGTTTTCTTGTTGATTTTCTGACAAATGCTGTGGGCTAAACACTGGATTAAAAGAATACTACAACAGTCAATAAGGAAATTGACTCCTTTAAAACCATGTAGAGTTATTATCGATATTTTTCCTGCTTGTAAAGCAACAAATCCTAGAAAAAACATAAAATAAGGGCCTGTTCACATGACATTTTAGCTTTACATTTAAGGAATAACTGAGACAAATTTTTAGGCTAAAGCCCCACATGGAAAAGCTGCTTTTTTGGTTGCAGATTTTGCTGTGTTTTTTTTTGTTTTTTTTTAGTCAAACCCAAGGGTGGCTACGGAAGGAATGGCAAATATAAAGATTTATATGGCAAAGATAAAGCATTTAAACTCTCCCCTCTGCTTAATCCACTCCTGGCTTTGGTTCAAAAAAATGTAGCAAAATCTGCCACAAAAAAAGTAGTTCTTCCGCAACGTGGGGCTTTAGCCTTAATGTATGGTATATGCCAAACATAGCCCTATATATGCCACGGTATGCTATACAATAGCATATGTTTCCCAGAGGCTGCAGTGTTGACATTTTTTTATTTAGCCATGATCTAACAGAGGCTGAATGTATACTATTTGGCCTCCTTTGGGTAAATATGGTCCTGTGGATATGTTCAACATTTCTCATTGCATGTGCTGAACAGGCATGTAAATTTAATTGAAATGTAAACAAAGGCTTAGAGAATTGCTCACAGTGTCTGTCGCTAATAAAATATTGCCAATGGTTCAAAAACACAAAGGTCATTTTCTTGGGACATATTCCCTTTATCTTGAGTGTCACCCTAGTCGAGCAGGAGAGGGGGATTGTTACAATCAGTAAACCAGTAAACTAAACTGAAGAGCTTGATTTATCTTCATCTCCTGTATTAGCATAATTCAGTCCAGTGTGTATATGAAATACAATAATGAGTACAGAGCACAGATTAATCAGGTACACATCACACTCTATATCATCTCGCCCTGTCACATATTTCCGCTTTAATTTCCTGTACGTTGATTTATTCACTGTTCTAGAATCACTGACTGTCAGTCGAAAAGTACAAATTTTAATTATTGAATAAAAAAGTATGTTTTCTAAACCCAAAAATGTTTTATGTCAGTAATCAGGGCAGTACTTAAGCTGTAGTGTATCCACTGAAGACTTCTTTATATTTTAGAATTGAAAAATCTTTGCTCTCATCCCTGGGAAGACTGTCATTGATTCTGATATATGTCAAGCGAGATCTTGATATTTGTAAAATGACAGCGGATGATGTACAATAATTGGAAACTGTGACTGAAGCCACCAGAAAAACATAATCAGTCTTCTACTGCATCTTCTAAGATGACGTGTAATACTTGTTACTATACTTTCAGATTCTTTTATTTGAAACAGTTTTTTTTCACCTACTTATTTTTGAAGATGTTCATCCTGAACAGAAGGTGACACTTGACAGCAAGGATGTGTATTGATACTTCGCATGAACAGTTTTCCTTTTTTGGAACACGATACTAAAGCTCCAGTATGTTTGAAGCAGACCTGTTGTTTTAGTTAACTTTTTAAGATAAGTTACCATGTGTGCCCAAGAGAAGTAACACTATTTAATCTGCATGCTGTGTTTGTGGCTTTCATTTGGCTGCCATACATTGCCCAGAGTAAATACAAGAGAATCTGCTCTATAACTTTCTCTATCTCAGAAACAGCACCAGGAACCTGCAGAACATATATAGAGAAGTACTGACATGATGTAAATTAAGTGTTTTTGTTATTATATAAAACTGTTATTCAGCGACTTTCTTCTCTTTATCTCCTGCACTTCCTGTCTATTCCTGCCCCTGCCCTCTCCATATACTTCTATACATATGAGTAATCAGATTCATGTGACATGCAGTGATTTTCACAGTGAAAGTTATTTTAGCAGAAGGAGCAGGAGCAGGGAAAAAGCCTGATAAGAGCAGAAAGGAGCATTTCTCTCTGATAAGATATATTAGAAGTTTCTTATAACTGTCTGTACTATTCATTTATGCAAAGTTTGTCTCTATGGTCAGCATATATGCAATTTTTCCCAACACATAGCCCTAACATGCCTGTAGACCTCTACTAGCTATAGCTGTTCCAAAGTGTGTTGTGTATCTTTGCCCTATCTATATGCAATTTTTCCCAACACATAGCCCTAACATGCCTGTAGACCTCTACTAGCTATAGCTATCCCAAAGTGTGTTGTGTATCTTTGCCCTATCTATATTGAATAGTGCAGTTAAAAATGCGTTCCAACCGTATGAAAGAAAATGAAAATGTTTTTAATGGGAGACAATGGCAAATATGTGCAACTTTAAATGGTCAAATGGTCACTCAAAGTGTAATGTTCAAATGTTATATGATGCTAGACTGAATGGTAAAACACAATGACAAATATTTTAGGGGTTCATGCATACAGTCTTAGGACTCCTGCACAATACTGTATAAGGGTTTCATATTGCATAGAACAGTAAAATGGCACCTATAGAAGCCCATGGAACACTACTTATCTCCAATTTCTCTGATTCCATACAGAACCATGTGAAGGCCTATAGCCCATGAAATCAGAAAGTGGCATAGAAAAATTGGCAGAAAGCAATTTTTGGCTCATGACTTTACATTTGCCAATTTTTCGCCACATACAATAATTTTTCAAAAGAGTGGACGCATCAGGGGCAAGGCTTAGCAGGAAGAGGTAAGGTCTCCAACAGCCCAGCAGAGTATCTTAATTTACACCAGAATCTGGTGTAAATTTTGACTAAAATCTAGGCCAGTTTCTACCTGGTGTAGATTGATACTCTGGCCAGGGGCGTAAGTATTGGGGTAGCAGTGGTAGCGGCTGCCACAGGGCCCGGGACATTAGGGGCCCCGGAGCCCTGTGGCAGCCGCTACCGCGAACCCCACAAACCAGTAACGAACGGACCCGGCAGGGTACGGAGCCCGCGGCCAGCTGGATATGGCTGGGCCCCGGACCATTGTGATAGCGGTCGGGGAAAGCCTGCTTCCCCGACCGCTATACATACTGTTATTGGAACGGGGCCCTGGCATATTGCAGGCCCCTTTCCAATAGATGGCAGCCCAGGGGAGGTGACTGAAAATAATAAATAGATATTCTCACCTCTCCTGGGTGCAGACTTCTCTCCGGCGCTTCTCCGTCATGACTGAGGCCTGTGATTAGGCCCCAGCGGTCACATGGGGCGCGGCCGCGTAATGACGTCAGTGCGCCCCCATGTGACCGCTGAGGCCCATTCACAGGCCTCGGCAGCGACGTCGGAAGAGGGCCTGAAGACGCTGAAGACGGCAGGATGGAGCGAGGATGCCAAGGTAAGGTAATACAAGGTGAGTATGAATGTTTGTTATTTTTAATCACCTTCCCTGGGCCTCCGATTATTATACTCTGGGGTCTGAGGAGACCCCATAGTATAATAATAGCACCGAAGCGCAGGGGGGCTGTTGTGAGCTTATAATACTGTGTGTGGGACACTGTAGAGCATATAATACTGTGTGGGGGCCACTGTAGAGCTTATAATACTGGGTGGGGTCCACTGTGGGGGGCATATAATACTGGGTGGGGGCCACTGTGGCAAGCATATAATACTGGGTGGGGGCCACTGTAGAGCATATAACACTGGGTGGGGGCCACTGTAGAGCATATAATACTGGGTGGGGGCCACTGTGGGGAGCATATAATACTGTGTGGGGGCCACTGTAGGGAGCATATAATACTGGGTGGGGCCCACAATGGTGGGCATATAATACTGGGTGGGTACCACTGTGGGAAGCATAAAATACTGGGTGGGGACCACTGTGTGGAGCATATTATACTGTGTGGGGCCACTGTGGGTAGCATATTATACTGTGTGTGGGGGGAGCAATGTAGAGCATATAATGCTGTGTGGGGGTCACTGTTGAGCATATAATACTATCTGGGGCCACTGTTGAGCATATTTTACTGTTTGGGTACCTGTATCCGGTTCGGGGGGGGGGGGGCATGTCAAATGTTCGCCTTGGGGCCCAGCCATTCCTAGTTACGCCACTGACTCTGGCACATGCAGTGTGTCATCCAGAGATTTTCCTACACTGTAATTTATTATGAGATCTGTATCTGAATAAATTAGGTGTATCTCACTCTAGCACACGGGAGACCAAGACTGACGTAGGAAAGACCAGTCTGTATAAATATCCCCTATTGTTTGCTGCATTAAACACATTATCATATTTTTATTACATATTTTTTCATTTTGTCAAAACCATGGCTAATAATAATAATGTTAGTAGCACATATATTAAGTTCATCCAAACATGCTGTCATATATTTTGCCTATATATATAATCTATCCTATTTGATAGAATGTGCTGCAGGCTTATTGGAACATGAAATGTAAAATGAATTATGAATATACTGTAAAACTGTAAATGCACATTGCAAATTACATTCTGAAGAGTAATGTACTGTACATTATTATTATGCCATATGAAAGAATGGAGTCAAATTGTACAGACGACAAATTTTACTGTAAGATTTTGCTAGTGCTCAGTGAATGTAAATGTGTTAGACATGTCCAATGCTCCACCAGCTTCTCAACTGTGGTGAGAACATATAAAGAATTAAGGAAAGATCTTTCAGGTTTCCCCTCACCATCTTCAATGAGTCTGTAGAGCCACATAATTTCCGAATGTACCTGCAGGGACACTGATCTTCTGCCAGCCTATTGATTGGCAAGAGCCCAATTATCTTGATGAACTGTGATAATGACGAGAGAGAGAGATTACTTCATTAATTCCTTGGCAGCACAATGACCAATCTCATATAGAGAAAAGGTTACCAGAAGATGGAATGAGAATATGACTTGGTCATGGATAGCAGCAGGTAGATGTGCATTCTAGGAAACAGGGAATTATGAATGGTTTAAAGGTATCAGGAAGTATGACCCCTTTATAGATAAATGTTCTTGTGTACAGTATACAAAATTAGACAACAAAGGCTAGAAAGTGTGTAGGGCACTAAACATTGTATATATAAGTCAATGAAATAGCCTACATTTTACTGTATGATGCTCTGCCTTCTAAGTAGTGTTGGTTATTACCAAAGTCCTGCCTTTGTATGTTGGTTATTACCAAAGTATTGAAGTATCAGAAGATCAGATCCTGGGGGGTGGTTGGGTCATGACAGGACAACCACAAGGACAGTCCTGATGGTACTGCCATCTTGGGTTCTACTATCATTGATGCTCAGACTATGTATATACACACACATGTATCCATACATAATTTTGCTTGAGTCCTGTTGTACTGTATGTAAACTACAAACAAAAATTTGTAACAATTCAAGACTGAATTACACTGGGTCTCCTTAGGGGTCGTTCACACTAATAATAATAATAATAATAATAGTAGTCCTTTAATAGTCCCACAATGGGGAAATTCAGTGTGTTACAGCAGCAAAGATAAGCAGATTCAAATACAAATACAACATGTACAGGAATATTCCAAGTTAAGAGGCATTACATTGATACATTGATAGACAGACAGATAGGACGTAGCAGAGGAGGGGGGGGGGGGGGATTTAACAGGCAGAAAGATATTTCAGTTCTCTATGTGTATTGATCTCCGCTTAGGTCGGTGTTGGTTGTACAGCCTAACCGCGGTGGGGAGGAATGACTTCCGATAGCGCTCCTTCTCACACTTAGGGTGGAGCAGTCGGTCACTGACAGTACTGCCCAACGCGATCACAGTCTCATACATGGGATGGGACTTCTTCTTCTGCATGGAGCTCACCACGGACAGTATCCTTTTGTCACCCACCACCTGCACTGGGTCCAGTGGGCTCCCCAGGACAGAGCTGGCCCTTCTAATCAGCTTGTCAAGTTTATTTCTGTCCCTGGTTGATATACTGCTCCCCCAGCAGGCCACTCCAAAGAAGATGGCTGATACCAGTACCGAGTTGAAGAAAGTCCTAAGAAGTGCCCCCCGGATTCCAAAGTCTCTCAGCTTCCTAAGCAGGTAGAGCCTGCTGTGTCCCTTCCTGTACAGGACCTCCATATGATCTGCCCAGTCCAGCTTATTATTAAGGAGCAAACCCAGGTACTTATAGGTGTTCACAATCTCGATGCCCATCCTCAGAATGTCCACTGGTTTAGGAGGGCGTCTGCCTTTACGGAAGTCCACCACCATCTCCTTGGTCTTCCCTGCGTTGATCTTCAGGTGGTTCCGCTGGCACCAGTCCACAAAATCCCGGTTCAATTCTCTGTACTCCCTGTCATCATCATCTGTGATGAGATCTACTATTGCAGAGTCGTCAGTTACCGCTGGTAACTCCCAGTAGTGTCTGTTGCTATTGTCGTTTACAAAATTTTAGCAATTGACATTAGCTGAACCGTCACAAATCTGTTAAAATTTCCATTCATTTCAATGGGATTTTATCTTGTGTACATTAGTGTCTGTTATACACCCAATCCATCACATGTCCGTTTTTTTTCACAGACAAAAAAATCCTACATGCAGTCATGTAAACAATGTACCTGCATGTCAATGTGTGACATATTCAGCAGTACTGTAACGCAGTGTTTTGTAGCTTGTTTTGATTTTTTTTTCCCGCTAATACATTCACCCTAAAGAAAAATATTTTTATAAGTTTGCAGACCAGGCTTTTTCGAACACAGGGATAACTAATGTGTATGTGTTTCACAGTAATTTTCTACTTTTATATGTATTCTAGGAAAAGAGGGTGATTTAGAACTTTTATTTTTTTAAAACTTTTTTTTTTTTTGCTATTTTATTAGCCCCCTATGGGTCTTGAACCGGCAATCATTTGATTGCAAGTCCATAGACTGCAATAGAAGTGTATTGCAGTCTATGGGAGATTCTGTACATTACTACTGAGGCTGGTCATAGACCAACCGCAATAGTAATATTACTATTACAGGCCTAGGAACCTTCATAAGGCTCCCGGATGTCACAGGAACAGGTCGGCCCCGTGATCTCACCGCGGAGGAGCCGGCCTGCAACTTGAGAGGTACGGGGCCGGTGGGGCATTTTTGACATTTTGGGGGAAACTTTGAGGTAGTAATGTCTGTGATCAGAGTGGACTCTGATCACGGGCATTAGCTACGGGTCTGTGCTGTACATTACAGCGGAGATCCGGTAGCTATGGCGACCACTCTCCAGCAGAGCAGCTGCCATCATCTTTACAGATCCAGCATCCGCCGTAATAGCACAGCAGATGCCGGGATGGGTTCACTGGGACACCTTCTCCCCAAAGCCCAGGGCCCGCACATCGTCCTACTCCTGCCGCTGCAGGAAGCCGGCGGCAGAAGGACTGGGGAGATGTTGTGACCCTGCTCCTCCACCCCCCAACACCCACATTCGGACTATAAGACGCACCCCCATTTTCTTCCCAAATTTGGGTGGAAAAGTGTGTCTTATAGTCCGAAAAATACGGTATATATATTCTCCTGATTGTATGTCATGTGACAATTACAATTTACAGAGGAACCTTCACCAACTCTTTACATCAATCAATAGGTGCTACTCCACTGATTCTAGCACAGGGGGAATTTTTTTTATCATTCTGTTAGTTTCAGCACATTAATGCTCTTGACTCTCTTTTGGCCTGCATAGTCTGGAGGAGACAGACAGGAACTGCCCACCTGACAGCAGAGAGCATTATTGTGCTGAAACGATTGTTTGGAAAGGGCTAGAGAAAATTTCCAACTGTGCCGGAATCAGTGGAGCAGCACCTATTGAATGCTAAGAGTTGGTGGAAGTGGTGAAATGTCCTTTTTAATGTGCAATTGTTTTGTAATCCTGCCAATTGCGGTCCCTTTCTGCTTCTAAGCTGTAATGTTTTTCCCACCATTTATCCTTTTAAAAGCATTCAATATTAAATACTGTATACATGGAATACTTGGTATACTGTCTTGTGTTACTTGAAGAAGATGCACAATAGCCCCAAAACTCTTTTTTTTTTTTTAGACTTCTGTAATAAATGGATAGTTAGTCAACTTTTGTATGTCCAGAAGATCATCTGTGTCTGAAGAGGGTTCCAACCTAGTCTGTCTTGATAAGTGAACTATAGACTTGTGTCTATACCAGGGGTCGGCAACCCCGGCACGCGTGCCAAGAGTGGCACACGAGGCATATTTCCCTGGCATGGGCAACGAGTCCTCACCCAGATATGTGCCTGATCCTATTAAAATTTCATTAGTGCCAGGTGCTGCCTGAAGATGGATGTGGCAGCACCCAGCGTCTGCACAGTCTATGTACAGTAGTGAAGCCGGTAATTGCCGGCTTCACTACTGTACCTGAGTGAATTGCTCAGGATTGGTTAAAGCTATAAAGAAACACTTGGATTCATTTTAAAGATGAGAATTTCATCTTTAAAATGATACCAAGATCACCATGATTGTCCTTACACATCCTGAGCGATTAGCTGGTGAAAACGATGTTCGACATTGAAATCCCAATGCCGATCTCAATTCCCGACATCGTTTTAACAGTGAATTGCTCTGAATCTGTTACGTCTATCATGGCGATCTTGGTATCTTTTTAAAGATGAGATTCTCATCTTTAAAATGAATCCAGTTGCATCTTTGTGGCCCTAACAGATCTTTAGAAATGGGGCTCTAAAGTGTCCCCCCCCTCCTGCCTCAGGCAGCATCTTAGAGCTAAGGAAGGAGGGGGAGGAGGAGCTGCAGACTGCAGAGACAATGATAACTCATCATTGTCTGTGCATAAGCTAGAGATGACCCCAGGGGGGGTAGCAGGGACTTCTGTCAATGTTATCCCCTCTCCTATCAATCAGAGAGCATACTATACTTTTGCTCTCTGATTGTCACATACAGGAATAATGTAATACCCCTCTGAGCCTAATCACAGGGGTATTCTTATGTAATACCCCTCTGAACCTAACCAGGAAGTTTATTGGCGCTGTGACCCAGATGTTTACCATCGTCCAGGTCGCAGCACCAAAAGTGTCACACCAAACACTTACACAACACATGCACAAAGTCACTAATAAAATTTACATTTTTTCACTGTCCCTGTCCTGTCCATACCTGATCTTTATAGAGTAAATTACGCCGCCCGCCTCTCTAGTGATATCCGTTACACGCTAAAATAATAGCAATAGCAATTATCACTAGCGATGAACGTATAAAACATTTCTGACAAACGGAAGTTCCGTCAGTCAGATAATACATTTTTACCCATTAAATGTGTATAAAATACTAGTTTTTGACAGTTTTCAGATACTGTGTGCAGGGGCCACTATGGGGCATAATACCGTGTGCAGGGTCCGCTATGGGGCATAATATCGTGTGCAGGGGTCATCAAACTTACAATTATTGACCGGCACTCCGAGTACCTCAACTTTTATTTCTTTAATCGAAATCGGCACGCCGAACAAAAAAGGTTGCCTACCCCTGGTCTATACTATCACAACCTACAGCATAGAAGTGAGTGAGTCTTTTCAAACCACTGATCTAGCTCTTTGTATTGAATGTGCTGTACTTATCCTGTTACGCTTCACTGTCTCCAAGCCTTACTTCTCTAATAATAAATTATCAAAAAAACATGTTTTAATCCTGGAAAATCCTTATATTACAAAGTGAACTATAGACGTACTGTACATATAGAGGTACAGGATCTTTATTTATTTGTAGCAAAACATTTTCAAGCTAGAAATCCAGCAAAACACAAGCTTTCACATGATAAAAGAAAAGCTTTCCATACCATTTAATAGAAAAACATTCTTTCAAATGTCCTTAGTGATGAAAGTAAACCCTGAAGGACCAACCTTCAAGAGTTAGGTGGAGTACTGCACATGGAAATATGGAGGTGTAGAAAAAGAAAAAAAAAAAACATGGTATCAAAAGATTTCACTAGAAAGAGTAAAACAACAAAGATTTGCCTCATAGGCTAAAGTTAACAACAGAGGTGAAAATAAAAGGAAACTTCAAGAACAATATGTGCAAAAGCATATGAAAAGGTTTATGTATAATCCTTATTTCTATTTTTAGTTTCTGTAGTTTTTATTGAGTTTTGTACATAATAAAAAGAAAGAGGATATAACAATAATGTACATCACATTCAAAATAAGCAGCATATGCTAGAGATGACATCACCGTTCTAACAATTATACAATAGTCATACATATGCTACAAAAGCATGTGAAAGTAAAAGTAAAACTAAACAAAACTACTTAATGAATGACAAACAGTAAGGCACAACTGGTGAAGCTATCATGAAAACATAGAAATAATGGCATCAGAGAACAGGCTGAAGAAGGAGCATAGAAAGCATTATGGTTTGAATCAGGTCAAGACAGACTGAGGTGGAGTATACTAAAATAATGTGTGATAAAATAAACCAATAAAATTAACCGAAGTAGGGGGAAGTTCATGGCATTTTTAAACCGTAGATCAGCTGGTATACATTACTCAACATATCTGGATTGAATCCAGCGTTCCCATATGCGTACAAAAGTATTATATGAATGATTCCCTAAAGCAATAACCTTTTCATAGGCAAGAGTGTTATTGATAGCAGGCCTTAGGGCGGGGAGGCAGTCAATTTCCATCTTTGCACCAACATCAATTTGGCCATGGTCAGAATCTTACAGAAAAGTATCTTGTGCGGGCTCAGAGCACGAGGAATGCCGAGCAACAAAATAGCCAATTGTGGAGTATATCCAAGCTGGAAATCAAACAGTTCTGAAAGCATGTCAAATACCTCTTTCCAATAAACCTGAATAATCGGGCACTGTCCCAAAATATGTAACAGAGTTCACCTCCCTCCACAACCTCGCCAACACACTCCGGAAGCGGAGGGGTAGGTCAGCTGTAAAACAGAGGGAGTTCGATACCACCTCAAAGTAATTTTAATTGTTGTTTCAACATGTGTGCTACATTTCAAAAAGGCATATATCAGTTTTATTGCTCGTTGCCATTCTGCGGGGGTAAAGGTCACTCCCAAATCTCTTTCCCAGCAGCGGAATGGGGTAGACTTAGTGAAGGAGGAAGTATCATCCATCATGTCATACAGAAATCTAAGACCCTTCAGTTTTTTTGACATCCATGTAAAAATCATATTATTATGAGGTACAGGTGTGGAAGGGTGTTTGGACAGTAAGTGCACTATTCGAAGATGCATATAAAAATGTCCCTGAGGTATCTCAAACCTCCGCCTCAATTCTGCAAATGGTATAATCGTTTTACTATCAGAATATAATTGAGAAATCTGAGTGATCCCCTTGGCCTCCCACCCTGAGACATCTAAATCCACGATTGCTGATGATAAAAATGATAATGGCATATTAGAAATAGAAAAATGCTTCGTAGAAATTGATTTCTCGTGGAGCATCATCCATGTAGCTAAGGAAGCATGCATAATCGGAGAAAACGATTTAGGCGGTGTAATGTTCCAAAAGGGCAACCACAAAGCATTCCCAAGAGTCAAAGGGGCTATAGAAGAGCGCTCTATGTGTAGCCAGGGAGCCGAGACATCCCTTGACCACCATCCAGCACATTGAACAGCAAGGGAAGCTAAATAGTAGTTTCGCACAACAGGAACACCCAGGCCTGCAGCCAGCTTATGTTTGAGCAAAAAGCTTCTATTATTTCTAGGTCTTTTGCCATTCCGTATATATCTTGAGACTATTCTTTGCACAATTTCAAAGAATGAAAGAGGGAGAGAGATAGGGAGGGTGCAAAACAGATAAAGAAGTTTAGGCAATAATAACATCTTAAATGCGGCAACACGCCCAATCCAAGAGACATCTGTCAGTAACATGCATTCAGTTTCATCTTGTAACATTTTTATCATTGGCAGATCATTTTGTTGGTAAAGTGAATTAGGGGAGGAGGTTACATGTATCCCCAAGTATTGAATACTATCAGTCCTCCAGTCAAAGTTGTACATTGACTGTAAGGAGTGAAGCAGTTTATAGTATGACAACAATCCAAACCTATGAATAGTGTCCATGAGGCGAGGGAGAGACACCCTTGGGCTGGCTAACATAAGGATAATATCACCTGCATAAAGTGATATAAGGTGTGGTCTATCCTTTATAGAAATACCATGAACTCCGGGATCTAATCTGAAATTTTGGGCCAGCGGTTCCATAGAGAGGACAAAAATCAAAAGGGGCAGTGGACAACCTTTTCTAGTCCCATTGTAAGGGAATTGCCAGTTGAGCAATTCCCCAGTGCTGCTGCAGAACCCTGGGGGGAGGGGCACAACAAGACAGTGAGCCCAAAAGCTGAAACCCCCTCCCCCCCACTGTCCCTGGCTAACTTGCTTGATCTGTCCTAGGTGACAGCCAGCAACTGGTTGACAGTCCCTTCCTAATATAGGTGACAACACAGAACGCAGACAGGACAAACAAAACAAAGGGAGGTCAGCTAGCCAAGGGGTCGGTAACAGTCAAGCAATGCAGTACAAAATCACAATCCAAGAGACTAGTCAAAGAAAAAACCAGAGGTCAGGAATAGGAATACAGGAAATAGCAGAAAAGGAGCTAGCAGGGACAAGTCACAAGACAGAATCAATAGCCAGCGACCATGTGAGAGCTGACGACCTGTTTATAGAAAGTCAGGACCTGCCCCAGACTGGATTGGTAGACAGGCTGTCAATCACACAGGCAAGGCTGAAATTAACTATTAGAGGAGCAGAGAGAAATAAAGGTGCAGGAGACTGGTGTGGCTCCGCGTGCAAGTGGAGGGTGGCGCAGAGACTCGAACAGGCAGAGACGTCACACCCATTAGAAATTACAAAAAGGTCTGACACAATGCCATTCGTAAAAACCCTAGCAGAGGGTGCTGAACAGAGTGCCTCTATGGCACCCAAGATCCTGCCTGAAAACCCTATGACTTTGAGTACTGAGAAAGCATACAATCAACAAATGCGATCGAACGACTTCTCGGCGTCCAATGCAAGCATCACCACCTCCATAGCCCTTGAATGAATATGATGAACCAGGTTCAAAACCCGTCTAGTATTTTCATAAGCTTGGCGCCCCTTAACAAATCCTACTTGGTCATAACTTATCAAACTCGGGAGGCAATCCGCTATTCTCGTTGCAAGTAATTTAGCGTAAATTTTTAAATCATAATTTAACAAAGAAATAGGTCTAAAGTTCTGGGGTGATGTGGATGACTTACCAGGTTTGGGTAAAGTTACCACCAAAGTTACCTGATTTTCCCGAGGGAAAGAACTAGAATCAACTGCGGCCTTTAGAAAGGACAACAGTGGATCGAGCAAAATCTGGGTGAAATACTAAAAGTACTCATTAGTAAGGCCATCTGGGCCAGGGGATTTACGAGAAGGCAATGACTTAATTATTGTGGATAGCTCTAAGGCGGTGACAGGAGCGTTTAAAGACGCTAGATGGGTGTCAGTGAGCCGAGGCAGATGTGAAGACTCAAGGAATGAGGTAATATCCGATTGTGTAGGAGGAACTACGGAGGATTCATCAGCTATATTGTAAAGATCTGCATAAAAGGATCTAAATGCCTCAGCAATGCCTCTGGGATCATAGATTTTACAGTATGTGTACCATCTTTACTATAAAGGAATGGTATCCTAGATTTCGCATGCCTCTGCTTAAGCTTCGAGGCCAACAGTTTACCTGCTTTATTTGATTAAGAATAATAAGTGGCTTTGACTCGCTTTACGTTCTTTTCATATTTATGTAACAGACACTTAGTAAGTTGGCGGAGTAACTCTGCAAATTTAGCTGTATTAAAGGGGGCAGGAGACTGTTTATTACTAGTATCTAAGATTTTTATTTGGTGTAGGAGTCTATCAATTTCCGCTAATCTAGTTTTCTTTTCTATGTGACCAAGGTGGATAAAGGTACCCCTAATAAAGGCCTTGTGAGTGCTCCATAATATCTCAGGACTAGATACCGACACAGCATTAATCTGAAAGAATTCCCTCAAGTCACTCTCCCAAAAAGCTTCAAATTTCGGATGGGATATCAAATACTCATTACATCGCCATACTGACAAAGTAAGCTTGATCGCCGCGTGGTCAGACCTAGTAATTTGTGAAATAGCAGACTGCTTGGCTAGGGGGAAAGTGGACTGTTCAAGCAAAAATAAATCAATTCGAGAATAGCTATTATGTGCAGGAGAAAAAAAAGGTGTAATCTCGCTCAGTATTATGAAGAATGCGCCAAACATCAAATAAATTATGATGCCATGGGGCCTGCGAGAAAGAGGGATGTCGCTCTGAGAGGCCAGACGTAGTATCTAACAGCGGATCAGGTGCTACATTAAAATCTCCCATTAGCAGTAAACAACCTTGTTTTCTTTTGTCAATTGCTCTCAACAGTTTCCCAAAGATCGCCACTTGTCTCGCATTGGGAGCATAAACTGACACAAATGTATAGGTAACATTGTTAAGGAGACACACCAGTATAACAAAAGGTCCCCTAGGATCTCAATATTGAGACAGCAACTGGAACGCCACTGAATCTTTAATCCCATTCAACCCCTCTATGTTTAGAGGAATAATGAGCATGAAACATATGAGGATATGAGGAGTGTTTGACTCGGGATGCGTCCCTTTTCAATAGATGTGTCTCCTGCACTGCTAGAATGTCACAGCTCTGAACTTGGACCTCACGCCACAGATTGGATGTTTTTTGAGGGGGAGTTCAAGCCCCTGACATTCATGGACATATTTTAAGAACCATAGTGCAGATAAAGCACAGCTATAAGGATATCCACATATAAACAATTAAAAGATAAGCAGGATAATAAGAAGCCACCTCCGTACTAGGAAGCCATTTCACCCACGGTGCCAAAACCTGGAAAAAAGAAAACAACCAAACTGTGCAGCCTGAGAACAATCAAGCCTAAAATAAGAAGCAAACAGTACGTAATACAGCAGACCAGCAGCTGTTGTGATCTTGGGGGATTAAGTTCAGCAGCAGCAAACATAAGAAGGTCCTAGATACGAGTGAGCCTTCAGCTCGGAATCCCTGTGGCAGTATGCTTTCGGGTTTTCACTGGATGCCAACCATCAGACAAGTGGCCGGGTGGATTTGCACGAGGAAGATCAACGATAGGGATATTCCACTTGTGTAGCAACTTTTTCCCCTCCTCTAGATTTTTAATCACATGTGCAAGGTTATCTCGGGTTATTATCACTCGAACCAGAAATCCCCACTTATATAAGATGTTATGCTGGTGGAGTGCTGTCGTGATAGGGATAAGCTGGCGTCGTAGTTGTAAAGTTGTAGCCGATAGATCCGAGAGAATGGATATTTTATTAAACGGTTCAGGAAGACGGTCCAACTTACAGGAAGTCAACAGCACCAGATCTTTGATGCGGAAGAAATTAATCCTCGCCAGGACATCTCGTGGTATTGAATCATCTAAATGTGAGAGTCGGGGGACTCTATGAGCTCTGTCAATGGTTAAATCCATAGGTTGAAAATCAGGCAATAAGGTATGCATCAAATCTTGAAGGAAAATCGTTAAGTCTCCCATCTAAACTGTCTCCGAAATCCCCTTGAATTTCAAATTATTCCTCCTGGACCGGTCTTCTAGATTAGCTAGTTTAGCCTTTAGAAACGTCACATCTTTTTCCACATCATAGTGGGCATCTATAAGATTATTTTGTGACGTGGAAAACTCCACCATCTTAGATTCTACATGCACAGTACGGCTTTTCAGATCTTGGATATCTCGATCTAATGGTGTGATCATAAGAGACATGTCTGCCTTCAGTGACTTACAGAAGGCTTGCAACATAACTTTTATAGAAGCCTCAGTCGTATAAATTCCCTGACGCCGGAATGTCAGCAAAGAAATCAGTATAAGTAGTTTCAGCATCTGTGCCCTTTCTCACCTCAGTTACTCGAGTATCAGCCTCTTGGAGCTTGGGTATTTGTTTAACCGGGCTGGCGGTGGGAGAGAAGGCCGCCGCTGCTGAGGAAGGAGACACAGACACCGATGCGCCATCTTGTGAAGGTAACTGGGCCATGCAGGCTGCATCCTGCACCAGAGAGGATTCAGCACATCGCTGTTCCAAGGAGTCCAGCAGCTGGGGAATCGATGGAGCCGAGAGGGTTCTGACGTGAACCGAGAAGGTACATGGCTCATTGGAAGGGTTGAGTAGGGGAGTCGACGGACCGGAACTAGCGCCCGAGTGTGGGCCAGCGCCATCTTGAATTCCCTCGCTTCCATGAGGGAAGTAAAAGTCTAAAATCTTTTGCGGCTTAGTTGTTTTTCTTTTTTTTTTTTGCATTCCCGGGTGTAGTAAGTGTTCCCCTGCCAGAGTATATCAATTTAGCCACGGGTTCATTGCTCAAAAAGTCGCTACGGAAGGCTCAATCCGGGAGCTGAAAGACTATGCGACCATCTCAGTCTGCAGTTAAGCTCCGCCCCCCATATTTCTATTTTTAGACACGTGTGTCAAAAATATATCATAAAATATGAATATTGTTCTCGCTGTCTCTATGAGATCATTTTTTACATGGCTAGCCCATAAATTAATCTCACTGGAGAACATAACTTGGATGCCTGTCAACCATAGACATGAACAAATCTGTTCCAGTGTTGGGCACATCATTAGCACGGAACAGAGATATGGTTTAACACTCACTGAAATATTGATAATTCTTTGAGGGAATCGGATGGAAGTTAGGAAGACTACAGGAAATATACCCTGGGAAAATATGCAAATTACTTTCTGCTATTCTCATTATTCTCCCTAAGGAGAGTGAGCACTTCTGTAAAGTGATCAAATGTACTGCCAATATAAAATACCAAGTAAAAGATTGTTTTCATAGATATTTGACATTGGAAAATGTATATAAAAGCTTTGGTAGTTATTCATGTCTCTTTGTTTATTCTAATGAATACATTTACATGGATATGGATATTGTATATTAGTATTAATCTATAACAATAGTTATGCTAGTAATTGGTTGATGGGTATTTATAGCATTTAACTTTAACTAAATCTTGTATGTCATCTTTTTATTATTTTCTCTTGTTTTACTTCTTGATAAATCATTTATGATATCTACTATGGCTTTGTGCCATTTGATCTCTAAGGTACCACTGGTTTCACTGGTTGGATACATGCACTTGCTCAGTCATGGGTATCTTGCTTTTTTGCTTGTATAATTAAACATATACTTAAAGGGAGTATGTCACCAGAAAATCATCGATTTTTTTTAATCAAGTTTTATGTTAAATATAGTTTTAAAGAATTTTAGTGAGGGTTTTAAAAATGTGTTTTTTTTTTGTTTTTATAAAATTCCTAAAAATCCTACAGTTCTGATTTTGGACACTGATTTATACAATATGCTGCCAGTTTTTGATTTCTGTAGATATCTTTGAAATAGCCACCTTACAACACACTGATGATGACAACTTTTATGTATATGTAGATAAGACACAGAATCCACCAGTCACAATAGAGGATTTCACAATGTATCATAAATAATAATAATAATATTATTATTATTATTATTATTATTATTATTATTATTATTATTATTAATAACTTGATTTCTACAGCGCCAGCATATTCCGTAGCACTTTACAAATCAGAGGACACATGAACAGACAATATGAGACATTACAATGTGACAAAGAAATAAACATATCAAACAATAGGAGTGAGGGCCCTGCTCTCAAGAGCTTACATTCTATGAGGAGATAGGGGGACACAAGAGGTCAGAGGAATGTTTGCTACAATAGTCCAGCCATCTTTTAATAGAAAAGGTTGGGTAACTGAAGCTGTATGAACCCGTCACCAGCCAATATCTGTGAATAAACAGATACTAAGTGCAAGGAGTGCAGTGTAACTTCTAGATGGAGGGGCCAGGATCTAAGGAACAGAGGAGGAAGGATAAAAGGTGTTATTGTTCTACACCTCCACACACTACACTGTGATCAGGGCACGTGATAAGCCTGACCATACAGATGTGATTTTAGGGCAGTTTTGAAGCTGCTGTAGTAAGGGATTAATGAGATTGTCTTGAGTAAAGCATTCCAGAGCACCGCTGCAGCTCAAGAAAAGTTTTGGAGACGGGAATGGGATGATCGGATAACAGGGGATGCAAGTCTAAGGTTATTGGCAGAACGGAGAGGACGGTTAGGGCAGTAGACAGTGACGAGAGAGGAGATATAGGAGGGCGTAGCGCTATGGATGGATTTGTGGGTCAGTGTGATAATTTCCCCTCTCCACACAATGACTTCTGCACAGGTCACAGAGCATACCTAGAAAACTCTTCTACAGACGTCAATAGAGTCTGTTACTGACCATTGAGTCTATGGACCATGGTTCATCTCAAGAAGACAGGAAGTTTAGACTTAGTGGCAAGAGTTGGAAATGCAATATTTTTAGGATTTAAAAAAAAAATAGATAATGAAATAGGAAATCAAATCAACATCGCCAAACATTACCAAAAAATATATATCAACCACAACATTTTTAAATTGCTGAAAGTAGTCCATAAGAAAAAAAGATGATTTTTATGCTTATTTTAAATGTTACCATAATTTTCCACATATGTATCGATGATAAGTGTTTTCATATTGACTGTTTTTCTTACTGTGGTTATTTTAACTCATAATAATAACATTTTGCTTATTGTGTTCATCATCGACTAACCAGAAGATCCACTTTTAATTTTAGACAGTCTTAACCATTGCTGGGTTACTATTACTTACAGTATGTTAGTCTTTTTTGGGCATTTGGTTATTTGGGTATGTGATTATCCTTTTTTCCATGTTCCAAGTTTCAACAAATACCTCCTCAAAATTTGTGACTATGTCATTTTTTTTTTAACTGATTCTGTATTAACAGAAAGGACTGGGTTAAAATGATTTTATTTTAGATACAATACATTATGATGGGAATTTTACACTTGTGTATACTATGAAATATGTACTTGGATTGTGAGTGGAGTTATTCACGTAGTCCATTGTAATAAAATATTGCTAATGTCTTATAAGTAGAAAAATGTGGCAATTATCTCTATAATGAAAGACATACTAGAAGAGCTAATTTAAGATGTAACATCAAGAAAATTAATGAAGACTTGGGAAATTGAAGAAATATAACAAAACAAGCAACTAAACAATACAATGTTGTTAGGGAAACCAACAATATTGGTACTGCATCAATGGAAACAATTTGTAAGCTACAGCTTTTGAAGTGAACGAATGTAGGAATGTACACAGCACATTGCGAAGACAAAATGATGGAAGATTCTCCTTGACTACAGCAGTGGATCGTATAAATGGAGCCTTTATATTGAAGCAGCTCAATGTCTTAAAAGATGTGAGAAAAACAACAAGATGTTCTGTTGATTTTAGTAGTATGGATGAAATGTAGGAAAACATACCTTTAAAGAAAGCATTTACTATTAGTTTTCTTTTTCTCATCAGCAAAAATCATACAAAAATGACAGCAAATTCCTTTGTGTACTGAATTGGGATGGAAATATTGGTGGTGTTTATTAATATGTACCATTAGGCCTTGTGCACTATAGTGAATGGCATTGCTTGGTTTTCACAGGAACTTGGAGACATTGATTTTTACTATGTGAGACAGTGATCCAAATTTATTTAGTCAATGCCAATCTATACCTCTACTGGGACTAAAATGCTGCGAGCACTCTATCAGCATTCATGGTATTAATTGCTAGCCATTTCAATTTTTCTGAGTAGTACGTAGCAATACATCCCCTTAAAAATGATTCATTATGGATGACTAAAGGATTCCGTTATGAATAATTATGGGGGGATTCATCAAGACCGGCGTATTTTGCGCCGCTCATGATTTCCCCTGCACTAGCGCAAGGAGCATTTAATTTATTATTAGGCGCTTCCCCCCAGCATTCTTGAGCCTAGGCATAAGTTTTACAGAGTTTGGGAATTCTGCCATCTTTTCTGGTCTTTTCTGGTGTAAGTGTTGATGATCATAGTACCAGCAGTGTCTCAGCCCACTTTTCAAAGATTTTAGTTATTTTAGTTGCCTAAAGCTAAGGTCCCATGTTGTAAATAAGCTGCATTTTTGTTGCAGATTTTGCTGCATTTTTTTAAGAGCTAACGCCAGGCAGGGTCGGACTGGCCCACCAGGGAACTGGTGAATCCCCCGGTGGGCCTCGAGCCCCGACTATTAGTACTCATTTTGCCAATGTAAAGGTCAAAGGTCTGATCGGGACAGTCAGGGGCCCGACCGGCTCCTGACCATCCTGATCGGGTCCCTGACCAATGGACAGTGGCGTAACGATCGTGGTCGCAAGGGCTGCGACCGGAGGGATGTGGGGCCCGCGGCCAGCTGGAAAAGGCCAGGGCCCCGGACTATCATGATAGTTGTCGGGGAAGGCCTGATTCCCCGACCACTATACCTATTGTTAATGGAAAGGGGCTGGGCCCCTTTCCATTAGATGCCAGCCCAGGGGAAGTGACAAAAAAAAAAAAACTCACCTGGCTGTCCTGGACTCAGCATCGTCTCCGGCACTTTTCCGGCCTCACTGCAGGGGCCTGTGATTAGGCCCCAGCGGTGACATGGAGCGCGCAAGCGTAACGACGTCATCGCATCCCACGTGACTGCTGAAGTGTAATCACAGTCCCCAGCGGTGACGTCTGGGACACAGGACGTGGAGACCAGGGGACCAAGGAACCAAGGAAGATGGGAAAGACGGAAGGACGGAGCGAGGATGCCCCGGAGAGGTAAGACAAGGTGAGTATAAGTGTTTGTTATTTTTAATCACTTCTCCTGGACCTGTACTTATTATATTCTGGGGTCTGAGGAGACCCCAGAGTATAATAATAGCACCGGCTCTGGGGGTGGGGGGTGGGCCACTGTGGACCACCTAATAGTGTGTGGGTGTCACTTTGGGCATATAATACAGTGTGGGGGCCACTGTGGGCATATAATACTGTGTGGGGGCCACTGAGGGCATATAATACTGTGTGGGGGCCACTGTGGAGCATACAATGCTGTGTTGGGGCCACTGCGGAGCATATACTGCTGTGTTGGGGCCACTGAGGGCATATAATACTGTGTGGGGGCCAATGCGGAGCGTATAATACTGTGTGGGGGCCAAGGCGGAGCATATAATGCTGTGTTGGGGCCACTGCGAAGCATATAATGCTGTATTGGGGCCACTGCGGAGCATATAATGCTGTGTTGGGGCCACTGCGGAGCATATAATGCTGTGTTGGGGCCACTGCGGAGCATATTATACTGTCCCAGTATTGTTTACATGCTGGGTGCTGCGCTGCTCATTCACCATGTTCTTGACAACTGTGGTTGTGGGTACTAAAGCTGTATCTCTTTCAAGTATCTGAGAGATATGAGATATCGCTGCAGCACCCATAACCGTCACTATCAAGAATTTACTCTAGGGAGGGGGTAGGGGGATCCTGATGGGTAGCCGATGGAACCAATCCAGTTGCAGCTTGTTGCTGCAAGCGTCACTGACGTACTGATGCTGTGAGCGGCGACGGGTTTCTGCATAGGAGCCCAGACCAGCAGTGTGAAAGGTAAGTACAACTTAACCACGCAAACAAAAAAACTACTTTTCCCCCTATTTTGCCCCCAAATCTTTCAACTTCACTGACAACTCTGATAACTACAACCCCTAACAACTCCAGATGCTCTGGGTCTGTTGAGAGTTGTAATTCCCCCCCCCTCCCACCCCAGCTAATTTCTCACTGTATTGTTATGCTGGTGCCTGCTCTAGGGCTCCAGCATAACAATACCTAAGTCGCAGAAACTCCAATACTGCTATAGGGGAGACCAGTGAAGGGGCCACTGTATGGGCATATATACATCAATATTCCTCCCTGTACAGTGGCCCCTTCACTTTGTCCCCTATACTGTATGGGGACCATTAATGGGGTCATTGGAGGGGCAGTGATGGAGGCCCATAGCCTGGTGGACATTGAAGGGGTTGTGCAGGATAAAAAAAATTTTTTTAATTACACTGGGGCAGGTAAAAAACAAAAAACAAAAAAAAACAACTTTCTCTCCTGTTCCCAGTGTCTCCCAGTGCGGTTCGGCCTGCAGTTCTGTTGTTTTCTTCCAGTGCAAGTTCCCCCTGCACGTGACTACCTGTGACGTCACATGACCCCTGAAGCCAATCAGCGGCCTAAAGGAAGGGACCTGGGACATCACAGGCAGTGAGGACTTCCGGCAAAAGAAGACAGCGGAGCAGCAGGACCGGACCGTGCTGGGACCTGCTGACACCAGAGCACCAGGGACAGGTGAGTATGTTTAGTATGTTTTTGATTCTTTTTTGGGGGGGGATTAACTTTTCCCGGACTAATTAGAAAAAAGACAAAAATTATACTGGACAACCTCTTTAAAGTGTGGCTCATTAGGGGGTATATTAAAGGGGTTGTCCAGGCATAATTTGTTATGGTTTATCCTCAGGATAGGCCATAGATATCTGATCTGTATGGGGCTGACCCAGGACCGATCAGCTGTACGGAGCCACTTCTGGCGCCCGTCGTGTACACAATACGGGGCCAGAAGCAGAAAGCTCTGTCCACTGTGTATTAGCCGGGCACCTTCACTGCATCTCAGCACTTATTGAAGTCAGTAGGAACTGAGCTGCAGTGAAGGTGCCGGGAAACTAAACAGCGGATGGAGCTTTCTGCTTCCGGCCCTGTGTTGTGTACAGAACGGGTGCCGGAAGTGGCTCCGAACAGCTGATAGGGCCGTGTGTCAGCCCCCTATCGATCAGGTATTATCCTGAGCATAGGCCATAAAAAAGATTAACCCTGGACAGCCCCTTTAATATGCCCCACACAGTTTAATGTCCCCCCCACAGAATGTTAGCCTCCATCACTGTTCCCACACAATATAATGGCTCCATCACTGTTCCCCACCGTATGGGGGGACCAGTGAAGTGGCCATAAAAAAATTTGGCCCAGACAACCCCTTAAAAGAGGTTGTCCATAAACTAGAGCGACCGCTGTGGTGGCTGCCAGGGAGGTGTAAAAATAAAAAAAATTTAAAAAAAAAAGCATACTCGCCTGTCCCCAGCACCCCATTGTCCCCTGCCTCTATCTGTTCGATCTCATGGTGGCCCCTCATTTCTGGAAATCCTGTACCTAATTGGTCTTAGCGGTCACATGAGGTGCAGGACTCCCAGCAAGGATTCGCCAGCACGAGACTGAATGGACACTGGCAGCGGACAACGGAACGCCAGTGACAGGTGAGTATGATTTTTAATTTTTTTATTTTACACCTCCCGCAAGGGACATGGGCTGTGCCAATTCCTGGACAACCTCTTAAAAGGATTTATCCATCTTTCTAATATTGATGGCCTGTCCTTAGGATAGGCCAGCAATATTACATCTGCGATGATACAACAGCCAGGACCTCTGCAGATCAGCTTTTACAGGACAGTGCGGCTACAGGTAACAATTCTAAGAGCCATGCTGTTCACTTGCCATTGCCATACAGGGTGTAGCAGTGGGTTTAGGTAGTGCAGTGGTGCACATGGTATGGCGGGTGAGCAACATGGCTCCCAACATGTTATTATCTTTTGCCGCCCTGTCTCGGTACCACTTTTCTGCGGGGGTCCTGATGGTGGGCCCCTAGAAGCAATTCCACTGGTGGGGCCTAGACATCCCAGTCCGACACTGACGCCAGGAATGGCTACAAAAGGAATGGGTAATATAAAGGAAGCTCTTATACTGCTCCCTTCTCTTAAATCCACTCCTGGCTTTGGCTTAAAAAAGCAAAGCAAAATCTGCAACAAAAAAAGGAGCTTTTCCACATCAGGGCCTTACTCTGAAACTATCAGAGCTGTCAGGTCAAACATGTAGTAATTCACTATTGCATACAGACAGTATATCATATCACAGTATACTATATGTCATTACTGTATAACAAATATATATGAAAAAAATACAGCCTTGTAGTTTCAAGCTACTCCTCTATATTAATACAAATAACCAGTAGCAGTAGTTTGGCTTGGTAGATATACCATAAGCTGCTGTGTATCTGCTCTACAAAAGAAAAACAGAGCAATTCCACCTCAAGGAACACATTATGTACAGGGCAAGCATTCACACAAGGATGCATATCTATTTCTCAGCAATTACTTTGTAGTTTCTCATACCTGGAAAGAATATTACAAACAGATAACTATGACTGGTGTCTGATAAAAAGAAATGAAGGATTGCAGAACAATACAGAACAAATACAATCAATCATTGGTAAATTATTTAGTGCCTTCTGGCCATAAATCTTAGTAATTAAATGTCTGCGCTGTATTGTTTGTCATATAGTTGTAACCTTTTGCTCTTCCGCTTTTATGTTGTTTTTCTTCACTACTTTGGGGATGAAATTGCTTTGCTGCTGGAGTTTTCTTATAGTCAATTCCAATGTCTCAAGAGTTGTTAGAAACATGTGACATATGTTTTTTTTCCCACCCCAAATTCATCTTTCATACTGATAAGCTAACCACAGGATAAGTTATCAGTATCTGATCTGTAGGGGTCCAGCATTCAGGTATTTCCCAGATCAGCTGATCCAATTGCCTCCGGGTGCCAGAAGCTAAAGCAATGGACAGTCTGTTCCTATTCAAGTAATAGTCGAGGAGCTGCAATTTCCCAGTGCCACCATTTTACAGTGGTTGGACTGCAAGTCTGTGCCTATTACTTGAATAGGAGCAGACTTCCTCTGCCCCTACTGTCCATTGCTTTATCTCCTGATGCCCAGAGGCAGCAGGATCAGCTGTGTGGGGTCCGAGTGTAGGACCCCCACAGATTAGATACTGATGACCTATCCTTTAATTCTTGAAGTGGTGAACTATTTCTGTATACACACACACAGACACAAGCGCACACTGTATATGCTTATTAGAATGTCCAATGTTTCAATATTGGGGTTTTACAGTCTACTTGGTTTACAAAAATGGAAACAGTTCTTAGCAGTAACTTTGCTGCCCAGATTTGGGGCTCAGATATCTCAAAGTCTGACACAACATACATAATATATGTAAACTTCAAGCTACATTGTGAGTCTTACGCTGTAGATACCATTGAGTGCACATTGTCACAATGATGCTTAGGTCCTGAAGCCTATACCCTGTTTCCCCCGAAAATAAGACAGCGTCTTATATTAATTTTTGCTCCCAAAGATGTGCTGTGTCTTATTTTCAGGGGATGTCTTATTTTTTTTTAAATGAAGAAGAATTCATATTTATTGTTGAACAAAAAAATGAACATTTATTATATACAGTACTGTACAGTAGTTGTCATCACAAACCAGCATAACCAGACAAACTGTGAATCCTATCAAGAATTTCTTACTACTACCGTACCATTGTTTCCATGTACAACAATTAACAGTATGGTACATTTACCAATATTTACGGTATGAATAGAAAGTTAAATTTATTCAATGACAGCTATGTCATCATCTTCTAGGACATCATCATAACAATCCAAACCATTTATTTCCCTGCACACAGTATCATGTCCCATAGTGGCCCCTGCACACAGTATCATGTCCCATAGTGGCCCCTGCACACAGTATTATTCCCCACAGTGGCCCCTGCACACGGTATCATTCCCCATAGTGGCCCCTGCACACAGTATCATTCCCCATAGTGGCCCCTGCACACAGTATTATATCCCATAGTGGCCCCTGCACACAGTATTATGCCCCATAGTGGGACCACTGCAGACAGTATTATATCCCATAGTGGCCCCTGCACACACTATTATTCCACATAGTGGCCCCTGCACTGAGTATTTTGCCCCATAGTGGCCCCTGCATACACTAATTGTCCCATTGTGGACCCCGGAGTATAATGATAGCAGTGATTGTGGGGTTCGGCCCGCAGCCTCACATACCGTATATACCATATGTTCTGTTCGGGAATGCTGCGAAACGAAACGTCTCCTACGTCTTACTTTCGGGGGATGCCTTATATTGGGCAATTCTACGAATCCTCTCCTATGTCTTACTTTCGGGGGGTGTCTTATTTTCGGGGAAACAGGGTAGTCATGTAAAAGTAAAGAAGTCAAAGCCCTGGAATGGGACCTACACATATTTTATATGTTGAGCCTGTGGCTTCTCAAGCCCACCCCAGGCTTAAACAGTTAATATACCTTTAATAATAATAATAATAATAGTCCTTTAATAGTCCCACAATGGGGAAATTCAGTGTGTTACAGCAGCAAAGATAAGATAAGATAAGCAGATACAAATACAAATACAACATGTACAGGAATGTTCCAAGGTGAGAGGCATTACATTATTAGCAGACAGACAGATAGGACGTAGCAGGGGGGGGGGGGGGGATTTAACAGGCAGAGAGATATTTCAGTTCTCTGTATGTAATGATCTCCGCTTAGGTCGGTGTTGGTTGTACAGCCTAACCGCGGTGGGGAGGAAAGACTTCCGATAGCGCTCCTTCTCACACCTAGGGTGGAGCAGTCGGTCGCTGACAGTACTGCCCAGCACAATCACAGTCTCATGCATGGGATGGGACTTCTTCTTCTGCATGGAGCTCACCACGGACAGTATCCTTCTGTCACCCACCACCTGCACTGGGTCCAGTGGGCTCCCCAGGACAGAGCTGGCCCTTCTAATTAGCTTGTCAAGTTTATTTCTTCCCTGGTTGATATACTGCTCCCCCAGCAGGCCACTCCAAAGAAGATGGCTGATGCCACTACCGAGTTGAAGAAAGTCCTAAGAAGTGCCCCCCGGATTCCAAAGGCTCTCAGCTTCCTAAGCAGGTAGAGCCTGCTGTGGCCCTTCCTGTACAGGGCCTCCATATGATCTGCCCAGTCCAGCTTATTATTAAGGAGCAAACCCAGGTACTTATAGGTGTTCACAATCTCGATGCCCGTCCCCAGGATGTCCACTGGTTTTGGAGGGCATCTGCCTTTACGGAAGTCCACCACCATCTCCTTGGTCTTCCCCGCGTTAATCTTCAGGTGGTTCTGGTGGCACCAGTCCACAAAAAACCATTTCAGTTCTCTGTACTCCCTGTCATCATCGTCTGTGATGAGGCCTACTATTGCAGAGTCGTCAGAATACTTCTGTAGGTAGCAGCTAGATGAGTTGCACCTAAAATCAGCAGTGTACAGTGTGAAGAGGAAAGGGGCGAGAACCGAACCCTGAGGTGCCCCCGTATTACAGATCACGGTACCTGACACACAGTCTTGGGCTCTCACGTATTGAGGTCGATTTGTGAGGTAGTCTAGGATCCAGTTGGAGAGGTGGTGGTCCACTCCAGCAAGGCCTAGCTTGTCTCTCAGTAACCTGGGCTGTATGGTGTTAAAAGCATTGGAGAAATCAAAGAACATTATTCTCACCGTGTTCCCTGGTTTTTCCAGGTGAAACAGAGCCCTGTGCAGAAGGTGGATGATGGCATCATCTACCCCAATGCCTGGTCGATAAGCAAACTGGAGAGGGTCCATAGCGGGGCTCACTAGAGGGCGAAGATGTGTGAGAACCAATCTCTCTAAGATCTTCATCAAGTGGGATGTCAGTGCTACAGGTCTGTAGTCGTTGAGGTCCATAGGGTGAGGTTTCTTTGGAACTGGTACCACACAAAAAGATTTCCATAATTCAGGGACTATTTCCTGCCTCAGGCTCATATTATACATATATGTAATTATACCACACAGCTGGTCCCCACAAGTCTTAATTAACCTTGCACTGATGTCATCTGGCCCTGCGGCTTTCCTCACATTGATCTTTTTCATCTCCTTCCTCACCTGGGCCCGTGTGAAGGTCAGACTGTGGTCAGATAAAGACAGATTTCTGGATTTACTGGTCTGTTGGGAAGTAGCCACATGGGGTGAATGGGGTGAAGCCATTGTGGTGTGTGATCAAATTTGTTGAAGAATAGGTTTAGTTCATTAAGCCAGTTAACATCTGCCTCAATCTGGCAGACAGACTGTTTATGACCCGAAATTGACTTAAGCCCCTCCCAGACCCCCCTTATGTCTTTTCTTTCCATTTGCTTTTCCATTTTTTCCTTATAACTGGCTTTTCCTTGCCTGATTAGATGCCTCTGCTCCTTTTGTACTTCCCTCAACCGCTCCTTATCTCTTGTCCTGAATGCCATCTTTTTCTCCTTAAGTAGTGTTTTTATATCAGAGTTAATCCATGGTTTGTTGTTGGAGAAGCACCTCACCACTTTTGTGGGTACTGTGTTGTCCACACAAAAATTAATGTAGTCCGTTATGCAGTGTGTGAGTCCTTCTATATCTTCTCCATACGAATCCTGCAAAACTTCCCATGCGGTTGTGTCAAAACAATCCCTCAGAGCCTCATCACTCTCCTCGGACCATATCCTCACTGTGCGGGTGACAGCTGGTTCTCTACGTACAAGTGGCTTGTACACAGGTCGGAGATGTACTAGGTTGTGATCCGATCTTCCCATGGGCGGTAGGGCTGATGAGTTATATGCCTCCCTCACGTTGGCAAAGAACAAGTCCAGTGTTTTGTTGTCTCTTGTGTGGCAGGTTACATACTGTGTGAAACTGGGAAGTGTGGATGATGGAGAGGCGTGGTTGAAATCGCCAGACACAAGAAGGAGGGCCTGGGGGTGCTGAGACTGTAACTGGCTCAGCGTGGCTTGTAGGACCTCGCAGGCAGCGTCAGCTTTCGCAGAGGGGGGGACATATGCAGCTATCACGATGACATGTGATAGTTCCCTTAGTAGATAGAAAGGTCTCATGCTCACAGCTAATAGTTCAATGTCCTTACAGCAAGTTTTCTCCTTAATCACAATGTGCCTAGGATTACACATCTATTATTCACAAACATTGCCAGCCCTCCTCCTTTCCTCTTACCGCTCTCCCTTGTCCTGTCTGCCCGAAGGAGTTTAAAACCATCCAAGGAGACCAGAGGGTCAGGAGTAACTTCAGTGAGCCAAGTCTCTGTAAGTAGCATCATGCTGCACACCCAAAACTCCTGCTGATGCCTGGTGAGCGCTGTTAGTTCATCCATCTTGTTTGCAAGAGATCTCACATTGCCCATAATGATGGAGGGAACAGTTGGTCGGTAACGCCTCTTTTTAATCCTCTGAAGAGTTCCTGCTCTGCAGCCCCTCCCCCGCTTTTACTTTCTCCAGAGTTCTTGGGGGATGGGTGGGCAAATGGTATGCAGCCCTGTTGTGACTCTAAGCTGCAGGAGTTTCTCTCTTGTGTAGACAAAATAAATGTCTGCAGACACAAGAGTTCCCATTTCAGTAGAACAAAAAGACAGATAAAAACAAAAAAAAGTATCACAAAGGTCCAATTCCAAGTCTTTGTTTCTTCATAGTGTAAAGTCCATTAAGTAGAGAGATAAAAAAACAGACAGAGAAAGAAAAATAAGAGAGAGAGTCTCAGAGCTGCTTAACAGGCAGCCACTTCAGCGGCGCCATCTTGGAAAAAAAAAAAAAAGTACTTGCTGCCAGTACTTTAAGTACTTTAAGTACTTGCTGCCAGCTGCCACCTCAAAGAAAGAACCCTAAGGGCCAGATGAAGGGCCCTGAGGACACATCTAATAAGGCAACCAGAGTCTGACTATTTGGTACATTTCCAATTTATCCATGTCTGACAGATTTTAGTATCAAGATTTATAGACTACATGGAACGAAATGAATAGAAATTTATTGTAAAACATCTACTCTGCCTCCAGACATGTGCAGGATTGGGAAATAAGACTGGTCTATGGCTGGGCTATTGAATGTGTCACCCATGAGCAGTCAAACTGTCCGTGCATGGATGTATAGCTGTCAGCCAAATGAAGATCCGGCCAACAACTATTGAAGGTGCATAGCCACCTGATTGTCAAATATTGATACTGTACTGTAATTTTGCATTACTGTTTTTCGAGCTGAGGATATTCTAGGTTTGTGACAAGTCTAGTTTGCAGTAAACAACTGTATTTTCCTAAAGAAGGGTCAATCACTAAATGAATTCTACCTGTGATATCTAATAATTCCACTTTTTTAGCCAAGAGTTCTTAATCTTATTGACATTTATCGAATTAGCAGCTCTGCACAGTAGCAAACAAGGATGATCATGCATTTAATGACCTCTTCTTATTTACAATCTTGTTTTCTGTTGATTTAGTGATTTTCTTAGTGGCTAAAACAGTATGCAGCATGTGCAGTATAAAGCATAGTAAATTCCCTTTTGACTGTTTACTACAAATTGATGAGAGTTATAGTTTCACAAAAGCTGAAGGTTTGCTGACATTTCAGAAATATCTTCAAGGACACTTTGCTCTTTTAAGTTTATACACTTTGTAAGTTATTTGCAGTAAATAACTGCAAAGCTATTGATATCTATTCCTGCATACACATGTTAAAAGCGTGCAAACTAAACACTAGTAGAATACATTAACAAAGTTAATTTGATTCTTAGACTAGATACAGTTGTTAATTAAAATACAAATTTAATGATCTCTGGCTAGATAGCCCAGAACTTACTGCACTCCACCCCTTAAAAGGTTACTGCATGGCTCTTTCACTGCATTATGCGCTATTGTAATAATAATTGTAGTAATACAATATTGTTGTGGTGGTTGTGACCTCATGTCTTCAAACAGCTGCTGGAGTATGTCAATTAATGATTTTCTCGCGCAATATGTATCAATTCATCCTGCTGTAATGAGAATAATCACCAAGACTTGTGCGAAGAGGGATAGGGAGGGAAGGAGAGTTGCAAATTTTTTCCTACTGTATGTTGTTATTTTATTTTTACTATAAAATATCAATTAAAAAAAATCTGATTAAAAAAGAAAATAAAAACATGCAAACTTTTCTTTCTGGAAGTTGTCAATCTTTCATATGAACCAATGTGTCTATACTTCCAAGAAAGAGAATAATTATTTAGGCACTAAATGGTACATTTACAACTTTAGGTTTCATGTAGACAGATTTATGTGGAATTTGTATTCAACAGATCCTAAATAAAGAGTTTAAGCAAGCCTGGATGAAGAGAAGGCATTCAACAAAGTCTCCTGGCCTTTTCTACAAATTATGCTACACCGGAGTGGTTTTTGGTTCCGATTTTCGGGACTTTGATGGATGCCTTTAAAGCACAAACTCTTATCATTATTAATGGTCATAATACCCCTACAAATTATATTTTTGCAACATGTGGTAGGGATGCCTCCTTTCAGCCCTTCTTTTCAAAATTATCCCTGGAGTCCTTCTTTACTACTTTAACCTGATCTTGACAGAAACGCATAGCATTCCCTACCACACTAAGCTAGTTGTGGCGGTGTTTGTCTTGCTCAACCTTCAGGAGTCAGGCTAATTGTATATATACCTTTTATCTAGATGAATTGGAGGCCAAGATCTTGTGGTGCAGTACTGAGACTGGGATGTTCGAGATCTTACCAGTTCCACTGGAAACCGACGTGCATTTCCTAACTGGGGGTCCACAACACTAAATCGTCAGCTGGCTTATACAAGGCTAATGTCACCTCATACAATTTTGGATAAGCACACTCCAGTCCTGGAGAAATTTACCAATGTCTTACATAGGTAGGGCACACTTGCATAAGATGGTAGAGGTTACCTGCCCCTGTTCTTCCGCCGTTCCTGTATATTTTCCATTTTGTGCTGGTGTATCTCTGTCCAAGGCATGAGAAACAGATACATTTCTTGCATTGTTTATTTATCTAGAAGGGCGGTCGCTCCTTTATACCATACCACATTTTACAACGACCTACACTTAAAGAGGACCTGCCACCAGAGAACCACTTGGTGTCTCCACTGTGTGTGTGTCTCCCTTTTTCCACCAGAAAAGGGCTCTGGTAGGTGACCTGTGAGAGGGGTGGTGTGCTCTGTGATGGCCAACCAGGCATTCAGCGTGTTGGCTGCTGAAGACCATGGTGATAGGCATGGCCAGGTGAGAACCATTTTGTGCACCATCCTACTGGTGCACGAATCAGAGTGACTCAAAAGTCAAACCCGTGGGGGCCCACAGAACTCACTTCAGTCATTTGGACCACTCTGTATGATGTATCATACCTCATGGTATAATAGCAACTGTAGGCCATTGACCTAGTTTCTGTTCTGGTGCACAGGACCTACCATGATGTGTCACAATTATTTATTTGTGGTGCAATTTGGATGATCCATGCAGCAGAAAATGGAAGTGCTGGGTCTCCTTCAGCTACGAAGGTGCCCCCGCAGTAAGTGAGAAGACCAGTGGTCATTCACCAACTTTTCTAAGTAGGTGTATGACCCAAATTAACTTGGAACACATACGATAGTCAGATGGGCAATTAAAGCATTAAGTCTACATGTGGGTGGGTGGATAGGTTAAATGGTGTTTTTATGCTTTTGAAGGGGCTAAAACACACTGCCCTGATGTGTACATTTTGATAGAATCAGGTTGATGAACATTTCTTAGAAGTATCTTCCCTTTAGAGAATTTTCTTACTAACTAGAGCAAAAAACAAGACACAGTCGTTCTTTAGATTTTTAGAGGGTTAATGGTGCAATTCTGAACTTAACCACACATCCCAAACTACACCATGTGTGAAAGAGACCGCAGCATTGAATGACGTACTACATTCCTGTGGATAGTGTCCTCTTCATCCACCTGTGGTTATTTCACTTATTGTTATAAACAGTACTTTTATGGCTTTAGTTTTTATAATATAAGTTTACCATTAGAGTTGTTATTTAAGGAGTTTTATCCAGGAATTACCATAGTTATGTAACATCATATGTTGGATTGAGTTTTCTGTTTGAAGCACCGACTTCTCAGAGAAATAAGAAGCCTGCAATATAATATGTAATGGGATTCCATACTGTGCACCATATTATGTTCCAAAATGCACACACACTGGTGTGCAAGAGACCTTAATACATGGAATAGTACACACTTCAAGAAATGAAGACAAAAAATGAAAATGACTGGCATTCCAGTAGACAGTAAAGAAGATTAATGTGATGTTAAGCTACCATCTCTCATACATGTTTCCAGCTGGGTCTTTAGTCATATTTAATCAAATGTCCATGCTGTCTTTACTTCATCATCTCAGAACTTTACATCATGCTGTTACTCTTTTGTTCCTACTAGAAATGTATTAAATTGACAAATAGGTACCAGTTGAGTGTGTCCCTATATAGCCTGGAACTTCTACGAGAAATAAATGAGGATCGGCACAAAAAAGGAGCTATGAGGAAAGTTTTTCCAGAGTTATTTCATGAGGAATACAGCTACAGTATTTACCAAATCAGACATGTGAGGATTAGGAAAGATTCACTGCTGTTCCGTACCTTCTTCTGTTGGAGTTAAATAAGCTTAATACCATTTTATAAATGTATTTGTAACCCTTTATTTATCAATAATTGTCTATGTCATATTCTAAGGTGACTGTCAAAATTCTCAATTCAGCTGCTATAACTTTAAGGTTACTGTGTCAACCTGGGAAGCTTCTGCAGTTTCAAAAGTTCCCTGGGCTTGTCCAATTAGCAGCTGAGGAGGCATATATAAGACCTTTCCCTTCTGACCCAGGTTGTCTGCTAATTTAGTTCTCTAGTTTGGCTCTAGACCTGATTCTGTTTATTGGATTGCTTTTCTGACCCTGGGCTTGTTTTCTGGTTATTCATTTGCCTGCTAATTCTGACATTGACGTACCCGCTCAGATTTGACCCTTGGCTTTCTATTGGATATTGCTTTTTTCTCCTGATTCTGCATCTAACAACCTCTCCTGGTTTTGACCCTTTGCCTGGACGATTATTCTCCTGCTTCTGATTTGCCCTGTAAGTTAATTGTGGGTCCTGGTTTGGTTTCAGTTAGTGGAGCATTTGTTTCCTATACAGTTTCTGGTGTTGATAATTTGGATGCCTAAATTCAGCAAGGCCCATCTGGCGTTGCGGCTGGCGCTGGTGAAGGCGTTGTGGGGTCTGCCTCCATTTTACAGCGCTGTTACTGTTTTAAATAGCTTGTTCTTAGGCTCGCTGTTATCAGCCAGTTCCTGCTTTTGCTGTAATTTGCCCTTGCATCTCAACCATAACAGTGACAGTATGGATGACACATCATCACACAGAGGAGGAAATCAGCAGGAATCAGCTAGCTGCTCAATGTGGTTTTGGAGGCTCTTTTTGTGTAGATTCTATTTAATATGTGTTACAAGATGAAAGTTATGGATACTTTTCAAAAGAACTGTGTAATTTTACCAATAAGGAATGTATTGATTCCTTTACTTATGTCGAGTGGATATAATGCATATAATGTAGACTTGAAATAAGGTGAGATATTTTTTGACTTCTTTTATGTTCTTACAACAAAGCTTTCTGTTATGTTTGATACATTGTATGATACAAGTGAGATCCAAAGTTATTGACCTATAAACGCCTACACTTTTCAACAACACTAGCACTAAATTTCAACAGGGGCAGCAAGATTAAATGCCCGGGGCTTTAGAAATTCATTTCCTGATTAAAGGATATAGCTTGTTATGGGGAAGTCAAATTATCTGCTATGCTCTGAAACATGTAGAGCTTCAGGGCTGGATCCAATGTCTTAGCTCAGGGCCCTCAGAGACTACTGAGTATTTGAAACAAGCACATCGCAATGATCCATATAATAATGCTTCAATAAATGACCACGGACAGTTTCATACAAGGTGCACCGTGCTGATAAGATTTAACAAGCAAGAGTCTAAAGTAAGGAATACAACAGCATGGTGCAGAATGACTGCATTAGTTTCAATTGGAGTCAAAAATCAGTTAATAGTGTTTAGCATTTTTTCCAACATTACTTAACCTCTGTACATATATAAGTAGTACTTAGCCATTAGTGATTTACCTGGTTAAGATGGGGGAGATCAGTGGGTAATTAACCCTGTGTTATCTGATGGATTTCTGTAAAATTATTTCAGGAGCATGCAAAAAATCCTGCAGACATGAAACCAGTGAAGGAAACTTTGTTTCCTGTTTAATTTTATAATTTAATTCTAAGTTAGTCTTCATTCTTTTTAACCACTTCCGGACCGCCCATAGATTATATCCATCAGGATAGTGGTTCCTTGTCCCATATGTCCTTGCAGTTTTAAGCAGCTGCAGAAGAAAGGAGCTGGCTGTTACTACAGCTGGAGCTCCTCTAGAGAAGTCAGGGATGGTTTATTACTGTCCCTGCCTTCCCGATCGCTGTGTACACAATTCATGCCGTGCACACAATT
Organism: Leptodactylus fallax; assembly: GCA_947044405.1. NCBI lineage: Eukaryota > Metazoa > Chordata > Amphibia > Anura > Leptodactylidae > Leptodactylus > Leptodactylus fallax. The sequence continues at coordinate 10,861,799 of CAMRHE010000018.1, read as the reverse complement.
CTCACCACCCACCATTGGTTCTTCCCATACTACTGTATGACATCACCTGATTAGCCTACCTGTCTCTGGACCAATGCCTGATGAAGGGACAAGTTCCCGAAACGTTAACGTTGCACCTTACAACGAATTGTGAATAAACACTTTTGCAGAAAAAAACGGAGTGCTGTCACATTTCTTTTTTACATGGTTTCAACTTGGGAGTTGGTCAGTGCCCCAGTGATTGTGCACCCAAATTAATTTTGAGTCTGTTGGAGTTGAATGCCACCCTGTACCCCATTTTCCACATGTTAGAGCTGCTGGGTCCTAGAGGAGCCAGATCAGCTCTGCAGCTGCAGTCATGGGCAAGAGGCTGCATTCCTCTTGTAACTGGGGCTAAGATATCAGTCCCAGTTATAGGGGAAATCAGCTTCCCCCACCAAAAAAAAGGTGTTCAGATGCCCCCAAAGGTCTATTCTGACCTTATGGAGACACAATGTAAAAAAAAAAATAAAAAATTATATATACATAATTTTACATAAATACATTACATTTTACATAAATAGAAAAGTAAAAAATAAAAATTTAAGTAATATAATTAATAAATAAAAAATAATAATATGCCAATATCATGATGACACAATACAAAATAAAAATTACTGTACAGAGAGGAAAAACTATTTTAAATAGTTTTTAGTAGCACTTTGTGCGATTAAAAGAAAAAGTGAAATGTGAAAAACAGACATGTTTTCCCTCCTCTTTTGTTTATATCCTGGATATAAAAAAATAAAAAACATGCAAAAATAAAAATAACATAAAAATAAAGCTCTATGTGTTACCGAAAAAAAGACGCAAAAATTAGTTGAATAACCTGAATGATAAAAATGTTATAGTCCTCAAAAACGCACATGCGAAAAAAACCCCGAAAATGTGTCTGGCCCTGAACCAGAGTAATTGGCCCAGTACAGAAGTGGTTAAAGAGTTTTCCCACTAATAGCACTTACCCCCTAACCACAAGATCCGAGTGCTCCATTGGGCAGCAATCCATCAACCATAGTGGTGGATTTTAAACAAAGTTTTGTTTTTCTTTATTCCTTTTGCCCCAATTATAAAACTACTCTTTATAAATAAATAATGCACAAGAAAAAAAAGAAACTTTGTAATATATCTTATTAAAGAAAAATGCTATTTTCTACATTTATATGGCTGACTTATTTCTAAAACAGAAATCTATGAGGAGGGGGAGTAGGAGGTTTCTTGAAAACACATACTGCAGCTAGTAAGGTCTGCTTCACTTACTGTAGTAAGTAAGAAACAATTCACAGTGGGGAAGTCACTCAGTACTAATATATTTCACAGAAAGGAGCAACTACAACCTAACTTTTAATAATATTGGATAAAATATATATATACTAAACGATAAAACAAGGTAAATTATACCAAGCGACGCTCAAAACATGAGGTCATTGAAACTGTGCAGGAATATATACGGGATATATTGTTTCCCTGTATTACATTACCACAACCACATACCAATGAACTGATATTGTCGAAAAAGTATGAACCACTCACTTTTCTGGTTAGACTAGGTGGTATACCATCACCATAAATACCATCACCATAAATCACAGCTGAAACATGCCTCATTTCCCCAAAAGTGTCCCAAAGGTCGCCCCAGATCAGGGCCATACCTATAGGGAGCAGAGGTTGCAATCTCTATCGGCCCTGGAGCCTGAGGGGTCCCAAATGCCTCTCTATAATATAACAAGACATCAGAATTATAGATAGCACTTGGAAGTCGGGACCCCATTACAGATTTCGCATTGGGACCCAGGAGCTTCAAGTTACAAATTTGCCCAAGATCACATTGCAAAGGGTCAGGGGACTGAGTAATGGGTTAGAGCTACAGCTCTTATAGTGCATATAGTGTATGTAAAGTGCCATATGTGTGGAACCTACTGCTGTAAGTGAATTGAATGTGAAAGTGAATTTTTGATTTGTATGTATTTTGGACTGAAAATTGTTTTGTTGTAATTGGGTTTAATTAATAATTTCGTTTTAACTTCTGCAGATGTATGCATAAGCACTACAATACAAGCTGTACAATGGTGTGTATAAGCTAATTCATTAGACTGACTGTCCTACAGTTTCTTCTACTCTTCAAAGCAAACTTTTAGACTGATTTCTACTTAAAAGACTGAGTTCCAGCTTAAAAGATCTGTCAGGAGAGTTTAGAGGAGGGCTGGAGAAGGAGCCATTGTACAGTCAGCCTGACGGATTAGGTAAGAAATGCCATTCTAATTTGTATCTACGTGTGACCACCCAATGGGGTGGGGGGTGGGGGGCTACAAATTGCAACCGATCAAGGTTTTTGTTAGAATGGTAGAATAGTGAGTTGAACTGGGTTCAAAACTAATAGGAATCCTTTAACAAATTGGAGATTGGTTAAAGAATAACTAAACCTTTGAACTCTTCTTCTTCCTGTGTACGATGTACAGGCTTGTGTGTGTAAAACAGGGAAAATTAGGGTGGGGGAGGGTCACTTCAAACAGTTATATCTTGGGCATTCTAAAATGTAAAAACATGATTCTGATGTCATATGAAAGAGGAGATTCACATCTTTGATATGGCACTGTATTTCTACCTATATTGTTTCTGGAAATATTATAAATTGAAAAGTTTATTGCTATAGCTGCTTCAATTTCCAAACCCATACACCATATACAGTGAGAAAAAGGGTACAGCTCACAATAGAGAGATGTGGAAAAGAATAAAGAAATGCAGGATTGCACAAAAAGCACCCGGAAATTTGTTAATAAAATCAGTGGCGTAACTAGAGGCTTAAGGGCCCTAGTGCAAAAGTCCAGCTTGGGGCCCCCCCACATAAATTTTCTTCCCTATTGTGCTACCACCTCCCCCCCCAGAATCCGTCCTTGACTATACGCTGACCAGTTGCTTCATTTGGAATGAAAAGGTTAATTTTCTCTTTATTGACAGTGGAAGGCTAAGTATCATAAATCTTCTCACTCCAGTTCACCAGAGGAAATACATTTCTAATGCACAAACTACTAGTGATCAGAGGGATTCAGAAAGGTGATCAAAGAAGTTTAATCAGCCTTTGTGGTGAGGGTGATTTATGGACCAACAGGCTTATGGACCCAGTGGTAGATGAGACCACTGTGAACCATTTAAGTTATGCCAATACTTATGGGCCCCCTAAGGCTCCTGGGCCCGAGTGCGATTGCACCCTCTGCACCCCCTCAAGTTACGCCCCTGAATAAAATATATTATAGTATTTATTAATGACACAAATGCTGCCAGAAAATCTAAAGTTGTACAAAGGTTTAGTAATGCTTTAAGTGTGGAAATATCTGTATGTATAACTGTGTAAGCCAAACGAAGCAAAAATTTTTAATTAAACCAATTACAAAAATTATTTTTAACCTAAAATGCAATTCAAAAAATAAATGCTACAAAAAAAAAATTTTAAAAATTGCTTCATACATGTACACAGTAAGTATTAAAATGGTTTTTCTACGGACAAATGGAATTTTCATGCTGGCGACCTATCCACAAAAATAGGGGTGGTGCTGCAACTTCTTGGAACCACTGTTATGCATAAGAGCAGCCTGCACATGCCTGAACAGCTGATCTGTGCGGGTTCGGATGTCGGACCCAAATGATAACATACTCATTAGTAATTTCGCTCCAACTCAGAACACATCAACCCATTCTACATATAGGAATCTGCATGTTATTAACACACTGCAAGTGCAGGCACTTATTACAGAAAACTATGCTGAGGACCTGACCATCTACTTCAAAGATAAAATTGTCAAGATCTGGCAGGAAATAATGGCCCATTCCCCAGCAGCATTATTCCCTACCCTACCACACTTCACCCTGTTCACTCTCATCCTTTAAGACAATCATAGATGAAGACATCTCTTAGCTCTTTTGCTCTTCTTGTCCTTCTACCTGCATTAGTGACCCTGTCTTCTCATACCTTGTTTAGTCTCTATCCCCGAATGTCTTTGCTCACCTTACTAAAATATTATACCTCTCTCCTTTTTCTGGAATCTTTCCTTCTTTTTACAGGAAATATGTTCTTATAACCCCGCTACTGGGAAAATTCTCCTTGACCCATCCTGTGGTGCTAATTAATGACCTGTCGCCTATCTACCGTTCATCTCCAAGCACCTGGAATGGTTGGTCTTTGCCTAATCTTCTACCTCTCTTCTAAGTCTCTTCTTAACAATCTGGTTTCTGTTCTCTGCAGTCTACTGAAACTGATCTTAGAATAGTCTCCAATACTCTTCTCAAGCTGAATCTAAAACTATTCTCTTCTTATTCTTTTGGATCTCTCAGCAGCATTTGGCACCATAAAACAAAAACTTCTCAATATACTTCACTCAATTGCCACTCTCACAATGGTTACTGCTCTCTCTTGATTCTCCTCCTCTGTCCGCACTTTCAGTGTGTCATTTGCTGATTTTGTCTCTTATCCTCCCTCTTTTCTTCAGCACTCTCTATGCTCTTTCTAATATCATGCTTTCCCTCTATCTGAAACTGAATTTTTCAAAGACTTAACTATGGATCTTTCTACCATCTACTAACTGACCTAACCCTGATATTTCTATTTCAGTCTGCAGTCTTACCATAAAACAGAGGCACACACATTTCCTTTATCATCTATATCCAATCACTTGTATGCTCAAGCCACCTTCACCTCAAAAACCTTTCTAGAATCTGACCATTTCTTACCATGGAAACATCAAAAACCTTCATTGTCACTCTGATTCAATCTCAACTTGACTACTGTAACTCCCTACTATTTGGTCTTTCCCTCATTAAACTCTCCCCTCTACAATCTATTCTGAAGGTGGTAGCCAGATTCATCTATCAGTCTAAATGCTACACTGACGCCTCCAGCCTGTAGAATCTAATAGAAACTTAGGATCCTCATTCACAAAGCTGTCCATAGTACTGCACCTCCCTATGTTTCCTCCCTCATCTCTGTCTACCACCCTAGCCATGCTCTCTGTTCTGCCAAAGATCTAAGGCTATCATCTGTCTGACTGTCAATGTCTGTAAAGCGCTGCGGAATATGATGGCGCTATATAAGTAAGCATAATAAATAAATAAATCATCCACTATAATCAGAACTCCCCCCCCCCCCCCAGCCCATCTTGCTAAGTTGTACCAGTTCTCTGGAATGTTTTACCATGGACAATCATATTAACACTCAACTTCCAGAGCGTTAAATGCATCTTATAAACACATCTCTTCAAGCAGATCTATGACTAACTAACACTTCTGCACTTATTCTCTCCAAACTAACTCTCCTCTGTTCACCCCCACCCCCACATTATCCTACATGAAACCTTTATCTGAGTGTAACACTGCATGATCAGGCACTTTGGATCTGTACATAAAAGAACACTGGTTGCTGTCTGGTACATACAGCTTTATTTGTGTAACCATATCTCATAAAAAAGTCTGGTTCACTGTATAAGCACTTCCACCCCTTTTGTCACCTCTCTACATCATAGATTATAAACTGTCACAAGCACGGTCCACCCTCCTTTTGTATCGATTTATAAATTTTTTAATGTCTCATTTAGTCTGTACCTGAACCCCATAATGTGTAAAGTGCTGCAGAATATGCTGGCGCTATATAAATAAAAATTTATTATTATTATTATATGTTGCTGGTTGGTTTCAAAATGAAATGCATTTATGAAACCTCACAAACAGGGGATTATATATTCTCATTACTAGGTAGAAGCCACAAGTATATAAATCTGTTACATCGTGTGCTCTTAAGCTAGCTATTGAATTAGCCAAGAAAAATGGGTTTCTGCCTCACATTATGTAACACATGTATCAACAATTGATCTTATTTTTTTTATTAGAAAGCAACCAGTAATCTCATTTATTATCCTGAAAGTGAAATTGTGCTGTCAGAAAACAGAATACAGAGGGAAATGGATTTGAAAGAAATCCAATGTTAAGGATTTGTGGTATATCTTTATCTTGTAGAGTCATTTATATGTATTAAGATAACACTAAATTACTCCAACAGAACTTTTCCTTGATATGCCTTATTTCCATTCATTGTAGATGCAGACGAGAAAGTGCTGATTTCAAGGTCCAGTAAGTTCTGCACTGTGGATTGTTAAGATGAAATCATTGCAGGTTGTCACCTAATACAAGGCTTTAAGCCAATGTGATTTTTTATTTATGGAAATGCAATGCAGTAAACTCAGAAACATGCGACAGAGATTAAATAAAAAGCAAAAGCTCAAGCTCCATTATTGTAATAAATCTTCATAGAGGGACCACAAGGACATAAGTCATAATTTTATCTGAGGGTCAGATCACTAAAAAAGAGTGCCAGCAAACATGATTTACTACTTGTTGTTATATTTAAAATTGGTATGGGAAACCATGAAACCTGGATTCCTCACTCATATTAAAATATACATATCTACTGCACACTAGTATTAGTGAAATCATTAACAGAGAGCAGAGTGTGAAACACTGTAAGAACAGAGGCATAACTCGAAACTTCTTGGCTCCAGGGCAAAATCTGTAATGGAGCCTTCCCTTACAGACTGCAAAATATAATAGTGGTGTCCTCTTATGTGTGAGGTCTGAATTCAACAGTTTGGTGATGGTTGTAATACATAGTCATATCTTAAGGGGTCCTGAATTGAGTGGAATTTCAAGTCCTGTCTTGATCTAGCCATTCTTGTCTATTCGCAAGGGACACAATTTTGTGCAAATGCAGATTCATCTAGCCCTAACTAAGTGAAGGATTAACAATTTTTCATGAGAACAATTCAGTGTAGTATTGAAAAATAATATCAAATCCAATGACAATGTACAGTCATGGCCAAAAGTTTTGAGAATGATACAAATATTAATTTTTACAAAGTCTACTGCTTCAGTTTTTCTAATGGCAATTTGCATATACTCTAGAATGTTATAAAGAGTGATCAGCTTAACAGCAATTACTTGCAAAGTCAATATTTGCCTAGAAAATGAACTTTATCCCCCAAAACACATTTCAACATCATTGCAGCCCTGCCTTAAAAGGACCACCTAACATCGTTTCAGTGATTGCTCCATTAACACAGGTGTGGGTGTTGATGAGGACAGGGCTGGAGATCAATCTGTCATGATTAAGTAAGAATGACACCACTGGACACTTTAAAAGGAGGCTGGTGCTTGCCATCATTGTTTCTCTTCTGTTAACCAGAAACAATGTTTCTAAAGAAACACGTGCAGTCATCATTGCACTGCACAAAAATGGCCTAACTGGGAAGAGTATTGCAGCTAGAAAGATTGCACCTCAGTCAACAATCTATCGCATCATCAAGAACTTCAAGGAGAGAGGTTCCATTGGTGCCAAAAAGGCTCCAGGGCGCCCAAGAAAGACCAGCAAGCGGCAGGACCGTATCTTAAAAGTGTTTCAGCTGCGGGATCGGGCTACCAGCAGTGCAGAGCTTGCTGAGGAATGGCAGCAGGCAGGTGTGAGTGCATCTGCACACACTGTGAGGCGGAGACTCTTGGAGCAAGGCCTGGTCTCAAGGAGGGCAGCAAAGAAGCCACTTCTCTCCAGAAAAAACATCAGGGACAGACTGATATTCTGCAAAACGTACAGGGAGTGGACTGCTGAGGACTGGGGTAAAGTAATTTTCTCTGATGAATCCTCTTTTCGATTGTTTGGAACATCTGGAAAACAGCTTATTCGGAGAAGAAGAGGTGAGCGCTACCACCAGTCTTGTCTCATGCCAACTGTAAAGCATCCTGAAACCATTCATGTGTGGGGTTGCTTCTCAGCCAAGGGAATCGGCTCTCTCACAGTCTTGCCTAAAAACACAGCCATGAATAAAGAATGGTACCAGAATGTCCTCCAAGAGCAACTTCTCCCAACCGTCCAAGAGCAGTTTGGCGCTCAACAATGCCTTTTCCAGCATGATGGAGCACCTTGCCATAAAGCAAAGGTGATAACTAAATGGCTCAGGGCACAAAACATAGAGATTTTGGGTCCATGGCCTGGAAACTCCCCAGATCTTAATCCCATTGAGAACTTGTGGTCAATCATCAAGAGACGGGTGGACAAACAAAAACCAACAAATTCAGACCAAATTAAAGCATTGATTCTGCAAGAATGGACTGCTATCAGTCAGGATTTGGTCCAGAAGTTGATTGAGAGCATGCCAGGGAGAATTGCAGAGGTCCTGAAGAAGAAGGGTCAACACTGCAAATATTGACTTGCTGCATTAACTCATTCTAACTGTCAATATAAGCTTCTGTTACTCATAATATGAATGCAATTATATTTCTGTATGTGATAAAAACATCTGACAAACACACATAAAAACCAGAGGGCAGCAGATCATGTGAAAATATAATATTTGTGTCATTCTCAAAACTTTTGGCCATGACTGTACAGCACAACCACTAGGTGTCTGCACATAGACACATACGGTATAGATAGCATATTGCTTTGTGATATCATATCACAAATGGCTTTTGCCTCATGACACACATGTCTGGCACAGTGGTTATATTTGTGGTTTTGTAGAAGATATGACTAATGTAGTAGCGAAGTAGAAGTATCACAAAATTCGTCTGTAGTAATTCTAACACAGTAATGAACGGAGATGTAGGAGCATGAAGATCTGGCAATGCATAGGGATAGTTTGTGTCTTTCACTGGACTCTTGTGGCTGTCATTGTCTGGGCCCTATGCATTGCAATCTCATCTGGGTTGCATTGTGAATGGGGTCATGCAGGCAACACTGTAAATACAGGCATTGTGGCTTAGCTGGTAAATGAGATGTATGTACAATAGCTGATACAATTAGGGGTGCACCTTAGCACCTGGAAAATGATCACATAAAAACTTGTCTCTTTTCTCCATCTGAAATTGTATGCATAAAAGTGGTCAAATAAAATAAATGCTCCATTCATTTTTCCTCAATGTTTCTTTATAGTACATCTGTCCTGGTCACCAAATTGATTGCGACTGACAAGACTGATTGTTCATACCAGCATAAAAGCACATGGGCATCAGTGCATCAAATTCTTCATGTGGATCTGATGGCAGATACTATATATGGGCCAGACTGTCCCACTTTAAGCATTCTGGGCATAGAGCGTGCAAAATTGCTATGTATACCAGCCAAATAGTCTGGACTGCCACAGTGGGGAGTATGATGGAGTGAGTGTGCCAGGGACATCCAGACTGCTGGTTGCCACAGACATCTATCCAAGATGATTGATCTCCATCTATGAGGAAGACCAAGCATTGTAGTGCAGGCCTTATTCAGGTGATGCTGAGCTTTAAGAGGCCCTTTCATCACATCCACCATCTCCAGCTCTTTGCAGTCTTCAATAGGTGCCACTTCACTGATTCCAGCACAGTTGGAATTTTTTTTCTCTAGCCTGCAATGTTCCTTAGCAGTTCAGTTTCAGAATTCAATATGCTAATTAGACTCTCTAAGCACATTGTATTCTGAAAGTAACAGAACCGATTGCTCAGGATGCATGGGGGCTAGAGAAAAAAAATTCCAACTGTGCTGGAGTTTTCTTTTCACCTTTCCTTCTAAATTTAAAGAATTCCATAAAATGTAATTCCCAATTATATTAACTCAGGTTCTTCCAAACTTTAAACATGTTTTAGCTACATATACAGTACAGACCAAAAGTTTGGACACACCTTATCATTCCAAGAGTTTTCTGTATTTTCATGACTATAAAAATTGTAGATTCACACTGAAGGCATCAAAACTATGAATTAACACATGTGGAATTATATACTTAACAAAAAAGTGTGAAACAACTGAAAATATGTCTTATATTCTAGGTTCTTCAAAGTAGCCACTTTTTGCTTTGATTACTGCTTTGCACACTCTTGGCATTCTCTTGATGAGCTTCAAGAGGTAGTCACCTGAAATGGTTTTCACTTCACAGGTGTGCCCTGTCAGGTTTAATAAGTGGGATTTCTTGCCTTATAAATGGGATTGGGACCATCAGCTGTGTTGTTCAGAAGTCAGGTGGATACACAGCTGATAGTCCTACTGAATGGAGTATTAGAATTTGTATTATGGCAAGAAAAAAGCAGCTAAGTAAAGAAAAACGAGTGGCCATCATTACTTTAAGAAATGAAGGTCAGCCAGTCCGAAAAATTGGTTAAACTTTGAAAGTGTCCCCAAGTGCAGTGGCCAAAACCATCAAGTGCTACAAAGAAACTGGCTCACATGAGGACCGCCCCAGGAAAGGAAGACCAAGAGTCACCTCTGCTGCAGAGGATAAGTTCATCCGAGTCACCAGCCTCAGAAATCGCAGGTTAACAGCAGCTCAGATTAGAGACCAGGTCAATGCCACACAGAGTTCTAGTAGCAGACACAGCTCTACAACAACTGTTAAGAGGAGACTGTGTGCAGCAGGCCTTCATGGTAAAATAGCTGCTAGGAAACCACTGCTAAGGACAGGCAACAAGCAAAAGAGACTTGTTTGGGCTAAAGAACACAAGGAATGGACATTAGACCTGTGGAAATCTGTGCTTTGGTCTGATGAGTCCAAATTTGAGATCTTTGATTCCAACCACCGTGTCTTTGTGCGACGCAGAAAAGGTGAACGAATGGACTCCACATGCCTGGTTCCCACCGTGAAGCATGGAGGAGGAGGTGTGATGGTGTGGGGGTGCTTTGCTGGTGACACTGTTGGGGATTTATTCAAAATTGAAGGAATACTGAACCAGCATGGTTAACATAGCATCTTGCAGCGGCATGCTATTCCATCCGGTGTGCGTTTAGTTGGACTATCATTTATTTTTCAACAGGACAATGACCCCAAACACACCTCCAGACTGTGTAAGGGCTATTTGACCAAGAAGGAGAGTGATGGGGTGCTACGCCAGATGACCTGGCCTCCACAGTCACCAGACCTGAACCCAATCGAGATGGTTTGGGGTGAACTGGACGGCAGAGTGAAGGCAAAAGGGCCAACAAGTGCTAAGCATCTCTGGGAACTCCTTCAAGACTGTTGGAAGACCATTTCAGGTGACTACCTCTTGAAGCTCATCAAGAGAATGCCAAGAGTGTGCAAAGCAGTAATCAAAGCAAAAGGTGGCTACTTTGAAGAACCTAGAATAAAAGACATATTTTCAGTTGTTTCACACTTTTTTGTTAAGTATATAATTCCACATGTGTTAATTCATAGTTTTGATGCCTTCAGTGTGAATCTACAATTTTTATAGTCATGAAAATACAGAAAACTCTTGGAATGAGAATGTGTGTCCAAACTTTTGGTCTGTACTGTAGCTACATATAGTATAAAATCAAAATCAGTTGATGTCAGTCTTTACTGACCCATGATATTGCAGAATTATATTAGATTGATTTGGTTATGCTTTAAACGTTCTTTTTTTCATATTTGCGCACAATTCTTGCTTGAGGCAAAAATAATTCACAGGTACTCTTCAAATTGCTCTCTGGACAAGTACTACTAGAACATAAACAAGTAATTGAACCTCGAAAAAAAAACTATTGAGCAAATGCTCTGGTTTGTATTGGCTACAAATTGAAGTGCTGAGAGCAAGATATGTTAGTGACTTTTATAAGTGATTGTTAACATGTTTGCCAGAATCACAGCTTCCTATTTATTGCTGAATTGTCATGTAACAAATGATAAAAAAGTCTAGACTCACCCTACCGCTTCTGATGTCACTTGTTCTGATCTGTCAGCGGATCAGAACAACGGATAATTTAACAGAATGATGGATATGCCAGAATGACAGATACAAATATTTTCCATTTGTATTTTGATCATTTTTAATTTGTTATTATTTTTATTATTTTTCATTTACAGAGAATTAATGGTTGCTCTACTTGAGCTCCACTAATTGACTCTCTTTCTCACTTACAGTCTTCCAATGCTAATTTGCACGTCTTGATTTCTTATACATATACATGATATATGCCTTTTGTTACAGTGTAATTTATGCATGTATATGCTGGTCTTGCCACATGACACTACCCACTGATGAAGCTGCAAAGTGAAATGCACATTGGACGTTGGTGGGTTCCTGTGGATGCTCTTTTGGGCTGAGTGCTTCACAAGGGTCTGATTCATTTTAAGGGGTTCAATTTGCAACTATGCTATTTGACTATTAATTGTTTATAACCCTATTGTAGCCACCACATATAACTGTATTGTATTGTGAGTGGCACTATTTTATTGTATTCAGGATACACACAATTTTTATCTTCTCTGTTTTTTAATTGTATGATTAATTCATCAATTATCTTTATTTTTTAATTTAACTCCTTCCTGAAATCTACTGTAATACTATGGCAGAAGTTGGGAATTTAAACAGAAGATGTACAGTTCTCATAGTTGCTGGGTTTTCACTGCTTCACACAACAGAGACCTGATGGAAATCCCTGCAATCATAGAATATGTAATCTCAGGCATTTAAGCCTTTAGATATCTCAGTCATTTTCGACTGATGCATCTAAAGCACGGTGGTACTTGAACATCGGCATATTGTATGAAATTGCAGTCCCCTGGAGTGTCATCATACTATGACATCTGGAAACCTATTAAAGCCTCCCAGACTTGTCATGGTATATTTTAATGCACGCTGCTATTAGTATTTCAGTATTTTGCATTGGAGATCAAAATAAATAGTGAAAAAAAAAAAGTCCAAATCACTCCCTTTTAGCTAAATCACATATAAAAAGAGAAAATAAGCAAAAATAAACACAGTTGATATCCCCATGTCTCATAAAGCTTTAACTATTAAGGTATTAAATGTATAAATATATAAAAGTATTCATCCCATACAGTGAATACTGCATTGGAAAAAAAAATCGCCAAGTTGCTGGTGACTGAAAGAAATGTTTTGTATTTTTTGAGATTTAAGTAATTGCAGATTATTCTAATTATACCCCATTCTTAATTTTTTTTCAGCTTCCCAGTACATTGTAGGAATATTAGATGGTACCATTATAAAGTACAATTTGCCCCAAATAAGAAAATAAGGCTATGTGAATGTAAAAATAAAAAAAATATTGTATAGTTGAAAATGAAATATGGCTGCGGTGAGAAGGGGTTAATATCAGTTATGGATTTTAAGATTTCATTGCATATTCTATTATGCTTATTATTATAAATTCTTATATTAGACTTCTAATTGGCCTTGATATACCAAATATAGGCATATGTATTCCCTCTTTTCTCTGTAGAGCAGACATTATTTTCAAATATCTGATTTCACTTAGTGAACTATTAATACAACTATTAATTTCCTGCTGCTAAATAATTTATTCTGCTCTATAAAAACACTTTCTAGTGTCTGGTCCTATCATTAGCATAAGATCAAGACTTCTCTTAATTTTGATGGGCTGGAATTACAAAGTGACACGGCAGCCCTTTTTATTACTGCTAAATAATCAAGGTCTATCCATTAAGTCTCAAGGGCTCATTTATTGAACCAAGAAACATTTATCAGCTGATTTACAGGACAGAGTTATACCAAGTTTCTTACGCTTATGAAGTCTTCAGAAGTCAGCATAAATGGTGTAAATGCTTTGCATCTTTCAATACAAATATGCAAATAAAATGTTAATGGCAGAGATCGCATTATTAGTACTGTCATATAATAAACAAATGGTTTCACCACTTTGCAAATATAATCATTTATTTAAGACTGAGGCCCCGCATTGCAGAAGAACAGATTTTTTTGTAGAATATTGTGCTGCAGTTTTTTGAGCCAAAGCCAGGAGTGGATTAAGCAGAAGGGAAAAATATAAATGCTTCAAGATATTTCAGCGTTTCCGCAGAATGGGGCCTTAGCCTTATATGGCCCCACATGGCGTAAATGCAGCAGTTTACCCCCGGCAGAAACACCATGGAAAAAAACACAGAGTTTTACAGTCACAGCAAAGTGGAAGGTAAAATATGCGCAGCGAACATGGCTCCACTAACATGTGAATTATAGCTATAGAAACGCCGACGGTTTTCCTATAGGCATAATTGAAGCAGAAAGTCTACAGAGGAAAACTCTGCAGACTTTCTGTGAAAAGTGCTGCAGGTTTTTCCCGCACTGCTTTTTTGCTGTGGGACACTACGTGGAGCCTTAGCCTTATTAAAAAGTTTTTAGGGACTAAAATTTTGATGACCTATCCTTAGGATAGATCATCAATGTTAGATTGTCAGGTTTGACATCCGCACACCCAGCCGGTCAGATATTTGGACAGTCACACTCCTCTGTCTCATGGCCTGTTTGTTTCTCAGCCCCATTGAAGTCAATGGGGTGTATCGGCAATACCAAGCACAGCTGCTATACAATGTATGGAGTTATGCATGAGGCCAGACTGTTAATACAAAATCTGTTAATCTGATCCATCCCATTCATTGAAGTGAATGGGGTGGATCGGCAATACCAAGCACAGCTGCTATACAATGTATGGAGTTATGCTTGAGGCCACACTGTTAATCCAAAATCTGTTAATCTGATCCATCCCATTCATTGAAGTGAATGGGGTGGATCGGCAATACCAAGCACAGCTGCTATACAATGTATGGAGTTATGCATGAGGCCAGACTGTTAATACAAAATCTGTTAATCTGATCCATCCCATTCATTGAAGTGAATGGGGTGGATCGGCAATACCAAGCACAGCTGCTATACAATGTATGGAGTTATGTTTGAGGCCACACTGTTAATCCAAAATCTGTTAATCTGATCCATCCCATTCATTGAAGTGAATGGGGTGGATCGGCAATACCAAGCACAGCTGCTATACAATGTATGGAGTTATGCTTGAGGCCACACTGTTAATCCAAAATCTGCAGCCTCTTCAAAGAACTCATCAACATCAGGGCATTGATATCAGATGAGTAGAATGAAAATATATATTTTTTTTTTAACAAATCCAGCTTTTCAAACTGCTGGAGAGATCACTAAAATTGATCTATAGTTGGAACACATAAAAAGTATCATTCAAAATGAAGAACGTTGTTTATAAAGCTCGGGCTACATCATTTTGAGATTGCTGTCCACGGGGTATGCTTTGAGTACAGTAGCTTGAAAACTAGGTTGTAATAAGCACATGCGGGCAATTGTCAGCACTGGGTACATGGCAAAATGTCAGTCCAAAAATGCACAAGATTTATCATTCAACATCAACCACTTTAAAATATCTGGCACTGACTGCCTAAATTTAAACTGCCTACTAGTAACTGTGGGAAAATGCGTATCAAAATTGCCACACATCATTTTTTCAATGATTTATTTTTTCATTCAAATAAACAAATAAATATTGAAAAAAATGATGTGGGATCCCCCTTTTTTCCATAGCCAGCCAAGGTAAAACAGTAGATGCATGCTAGTACTATCAAGGTGCCCTTCCCAGCCTCTAAATACCAATCTGTGGGCACCACAATTAGATGGTCTATGTCTGATATTACCTGATTCTTCCCAGTATCCCTTATACATTGGGCACTGGAGTATTAGTGAGACAGATTAGTGTCAGTCTTAGGTAAAGTCATACATATGAACAGTGTCGTAACAATAAGCAGTCACAGGTGGTGGAGATGACTGGGGCCCTGAGAACCATGATACTGTTTGTGTAAAGTCTGGTTCTCCAACTGCTGTACATCTCTGGCAGCAGAGATCTGCCTTCATCTCTGAACAGCGCCATTAAAGGAAAGAGGCCCACTTCATGTGATGTATGTACATGCCACCGGACCACTTTCCATAAGAAGCCTGCCCAGAGGAGGTGAGTAAAAATAACACAAAATTATACTTACCTCTCCTGGGCTTCCGATAGTCCCCAAAGTCCTATTACATTGCACAGTCACTATAAAACAGATACTGTGCAATGTAAATAGTGAAGGAGTCACAGCGCTTGCACAAGCATCACGGTCCCCTAAAAAATCTGAACAGCAGGGGTCACATGTGTTGGACCTTCTCAGATCTTTTAGATCTTAGACTGTTAGCACCTTCAGAACAGCTATTTCCTGAGCTGCTCACTCACCATATTTTTTATACCCACAGTTGTGGGTACTATAATTCCTATAGCTACTATAGTATCCCTTTCAAGTACCTGAGATACTGCTGTAGCACTTATAACCGTTGCTATCAAGAATATGCTGTAGGGAGAGGATAGGGTCAATGGTCAAAGTTTGCATCGGGTCCACAAGACTTTAGGTACGCCACTGCATATGAAATTATGAAAATCTTCACTGTATCTTGCCTCAAGAGAAAAAGAAAACACAGTAGTCACCTATACTGTAACTGCACATTTGTAAGAGCACATACACAACCGTTCAAAAGTTTAGGGTCACTTAGACATTTCCTTATTTTTGAAAGAAAAGCAAAGTTTTTTTCAATGAAGATAACATTAAATGAATCAGAAATACACTCTATACATTGGTAATGTGGTAAATGACTATTCTAGCTGCAAACGTCTGGTTTTTAATGCAATATCTACATAGGTGTATAGAGGCCCATTTCCAGCAACCATCACTCCAGTGTACTAATGGTACATTGTGTTTGCTAACTGTGTAAGAAGGCTAATGGATGTTTAGAAAACCCTTGAAAACCCTTGTGCAAGTATGTTAGCACAGCTAAAAACAGTTTTGCTGGTTAGAGAAGCTATAAAACTGACCTTCCTTTGAGCTAGTTGAGAATCTGGAGCATTACATTTCTTGGTTTGATTAAACTTTCAAAATGGCCAGAAAAAGAGAACTTTCATGTGAAACTCGACAGTCTATTCTTGTTCTTAGAAATGAAGGCTATTCCATGTGAGAAATTGCCAAGAAACTGAAGATTTCCTACAATGGTGTGTACTACTTCCTTCAGAGGAGAGCATAAACAGGCTCTAACCAGAGTAGAAAGAGAAGTGGGAGGCCCCGCTGCACAACTGAGCAACAAGACAAGTACATTAGAGTCTCTAGTTTGAGAAATCGACGCCTCACAGGTCCTCAACTGGCAGCTTCATTAAATAGTACCCACAAAACACCAGTGTCCACGTCTACAGTGAAGAAGCGACTCGGGTGCTGGCCTTCAGGGCAGAGTGGCCAAGAAAAAGCCATATCTGAGACTGGCTAATAAAAGGAAAAGATTAATATGGGCAAAAGAACACAGACATTGGAAAGAGGAAAATTGGAAAAAAGTGTTCTGGACAGACGAATCGAAGTTTGAGGTGCTTGGATCACACAGAAGAACATTTGTGAGACGCAGAACAACTGAAAAGATGCTGGAAGAGTGCCTGACGCCATCTGTCAAGCATGGTGGAGGTAGTGTGATGGTCTGAGGTTGTTTTGGTGCTGGTAAAGTGGGAGATTTGTACAAGGTAAAAGGGATTTTGAATAAGGAAGGCTATCACTCCATTTTGCATCGCCATGCC
This sequence comes from Leptodactylus fallax, assembly GCA_947044405.1. Taxonomy (NCBI): domain Eukaryota; kingdom Metazoa; phylum Chordata; class Amphibia; order Anura; family Leptodactylidae; genus Leptodactylus; species Leptodactylus fallax. The sequence goes on along the minus strand of CAMRHE010000018.1, from coordinate 10,844,389 downwards.
ATACCCTGTGGACAGCGTTTGATTGGAGCCAATTTCATCCTACAACAGGACAATGACCCAAAGCACACCTCCAAATTATGCAAGAACTATTTAGGGAAGAAGCAGGCAGCTGGTATTCTATCTGTAATGGAGTGGCCAGCGCAGTCACCAGATCTCAACCCCATTGAGCTGTTGTGGGAGCAGCTTGTGGGAGGGCCTTCTGGAAGCATGGGGTGAAATTTCTCCAGATTACCTCAGCAACTTAACAGCTAGAATGCCAAAGGTCTGCAATGCTGTAATTGCTGCAAATGGAGCATCTTTGATGAAAGCAAAGTTTGAAGGAGAAAATTATTATTTCAAGTAAAAATCATTATTTCTAACCTTGTCAATGTCTTGACTATATTTTCTATTCATTTTGCAACTCATTTGATAAATAAAAGTGTGAGTTTTCATGGAAAACACAAAATTGTCTGGGCGACCCCAAACTTTTGAATGGTAGTGTAAGCCAACGCTTCTTGAAGTCTACTTAACATCTCCTACGTATAGCCATCAAGATTTGAAAATAGCTTTCCCAGATTAATATATGATGTGTGGTATTTAATAGTGCTAGGATGTCTGCAGTGTATACTGGGGTTTTCTTTCATTGGATATTTGATGGCATAGGTAACCACATAGATTAGTATACTCTTGGCAGGAAACCGTGCTGCTCTACTGGAAGTACAGTAAACCATAATAGTACTTTGCCCTTCTCTGTGCATTTATACCTGTATGGAGGCTTCGCATCTAACCGAAGCCTGAACGTTTTAGCTGACTGACTCTGTAATGGACATTGATTAAATGGTCAACAAGAAACAGAATGTGCTAATCTGCAAAAGTATCCACCATGTTCTCCAAATCAATTACCTTTTGTAACCTCTTTGGGGAAGAGAAACTGCAGTGTTGAACTCTCTAGATAAGTGGTGACAGTGTGTAATGAAGCAAAACTACTGCTGTGATATATCATCTATTTGTGGTGAATGTAGGGATCCAACAGAATACTGCAGAATTTATATTTAAAATACTGAATATTTCCATGGATCTAAAATGTATGTATGGAATGTGATACACAATTAGAGAAAAGATAATGTTGATGGTAATAGTGATATATATTTTATCCAAGCTTTACAGTATTTCCTAGGACTAATTGGATGTGTTGATAGTTTAGCACAAGTCAATTTACAGTTCTGGAGCAATATATTTAATAATATTTCTACTGGTTTCTCATGAGATGCTGACACTAACATGTAGTGAATAGGTACAGTATGTAGGGTAAGTAAATTGGACTAAAAGTTCTAACGACAAAAGGATGTATTGCAAGAAGATTGCAATATTGATGGCCTTAAATTTATGTATGATTTAGATGTAATCAAAGCAGAAAAAGTACAACCCTAATTCCACAAAAAGTTGGGACGCTGTGTAAAATGTAAAGAAAATAAGAATGCAATGATTTGGAAATCTAACAAAACCACATTTCAGTCACAATAAAACATATCAGAAGTTAACATTTTTCCATTTCATTTTAAATAATTTATTAATTTAGAAATTTATGACAGCAACACATCTCAAAAAAGTTGGGACAGGACCATGTCTACCATTGTGTAGCACCCCTTCCTCATTTTACAACAGTCTGACGTTTTGGGAAAGGAATGTTGTCCCATTCTTGTCTGGTGCAGTATTTTAGCTAATCAACAGTCCTGGGTCTTTTTTGCGGCATTTTTTGTTACATAATGCACTAAATGCTTTCTATTGGTGGAAGGTCTGGACTGCACACAGGCCAGTTTAGCATCCAGACTCTTCTTCTGAGAAGCCCTACTGTTGTGATGGATTCAGTATGTAGTTTAGCATTGTCTTGCTGAAATATGCAAGGCCTTCCCTGAAAGAGACATTGTCTGAATGGGAGCAATTATTGTTCTAATACCTTTATATACCGCTCAGCATTGATAATGTCTTTCAAAATGTGTAAGCTGCCCGTGCCATAGACACTAACCCCAGACCATCAGAGATGCAGGCTTTTGAACTGTGCACTGACAAGAATTTGGATGGTCCCTCTCCTCTTGATTCCTCAGGATATGGTGTCTGTGGTTTCCATAAAGAATTTAAAATTTTGATTCATCTGACCGAAGAACAGTTTTTCGTTTTGTCTCAGTCCATTTTAAATGAGCTTTGGCCCAGAGATGATGATGGTGTTTCTGGATTGTATTGATATATGGCTTCTTCTTTGGATCATACAACTTTTACTTGCATTTGTGGATTGCATGCGAACTGTATTCACAGACAATGTTTTCTGGAAGTATTCCTGAGCCCAGGCAAATTTTTGTATTATCAAATCATGTCTGTAATCGACTGAGGGCCTGTAGATAATGAGCATCCAATATTGACCATCAGGGTGGTGAAAATTGACTTCTTCAGATTCTCTGAATCTTTTGATGATATTATGTACTGTAGATGGTGGGATATTTAAAGTCTTTGAAATTTTACATTATGGAAAAATTTTATAAAAATGTTCCTTAATTTTTAGACAAACTTTTTCACAGATTGCTGAATCTCTGACCATTGTTGCTGCTGAGAGACTCTGCCTCTCTAGCATGCTCTTTTCACACACAGTCATGTGATTTAGTTGAAAATTGACCCTCCAGGTTTTTTTTTTTATTAGTACCACCTACTTTTCCAACCTTTTGTTAATCCCATCCCAACTTTTTTGTGTTACTGCCATAAATTTCTAAATAAACAATTTTTTTCAAATGAAATGTAAAAATGTCTTTTAACTTGCTAGTAGTATAATGTTGTACCGTGTTAGTCATAGAAAGTAGTGGAAGAGTGAAGAAATCAGACGATACCTTTTAGAGGCTAACTGATTATATTTGATAGTAAGCTTTCGAGAGTGCTATCTCTCTTCTTCAGACATGGTGTAATACAAGAAACTGAAAATTCGCAGACTTTTTATACACACACAAGACATGGATCTTCAAAGGATCTTGGAATAACAAAATGCAATATAAGTAGAGAAGTTATTTACAACAGGTCAGGAAATAAACAATCTAGAAAACTTGTGGGGTGTGACGAAGGGATCTGTTATCTATTTGCAATCAGGTGGGGATTTGCGACCCTCACAGTTCATACATAGTGTGACATGAAACTGGCATGAATATTGAGTCCAAATTGCAGAGTTTGAAATTTTTGCATTAACTTATATTCCCATTCCTTTCTCTCCCTCTGAGTATTAAAATGTCCTATTACAACCACAACCCACAAATCTTCAATAGAGTGGTCTTCTCCAGAGAAATGTGCAGCCACTGGGAGATCTGTTCCGCTGTTATTAATGTTGAATCTGTGTGAGTTCATGCGCTCACTAAGTCTCTGCCCTGTTTCCCCCACATAGAGGTCTGTGGTGGGACATTGCACACAGTCTGTTGTCCCTATGTACCACAGGTTGGAGCTCCTTGGCAATCTTTCGTAGGATCTCCAGCTGTGAGTTGTGACAACTAGGGGCACTCAGTGTTCTTTCTGGGTCTCTTTATATGTGAGCAGACTGTCTCTATTAATGGCTGCTGCTTTGTTTAATTGGTTGTCTGTCACTTTTGGTTTGTATCCCAATCGGAGAAATTTTGTCCTCAGATCCAGGAGGTGCTTGTCCAGGTCTGCTTTGTCAAATACGATTGTATTGTATAGCCTGGCTGTAAATAATAGATTGTCTTGTGTGCTTGGGGTGGAAGCTGTCGTTTCTCAGGTAGGCCGTTCTGTGTGTGGGTTTGTGGTATATTGATGTGAGTAGCCGGTGGTCTTTAATGTATATTGTGGTATCCAGAAAGTGGATTTCACTCTCTGAATAGCTAAGTTTAAGGTTGATGGTAGGGTAAAGTCATTGAAGTCATTATGGAATTGAAGTAGGGCCTCCTCACCTTCAGTCCAGATGACAAGGATATCATCGATATAACGAAGTTAAATCATAGGTTTGGTGGTGCATGTTGATAAGTATACTCCTTTCAGTTCTGCCATAAAGAGATTTGCATACTGGGGTGCATATCTGGTCCCCATTGAAGATCCCATTCGCTGTAAATATAGATCCTCTCCAAAAGTAAAATAGTTGTGGCTAAGGATGAATTGTATGGGCTGCGTTACTGGCTCTGTTGGGAGGTTTTGTTTTTCCAGGTGTACCCGACATGCTGCAACTCCATCCTTGTGGGGAATGTTGGTATACAGGGATTCCACATCCATGGTGGCTAAAATGGTACCCTTAGGTAGATGGCCCAGGGCATTCAGTTTGTTAAGAAGGTCAGTGGTGTCCTGGATATAGCTTGGAGTATCCCTGACAAGGGGTTTTAAGAGATTTTCCACCCAAACCGAGATGTTTTCCGTCAGTGTCCCAATGCCAGAAATGATAGGCCTCCGAGGGTTGCCATCTTTATGTATCTTTGGGAGCATATAGAAGCAGCCTGGCCTGGGATCCTCTGGGATAAGCCCTTTTACCTGCTTCTGGACCTGAATTGGAAACTTCTTGATCATATTTTTTAGTTGTTTCATATAGGCCTCTGTAGGATCACTTCCAAGTTTGGAGTAATGGATGGGATTTGACAGGTGCCTATTTGCTTCCTGGAAATAGTCTGAGGTGTTCATTATGACTATTGTGCCCCCTTTGTCAGCCCGTTTTATTATTATATCTCGATTTTCTTTCAGTGAAGCAATAGCCTTCTGTTCCTGCAGGGTTAGGTTATGCACCTGTTTCTTTTGTTTCTCCAGGATTTCTGATTTTACTTTGCTTCTGAAACAGTCAATATATTTATCCAGTGCTGCGTTAGTTCCAGGGTGTGGGGTCCAGGTACATTTTTTTGTAGGATTCCTTATGGGCTGTTCTATCTCAGAGTTGCTACTGTATGGAAGGTCTTTGTCATAAAAATATTCCCTCAATCTTATTTTTCTGAAAAACTCCTCTATATCATTGCAGAGTTTGATATGCTCAGTGTGTGCTGAGGGGCAGAAAGAGAGACCTTTGTACCCTGGTGATTTTGGCTTGATAACATGCCCAAAAACCACACCACAGTCTCTTCCGGCATGCTGAAGCTGCTGATTGGCCTCAGCAATCACGTAACTGCTGAGGCCAATTAGCGGCCTCAGGAAGAGGACCCCTCAGGTCATAGGTAGTGGCATTCAGGCCCTTCTTGTAATGCCAGAAACCACCGTGTTACCCTCGCATTGTTGCCCTTATTCTTTCTCATCCACTTCAATAGGGTATGGTCTGAGACAAGCCTGAACTTTCTGCGCAGCAGGTAATACCTCAGAGAGTCTAGTGGCCACTTTGCTGACAGACACTCCCTTTCCACAATAGAGTCAATAGAGTAGTTTTTCTCAGATGCGTTCAGCTTTCAGCTTAGGTACATGACTGGATGTTCTTCTCTATTAACTTCCTGAGACATGACAGCCCCTAACCCAATCTCTTCTCAACTCTTTTGAGAAATCTGAGGCCATTAACACTGTCTGTCTACACAACGCAATTTTCAAGTTTCTAAATGCCTTTTCGGCCTCTGGTGACCATTGAACCATTACCGACTTTTTCCCTTTTGTTAGGTCAGACAAAGGTGCTGCCATACTGGCAAAGTTAGGCACAAACCATTGGTAATACCCAACAATTCCCAGGAAAGCTCTCGCTTTTTTGTGAGAGGATGTGGCCAGTTCTGTACCTCTACCTTATTGTTCGGCGGCTTAATCTTTCCTCTCCCTACAACATAACCTACATACCTGGCCTGTTCCATGCCTAGGGCACACATTTCTGGGTTGCAGTAAAACCATCTTATTTAACCCTTCCCGCCGGTAACATTTTTTGATTTTTGTTTTTCATTTTTGACTCTCCCTCTTCCAAACCCAATAACTTTTTTATTTTTCCGTTCTCAGAGCCATATGAGGTTTTAATGTTTGCGGGACAAATTTTTTTTTCATGGTGCTACCATTTATTATTCTGTACAATGTACTGGAAAGCTGGAAAAAAATTCAGAATGGGGTGGATTTGAAGAAAAAGTGCATTTGTGCGACTTTCTTAAGGGCTTCGTTTTTACAGCGTTTGCTCTACAGCCAAAATTACATGTCATCTGTATTCTAAGTTTCGTCACAATTCCGGGGATACCAAATTTATATGGTTTTATTTACATTTTAACCCCTTAACAAAAATCCAAAACTGTGCAAAAATATATGTTTTTTAAAAGTCGCCATATTCTGATGCATAGGGCGTCTTTTTTTGCAGGACCAGGTGTACTTTTTAGTTATACCATTTTGGGGAATGTCTATTGCTTTGATCACCTTTTATTCAAATTTTTATTAGAGGGAAAACAGTGAAAAAACGGCGGTTTGGCACTTTAGATTTTTTTCCCCGATACGGCGTTTACCGTACGGGAAAAATATTTTTATAGATTTGTAGACTGGGCGTTTTTGGATACAGGGATACCTAATGTGTATGTGTTTCACAGTATTTAACTACTTTTATATGTGTTCTAAGGAATGTGGGGTGATTTGAACTTTTAATATATATTTTTTTTTTAATATATATTTTTACTTTTTTTTGCAGTTATTAGACCCCCTAGGGGTCTTGAACCCCAGGGGGTCTGATCACTAATGCAATGCATTACAATGCTAATGCATTGCAATGCATTGCAAAAAAATGGCGCTTCTATTGAAGGCTACATAGAGTAGCCTGCAATAGAAGTTAATAAAAGACAGGCCTTGTAAAGGCTCCCAGCTGTCATAGTAACGGGATGCTGGCCGTGGAGCTTGTTCCGAGTCCCGGCGATCCCTGGCAAAATGGCGGTGCCTGCGTGCCGCCGGTAAAATGGCGCCTCGGTCAGCTTTGACCGAGGTGCCAGAGGGGTTAATGCCCACGATCATTGCGGGCACTGATTGTGGGCATTAGTGCCAGGTGTCTGCTGTATAATAGAAACCTGGCGGCTATGGCGGCTGCTTGGGCCCCAAGCGGCTGCCATATTTAAGCACCCGGCATCCGCCGTACTATTACAGCAGATGTCGGGAAAGGGTTAAGGGAGTGTAAAACAGTCTGAACTTTACTTAAATGGCTGTTCCAGTCTTGGCTAAAGATAACAATGTCATCTAAATAGGCCGCTGCATATTCCTTATGTGGAATCAGAATTTCTTCCATCACCCTTTGGAATGTGGCAGGGGCTCCTTTCAAACCAAAGGGCATCCTAACATAGTGAAAACAGCCCTCGGGAGTAGAAAAGGCAGTTTTCTCTCGGCGTCTTTTCCCAAAGATATTTGCCTGGCTGGACCTAACCTTTAAATGTGTTCATCCACCTGGGGCATAGGGTAGGCATCCATTTTTGAAACCTCATTAAGTTTCCGAAAATCACTACTGAAGCGCCAAGTACCATTTGGTTTGGGAACTAGTACAATTGGGCTAGACCATTCACTTTTTGATTTTTAAATCACTCCTAAAGACAACATTCTCTGGACCTCTTCTGAGACAACCTGTCTACGGGCCTCGGGAATTCTGTAAGGTTTCATCTTCACTTTGACCTAAAGATATCATGTTCAATAACATTAGTACAACCGGGGAATCTAGAAAACATACCTTTGTTATGCTTTAAAAACTCCTTACTCTATTGTTTTTGTGAACAAGATAAAGTATCAGCAATTGTCACCTTATGGAACTCTGTTTCAGTAACTGAAGGAGGGTGGACTAGTGCTGCCAATGACTCCCTTTCTCTCTAGGGCTTAATCAAATTTACATGATATATTTGCACCGGTTTTCTTTTGCCCGGTTGGTGTACTTTATAATTTACCTCCCCAACTTTTTTCCAGGATTTCAAATGGACCCTGCCACTAAGCCAAGAACTTGCTCTCCACTGTTGGTACTAGTATCAAGACCCCATCTCCTGGACTGAATTCCCTAATTCTAGCAGTAGTATAATGTTGTACCGTGTTAGCCATTGAAAGTAGTGGAAGAGTGAAGAAATCAGGCGATACCTTTTAGAGGCTAACTGAGTATATTTATAAGTAAGTTTTCAGGAGTGCTCGCTCCCTTCATCAGACATGGTGTGATACAAGAACTGAAAATTTACAGATTTTTATACACATGGTTTTCAAAGCATTTTAGAGTCCTTAAAAAAAATTGCAATCTAAGTAGAGAAGTTATTTACAACAGGTCAAAAAAACAGTCTGGAAACTTGTGGTGCGTGACGGAGGGATCAGTAATTCTTGCTGTTATCTGTTTGCTATCAGGAGGTGATCTGCGTCCCTCACAGGTCACACATAGTGTGATTTGAAGCCGGCATGAATATTGAGTTCAGTTCATGGTTCAAACATAGTGTGACATGAAGCTGGCATGAATATTAAGTCCAAATTACAGAGTTTGAAATTTTTGCATAAATTTGTACTCCATTTCTTTCCTTTTCTCCTGTGTCTTAAAATGTCCCATTAAAACCACAACCCGCAAATCTTCAATAGAGTGGTCTTCTCCGGAGAAATGTGCAGCCACTGGGAGATCCGTTCTGCTGTTATTAATGGTGGATCTGTGTGAGTTCATTCGTTGACTGAGTCTCTGCCCTGTTTCCCCCACATAGAGGCCTGTGGTGGGACATTGCACACACATTATGAGGTACACCACATTGGAAGACCTGCAGGAAAATGTCCCCCTAATTCTGTGCACCTGTTGTGACTGTGGGATAGGTACACTGTCAGCGGTGTGGATGTGCTTGCAGGTCATGCACCTTTTATGTAGGCAAGGTGAGGTGCCATTTTCAGTTGGGGCCTTCAGGGCACTGCGGACGATAATGCGCCTCAGGTTTGGTGGTTGTCGAAAGGAGAGGAGAGGGGGGACTGGAAATATGTCCTTGAGTCTGTTGTCCCTATGTAGCACAGGTTGGAGCTCCTTGGCAATCCTTCGTAGGATCTCCAGCTGTGGGTTGTAGGTGACAACTAGGGGCACTCGGGCATCTTTCTGGGTCTCTCTATATGTGAGCAGACTGTCTCTGTTAATGGCTGCTGCTTTGTTTAATTGGTTGTCTGTCACTTTTGGTTTGTATCCCAATCTGAGAAATTTCATCCTCAGATCCAGGAGGTGCTTGTCCAGGTCTGTTTTGTCGGAGCAAATACGATTGTATCGTATAGCCTGGCTGTAGATTATAGATTGTCTTGTGTGCTTGGGGTGGAAGCTGTCGTTTCTCAGGTAGGCCGTTCTGTCTGTGGGTTTGTGGTATATTGATGTGAGTAGCCGGTGGTCTTTAATGTATATTGTGGTATCCAGAAAGTGAATTTCACTCCCTGAATAGCTAAGTTTAAGGTTGATGGTCGGGTGAAAGTCATTGAAGTCATTATGGAATTGAAGTAGGGCCTCCTCACCTGCAGTCCAGATGACAAGGATATCATCGATATAACGAAGGTAAATCATAGGTTTGGTGGCGCATGTTGATAAATATGTTCCTTCCATTTCTGCCATAAAGAGATTTGCATATTGGGGTGCACATCTGGTCCCCATTGAAGTTCCCATTCGCTGTAGATATAGATCCTCTCCAAAGGTAAAATGGTTGTGGCTAAGGATGAATTGTATGAGCTGCGTTACTGGTTCTGTTGGGAGGTTTTGTTTTGCCAGGTGTACCCGACATGCTGCAACTCCATCCTTGTGGGGAATGTTGGTATACAGGGATTCCACATCCATGGTGGCCAAAATGGTACCCTCAGGTAGAGGGCCCAGGGCATTCAGTTTGTTAAGAAGGTCAGTGGTGTCCTGGATATAGCTTGGAGTATCCCTGACAAGGGGTTTTAGGAGATTTTCCACCCAACCTGAGATGTTTTCTGTCAGTGTCCCAATGCCAGAAATGATAGGCCTCCCAGGGTTGCCATCTTTGTGTATCTTTGGGAGCATATAGAAGCAGCCCGGCCTGGGATCTTGTGGGATAAGTCCTTTTACCTGATTCTGGATCTGGACTGGAAACTCCTTGATCATACTCTTTAGTTCTTTCATATAGGCCTCTGTGGGATCACTTCCAAGTTTGGAGTAATGGATGGGATTTGACAGTTGCCTGTTTGCTTCCTGGATATAGTCTGAGGTGTTCATTATGACTATTGCGCCCCCTTTGTCAGCTGGTTTTATTATTATATCCTGATTTTCTTTCAGTGATGTAATAGCCTTCTGTTCTTGCAGGGTTAGGTTATGCGCCTGTTTCTTTTGTTTCTCCAGGATTTCTGATTTTACTTTGCTTCTGAAACAGTCAATATATTTATCCAGTGCTGCATTCGCTCCAGGGCGTGGGGTCCAGGTAGATTTTTTGGTAGGATTCCTTATGGGCTGTTCCATCTCAGAGTCGCTGCTGTATGGAAGGTCTTTGTCATAAAAATATTCCCTTAATCTCATTTTTCTGAAAAACTCCTCCATATCATTGCAGAGTTGGATATGGTCAGTGTGTGCCGAGGGGCAGAAGGACAGACCTTTGGAGAGAACTGACATTTCGTGTTTGTTTGGCTCATAAGAGGAAAGATTCACAACACAGCTTTGCTGAGCTGGGCTAGTACTTGCGGTTGTAGTAATGAGGCCTTTTTGTCTCAGTCTGTGGAGCTTTTTCTTTTTGTTGTTAATAAGCATATCCTGAAGTTTCCAGTAGTATGTGTGGAGTTTGGCCTTCATTTCCTCTGTGTCATTAGCCAATGATGATTTCAGGGCCTGTATCTCCTCCTGTGTTCTTTTTTTGTTGTTATAGGAAATTTTTATCATATTGTTCCGCAGCCTTTCAGATGTCCGAATACATAGTTGTTCTGCATATCGGCTGTTGTAGGTGTTCCGGGTTGGGTTACGTAAATTGAAGCCTTTTGGGATGAGTCTCTCCTTTTTGCATTTTGTTAAGAAGAAGATGTCGCTGTTGAGTTGTGCAAGTTTCTTAAGCCGGTTTTTCAGTTCCATTCTTTTGCGGTACATTGTGGTATCTTTCAAGTTGATAGTAGTATAATGTTGTACCGTGTTAGCCATTGAAAGTAGTGGAAGAGTGAAGAAATCAGGCGATACCTTTTAGAGGCTAACTGAGTATATTTATAAGTAAGCTTTCAGGAGTGCTCGCTCGCTCCCTTCATCAGACATGGTGTGATACAAGAACTGAAAATTTACAGATTTTTATACACATGGTTTTCAAAGCATTTGCTCCGACAAAACAGACCTGGACAAGCACCTCCTGGATCTGAGGATGAAATTTCTCAGATTGGGATACAAACCAAAAGTGACAGACAACCAATTAAACAAAGCAGCAGCCATTAACAGAGACAGTCTGCTCACATATAGAGAGACCCAGAAAGATGCCCGAGTGCCCCTAGTTGTCACCTACAACCCACAGCTGGAGATCCTACGAAGGATTGCCAAGGAGCTCCAACCTGTGCTACATAGGGACAACAGACTCAAGGACATATTTCCAGTCCCCCCTCTCCTCTCCTTTCAACAACCACCAAACCTGAGGCGCATTATCGTCCGGAGTGCCCTGAAGGCCCCAACTGAAAATGGCACCTCACCTTGCCTACATAAAAGGTGCATGACCTGCAAGCACATCCACACCGCTGACAGTGTACCTATCCCACAGTCACAACAGGTGCACAGAATTAGGGGGACATTTTCCTGCAGGTCTTCCAATGTGGTGTACCTCATAATGTGTGTGCAATGTCCCACCACAGGCCTCTATGTGGGGGAAACAGGGCAGAGACTCAGTCAACGAATGAACTCACACAGATCCACCATTAATAACAGCAGAACGGATCTCCCAGTGGCCGCACATTTCTCCGGAGAAGACCACTCTATTGAAGATTTGCGGGTTGTGGTTTTAATGGGACATTTTAAGACACAGGAGAAAAGGAAAGAAATGGAGTACAAAATTATGCAAAAATTTCAAACTCTGCAATTTGGACTTAATATTCATGCCAGCTTCATGTCACACTATGTTTGAACCATGAACTGAACTCAATATTCATGCCGGCTTCAAATCACACTATGTGTGACCTGTGAGGGACGCAGATCACCTCCTGATAGCAAACAGATAACAGCAAGAATTACTGATCCCTCCGTCACGCACCACAAGTTTCCAGACTGTTTTTTTGACCTGTTGTAAATAACTTCTCTACTTAGATTGCAATTTTTTTTTAAGGACTCTAAAATGCTTTGAAAACCATGTGTATAAAAATCTGTAAATTTTCAGTTCTTGTATCACACCATGTCTGATGAAGGGAGCGAGCGAGCACTCCTGAAAGCTTACTTATAAATATACTCAGTTAGCCTCTAAAAGGTATCGCCTGATTTCTTCACTCTTCCACTACTTTCAATGGCTAACACGGTACAACATTATACTACTATCAACTTGAAAGATACCACAATGTACCGCAAAAGAATGGAACTGAAAAACCGGCTTAAGAAACTTGCACAACTCAACAGCGACATCTTCTTCTTAACAAAATGCAAAAAGGAGAGACTCATCCCAAAAGGCTTCAATTTACGTAACCCAACCCGGAACACCTACAACAGCCGATATGCAGAACAACTATGTATTCGGACATCTGAAAGGCTGCGGAACAATATGATAAAAATTTCCTATAACAACAAAAAAAGAACACAGGAGGAGATACAGGCCCTGAAATCATCATTGGCTAATGACACAGAGGAAATGAAGGCCAAACTCCACACATACTACTGGAAACTTCAGGATATGCTTATTAACAACAAAAAGAAAAAGCTCCACAGACTGAGACAAAAAGGCCTCATTACTACAACCGCAAGTACTAGCCCAGCTCAGCAAAGCTGTGTTGTGAATCTTTCCTCTTATGAGCCAAACAAACACGAAATGTCAGTTCTCTCCAAAGGTCTGTCCTTCTGCCCCTCGGCACACACTGACCATATCCAACTCTGCAATGATATGGAGGAGTTTTTCAGAAAAATGAGATTAAGGGAATATTTTTATGACAAAGACCTTCCATACAGCAGCGACTCTGAGATGGAACAGCCCATAAGGAATCCTACCAAAAAATCTACCTGGACCCCACGCCCTGGAGCGAATGCAGCACTGGATAAATATATTGACTGTTTCAGAAGCAAAGTAAAATCAGAAATCCTGGAGAAACAAAAGAAACAGGCGCATAACCTAACCCTGCAAGAACAGAAGGCTATTACATCACTGAAAGAAAATCAGGATATAATAATAAAACCAGCTGACAAAGGGGGCGCAATAGTCATAATGAACACCTCAGACTATATCCAGGAAGCAAACAGGCAACTGTCAAATCCCATCCATTACTCCAAACTTGGAAGTGATCCCACAGAGGCCTATATGAAAGAACTAAAGAGTATGATCAAGGAGTTTCCAGTCCAGATCCAGAATCAGGTAAAAGGACTTATCCCACAAGATCCCAGGCCGGGCTGCTTCTATATGCTCCCAAAGATACACAAAGATGGCAACCCTGGGAGGCCTATCATTTCTGGCATTGGGACACTGACAGAAAACATCTCAGGTTGGGTGGAAAATCTCCTAAAACCCCTTGTCAGGGATACTCCAAGCTATATCCAGGACACCACTGACCTTCTTAACAAACTGAATGCCCTGGGCCCTCTACCTGAGGGTACCATTTTGGCCACCATGGATGTGGAATCCCTGTATACCAACATTCCCCACAAGGATGGAGTTGCAGCATGTCGGGTACACCTGGCAAAACAAAACCTCCCAACAGAACCAGTAACGCAGCTCATACAATTCATCCTTAGCCACAACCATTTTACCTTTGGAGAGGATCTATATCTACAGCGAATGGGAACTTCAATGGGGACCAGATGTGCACCCCAATATGCAAATCTCTTTATGGCAGAAATGGAAGGAACATATTTATCAACATGCGCCACCAAACCTATGATTTACCTTCGTTATATCGATGATATCCTTGTCATCTGGACTGCAGGTGAGGAGGCCCTACTTCAATTCCATAATGACTTCAATGACTTTCACCCGACCATCAACCTTAAACTTAGCTATTCAGGGAGTGAAATTCACTTTCTGGATACCACAATATACATTAAAGACCACCGGCTACTCACATCAATATACCACAAACCCACAGACAGAACGGCCTACCTGAGAAACGACAGCTTCCACCCCAAGCACACAAGACAATCTATAATCTACAGCCAGGCTATACGATACAATCGTATTTGCTCCGACAAAACAGACCTGGACAAGCACCTCCTGGATCTGAGGATGAAATTTCTCAGATTGGGATACAAACCAAAAGTGACAGACAACCAATTAAACAAAGCAGCAGCCATTAACAGAGACAGTCTGCTCACATATAGAGAGACCCAGAAAGATGCCCGAGTGCCCCTAGTTGTCACCTACAACCCACAGCTGGAGATCCTACGAAGGATTGCCAAGGAGCTCCAACCTGTGCTACATAGGGACAACAGACTCAAGGACATATTTCCAGTCCCCCCTCTCCTCTCCTTTCGACAACCACCAAACCTGAGGCGCATTATCGTCCGCAGTGCCCTGAAGGCCCCAACTGAAAATGGCACCTCACCTTGCCTACATAAAAGGTGCATGACCTGCAAGCACATCCACACCGCTGACAGTGTACCTATCCCACAGTCACAACAGGTGCACAGAATTAGGGGGACATTTTCCTGCAGGTCTTCCAATGTGGTGTACCTCATAATGTGTGTGCAATGTCCCACCACAGGCCTCTATGTGGGGGAAACAGGGCAGAGACTCAGTCAACGAATGAACTCACACAGATCCACCATTAATAACAGCAGAACGGATCTCCCAGTGGCTGCACATTTCTCCGGAGAAGACCACTCTATTGAAGATTTGCGGGTTGTGGTTTTAATGGGACATTTTAAGACACAGGAGAAAAGGAAAGAAATGGAGTACAAATTTATGCAAAAATTTCAAACTCTGCAATTTGGACTTAATATTCATGCCAGCTTCATGTCACACTATGTTTGAACCATGAACTGAACTCAATATTCATGCCGGCTTCAAATCACACTATGTGTGACCTGTGAGGGACGCAGATCACCTCCTGATAGCAAACAGATAACAGCAAGAATTACTGATCCCTCCGTCACGCACCACAAGTTTCCAGACTGTTTTTTTGACCTGTTGTAAATAACTTCTCTACTTAGATTGCAATTTTTTTTAAGGACTCTAAAATGCTTTGAAAACCATGTGTATAAAAATCTGTAAATTTTCAGTTCTTGTATCACACCATGTCTGATGAAGGGAGCGAGCACTCCTGAAAGCTTACTTATAAATATACTCAGTTAGCCTCTAAAAGGTATCGCCTGATTTCTTCACTCTTCCACTAATTCTAGCAGAACAGTTATAAACATTTCTTTGCGCTTCTTGCGCCCTCTGTAAATGTTCCTTCACTATTGGCATCACCTTGGAGATTCTTTCCTGCATGTGAGCAATATGATTAATTACACTTTCATATGGGGTGGCTTCGGATACCCATGTCTCTTTAGCCATGTCAAGCAGACCACAGGGATGTCTACAATATAGCAACTCAAATGGGGAAAACCCTGTAGAGGCCTGTGGTACTTCCCTGATTGAGAACTACAGATATGGTAACAAACAATCCTAATCTTTCCCATCCTTTTCAACAACATTTTTCAACATTGCTTTCAAGGTCTTATTAAACCTTTCTACAAACCCATCAATTTCTGGATGGTATACAGCTGCCTGATCATCAGTATATTACATAATTATTTCATCACCTTAGACATAAATGGTGTACATTGTTTTGTCAAGATTTCTTTGGGAATTCCCACCCTAGTGCATATATAATTCTTTAGCAATGCACTTAGCTGAGAGGTTTCTCAAAAGGCCTCTGGATAACTGGTAGCATACATAGTTTAGAACTACCAAGATGTACCAATGTCCTCTGGCGGACTTTACTAATGGTCCGACTATATCCATGGCAATCCGCTCAAACGGGACTTAAATGACCAAAGGGCTTCTGAAATGAGACACAGGAGCATTTATCTGGCAAGTAGTACAAGATTTACAGTAATTTTCAATGTCTTTATAGCATCCTGGCCAATAGAACCTCTGAAAGACCCATTCCCTGGTCTTATCTGAAGCTAGGTGTCCCCCTAACACATGAGAATGAGCCATATCTAACACCATTTTCCCTGTAGGGCCTAGGAACCACTAACTGTTCCACAATCTCATTATTAGCTTTGGTAACCTGATATAACTGATTGTTATGTACTTCAAAGAAAGGATACTGCTGATCCGCCCCTGGTTCCAGGGAAACACCATTTAGAACAGTCACATTTTCTAGTGCAGTTTGTAAGGTGGGATCTTGCAACTGAACAGTCCCAAAATTAACCCTAGACACCACAAGGTCTGACAAGGCTGGTTCAAAGTCTGTAGACTCAGCCTCATCTCCTACCATAACTGCCAGAGGAAAATTTTCAGGTATATGAGTGTTTTCCCCAACCATTTTAGACTACAGACCATTTTCCACAGGTTCACCCCATGTAAACACAGTATCAATATTGGTAGGCTTATTAACATGGGAAGATGTCACTCTAACCCACAGCTCCCAAAACAGAGGAAAGTTCTGTCCTATTATAACTTCATACAACAGGTTTTTTACAAGACCCACTTAGTTGGAGAAATTACCACACATAGTTTTTATGTTCTCTTGAGCAATGGGATACTCCTTAACATCACCATGTACGCACATAACTCCCATGCCTTTTCCAGGAACACATAACACATGGGAAAGTTCATCCCTAACAAGAGTTACCAGACTTCCTGAGTCCAGAAGCGCAGTCACAATGATGCCATTGACAGATACCTCACACATCTGTGGTCTTCCAAGTTGAGATGGCATGGAACTGCAGACAGAGTGTGTGAACAAGGAGCACCGGCAAGCCACACTACACTCCATGAGCTTTACCTTCATAGGACAATGTGCCCCGGGGTGTGACACTTCCAGCAGACTATTTGGCGGGGCTGAATTTTGGAACTAGTTACCAGTTCCTCCATTTTCTTGTCCACAGGCACTAGTCCCTATAATTCCTCTGGTTTAAACCACCTTTTATTGGGTTCAGCGTGAACTTTGGGGTTCGCCTGAGAAGATTTCTCCTTAGTTGGTCGCAAGACGAAGTTCTCAGCTTTGGAATACCTCTCCACAAGGTTTACCAGACTGTCTGCATTTTGTGGGTCTCCCTGGACAACCCAGCGCTGCACTGGCATCAGAAGAGCACGTATATAGTGATCCATTACCACTCTTTCTATCATCTGCTCTGGTGTAACAGACTCTGATTGCAACCATTTACATACCCGGTGGAAGAGATCATACATCTGTGACCATGGGGGTTTTTCTTGGCAGAAAGTCCATTGATGTACTCGCTGGGCCAGGACTGCTAAACTGACTCCCAAGCGTGCAAGTATTTCAGCCTTTAATTTGCTGTAGTCCTTGGAATCCTGCAAGGTGAGATCATAATATGCTTTTTGTGGCTCACCTGTCAAGTATGGAGCCAGCACTTCAGCCCACTGTTCCAATGGCAATTTTTTTCTGTCTGCAATTCGCTCAAAGACAGTTAAATAAGCCTCCACATCATCCTCAGTAGTCTTTTTCTGTAGTGAAGTCTGTGTTTTTCTCTGGACATCACCCACAGAACTTGGAGCAGTTACAGGCACCAATCGCTGCACTGTCACCACTTCTCTAAGTGCTGCCATTTCCTCCATTAGAAAGCAATTCGTCTCCTGCTGTTGCACATTGGCCTGCACCAATTGTTTAACCAGCTCATCCATGGCCCACGTGTCTTTCTTTATTGCTGTAGCAGCCTTCACCCAGGATATTCACTACTTGGAGACTTTATGCCTGCATCCTCCACCATATGTAAACGCGGGACCCTCGGCTAGTCTTATTGCCACAGAAGACAGGCACACGTAAGCATAAGTGCTGGTACAAATGTCCAGGTTTATTGGGCATAGTTCACACACGGCAACTTAAACAGCTTACTTTAACTGAACAAATGGTATAATAAAACATCCTTAACTTCAGTTGCACATAAACAGTTCAACTTTTTGTGCTCTTCACCAGTGCAGTGGTTCAGTCACGGCTTGTCCTCTAGACAGCATAATGTCCCTGGAGGCCCTAGCAGCTTAGCAGGCTAGTTGTGTTCCAGCAGACAGCCACACACTTCTCTGGCAGCTTTTAATTTAAAACGCTGCACACATCTGAGGGTGTCAACACCAAGAGTGGAGTTTGGGAATGAGTTTGGCAGCATTCTCGGTGACAGATACCTTCCATCCACCACTTTCCCATTTGCCCATTTACTATATAGACTGGTTACCACGTAAGTCAGGCAGACAGAGGCGTAGGTACCAGTTCACACTTGCAGTTTTATTGGCAACAGTTCATACAGTCCAACTCAAACAGCTTGCTTCAGCATAAAGGTACAAAACCAGGTAACATAAATCGTCCTTAGTTCAGGATACAAAACAATTCATAAGAGCTTCCTCACCAATACAGTTGGTTATCTTAGGTTTTCTCCTCCAACACACAGGGCAGTGTGTTTAGCAGCTTAACAGCTTCTCATGTCAGAGACAGACACACCCACTTCCTTTGGGCAACCTCAGCTCTTTATGAACACCTGGGTCACCCAGCAAGACCAAGACTGGAGTACCTGCCATCTACAACTTTGCCCTCTGCCTGTCTACAATATATTTATATATATATATATTTTTTACACGTTAGGGGTGTTATGTTCCTTATGTGGGCTGAGTTGCTAAGGTTATAAATGGTACAGTCCTGCCCAACAACAGGGGACAGTATGCTAAGTAGTGTGACAGTGCCCTTGTCATGAGGAAAGGCCACATCAGAGGAAGGTTGTGAGGATGCTGGAGACTGGCACTAAGGGTGCAAATCTGGGAAGCCTTAATAAATTAATTGTGAGTAAATAGATACAAAGGGGTAGATTTATTAAAATGGTCTAATAGAAAAACTGTCTTATTTGCCTATATCAGCCAATCACAATGTAACTTTAATTTATCAGGATCAGAATAGAAAATGAAAGTAGTGCTGTGATTGGTTTCCTATGGGCAACTAAGACAGTCTTGCTTTTAGACTATTTTAATAAATCTGCTCCAAAGAGTCTGTGAGCCAGATAGAAGAAGTACAGTGGAGAAAAAAGTATTTAGCCAGCCACCAATTGTGCAAGTTCTCCCACTTAAAAAGATGAGAGAGGCCTGTAATTGTCATCATAGGTAGACCTCAACTATGAGAGACAAAATGAGAAAACAAATCCAGAAAATCATATTGTCTGATTTTTAAAGAATTTATTTGCAAATTATGGTGGAAAATAAGTATTTGGTCAATAACAAAAGTTCATCTCAATACTTTGTTATATATCCTTTGTTGGCAGTGACAGAGGTCAAATGTTTTCTGTAAGTGTTCACAAGGTTGGCACACACTGTTGCTGGTATGTTGGCCAATTCCTCCATGCAGATCTCCTCTAGAGCAGTGATGTTTTGGGGCTGTCGCTGGGCAACACAGACTTTCAACTCCCTCCAAAGGTTTTCTATGGGGTTGAGATCTGGAGACTGGCTAGGCCACTCCAGGACCTTGAAATGCTTCTTATGAAGCCACTCCTTCGTTGCTCTGGCAGCGTGCTTGGGATCATTGCCATGCTGAAAGACCCAGCCACGTTTCATCTTCAATGCCCTTGCTGATGGAAGGAGGTTTGCACTCAAAATCTCACGATACATAGCCCCATTCATTCTTTTATGTACACGGATCAGTCGTCCTGGTCCCTTTACAGAGAAACAGCCCTAAAGCATGATGTTGCCACCCCCATGCTTCACAGTAGGTATGGTGTTCTTTGGATGCAACTCAGTATTCACTCTCCTCCAAACACGACGAGTTGTGTTTCTACCAAGCAGTTCTACTTTGGTTTCATCTGACCATATGACATTCTCCCAATAATCTTCTGGAACATCCAAATTCATCCAACACGTCTGGCACTGCAGGATCTGAGTCCCTGGCGGTGTAATGTGTTACTGACGGTAGCCTTTGTTATGTTAGTCACAGCTTTCTGCAGGTCATTCACTAGGTCCCCCGCTGTGGTTCTGGGATTTTTGCTCACCATTCTTGTGATCATTTTGACCCCACGGGGTGAGATCTTGCGTGGAGCCCCTGATCGAGGGAGATTATCAATGGTCTTGTATGCCTTCCATTTTCTAATTATTGCTCCCACAGTTGATTTCTTCACACCAAGCTGCTTGCCTATTGCAGATTCAGTCTTCCCAGCCTGGTGCAGGTCTACAATTTTGTTTCTGGTGTCCTTCCACAGCTCTTTGGTCTTCACCATAGTGGAGTTTGGAGTGTGACTGTTTGAGGTTGTGGACAGGTGTCTTTTATACTGATAACAATGTCAAACAGGAGCCATTACTACAGGTAATGAGTGGAGGACAGAGGAGCCTCTTAAAGAAGAAGTTACAGGTCTGTGAGAGCCAGAAATCTTGCTTGTTTGTAGGTGACCAAATACTTATTTTCCACCATAATTTGCAAATAAATTCTTAAAAAATCAGACAATGTGATTTTCTAGATATGTTTTCTCATTTTGTCTCTGATAGTTGAGGTCTACCTATGATGTCAATTACAGGCCTCTCTCATCTTTTTAAGCAGGAGAACTTGCACAATTGGTGGCTGACTAAATACTTTTTTTCCCCACTGTAGGCTCCATGAATAGAGACATAAGAGAAAAATACAAAGACCTTGAGCTGAGAGGCAAAGCAGGTCTAAGCAAATGGAATCATGGAGTTGTCGGTTATAAAAACCCTTTCATCAGCGAAAGATTGTAAATGACTGTACCACTTACCACACTGTAAGCACCCCTATTATCAGCTAACTGTCAGACTATACTGTTATACGTCTACGTTTCTCAGTAAACGTGACTGTATCTTGCTTCACTTGACTGTATTTGCACCATGTTATCTTCAACTTTCATGCAACCACCAATATCAGCATATCACATTAGGGGCAAATAGTACATTAATGGGTGCTTTATTATTGATGTACATGCACTGCTTGAATACCATGATGGATACACTTTTTTAGTCCAACTAATCCAATGCATCCCATTGGGATTTAAAGGGGGTCATTAGGTTTTTGTCAATGGAACAGTATTCTTGACATACAACATAAAAGTGAAGCTGATCTAAGCTATAGCTTGAAGACAAATGTCAGATAGGAATTTTATGTCAATAATTCTGCTATTTACAGTCCCCTTATAAAACTATTGGATTTGACTCTAATACTGTATAAGAACAGCTGAAAATGGTAGAATTGGAAGAGGGATAAGAGCGAGGTGCTCCATATAATGATGGATATCCATGCAGTTCAAGAAAGATGTATAGTCCAATGTCTGCATCATAGCAGGCAATTCTAATTATGTACCTGAGGTAGTACGGTCCATGCCACATCTCTATGTTTACAGTAGCTAAGTATTAGGTACTCATCAATGTCAGTCATGAATTAGCACCCACCAATAATGGAATAAGAGGGAGTTTGCAACAAATGAAACAATAACCAAAAATAAAAAACAAGCTCACAAATCATGTAACAGTATGTTCACTAACCACTTCAACTGCAAGAGTTCTTTGGGTTCAACAAAGTTTAACTTGACACTTAAGTTTAACTGTGCCACAGTTTTGTTAACTTATCTTAAGTTTTTAATGACTTTTCAAAGGATTTTGTTAACGCTGCAAAAATACAAGGTTAACTCTAGTACATCCATATCGTAACCTCATTAAGCCCCTCCCAGTATCTTAAGAGTATCTAAAAAAATATTAAGGCTCTCTGATTTGAAGGACAAACCCAAGTTATGGTTCTCACAGTCCCAAATCTAGTAGAGACTAAGGTGAGACAAAAGATTCCCCACAGGTAGAAGTAAAGAATGGCCCTTACTCAGTCAACCAGTCTTACCTTATACAAATTATCCCAAAACAATCTCTGATGGTCTGACATATAGATGCTGGCAAAATACCAATGAATCACATGTCTCCTTGCTCAATCATGTCTCCACCAAATCCATTTGCATTATGAGGAAGAACGTCTCCAGAAACAGTCTAAACAGGGGCATGACCAGATCAAACCAGGTTTAAAGGATACTTTTATATTCCTTGGCTGTGTATTCAGTTTTAAATTTTCTAATATCTGGATGTTACATGAACCCTTCCTTTTTAAATAGAAAATTGTCAGAGAGTCAGCTGTGAAAATGAACCTAATAAGTTTTATGGCCTTTCCTTTACCTGTCCATAGCATTGAAAAGGTGATTGCTCCACAAAAAGAAGAGTTTCACATGAAAATACGTAAAGTTGTAGAAAAGCCATAAAGGTAGTTTTCAGCCACAATAGCAATGTTTGATGTTTGTTTAGCTATGGATTGTCCACATAGAAGAGTGGGTTAGAAGGTCATTTGTATCAGCAATGAAGAATGAAAATAGGTTAAATATATCACTGAGACATCTTCCATTCACACAACATAGAATGTTTTACTGTTTTATTGCTGGAGAGCAGAGACTGAAACTCACTGTATAAAAGACCAATAAAAAACATAGACATATTTACATATTTACAAGCCATTAAAGGCAAGAGTGATGCGATTGAGAACCTTACCCTCACCATAACAATGTAATAAAACATGGAATGTGACAGTTCTGTAGAGACACAACAAACATCTTTATAGAATATTTCATTTGTGCATTTGTAATACATAAATACTCTATTACATATGGAGATTGCACTCTTTCACGCTAAAAAAGTCACATTATATATCCTAACTTTATTTGCTTAAATTTACTGTATAATGTTAAGAGAAGGTTATTTACTAATATAACTTAATGACTTCCATACCAGATGCTTTACCCCGCTTCCAGACCAGGCACATTTTTAAGTTTTTTGTATGTGCGGTTTTGAGAGCTATAACATTTTTATCATTTGCGTTATTCAACTAATTTCTGCGTCTTTTTTCGGTGACACATAGGGCTTTATTTTTGTGTTGTTTTCATTTTTGCATGTGTTTTCATTTTTTTTTTATATCTGGGAAAATATAAACAAAAGAGGAGGGAAAACGTGCTTTTCACTTTTCTTTTTTTTATTTAATAAATAAAAAATGTTTTAAAATAGTTTTTCCTCTCTGTTACGGTAATTTTTATTTTGTGTGGTGTTGTCGGGGGTGGGGCTATTACCTTTAATAAGGGCATGTTAATAGACCTTTGTCGACATCTGATCACTTTTTTTTTTTTTTTTGGGGGGGAGGCTGATTTCCCCTGTAACTGGGGCTGGTACATTTAGCCTCAGTTGCAGGAGTAATGCAGCCTTCTGCACGTTACTTGCACCTTACTACAGAGCTGATCTGGGTCCTGTAGGACCCAGCAGCTCTTGCAGACTCTGCACCCAGGGGAACACATGACAGCTGGGTCAGAGGGTGGCCGCAAGATGGCGGCGCCCATATTGCTGTATACACAGTGATCGGGAAGGCAGGGAAGGTAATAAACCTTCACTGTCTTCTCTCTGAGAGCTCAGGCTGAAGTTACAGCCGGCTCCCAGATCGTGCAGCTACTGAGTTCTGCTTGGACGTACCGGTACGTCCTTGCAGAAATAGACAACCAACACTTGGACGTATATACTTTATGGGCAGTACGGAAGTGGTTAAAATGTTAAATAACCATAGAAAGCACATACATTTTTTTTGCTTGACAGACTTCAAAGTGGCAATGAAATGCATAAGTAATCCAAAATACCTTTCATTAACAGAGAAGATGAATTATCACATTTTATGTTTCCCAATTATCTGGTTTTCAGCAAATGCACTATAGTGCAGGGACATTACTTGTAGAATTTTTGACTTATTCATCTACCTTCAGAAACTGTGTACTGTGTAAGACTATAGACCTTGCACTAAATCAAATCACACATAATTCCCTGTGACTTAGTTCTCAGTATTTTTAAAATCTGATTCAATGGCAAAAGTATTACAAAACATTTGCCACAAAACACCAAGTACCCTAACAATTGTAGAGATGTTGCCTAAATTTGCTTAAAGAAGGTTATTTACTAACATACTCCTAGGGCTAAATAACCATAACAACCAGAGAGATATTTGCTTTCATTGACTGATCACTGCTGGGCAACTACAGAAATTGCTGATTGGTTGCTATGGTAGTAAAACAGTTTAGATTATATTGTTTCCGTGTTTAACAAATACTACAAAGGATCCTATAGAGAAACACCTGAAAAAATGCCATACCTAGAGCATGTGTTAAAAAAAATGGACCCCAAAAAATATGTATCAATTTAGGAAAAATAGCAAAAAAATATGGTTTATTTCCCTATTGCCTTACAGCTACCATCTGTAGTACTTTATTAATACTTGAAATAATGCTGCCTTTTTCTCCTGTGTGAAAACACCCTAGGACTATAGCCCTTGGGGTAAATCTACTCACAATCACACATATCTCCCTACGATTGTACAGTAATTATTAGTTCCTTATATTAAATAAACTTTACGTAATTGCTAGCGAAACTTCAATAATACTATACATCCATACATACAGCACATTTTTAGCAGTGCATTTGGTAACACTCCATGATGTTATAGGTTGTAGGCAACAAAACAGGATTTCATTCTATCAAATTTGACATTGGAAACAGCAATTTCTTTAATTATCTTCACACGCTTCAAAGTAGTGGTAAAATGTACTGCGTGATATCAATGATAAAGCCATTACTGTGAATTGATGAAAAAACTGCTTTGCTATGATAATATTTCATAAGATCTTATATTGCTCTTTTCTAATATTGAATATCATTTTATACTTAAAGGTGTTTTGCCATAAAAAGTATTTATCCTCTATACACAGAATAAAGTATAAATACCTGATCAGTGGGGGTGTGACCACTGAGACCCCCACTGATCCAGAGAATGGGGAGTCCTTTTCAGCCAGGCTGAATGTGGCCGTGACTGGTGGTGAACATCACTCTCATTCACTTCAATGGGAGCGTTGGAGATAGCCAAATGAATTGGAGCGATATCCACCACCAGTCATGCCCACATTTTGCCTGGTTTTGACAGGCTGAATATGCAGCAGGGTAAAGGACCTCCCATTCTTCCCTCATTGCATAACCCCTTTAAAGAGTTTCAAGAAAAAACTAAATGTTGAAATAAAAAATAGTAACCAAACCAAATGTATTATAATCAAAACAGAAAAATAAATAATCCCATTTTTATTGTTTTCCCGTCTTTAGAAATGGATGATTAGGTACAGCTCACATATGTACAAAATAGATATAGAAGAATCTGCTACAACATTTACATGTAGGTACCTGGTGGAATGCACCAAAATGATGGAAGATCTTGCTTTCCATTTCAATGAATACAAATAAGGTGTATTTTAAAAAACACTTTATCTTGTACTCCAGTCACTGTAAGGTGCACTATTTTATTTACATTTCTGCTATGTCTAAACTGCAAAATGTATGATACAGGAACCTTGCTGGATCAATATATCCATACGGTAACAGTTCCTTCTTCCCACATAATGTTACTTATCTGTACTATGAGACCATACCATTTTCCCTTTTTCTTTCTTGCTATATATGTTTGATTTAGATTCTTCCCTGTATGTAGTAGTTAGCTATGTAAGGTAATTAAAATACAGTGGGTACGGAAAGTATTCAGACCCCTTTAAATTTTTCACTCTTTGTTTCATTGCAGCCATTTGCTAAAAGCAAAAAAGTTCATTTTATTTCTCATTAATGTACACTCAGCACCCCATCTTGACAGAAAAAAAAACAGAAATGAAGATATTTTTGCAAATTTATTAAAAAGGAAAAACTGAAATATCACATGGTCATAAGTATTCAGACCCTTTGCTCAGTATTGAGTAGAAGCCCCCTTTTGAGCTAGTACAGCCATGAGTCTTCTTGGGAATGATGCAACAAGTTTTTCACATCTGGATTTGGGGATCCTCTGCCATTCTTCCTTGCAGATTCTCTCCAGTTCCGTCAGGTTCGATGGTGAACGTTAGTGGACAGCCATTTTCAGGTCTCTCCAGAGATGCTCAATTGGGTTGAGGTCAGGGCTCTGGCTGGGCCAGTCAAGAATGGTCACAGAGTTGTTTCAAAGCCACTCCTTTGTTATTTTAGCTGTGTGCTTAGGGTCATTGTCTTGTTGGAAGGTGAACCTTCGGCCCAGTCTGAGGTCCAAAGCACTCTGGAAGAGGTTTTCTTCCAGGATATCTCTATACTTGGCCGCATTCATCTTTCCTTCAATTGCAACCAGTCGTCCTGTCCCTGCAGCTGAAAAACACCCCATAGCATGATGCTGCCACCACCATGTTTCACTGTTGGGATTGTATAGGGCAGGTGATGAGCAGTGCCTGGTTTTCTCCACACATACCGCTTAGAATTAACGCCAAAATGTTCAATCTTCGTCTCATCAGACCATTGAATCTAATTTCTCATAGTCTGGGGGTCCTTCATGTGTTTTTTGGCAAACTCTATGCAGTCTTTCATATGTCTTGCACTGAGGAGAGGCTTTCTTCGGGCCACTCTGCCATAAAGCCCCGACTGGTGGAGGGTTGCAGCGATAGTTGACTTTGTGGCACTTTCTCCCATCTCCCTACTGCATCTCTGTAGTTTGGCTGGACGGCCAGGTCTAGGAAGAGTTCTGGTCTTCCCAACTTCTTCCATTATGGATTATGGAGGCCACTGTGCTCTTAGGAACCTTGAGTGCTGCAGAAATTCTTTTGTAACCTTGGCCAGATCTGTGCCTTGCCACAATTCTGTCTCTGAGCTCCTTGGACATTTCCTTTGACCTCATGATTCTCATTTGCTCTGACATGCACTGTGAGCTGTGAGGTCTTATATAGACAGGTGTGTGCCTTTCCTAATCAAGTCCAATAAGTTTAATTAAACACAACTGGACTCCAATGAAAGAGTAGAACCATCTCAAGGAGGATCAGAAGGAATTGGACAGCATGTGAGTTAAATATGAGTGTCAAAGCAAAGGGTCTGAATACTTATGAGCATGTGATATTTCAGTTTTTCTTTTTTAATAAATTTGCAAAAATATCTTCATTTCTGTTTTTTTTCTGTCAAGATGGGGTGCTGAGTGTACATTAATGAGAAATAAAATGAACTTTTTTGCTTTTAGCAAATGGCTGCAATGAAACAAAAAGTGAAAAATTTAAAGGGGTCTGAATACTTTTCGTACCCACTGTATGTTATTGCTGATGTTTTCACTATGTCTAATACCTGGACCCATGTCTATGTTGTGTTTCTGCAAAACACTGCAGACCAGAGCTTGAAGCTACTGGGCCCCTATGCATAATCTGTAATAGAGGCCCCTATCTACCGTAGATCATTTAAAATACTGTTATACTTTATGTGGAAGAAGGACATTTGGGACATCCATGAACCAAAAGCAATTGCTACCATGGTGGCTTAGGGGTTAGCACTGTAGCCTTGCGGTGCTGGATTCCTAAGAATTCGATCAAGGACAACATCTTGCAAGGAGTTTGTATGTTCTCCCCGCGTTTGCGTGGGTTTCCTCCCATACTCCAAAGACATACTGCTAGGGAAATGTACATTGTGAGCCCTATATGGGACAGTGACTGATAATGTCTATAAAAAGCAAAATAAATAAAAAATAAATAAAATAAATACCACTGCACCGCCCATGGCTACATCCCTGTCTATGACCTCTCACCCAGCCAGTACACTGATGAGATGTAATAACCCCAAAACAGCTGTCTGTGGATGGGATCCTCTTTTTTTTTGGAAGAGTTTTTCTGGATTGGCTTTATTTCAAGATAATGCCTCTAGAGTTTAGGAAAACCAGGCAATGATCTATAGAGTGCTACCTTCCTTAAGGTGGTGCTACAGCAAGTTCCCCTTTTACCTTTTTCCATCTGTAATGGGGCCCCTACCTACCTACCAGAATAGTGGTATATTTTATGGGGCAGAAAGATGTTTGGGGGCCCCCACAAGGCCCAGTAGCGACTGCTACTGCTACAACTCTATAGGTATGCTCCTGCAGCGGAGCTCATAATATTATATACTTGCCAGGACCTTAGACTGTGAGGATGATGTCACCACAGGTCCTGAAATCTGCACCAACAACTACTGATAACACTGGGGAAGGTATTACAGGCATGGTGACCTGACTGTGAGAGGGGGTGAAACTATGGGCAGTATGTCAAGGGGGGGGGGAAGGCTATAGGGAGATTATGTGAGAGGTAGAGAAGGAACAGGGAGGTATTTTCACAGGAAAGGTAGGACAGCAGAACAGGGGGACAGGACTTTAATAAATCTGTTACTTGGTAGTTTTCAATAGTATCTACAGGCAGCAGAGAGAGGCCTTCTGTTTACACAGCAATCCATGCTGGAAAAAAAAGAGGTCACACTGTAATCATGTGACTTATTGAAAAAGATGAAAGCATAGTGGAAAGATACTGTGAGCAGACAGCTATTACTATTGACTGGATGGTTATTTCAGACAATATGATAACTCGAGAAATCACCGGAGTGTCCCTCTAAGGTGGCCATACATATTAGACTTTAGCGTAGCTAGCGGGGGGGGGCAGAGGGGCGGCGACGGCCCCGGGCCCAGTGAGAAGGTGGGGGCCCACTAACGGTATCAAAAGATTTCTATCTACATCAGCTGCTTAGCGCTACACATCCTAGACTGGTTCCTCACTCCCTGGCTGAGGAAGACATATTAACCGAGTGAGGAACCAGCCCAAGATGTGTAGCGCTGAGCAGCGCACGTTGCTGACTTTTACAGCGCTTACTTATCCTGCTTACCGCTTACTGGCTGACTGAGGTTGAGCAGGGAACGATACCTGCAACTGATTAGAGCAGAGCGTTGGCACGTGACGCGCAGCGCGCCGAAACTCCGCCCCCTGGTCCCTGCCTGTGTTCTATGTGCTAACAGATACTGCAGAAAGTAGTAACAGGTCATTCTGCAGGGTGTACTCCACATCAGGGTCCTTCTAGGCCAAGCTGCAGTTTCAAAAGTGGTCAGTACTAAGTTTAATAGGCTGTATTTGTGTGATCTTAACAGTGTCCCTTTTCAGCACTTTTAAAAGAGTTGTTTAGTTTTGAAGATATTTGATACTGATGACCTCACCATAGGAGAGGTCATCAGTATCAGATAGGTCAGGTGACAGTGAATCCCAAAACTGAACCCTACAGTCAGAGGCGTAGCTAGTGGGGGGGGGAGGGGGCGGCTGCCCCGGGCCCACTGAATCTTCGGGGGCCCACCCCGGGGCCGCCATTAATACATCCTTTATTTCTAACTAGATCGGTGTCTGCAGATCTAGTTAAAAGGCTTCCTGGTGCTTAACTGTCTTGTAAACCGCGAGCCAATGCAGGCTTACGGTTTACAAGACGCCGAGACCACAGACGGATGTCCGCTTCTCAGCACGGGCGGCGCGATGACGTCACAATATCGCGCCGCCCGCACTCAGACACAGACGTCCTGTGCGTGGACAGGGAGGAAGCGCCGGCGGCTCCATTCATCATCATCTCAAGTAGGTGAGTGACTTTTTTTTGTGGGTATATTAATATATATAAGGGGTGGTTAGGAGGGGGAAATATAACTATAAGGGAGGATTCATTAGGGGGCATTATGACGATGGGGGGGTCCTTTGTATAAGGGTTATTGGGGGGTATTATTAATACAAGGGGGAGGTTAGTTATATAAGGAGCCATTAGGGGGCATCATTTATATTAGGAGGCATTATGAACATAAGGGGGTGGTCATTGATATAAGGGGTCATTAGGGGTGCATTATTTATGTCAGGGGGAATCAGGGGCATAATATGAGGGTCAATTTAATTTAATGAAAGTGGCACTTGGGCTTTATTAAGACTAAGGCCCCACGTAGCGGGCTGCAGGAAAAACCATGGCGGTAACATTGTGGTTTTTCCCGCAGAACTTTTCACAGAAGGTCCGCAGAGGTTTCCTCTGTGGACTTTCTGTTTTCACTACACCTATATGGAAACCGCCAGAGTTTCTGTAGGTATAATTGACATGCTGCGATTTCCAAAACCGCAACGTTTTTGGAAATCGCAGTGTGTCTGCTGCACATATTTTTCCGCAATGTGTGGATGGGATTTGCTAGAATGCCACGTTTTTTTTCTGTGGATTTTCGCCACAAGGGGCCCCCATCCCATCCCATCCCATCCCCACTTTGCAGTAGAATATGCGCAGCAGAAACGCTGCGATTTCCAAAACAGTTGTAGTTTTGGAAATCGCAGCATGTCAATTATACCTACTGAAATGCCGGCGGTTTCCCTATAGATATAATTGAAGCAGAAAGTCTGCAGAGGAAACCTCTGTGAACTTTCTGTGGAAAGTGCTGCAGGAAAAACCGCGATGCATCTCTGCCGCGTTTTTTCCCACAGCTGTTTTTTGCTGCGGGACACCACGTGGGGCCTTGGCCTTAAGGAGTTTTCCATCTCATTTTTATTGATGGTCTATCCTCAGAATAAAACATCAATAAGAGATAAGTGACTCCTCACTGATCAGCTGTATGAAGGGGCTATGGCGCCTGTTTATATCACACGCTGTCTGTTTATAGTGTCCGTGTGATGTAATTACAGCCTTGTCACATAGACGTGTATAGGACGAGGCTGTAGTTACATTACATGGTCGCTATGAAAAGAATGACACTATGTAAATAGAGAAGGGGTCACGGCGCCTACACAGGTACCACGGTTCATTCAAACAGCTGATCCTGGGGGTCCCGGGTATTGGAACCCCAATAATTTTTTTTCCCATGTTTTTTTTTTTTCCCTTTTCAATTAGGAAATACCTGGGACATTATTAATAAGAGGCACTATTTAAAGGGGGTGCACAGGGAAGTTATTAATTTAAAGATGCACTTGGGGGTATTATTCATTATAGGGGGTTATATTATATATTTTATAATTGGGGGTAGCAGCAGGATGGGGGCTTTGTGTAGGTGAGGATAATGTGGGTCAGGTGCCTGGAAAAGTGAGGAGCCAAAGATGTCTGTGTTGCAAACTTTACAGAGACTGGAAGAAGTGGTCATAGCCATTCGGATGAAAGAGATGGGGAATGTGAACGATTAGTCAGAGACGGCACCGGTAAGTCACAAAATGTTACTGTCCTGTATTCACCTAAATTGTCTGCAGAGCCCTGTGTAGAGCTGCTATATACTACTATACGCTTACCGTATACTGATAGTATCAGTATACAAACATGTCCAAGTTGGGGGCCCACTTGGACATGTTCGCCCCCCTGTGCTGAACCCCTAGCTACGCCTCTGGACTTTAGTTGTCTGAAAAGGCCAATTGATTAAAAAAATACTGTCTATGACTGTTTATGATGGCCACTTTTGTCTGCACTTGGCATAATGCGCCAAAGTTGACAAAGCATTTACTAATTTACACAATTTTTCTTTTTCTAAATGACCTCTCCTGACCAGTTTAGCGGTTTGTACAAACAATCCCTTCTAAGCATTCGGCCGTATAATGGCCAATTTTATGTAATATATATGGCTAACCTATGGCAGTTTAACTGCACATCTATGAATGTGACGACCTTACAGTGTTTAATCAATGGAATTAAATAAAATAAAGTACCATGTGAATAATAAAAGCACAAACAACAAAACTAATATAATAATAATAATATATCTAAAGTGTAGATGCTGAATATACTGTATGATATACATAAAATCCTCTTCGAGGATTGTGACTTAATGATTATGTGAATAAATCTGAAGAGACTGTGACCTGAGCGCACCCTTAAGGGCTACAATATGCTATAGCATGTATCCCCTTGTGAATTTATTGAATAATAACCCTTTCCTAGAAATAATTGCATTGTAAAAGATTCTCTTAAATGCTATCTCCAAAATCAGCTTTGCATGATAATTGGCAGATCATTTTTTTCCTGGTATATAATTGGATGGAGAGATTACACAGATATATCTATTATGTTTATTAATTGATATTCAAATCTATTCAATACAACTTAGATTGAGGCTGTAAAAGGTGAATGAAATCATTTTCACAAGGTTACATATTTTCTGAACTTACAAAATAACACATTGGATGTTTTAATGTCAATTTAACAATGTATTTACAGTTTGCAAAAGGACAAACTTGACAGCAGACATCAAGCATTTCTTGTAGTTATTGAGCAGAACTCATGTTTATCTTGGTTTTTTAGTTTGATGACCCCTGCAAGATTTGTTTTGCGAATAATTGTGATATTCTGCAATTTCTCTGGGCTTACAATTATTATACTCTGGGTTCCGAAGAGGAAAACCCCAAATATTTTGGGTTCAATCGAACCCAAAAATTTAGAAAAATTCTGTTACAACAAATTTTCGGTTTGCCTGAACCTGACATTTTTTTGGGTTTGCCACCTGATAATCACTATTATACTCTGGTTTGCTTTTCTCTACTTGGGATTTGATTTTAATATATCTGTTATCTTGGTACAAATATCCTAATACATTTTCTAAAATGACCAAGAATGTAAACCTCATATAGACAACCTAAGCAATTGATCTGGGTTTCAGAAAAAGGGAGTGCCAACTAAGTATAAGCTCTGTCTAGAATAATAGTTCTGGCTATAACAACACCTGTAATATAATCCTGAGCTATTTGCAATTCCTAGTCATATGAAATGGAGTGTAATGTTAATATGATATAACCTAGTGCCAATGTTCAGTATAGCATTCACTATATCACTGATATAAATTATCTCTGGCTGCAAATAGATGCCATTGTGAAGCTATACATTCCTCCTAAGACATTGGTTGGAGAAAACAAAGACCTTATTCTCTAAAGAATCATATATAAGTGAAGACAACTAAAACATAACTTTTAATAGTGATATTAAAACATAAAAGGTGTATGGTCAACCAGTGTCAAAAACCTAGGTTCTAGGATCTATAAATAAATCAATGGACCTGGAATAGTTGTTTATAAAACGTATACGACTATGGGAATACCAAACAAGTCCAGGATTACTAATAATCAAGCTCAAATAGCATCCAGACAACGTTTGTGGTTTTATTGTACTTTCCCAAAGAAGTCGCTAGGTGAGTATCTAGACTCCATTGTATGGGCGGATAACACTCTAGAAATTTCACTTAATCTCCACCACTAAATAAATCAGTCTGGCGGTATGGGAAAGTACAGAGCTATAGGTCATATCACAGCCCATATAACTCATCAACAATCTTAATGTATTGCACCTTAGTAGTATCCCTCCCCCAACTAAAGGGCTAGTGCATACAATTTAGTAGGGTACAGGCACATAGACCACCACTAAAATCATCCACATCCTCACCAGCATAGTTTCAATATTTAGGCTGGAGTGGATCAGTGATATGACCTGTGCCAGATCCTAGACCGTTCAGTAGAAAGAAACAGTAAACAGATACTGCCTAGTGAACGCCACATCAAGGACTGTTCACATATAAAGACTCCCTCCCTCCCTAGCTTCCTGTCTCGGCGCTCAGTGATGGCCACACCAAGCACGGAGACAGGGAGCTAACATGGAGTGAATACATTAGACAGTGAACGCTCCAACTCCCTGTCCAAACCTTTCTTTCTCTGCCTGCTGCTGTATAATAGCTTTCCCTGATGAAGCTCTGTCTAAGCTGAAATGCGTTCACTAAGCAGTATCTGTTTAATGCTTATGTTTCTACTAAGTGGTTTTTGACACTGGTTGACCATACACCTTTTATGTTTTAATATCACTATTAAAAGTTATATTTTAGTTGTCTTCACTTATATATGATTCTTGATTTAATTTCTGAAGCAACATACCTGCAAAACTTTCTATCATTTGACCTTATTCTCTGACACATGTATTGCCTTCATCTTACTGTAATGTTTTGTAATTACATTACTCTTTGGACTTTCCCATTTTAGTATCTTTAGACATGAGAAAGCCTAATGGTGGTCAGACACCTGCTTAAGCCAATACATATCCGGGCCCGTCTGAAGTTTGCTAGACAGCATTTGGATGTTCCAGAAGAGTATTGGGAGAATGTCATATGGTCAGATGAAACCAAAGTAGATCTGTTTGGTAGAAACACATCTCGTCGTGTTTGGAGGAGAGTGAATGCTGAGTTGCATCCAAAGAACCCCATACCTACTGTGAAGCATGGGGGTGGCAACATCATGCTTTGGGGCTGTATCTCTGCAAAGGGATCAGGACGACTGATCCGTGTACATGAAAGAATGAATGGGGCCATGTATCGTGAGATTTTGAGTGCAAATCTCCTTCCATCAGCAAAGGCATTGAAGATGAAACGTGGCTGGGTCTTTCAGCATTACAATGATCCCAAGCACACCGTCAGGGCAATGAAGGAGTGACTTCGTAAGAAGCATTTCAAGGTCCTGGAGTGGCCTAGCCAGTCTCCAGATCTCAACCCCATAGAAAACCTTTGGAGGGAGTTGAAAGTCCCTGTTGCCCAGCGACAGCCCCAAAACATCACTGCTCTAGAGGAGATCTGCATGGAGGAATGGGCCAACATACCAGCAACAGTGTGTGCCAACCTTGTGAACACTTACAGAAAACATTTGACCTCTGTCATTGCTAACAAAGGATATATAACAAAGTATTGAGATGAACTTTTGTTATTGACCAAATACTTATTTTCCACCATAATTTGCAAATGAATTCTTTAAAAATTAGACAATGTGATTTTCTGGATATGTTTTCTCCTTTTGTCTCTCATAGTTGAGGTCTACCTATGATGTCAATTACAGGCCGGCCTCATCTTTTTAAGTGGGGGAACTTGCACAACTGGTGGTTGACTAAATACTTTTTATCCCCACTGTAACCTACCTGGATAATGGATACTTTGGGTTCCTATGGCTTGAAGTCGGTGCCTTTGATGTAGACTCAATGGGCAAAGCAGATGTGAGTAGAAATCAATTTTCTGTAGCAAAAACAGGAGAAGAAATTCATAGTCAACCAGTCAAAAGGTCTGGACATGCAACCAGTATCATAATCCAAGCAGAAAAGGGCAATGCATGTGACAATGCCAGGGGCAGTCCAAGCCAATACAAGGCAAAACATGGGACACTAATGAAACTAACAGATCAATTGCTCAGGAAAGAAGCAGAGGGGGAGGGATCCTTAAATAGCCTGAATTCAGTACTGAAGGAGTGGTTGCCATATGCAGGCTAGGCTAATCTGAGTGTGCAGATGTACAGTATGTAAGGGACAGCTAAGGTGTATGACCACCTTTACAGTGACGGGACGTGTTTTGTTAGAATATTAGTGGGGTCCCCAAGAATCTGGACAACCTTCAATCAGAATCATAGACAAAAAAAATACGAATAAACCTTCCAGTTTCAGCAAAAAAAATGTTACTGCTTGTATAATGAAAAGTTACGCAATTTTCCAATACTTTTTGTGTCAATTCCTCACAGTTTTCAAGATCTCTGCTTGCTGTGATTAACTGCTTACTTCCATGGTCATGTGATGGACACAAAGGTGCAGAGCTCTACAGTCATGGCCAAAAGTTTTGAGAATGACACAAATATGATATTTTCACATGATCTGCTGCCCTCTGGTTTTTATGTGTGTTTGTCAGATGTTTTTATCACATACAGAAATAGAATTGCATTCATATTATGAGTAACAGAAGCTTATATTGACAGTTAGAATGAGTTAATGCAGCAAGTCAATATTTGCAGTGTTGACCCTTCTTCTTCAGGACCTCTGCAATTCTCCCTGGCATGCTCTCAATCAACTTCTGGACCAAATCCTGACTGATAGCAGTCCATTCTTGCAGAATCAATGCTTTAATTTTGTCTGAATTTGTTGGTTTTTGTTTGTCCACCCGTCTCTTGATGATTGACCACAAGTTCTCAATGGGATTAAGATCTGGGGAGTTTCCAGGCCATGAACCCAAAATCTCTATGTTTTGTTCCCTGAGCCATTTAGTTATCATGTTTGCTTTATGGCAAGGTGCTCCATCATGCTGGAAAAGGCATTGTTGAGCGCCAAACTGCTCTTGGACGGTTGGGAGAAGTTGCTCTTGGAGGACATTCTGGTACCATTCTTTATTCATGGCTGTGTTTTTAGGCAAGACTGTGAGAGAGCCGATTCCCTTGGCTGAGAAGCAACCCCACACATGAATGGTTTCAGGATGCTTTACAGTTGGCATAAGACAAGACTGGTGGTAGCGCTCACCTCTTCTTCTCCGAATAAGCTGTTTTCCAGATGTTCCAAACAATCGAAAAGGGGATTAATCAGAGAAAATGACTTTACCCCAGTCCTCAGCAGTCCACTCCCTGTACCTTTTGCAGAATATCAGTCTGTCCCTGATGTTTTTTCTGGAGAGAAGTGGCTTCTTTGCTGCCCTCCTTGAGACCAGGCCTTGCTCCAAGAGTCTCCGCCTCACAGTGCGTGCAGATGCACTCACACCTGCCTGCTGCCATTCCTCAGCAAGCTCTGCACTGCTGGTAGCCCGATCCCGCAGCTGAAACACTTTTAAGAGATGGTCCTGCCGCTTGCTGGTCTTTCTTGGGCGCCCTGGAGCCTTTTTGGCACCAATGGAACCTCTCTCCTTGAAGTTCTTGATGATGCGATAGATTGTTGACTGAGGTGCAATCTTTCTAGCTGCAATACTCTTCCCAGTTAGGCCATTTTTGTGCAGTGCAATGATGACTGCACGTGTTTCTTTAGAGATAACCATGGTTAACAGAAGAGAAACAATGATGGCAAGCACCAGCCTCCTTTTAAAGTGTCCAGTGGTGTCATTCTTACTTAATCATGACAGATTGATCTCCAGCCCTGTCCTCATCAACACCCACACCTGTGTTAATGGAGCAATCACTGAAACGATGTTAAGTGGTCCTTTTAAGGCAGGGCTGCAATGATGTTGAAATGTGTTTTGGGGGATAAAGTTCATTTTCTAGGCAAATATTGACTTTGCAAGTAATTGCTGCTAAGCTGATCACTCTTTATAACATTCTGGAGTATATGCAAATTGCCATTAGAGAAACTGAAGCAGTAGACTTTGTAAAAATTAATATTTGTATCATTCTCAAAACTTTTGGCCATGACTGTAATTACTATGCTGTGACTGTAACGAGCTGTTTACCTGTGTTGTCATATCTTGACCAAGGTCTGATTTTATCCACTAGAAGTAAGCAGAATGAATCATGGAAAGCAGAGATCTACATATCATGAGGAATTGATACAAAAAACTATATTGGAACATTATATCATATAGATCATATGGAGGTCCTGTACAGGAATGGCCACAGCAGGCTCTACCTGCTTAGGAAGCTGAGAGCCTTTGGAATCCGGGGGGCACTTCTTAGGACTTTCTTCAACTCGGTAGTGGCATCAGCCATCTTCTTTGGAGTGGCCTGCTGGGGGAGCAGTATATCAACCAGAGACAGAAATCAACTTGACAAGCTGATTAGAAGGGGAGCCCACTGGACCCAGTGCAGGTGGTGAGTGACAAAAGGATACTGTCCGTGGTGAGCTCCATGCAGAAGAAGAAGTCCCATCCCATGCATGAGACTGTGATCACGCTGGGCAGTACTGTCAGTGACCGACTGCTCCACCCTAAGTGTGAGAAGGAGCGCTATCGGAAGTCTTTCCTCCCCACCTCGGTTAGGCTGTACAACCAACACCGACCTAAGCAGTGATCAATACACACAGAGAACTGAAATGTCTTTCTGCCTGTTAAATCCCCCCCCCCCCCTCCTCTGCTACGTCCTATCTGTCTGTCTACTATAAATGTAATGCCCCTTACCTTGGAACATTCCTGTACATGTTGTATTTGTATTTGAATCTGCTTATCTTTGCTGCTGTAACACACTGAATTTCCCCATTGTGGGACTATTAAAGGACTATTATTATTATTATTATTATATAAGTTTTCATTATACAAACAATAACATTTATTTTCTGTAACTGGACAAGGTCACAAATACAGTAACTAGTTATCAAAAATTCTGCATATAGTCTGAGGCCTTACTAAGTCCCTGGGCTGCACTTTACCCTGTATGCTTTACAATTCTAGGGTTGACAGTGTCAAAAGGAGTTCCTTCCCTTTGTCCATGCTGTGATCAATATTGAAAAACAGTGGGCTGTTGATATAGAGGGAGGCTGCCCATGAAATTTCTATATTCCTATATTTGTGGTACAGAAAGTTGTTAAGTGGGACTGTGGGACTTATGCACCTAGGAATGGATTACTGGGACCCACACAACTAAAATACAGATGTTTTACTAGGTAGAAAGCAACTCTATCTGTGTCTTTAGTAAACGTTATTATTGCATTTACAGTAGATGTCTGTGTCACACGTTACATAGAAGTCAAGGAGCATCAGTATGAGTGATTGCCATATGCTACATATCATTTATGATTGCATGTACCACTGATATACTGTTTTGGAGAGAACATTGAAAGCTGTAGGCTGTAGTTATGGGTGCAAATGTTTCTATTCAGTCTTGTGATATTCAGTTATGCATCTGGTAATCTTATTCTCATATGTACGTAACTACATCTGTAGCAACAGCTATGGGTCACAGGGACTGAGGAACTTATTTAGGTGCAGAGACACTGCTCGTTTTTGTCATGGAAACTCAATGGTAGATTTCTGCTATTTATCCCTATGTAGGATTGTCTTTGTGCAGAAGCAATGTGACACTACTGTCCAATCTCCAAGTCAAATTAGACGCTGGGTCTTGACACACAAGGGAGTAAAAGTACTTCCTGTACTGCCCTCATGCTCTCATAGGGTACTCTTTGGTAGTGTACTATTGATGAGAGATCGTTGACTGCTAGACATGCCCTACAATGAACTTGAAGACATTTTGCCCAGTTCTTATACTTTGAGAGAGGACTCATCAATGGACTGAGAAAAGCATGATGGTCATTTAAACAAAATTCCCACCCTTCTGCTCATTTATGGGAGAAGCTTTGGCAGTCTACGAATATGCAGGATTTACAGGCTACAACATCTGTGTAGAATTATGCTGCAGGATACCACATGGAATGTGTATGCTTCCTTGTCTGAAATGTCATATGAGTGCCTAACCAGTAAAACAAGACACATGCGCAGTATCTTCTTGGCCGCACATTAACAGGCTTCAGCAGTGACCCCGAGATGGGGGGGGGGGTGACGTCACCCAAACTTTTTGAAAATTTGTTGCTGAATCCGGTTCAGTACGAACTGGTTCACTAATCTCTATGATTTTCATGTGCCCTGATGAGCACATATGAACCAGAATTCATTGAATAGGACAACCCCATTAAATGATCTAATGGAACCTACCCCCCTTGAACTGTGTGCCATCCACCATTCCATTTGGCCTCTTGTTAGAACTAGGTGCAAATGCATGATAATATAATGAATCTGCTCAGTTAATCCTGAAAACAGAGAGAGAGGAAATACAGTGAACAGCTAGCCATCAACTATATTACTGACATGGCAGGAAAACTCATACCAGATCTCCTTTCTATCCTGTCAAAGTTTCTTGAAACGATATAATATGTCTTGATGATAAATGAATAAACTCCACTAGATAGACATGAATTATTGAGATAACATTAACTTCATACCCAAGTGGAATCCAAAATCCTTTAAAAGCTTTCATTAGGTGCTTTGTGTCTACAACAATAAACCCTGGATAATACTGTTATAAACTTAAAGGAGAGCGAAAGCCAAAATGTGTTTTATATGCTGTGCTAAAGAGCATAATGCATTGTCTCAGCTTCCCATGCTTATCAGATTGATCTGTGTGCTCAGGAATTCGCAGACAGCCATGCTACTCAACAGAATTAGCCCCATAATCAGAAGTCATTCCATTTCAGGATTTCAGTACAGCATTTCTGGAACTAAATAAATGTCCTTCCTATTGATAATCAGCTGGAGGAAAATCTGTTGTTGCCATGGATATCGTCTCACTAAAATAATTGCAGGACTCATAGAAAGAACCTTTGGAACCTGATACTTACATATATGCTGTATTTATATACAGTATACTATATATACAGTATGTACTGTGTGTTAGCATACTGTGTTCTGCTATCACAACTTCTACCATAAAAGATATTTTAATCTGTACATTGAATTGAACAGCTATTGTAGCATTTTGCTAATGGTCACAATACAATACCCTGAAAGTTCCCATCTCAATAGTTTCATAATTACAGCTATTGCATTCCTTAATAAAGCACAAAATATTTTTCTGTTACATTTCTGATATATTTCAGATGAAATAATATTCTAAGTTTCTGTTTCCATAAATGTTTTTTGTAATGAGGCTGATTTACTAATACTGTCTAAGGCTAAGGCCCCACATTGTGGAGAACCAACTTATTTTTCTTGCAGATTTTGCTGCGATTTTTGAGCTAAAGCCAGGAGTATATTGAGCAGAATTAAGAAGTATAAATGCTTCCTATTTAGTTTCCATTCCTTTTGTATACACTGCTGGCTTTGGCTCAAACAAATGCAGCAAAATCTGCAACAAAAAAGCTGCTTTCCACAATGTGGGACCTTAGCCTAAAAGTTAGACTAGACAGTCTTAAAATTCCCCAGATTTATTAAAATCTGTCACATCATTAGGCTAGGGCCGTGATGGCGAACCTATGGCACGCGTGCCAGAGAGGGCACGCAGAGCCCTCTCAGTTGGCACGCGCGCCATCGCCATGATCGCTCACTAACGGGGAATCCGGTACAGGATTCCCTATTAGTGAGCGATCGCGTCTTTCGGCTGAGCTGTCAGTGTAGGCCGCGGTCCGGACTGCGGCCTACACTGACTGCTGATCGTAACCTCTGTCCCGACGCAGGCGTGATGACGTCATTCATCAGCGCACGCGAGCGGGAGGAGGAGGATGTTCTTCGTGGGACTGCAGCTCTTCATGGGACTAGGTAAGCAATATAAACTACTGTGTAGGGGCCTACTGTGAAGCATATGCTGCTGTGTGGGGCCCCACTGTGAAGCATATGCTACTGTGTGGGGCCCCACTGTGAAGCATCTAATACTGTGTGGGGCCCCACTGTGGAGCATATGCTACTGTGTGGGGCCCCACTGTGGAGCATATGCTACTGTGTGGGGCCCCACTGTGAAGCATAAACTATATGTGTGGGGTCCCACTGTGAAGCATATGCTGCTGTGGGGCCCCACTGTGAAGCATCTAATACTGTGTGGGGCCCCACTGTAAAGCTTATACTACTGTGTGGGGCCCCACTGTAAAGCATATGCTACTGTGTGGGGCCCCACTGTGAAGCATAAACTACTGTGTGGGGCCCACTGTGAAGCATATAATACTGTCTGGGGGTCATTCTGGAGCATATAGTACTATCTGGGGGCCACTTCAGATCGAATTGTACTATGTGGGGGCCCTTCACAATTTATATCACACAGTATCTGTTTTATAGCAAACGTGATATTATTACAGGCTGTAATAACATTGCACGGTCACTATAAAACAGATCCTGGTTAATTTAAGGTTAAATTGCCGTGTTGGCACTTTGCGATAAATTAGTGGGTTTTGGGTTGCAGTTTGGGCACTCGGTCTCTAAAAGGTTCGCCATCACTGGGCTAGGGCTACATGGCAACCAAAGATCGACATATCTCCCTGCAATTCCTTCACTAGTTAACTGAATGGAGTTGCATCGTGACCCCACGGGTGCTGCAACTGTAACTTCTAGGCGCAAAAAGATTGAGAACTGCTGGATTTTTTTTTTGAGACTAGAAGGCACAGTCCCAGCACCCTGGGGGTCGAAACACGACTCCATTCACTTATATTAGTGAAGGAGTCCCAGGGTGACACGGGGACCTTTAGTTGGGCCAGAGTCTTAGATTGTCTAGTCTAATTTTAGACCTTCTATTAGTTGGCATAGATTACTCCAGAAAAATGGGCCAAAATGTTGCCACATGTTTGTTGCAATTTAGATCTTGCCACGCACTTTTCTCTGTCTAACACTCTTGATAAATGTGGCATAAGGCATGTTAGACAGTTGTTTTGTGTACATTATGCCATAATTCTGGCACGTTTTGCTTTGTAAATATCCCCATATGTATTTAAAAGGCTTGAGGACAACATCTTTTAGAATAAGCAGCATTGTCATCAAATGGTATCAAATCCTAATTCTCAAATGTGCACTTACTATGAACATTAAGACCCATAACAACTGGTAATGTGTGCTTTACTGCATATAATAATCTGTGCCTCTGTGTATCCTAGTGGTAGCGTGAGTTGCAGCGCCATGTGATATCCTTATTTGTTTATCTAGCTGAAGTATCAGTGCACAGCCACTATACAGGACATGTGTAGTACACAGACTGAATAGTACACAGTACATAGTACACAGACTGAATACACCTCCAAACAGCTGATCATATGGGGATGACTGTCAGCTCCCACCGAACAGTTATTTATGGCTGATACTAACGATAGGCCATAAATAAAGAAATCATGGACAACACCTTTAAGCATAGTCCTTGTTTTGTGTTTTTTACCCGTTGCCATGATGCTGTTATCGTGTGCCTCCTGATAATGTTTGGAAGAACTGATAATCTATCCAGCAAGCACACAGAAAGGCTCAGGACAGGCTGAAACACATTATTCCCACTGTAAACAACATACAAATAAAAGTTGAGAAGCATCTACAGTAGTACTACACTTGCCAACATTTGTTGGCAGTTTTCCAGGAGAGGCAGAATGTTAAAGACAGCCACCCCTGTGAGACAACACCCATCTTGGGGGCATGTCACATCCCTTTTCTGTGAAGTATGCAAAAATGTGCCAGCCACGCCCTGGTGATCTGATCGGTACATACCATGCTCATGTCACATAGAGAATAATAGGGTGCTGCTCAGATCCAAGAGCTTTGCCAGCTCTTCTGAGAGTCCAGGAGGTCTCCCCTTATTTTGGGAGCCTCCTACACATTCTGGAAGAGTAGGCAAGTATGAGTACTACACGAGCGCTGATCTTTCCTTCTACATACTCCTGGGGTTGCAATCTTTAGTCGCATGTAGCACAATACAGAAGACTGCTGACAGAAACTTTCTTACATAATTAAATAAGGAGCACCAGGGGCCTAATCTCTCGGGAAGCTGCTGGGACCTACATATTTCCCTAGATGTTTCTAGTGAAATGATGCCAACAACATAAGCTATATTCACTATTGTAGGATGGGTACTTTAGCCCACTAGATATAACTGTCTGTCATATCCAGTCATTGCAGAGTTGCAGTACTTGGCCATCTACTTCCGGCTCTGTGCTCTGTAAAGTATACAGACTGGGTGCACCTATACACAGCTGATCTGTCCACGGGTCAGATATGTATGGCCAATTCTAAGGATAGGCCATAAATTTAAAAAAATCCTGGATTGCCCCTATAAGCATGGTCTTTGCTTTAAGTGTTGTCATGACAATGCGACATGTGCTATTAAAGGGATTGTATGATGAACAGAATCACTGTCTATATGTGTTATATGGGCATATGAAGTTGGTAGAAGTGGATCCCTTCATATGTGAGCCAGAATGGAGAGGTGTTCTATGGCCATTCTTCTGTTGCACAAGAAGTTTCTGGCCAGAGAAGGATTTTCCTTTTAGTAGGACTGCCAGGAGCTGACAGCTGATCACTACAGTGGCTACAACACGAGATTGAAGAAGTAATATAATGGTTTTAGCTCAGGCAAAATTATTTTCTAAATCTCGTCCTTGAAGGGATTTCCAAATGAATAATCATTGTCACCATAGCCACATGTTTAAGTGTTTTATTAAAGATAATGTAAAGAATGAAGAATATTTATTAGATTCCTAGATATAATTTTATCATGTGGGACAAGTACAATGAGCATTAAAATGCAATTCACGTGTCTGTCTCACTATAACACCCATTTCTCACACCAGAGATTGGCCCTTCTTTTGGACATGAGTTGCTGGGAAAGCTTCTTTATACTTTCTCTAGTCAGCACCTCACAGTCCTCTCCACTGTCTTCATTGTCAGTCTTCCCCTGTTCCCCTGGTGACGGTAGTTTGATACGCAAGTTACTTGACGGAAGATTGCATTCAATGGTATCTAAAATCTCCTCATCCTCCAGCTCTCTGTAGATTTTCTCAATGTCTTGTTCTTTTAAGTGCTTTTGGAGGCTCTGCAGTTTCTGGCCAAGGATGACTAAGAGATCCAAAACTTGCGGGTCTAGGGAAAGATTCTGTACTGAAAAATTGTTCTCAGGTACCTTAATATTCTCGAGTCTTTTTTCTAAGCGCTTCACTTCAGATATTGCTTTATCTAGGACTTTAGCAGTTTTCT
The DNA here is from genome assembly GCA_947044405.1 of Leptodactylus fallax. Lineage (NCBI taxonomy): Eukaryota > Metazoa > Chordata > Amphibia > Anura > Leptodactylidae > Leptodactylus > Leptodactylus fallax. The sequence goes on along the minus strand of CAMRHE010000018.1, from coordinate 10,800,037 downwards.
CATTCTCCATCTTACACTTGTCCTGCTTTTTGGATTCTAGCTGCAGTTGAGTTTGGAGATCTTCCAAAGCCTTTAGTTCTTTGGACAACTGGTCTTGTACTTGTGATTGTTTCGAGTACTTTTGTTCCTGTTGAACATTATCCACATTTTCCTGTTTGTCTTTTAATTCAGTCTATCATGGAAAGACAAATCTCTAATAAATATTAAATACAGAAAAAGCATAAATAATAGAAAATTTGCTCCAAACTTACCAAAGCTGTTTCAGCCTCTAACTTTTTTTTCTCCAGGTATTTGCGTGTTTCCACTTGCTTGGTGAAACGTTGCAGCACTTCACATTTATCAATTGTGCATGTAGCCTCCTTGATCACTTCTAGAGCTTCTTCATAGGTACAAATCCTTTCTTCTTCCTCTTGTGAAAGAAAAATCTCATAGCTGTAAATAGCTGGATGTTCAAGGGTAACTACACTTTTGGCTTGTTGCTTCTGATAATGACGTCTCTCAATGGCCTGATGAGTCAAATGACGCAGGTTCTGGTCTTTGTTACTTCGTTTGGATCGATATTCCTTCTTCAGGTGTCGATATTCTGCCCAGGCTTTATTCCGTGATATTACCACATTCTGCTTCATGGTTTTTAGATCTTTTAACTCATTTTTGAACAAGAGGATTTCAGCCTCTGTTTGTTGAATCTGTGGTTGAAATGTTGGCATTTCTTCCTGAATAAGGTTGGTAATTTTGCTATACACACTGCTGATGTGTTCAACATCCTGTAATTTTAGTCGTGCTTCCTCTAGTTTATTTTCTAGAAGGTACTGAATATTTTCGTCTTGGTTGGTTTTATTATTTTGCCTAAAAGTAGCATTGTGTTTGAGCAGTGATTCCAGCTCCTCAAGGCGTTTTATACGGACTTGTGCCTGGTGACCTAGGGCATTATGGTGCTTGATGTTGTCATGTAGCTTACTCTCCTTGAGCTGGAGAAAAACTTGCCCACACTTTGCTTCCCTGTCTGCTTGTCTCTGCTTTTCCTGAGCTAATTCTTGGCCCAATTTCTTGTTCTCCTGTTGAAGAAGCTTTATTGCCTCCTGATTTTCCTTGATGGTGTGGCTAGTACTCTCTTGGTATGCATTATGATCATATTCTAGCAGCTGCATCTTTTGCTGTAATGCCACCATTTGGTCTTGAATTGATGACTTTATTCCATGAAAAGATGGCGTTTTAGACATTACTGACTTAGCATCTGCCCTAGATCTTTGGTTACCATTCACCATCCTGCTCCACTCTTTACAAGTTCTGATCTTCTGAGTGCTGGTGGCAGAAGGGTAATCTATTCTAGCAATGTCTGTTCAGAGCATTAAAAAGTGTATTGCGCCTTCACATGTGGTCAGAAACTAGCTGTTTTCTTAATGTTCTAAGAAGGAGCAGCTGTTAATACTGCTTTATGATGTCACAAACATTGCCAAGCCCAGCACCTATAGTATGTCACATGCAGCCCCACCCCTATTTATGATGTCATTGGAAGAACTCCACTTCTACACTGAAACACCAGAAGTAGCTCTGACTACACACTAACATGGGGCTTCACCCGTATAGTAATATCACATGATATTCATTTTTCAACAGAAAGATACAAATAAATTCAGCAGAATATCAAATAAAAGCTGTTCTGCTTTTAGACACTTGCATAAATCTGCCAGATTTAATTTCTGTGTTTCGAGAAAATCAGTTTTTGCTACCTAGTAGACGTTTCACTAACAATATCTCATGTACATACATAAATACATACAGTACACTGTATATGTTTACTTAAAAGTATCAATAAAGTTGGCATTAAGTAAAAATAAAGACAATTTTAAAATGAAACCTTCAAAGTCTGAGGGGAAAATGTAATATATGTTGCACTTGCAACTTTCCAGAAAGGGGGCATAGTGTGGACAGGACTACAAGCCTCTTCAGATTTATAATTAGTTACGTCAGTTTACTGGCATAAATGATGCCTGAATTCTATGCCAGTCATAAACTAGCATAGGTTTCAGTGCAGGCACCGGGCGGCATACTAAACTCTGGTCTTGTTAATCCCTACCCCCTAAAAGCAGAGGTAGCTGAAAACAATTATATGATTGTCATATAATATTACAGCTTATTTTACCTCAGATTGATAAAAACGTATGTCTGGAAAAGAAGTATTGTATGCTTTTCATTTTGTAAGTGTACTTTTAATAATTGCTGCATTTGTTAGGTAAAATGCTTTGTTACACAGCTTTACCCAAGGCTATCCGTTATATTGATTTGATTTCTTTTAAACCTAAACAGATGTCAGGAGGAGATATCAGCTACTGCCTCCCTTATTGATGTCACCATTAAACTACACATCAGTGGCGTAACTATCGCCGTAGCAGCCGTAGAGACTGCTATGAGGTCCGTGACCTTAGGGGCCCCTGCAGTTTTTTTTTTTTTTTTTTTATATATATAGGCCATTACCTGCTGGGGTTACTCTAGCAGGTAACGGCCTATATTAAAAAATAAATAAATTAATTAAAAAAAAAGGGCCCTATTTTCTTATCGCTCTCCATTTCTATACATGGCCACCTCTGAAAGGGACCTGTGTGTCCCATATAACATTGCGAGGTTCACCTTGCAGTTCCGTTCAGGCTGAATATGTCCGAATTGAAATTGCTATTATTATACTGTGGGGTTTCTATAATGTGGGGTTTGTTTAATTATTGGTGGCCCAGGGGAGGTGATGAAACATAAAAACTAGTGTTAGGGTCCATTCAGATCACGTTTTTTACATCAGTTTAACAGATGCAAAAAATGGATGAAAAAATGGATGCAAACAGATGACCATCCGTTTCCATAGACATCAATGTTAAAAAAAAAAAGGAACCGTTGTTGTCCGCTTTTTTGGATGGACATGAAAGTATGGTATACTACGTTTTTGTGTCCTTCAAAAAAAATGGACAGCAACGGATCCTTTTTTTTTTTTTTTTTTAACATTGATGTCTATGAAAATGGATGGTCATCTGTTTGCATCCATTTGCATCCGTTTTTAATCCATTTTTTTTTACATCCGTTAAACTGATAGAAAAAAACGTGATGTGAATGGTCCCTAACTTACCTCTCCTGGGCTCCAACGTGACTCCCTTCTGTCTTCGGGCTTCTTTAGTGGGTCAGGATGGTGCCACAAAACATAATAACACCACCATAAACCATGTCTGTTATGTCATTGAAGAAGGCCGAAAACGGCAATATTTGCTACGAACACCGTAGGGGCTACTGTGGGACATTATACTGTATGGAGGCCGCTATGGGACATTATACTATGTGGAAGGGCCGCTATGGGACATTATACTGTGTGGAGCGGCTGCTATGGGACATTATACTGTGTGAAGGGGCCACTTGTGTGGAGGGGCCGCTATGGTACATTATTGTATGGGATTGCTAATGGAGCGATTCCCCAGTAGCTGCTGGAACCCTGTGGGGAGAGGCACAACAAGACAGTGAACCCTAAGCAGAACCCCCCCCCACACTGTCCGTGGCTACTTGCCTGATCTGTCCTAGGTGACAGCCAGCAACTGGTCGATGATCCCTTCTTAATATAGGTGACAACACAGAACACAGAAAGGACAAACAACAACAAAAGGGAGGTCAGCTAGGTAAGGGTTCGGTAACAGTCGAGAAAAGCAGTACATAATCAAAATCCAAGAGAATAGTCAAAGTCAAAGCCAGAGGTCAGGAATAGGAATACAGGTAACAAAACAGCAAGGAGTAATAGCCAGTACGTACGAGGCAATAGCAAGCGCCAATGTGAATGTGAGCAAACAATAAATACAAGAAAGAACCCGCCCCAGACTTGATGGGACAATAAGCTGTCAATCACACAGGTAAGGCTAAAATTTACTATTAGTGGAGCAGAGGGCAACCAAGGTGAAGGAGATGGATGTGGCAGAAAATCAATTAAGGAGGTGAGGGAATAGGACAGTGTTCAGACAATACAATAAAATACCCAAAACAAAGAATCATAGCCGGACCCGTTCCCTGCACCGCAGAAAGCGGCCGGATTGCACAGAAGTTCGACCGGTGCGGACGTAACAATTATAATACGTGAAACATTTCACTGTGTGCAGGGGCCACTATGCGACATTATACTGTGTGGTGGGACCACTATAGGACATTATACTGTGTGTAGGGGCTACTGTGAGACATTAAACTGTGTGGAGTGGCTGCTATGGGACATTATACTGTGTGCAGAGGCCGCCATGGGACATAATACTGTGTGGAGGAACCGCTCTCAGACATTATATTGTGTGGAGGGGCCGCTATGAGATATTATACTGTAAATGTGTGTAAATGAGGCATAATACTGTGTGAGGGCCAGAAAGGGGGCACTATGCTATATGGGGTGGGGGTGCTCAAGTTAAAAGTTTGCTATGGGGCCCAGTCTTTGCTATTTACGCACCTGCTGCACATCTCAATATAAAGGAATCCCTTTGACACAGAGAATAGATAACATGTTATGAGTATTGCCCACAAACTTCACACAGTCTGTCTGTGATGTGGGAGGATAGGTTGTCTGACCCAGACAGTCAGAGACAGACACAAAAATTCAGGTGTAAACAGGTTTTACCCTGTGCGTTTATTTTACAAAAACAGCAAAACAAAATAAGCCTTAACTTTCAGGCAAAACAGTAACAAAAACCTGCTCGTCTGAGCTACTAACTAACACAGAAAACGCCCTAACTATACGTGTGGCTTGCTCCAGCCACACGGTTAACAAACAGGGAAAAAACAGTAGCAGCAGTTCACACCAGCGTCTCACCAATTTTCACAGTGTTATGACAGAACCTGGCTCCTCCTTTCTCCCCCAGGAACTGCTCAGCAGTGAGAACTGGCCAACCTTTTTTACCCTAATGAGGTCCAGCTTCCACTTGTGGTTGAAGGCTCCTCCCTAGTAGGAGAGGAAGAGGTTAACAAAAGACAGCCTTCTCCCAGCTTAAGGTTTTACCTGATCTACCACACATAAGTAAGGAATCTGGGAGATATATAGCAACCTTCCAGAATCTTACCTGTCACCTTCTCACAGTGGATACAGGGTGTTATCAGTGCTCCTGCCTGTTACTATACTGGCCAGTTGTCAGGAACATCTTCAGAACCATACATGAAAAACGCTAAACTTTCAGTCAACACAACCAGTAAGTAACTTGTATTACGTAGCTCCCTTGTCTTCAGCAGCACACCTGTGGGGAGAGAGATTCCCTTTCCTCCCACACATAGTCTCACAGTAGTCTACTTGGCAACCATTGCTAGCTTTTCCTGCAGAGAGGCTAGAATCAAACAGAGTGACTAATACATTAACGTCTATTAGCAGCAGTAACATGAAAAGTCTCCATCTCAACAGTGCAGACAGTGTAACTCCTGACATCACAGGACACAGTCAGTAACACACTTTGTCTCTATCAAAAAGTCTATAGAAAATAAACAACTTACAAGCAAAGGCAATGTAGCAAAGTGCGAATACCTCATAGTCATCTTGCTGAATGAAGCTCCACTCACATCACCGACAACTCAGTCTCTTTATTAGCTGACTCCTGCCGCCTACCCTGTTCTCTATGCTAATGAAAGATGGCGCCCTCCACTTGTGCCTCTACACCGGTTATCTGCTTCACCACTCATCTACCAGTTAGCACCTTACTCCAGGCTCTGTCATTCCTAGCATGCTGTCTCACAGATCTGCAAAGGGTTGTCCCTCTCCATATCATCAAGCACCACAGAGCATATCTTGTCTTGTTCTCACCTGCTCCATGACTGAACTATTTCAATAATTACATTTATTGCCACAAAACGGGGCACTCACTTTTTATCACTCACTGAACACATGACCTTGGTTGTGCCTGTAAAAGGATAATTAACGTTACTCATCCTTTCCAGACAAAACTGTTGAGGTTGACCTGTGACACTCTGCCAGAGAAAAAGTCTAATAGACTGTCACTATTAGGCTTGGTTCACACAACCAGAATTAATGGCCAAGTACTGTCTATGAACCATGCTCTACTTTTTAAAAGATTGAAAACACATCCTCATTTTCTCCTGTTGACGTTCAATGGGAGGGTCAGGTATGTGATAAAAAGGGATGCCACACAAGGCGCCGACTTGGCTATGAAAAACACGACCAAGAATCGTGTTCTGGTATAGTTCACTGCTATACAGTAATGCAGGGAATTATACTAGCAATTGTACAACCTAGTGTTCAAATCTCATCCACAAGACTAAGTAATAATGTTCAAAGAAAAAAAACATCAACAGTGTTTTTGAAAACAAAGTGAAGAAAAAAACACATAAATAGACCTTTTTCCATTTAATTTTTTTTTTACTGTTGAAAAATGTAATGCATATTTGATATTGACACATCCGACAACCAACCCATACTATGAAAATAATGCATATTTATCCTGCATGTTGAATGCTGTAAAAATAAAGAAGACAGAATCGCTGGGCTTTTTTTGGTCACAGTGCTTCCAAAAGAATTAAATAAAATGTAACCAGTCACAGGCTTGGTTCCCAAGTTGACCAATAAATCGTGACTCACTTGTTCTCTACAGTATCTTGCAGTCCCTGGTCAAATTGCTATTTACCCAGAACTTTGTTCTGTCCTTTAATCCCTTCCAGCTCTGCGCCGTACTCTTACGTCGCATTGAGCGTATACTTAATGCTCAGCATCGTAATAGTACGTTGCTGTAATGTCGTGGGCACATTGCACTGGGAATTTGAGATCCCAGCTTAAAGTGCCCTTGTGGGACATGTAAAAAGTAAAAAAAAAAAACTACACACACATAGTTTAAAATACACAAATAAATAAAAAAACTATAAAAAGTAAAAAAAAAACACAAAAAAAAAGCACCATTATATTTAACCCCTTAACAACCTTGGATGTACTATTACATTCTGAGCGCTAGGTGCTTCGAGCACCAGGGCGTAATACTACACCCGAGGCCAGCATTGGGACAGGGTGTTAGCTGTAACTGACAGCTAACACCCTGCCCCATAACCTCTGGTCAGAGCTGAGCTCCGATCAGAGGTTTTAACCCCTTGGATGCTGCGCTCAAACATGACCGCGGCATCCAAGGGCTTCCGCCATGTTTCCGCCCCTCCCCGGCACCCCCTGCGGCGAGATGGGGGGGGTGCCGATATCTATAATCTGCAGCCCAGGGTCTGGCCAGTAGCTGGTTGATCCTGCCGGGACCTCCGGAAGTCAGACTATGCGTCTTCATAGACTGACTTCCTCTATAGACTGCAAGACATGTGTATGCTCATGTCTTGCAGTCTATAGTACTGAGCCAGTGATCAAAAAGGAACACATGAAAAAGTAAAAAAAAATGAAAAAAAAAAAATAGTGTGTGAAAAAAATTAAAAGAATAAAGCCCCAAAATTCCCATTTCCTATATAAAATGAATTATATAAAAAAAACTAAAAATTAATAAAAACAATACATATTTGGTATTGCCGCATCCTTAACAACCTGTACAATAAAACTGAAACAATATTTAACGTACATGGTGAATGTCGGGAAAAAAAAAATGGAAAAAAAAAACATTGGAAGTAATGATTTTTCGCCATCACACCTTACAAAATATGCCATAAAAAGTGATCAAAAAGTCATAGGTACACCAAAACTGCACCAATGAAAAGCACAGGTTGTCCCGCAAAAAGTAAGTCCTCAATCAACTCTGTAAACCATAACATAAAAATGTTAGCATCTCAGAAGATAGTGATGCAAAAATAATTGATTTATGTCCCCAAATGGGTTTTGTTCTGCAAAATTAGTATTGCATAAAAAAACAATATAAATGAGGTATCGCCGTAATCATACCAAACCCCAGAATAAAGGTAACATGTTACTTATGCTGTACGCTGCATGGCGAAAAATTTAAAAGGTAAAACGTAATGCCAAAATTGATGGGGTTTTTTTTAAATCCAACAAGAAAGAGTTAATAAAATTTATTTAATAAGTTGTAGGCACCCAAAAGTAATGTCATTACAAAATACATCTTATACCGCAAACAACAAGCTCTCATATGGCCACATCACCAGAAAAATAAAGATAATATAGCTTGCACAATGTGAAGACAAAAACCCCCAAAATAGCCAAATCATTAGAACATAACTGGCTGTGTCAGGAAGGGAATGATATACGCTGTGCAAGCATATATCAGGGTACACCCCAGATTTAGACCTTACGAGGGATAATAAACCAGAAGTGACCCCGCCCCCCCCCCCCAATAATAGGAGCTACTGGGGAAATAGTAGGGAATTAAGTGTACCCAATGCACTCCGCACAGCTTACATATTCACTTTTCCCCATCTGCTGTGCATTCACGTCTGGGATACTAATGCTCACTACACCCCTCGATAAATTCTTTGAGGGGTGCACTTTTCAAAATGGGGTCATTCCCTAGGTGATAGCACTTTACTGGTACCTTAAAGGTTCTGCAAACATGACATGGCGTCCAGATACCAAACATCTGAATCTGCGCTCCAAAAGCCACATAGCGCTCCTTCCCTTCTGTGCCCTGTTGTGTGCACAAACTGCAGTTTATACCCACATGTATGACATTGGTGTACCCAGGATAACATACTTAATGTCATATGTGGGTATAAACTGCTGTTCGGGCATAGCCGGGCACAGAAAGGAAGGAGTGCTATTTGGTATTTGGAGCACAGACTTGGACGGTTTGGTTTTTGGACGCCATTACACTTTTGCAGAGCTGAAACGCCAGAAAAGTGGAATCCTCTGACATGTCACCCCATTTTGGAAAATACACCCTGAAGGAATTTATTCAGGGGTACAGTGAGCATTTTTAACCCCCAAGTGTTGCTATAATTTATTATCCATAAATGAATGTATAATAAATGTCATACATGTGGGCATAAAGTGCCATTTGGGCACACAGCAGGGCGCAGATGTGAAGGAGCGCATATTTAGATTGTTGGTTTTTGGACATCATATCATGTTCGCAGAGACTCTACAATTGCCCCTACAAAATAGGGTCACTTCTTGGGGAATTCCAGTTTACTGGCACCTCTAGGGCTCTGCAAAAACAACATGGCGTCCAGAAAGTCCCTCTAAATCTGTACTCCAAAAGCTAAAAAAATACAGTGCTCCTTCCATTTTGAGCCCTGCTGTGTGCCCAAGCAACAGTTTACACCCACATATATAAGTTTTTTGTCCCCGGGATAGCCCACTTAATAGTTTTAGGATTGCGTGTCTCTGATGCCACAAAGTGGCCGCAACGTATTAGGCACTGAAATTGGATATTTCTTTAAAAACTTTAATTTACACTTTGTACATTAATTTTTGGGAAACATTTTTAGGCAAAAAATGATAATACCCCTTGATGGCACCTGAAAACTATTCCAGCCACATCTGCCCTCCAAAAACCAAATAGCGCTCTTTCCATTCTGAGCCCCACCATGTTCCTATACAGCAGATTACAACCACATAAGGGGCATTTCTGTGTTCAGAAGAAATTGTGTAACAAACTGTAGTTTGTTTTTTCTTCTTTTTTTTCTTCTTTAACCACTTGTAAAAAATTTAAATATGTTGCTAAATGGATGTTTTATTGGAAAAAAAGTAATTTTTCATTTTTACGTACCAAAGTCAATAAAATCTGTGAAACAGCTGTGAGGTCAAAATGCTCACTATACACCTAGATAAATTCTATGAAGGGTGTAGTTTCCAAAATGGGGTCACTTTTTGGGAGTTTCCATTGTATTGGTACTTTAGGGGCTCTGCAAATGTGACACGGCACCCGAAAACTATTCCAGCAAAATCTGCCCTCCAAAAGCTAAATAGCGCTTTTTCCATTCTGAGCCCTGCCATGTACCCAAACAGCAGATTAGAACCACATATGAGGAATATCCGTGTTCAGGAGAAATTGTGTAAAAAACTTTGGGGTGCTTTTTCTCCTTTGTCCTCTTGAGAAAATGAAAAATTTGGTGCTAAATTGACGGTTTATTGGAAAAAAGTAATTTTTCATTTTAATGTCCCAATGTTAATAAAATCTGTGAAACAGCTGTAGCGTCAAAATGTTCACTATTCCTCTTGATATGTTCTGTGAGGGGTGTAGTTTCCAAAATGGGGTCACTTTTAGGGGGTTTGCACTGTATTGGTACTTTGGTGGGGGGGGGGGTGGTCTGCAAATACGACATGGCACCTGAAAATTATTCCAGCAAAATCTGCCCTCAAAAAGCAAAATAGCGCTCTTTCCATTCCGAGCCCTGCCATGTTCCCATACAGCAGATTACGACCACATATGGGGTATTGCCGTGTTCAGGAGCAATTGTTTAACAAACTGTGGGGAGCTTTTTCTCCTTTAATCCCTTGTGAAAATGAAAACTTTGGGCATAAAGTGACATCCCAATGTTAGTAAAATCTGTGAAATCGCTGTGGGGTCAAAATGCTCACTATAACCGTAATGAATTCTGTGAGGGGTGTAGTTTCCAAAATGGGGTCACTTTTTGGGGTTTTCCTTTGTATTGGTACTCTAGGGTCTTTGCAAATGAGACATAACACCTGAAAACTATTCCAGCAAAATCTGCTTTTCAAACGTCCAGTGTCGCTCCTTCCCTTCCAAACATCAGTTTATATCCACATGTGGGGTATTTCCGTGCTCGGGAGAAATTGCATAACAAACTGTGAGATGCATTTTCTCCTTTAACCCTTTGTGTTAATTTTAGTACTAAATTAAGGGATTAGTGGAAAAAAATTAAATGTCTAAATTTCACCTCCATATTGTTTTAATTCTTGCAAAATGCTTAAAGGATTAACAAACTTCCCAAAAGCTATTTTGAATTATTTGAGTGGTACAGTTTTGAAAATGGGGTGACTTATGGGGGGTTTTAATATATAGACCTTTATAATCCCTTTCAGAACTGAAGTGTTCCCTAAAAAATTAGTTTGGGAAATTTTCTTGAAAATCTGGAAAATCGCAGTTACACTTATAAGCTTTATAATGTCCAAAATAAATTACAGGACGATTAAAAGATGATGCCAATATAGCAGAGATATGATAGATAATATGTATTAATGTATTTGGGTGGTATGACTATCTGTCTGAAAAGCAGAGCATTTCACGTTTTGAAAATTGTGATTTTTTTTTTTCAAAATTTCCATCAAATTTCCTATTTGTTTTATAAATAAATACAAAAATATTCATTTAGTGTTACCACTAACATGAAGTACAATGTGTCACGAAAAAATAATCTCAAAATCTATTGTGTAAGTTAAAGAATATCAAAGTTATTGTCATATAAAGTGACACATGTCAGTTTTGAAAAACAAGGCCTGGTCCTTAACGCACTTTTGAGCTGGGTCCTTAAGGGGTTAAAAAATACATCATGTAAACAAAAATAAATAAATAAACAAACAAGTTAGGTATCCCCACTATCCAAAAAAAAGTGAACGCCATAAAAAAAAAAAAAAAATACCGCAATGCGCAAATTAACGTATTTTGGTCACTTTGCTTTTCCCAAAAAATAACAATAAAAAGTGATCAAAAAGTTGAACATACCAAACATTGGTACCAATAAAAAGTTCAACTTAACCCGCAAATAAAGATCCCTGACATATCTCCATTAACAGTACAGTAAAAAAGTTATAAGTGTCAGAATACGGTGACCCCAGCAAAATCGTTCATTTAAAAAAAAATGACGTTTTATTTGTAAAAGCAGTAAAATGTAATAAAAACCAATATAAATATGGTATTGCTGTAAATTGTAATGACCTGCCATACAAAGCTGCCATGTCATTTATAATGCATAGTGAACGCCGTAAAAACAAAATACAAAACAGTATGATAGAATTGTGTGTTATTTCACATGGAGCCCCAAAAAATGTAAATAAAAGCTAATCAAAACATTATATGTACCCCAAAATGGTGCTAAATGAAAGTACAATTCCTTATGTAAAGACATAGTTATGTCAACAGAAAAATAAAAAAAGTTATGAATTCTGGAAGACGGGGAGGGAAAATATGAAAAAAGTCACAGAGCATTAATGTACAAACTACCCTGAGTCCTTAAGGGGTTAATAGAAGTGGCATGAGTGTGGATGTTATATTTAGGGCCCCTTATGGCCAAGGCAGACACTGAAGCCTACTTTCAACTGTTTTCTGATCACCCTGACGGTTTTTATTTGTGGGGTGTTGCTAAAAAATAGTTACAATATGTAGCTTTCTACTTGCTCAAGACTGCTCAACAACCTTTTAAGACTCTTTGTGAAGGATACCCAAGTTTTTGATCTGTTTAGTGCTGTTACAGTAAGGGACATTTTCTGGATCAAATCATGACATAAGAGAAAAGCCAGTCAAGATATAGTATATAGCTATAGTGGACATTTCTCATAAATCAATCTGTGCAACTGTATAACCTAAGACATGGTGGTTAGGACTCATTCAGACATAAAACTCAGTGACTAGTAAATTGCTGCTCAGACTGTGAAGGAACTGTTGCTTTACCTATTGGTAAAAGAAAATAAGACATTGTCAAATGAAGGACATGCCTGAACAGAATGTAATCTTCTATGGAAATCAGACATATTTCAAAGAGAGACATCAAGTCAATAGATATTTAAGGTTAAAAACACTGATGGAACTTGGATTATTTCAGCTGAACATTAATGAAGCATTAGTTTTATTTGTAGAGTAGTGATTAAAGTGACATCATATTACAGCGCCCATCAGTCATATGTATAGCTATAAAAGAAAGAGTAAATGTGATTAATGACATCCATGATTATGTGACAAGTGAACACTACAAATTCAGCCCATGTGAAAAGAGCTGACATATAAAGATGAATCAAACTTACTGTATAAAAGCAGGCGTGAAAATGTCTGCCTGAAGTTCATGGAGGAAAATCATACACTTTCATGAGAATGAAAAATACCGTATTTAAATGTAAAAATTGTCCTTTCCCATCATTGGCGTATGTCAACTAGATAACACGTTATGCACATTGCCAGTGCCACGAGACACCTGTTAAAATCATTTAATTTAGTCAATGACATCTGCACATAATCCAAAATGCAATGAAATGCTGGAAGTAGAAGGATGCTGGTGACAGCTGTCTGAAATATGAAATAAAATGTAAAATTACATCTAGAATACATATTTTCTTAAAACAAGGTAACAATGTTCCCACTTAATTCATATGTGTTGTGCAAGTTCCTCCACCTTTCTTGTAAAAATATTAAAGAGGTTACTGTATAACATGAAGAATATTTATCCTCTAGCCATAGGTTTGTTTTGCATTCAGCCTGACTGCAACCGCCAGCTCAATGTAGGTGTGCCCTTGCTGGACAGGGCGCATCCATGCTCCCATTCACTATATTAAGAAGTGAATGGGAGCACAGATACATCCTGATCATCAGAAGCATGCCTACATCTTGCCTGCAGCTGCAGTCAGGCTGAATTGAGAATGGGGATAAAACTCCACCACTCTCATTATCAGTAGGGGTCTCAGAGTTCTGACCCCCACTGATCAGCTATTTATCCTCTATCCTCAATCTATGATCATTAGAGGTCTTATGCCGAGTATAACAGGCCAGAGTATACCCACAGTCCAGACTATACCTGGGGTTAAAGTGGCCTAGGCTAGAGTTTACTCTGGGTTATAAATAGGCCTAGGCCAATTCATACCCTCAGGCCATATTATACCCCCATCAGTAGCATTGAGTGATATACACAAGAATTACTTAATTTTTCAACATTTTATTGGGGATTCAGCTTTCCTGGTACATTAAGTGAGAAAGCTAACTGACTTAAATCTTAAAACTCTATACACATAGACTTTTATTACTTCAAACAGAAAAACTTGACTGTTCATAATATAATAAAAGTAATAACGTCTTGAAACTTCAAATTATAGAGGTGGCTTTACATGGGGTGATTATCGGCCAAATGTTTATGGGTCACCTGATCAGCGCATGACGTGTCATACACTGATCAGGTGACCTGGAAGACCCGTGGGGATAGGAGACTTCAAATTCAAAGCAAAGGAAATTCAAAAGCTTCATTCAGAGAAGCGAGAAATGGCAGCTGGCAGAGACATGGAGGAGGGACGGAGGAAGGCCAGGACATGAGTATGAGGGTGATGAGTATGTAATTTTTTTTTTTCCTCACCCATTTCATGTTAGTGATAAGTCACTTATCGCTCAATGCAAGGGACAACTATCCGGGACAACAAATCGCCAAATAGTCGTCCCGTTTATTGGGACCTTTACACTAGCAAGTCCTTGCTACAATATAAACATTTAAAGGCAAACACTGATAACAACATTAAAATGATGATGCTTATTTTCAAGATAAAGTGCATGTTCTGTTGTTGACTGCAGACTGAAGCTTGCAGGATATGTCAACCAATCCATAGAGTCTCCAACGTTTGTATAGTTGATGATATCGCAACTCGTTGTGGCTATGATCTCTGCATCAGTTGCCCAGACTCCATTGCGAGACATTCCAGAGATGTTCACATATTTATTCTCATTGTGGTTCAAGAAGTCCTGTAGTTTTTTTGTCAAGTCAGTTTTCATGTGGTGGATGACTCTGAGAAGGGAGTGATTGTTCTCTGTTCCTATCAGGATGTAGCTGATGGCCCAGAAGTAGCAGTTCCCATCACCTTTGGTTTTATATGTACACCGTGGTTGTCCATGGTCTCTTGTGCATCCATAGTGTACAAATCTATCAAATGTAAGGCCAAGAGTGGTGCTAAGATACTTCTTTCCTGAACTTGTTAGTGGGTTGAAAGTCTTAGTTTGCTTGTGTTTCTGTGTGGTAGAGTCACTGGGACAATCATCACGGGACTAGGGTGGTGGAGAAGTCTCCTCATCCTGGGAAATCTTAAGGTTGCTGGCGTGGGAGGTGTTGTTCAGTATTTTGCCTTATTGTTCATAAGTTTTATTCGGCCCTTGGTCAAGGATTCCACAATTAAGTATGGTCCAATCCAGCGTGGTTCCATCTTTGAACCCATGCGATGAATACGCGCTGATTCTTGATATAGATGATGGTACCAGCAGTGATTTCTTTGTTTTTGATGTGTCGGCGATCAAAGACATGCTTCTTATGTTTCTGGGCAGAGTGGATGTTGGTACTGATGGTTGAGTGGAGCTTTTTAGGAATGGTTGTCAGTGTATTTAGCACATCAGGGTTGGCATCATCTGAAATGGGCATGGGGTCCACAGTGTCATTGTCGCAGTGAGGGATTGAAGTCCATAGGAAGCTTGACCTTCTGTCCATACATGACCTCAAATGGAGTGCTCAAATAGAGTGGTTGATGCATGCACAGATGTGTGATAGGCAAACAGAACACCAGGGATGAACTGATCCCAGTTGTATCCTTGGCCATTGACAAGCTTACTAAGAGATTCTTTGAGAGTTCGATTGTCATGTTCCCGCTAGCCATTTGTTTGTAGGTGGTAGGCAGATCAAATGAATTGATATGTTTGAAAATGCTCCATCAGGTTGTCGATGATTGAGTTCGCAAACTCTTGTCCATAGTTGCTAATCAGAGTGTCCATACAGCCAAGGCGACAAATAACGGAGTACAAAAAAATTGCTACTGACTTGGCACTCTTATCTGGAACAGCTGTTGCTTCAGTCCACTTGGAGAAATGATCAGTGGCAGCAACTGTATATTTCTTGCCATTTTTATGATTTTCTGAAGAGGACTGATCATATCAATCCCAACTAAGCTCTATACTTTTCCAGGCACTGGTATACTCTTGAGTGGTAGAGCTCCCTTGCTGATTTTGGGATTTATGACAAAACATTTTTGACAGGCTTTGATATGTTGGTGAACATCGTTCTTCATTTCCTTCCAGTACTAATGGTCAGAGATTTTGGCTAACGTTTTATCTCTGCCAAAATGGCAACCAGAAATTGGGTTGTCATGACATGCCTTCAGGATATTAGGCAGTCGGCTTTTAATGAGATCCTCCTTTTCCCCATGGTAAAGAATCCCTCCGTCTGATTGATATAGCTTAGCTGTTTGAACTGGGACTTGGCATTTACTGGGGGTAGTTTTGTTGCGTTGCAATGTAGAATCTCAAAAGCTGGTCATACAGTTGGCCTTCCATAGTTGTCAAAATTGGAAAAAGTTTGGTGTCATGTTGTCAAAATTGGAAAAAGTTTGGTGTCTTGTTGTAAAAATTGGAAAAAGTTTGGTGTCATAGCAGAGAGAAAAAGTTGCAAAACATAACATTAACTATGCACTGATGGTACAGCACCATCTACTGTCAGTTCAGTGTAAGCACTGTACTGTATTTTACAACAAGAGGAAGCAGCTGTCTGAGTATGATAAAAAAAAAAAGATCTGCACACTTTTCAACAAATTAGAGACAGGGTGAGAAAACCAGCAAAGTGATAACGTTATGGCCTGGAAGGATATAGTCTGGCCTAGGTTATTTTACACCCCTGGGTATAGAGTTTATCCCCCCGGGGTGTACTGTGACCTAGGCCAGACTATACCTGAGTTCCACGTTAGCTGGGTATATTCTGGCCTGGAGGGGTATAGTTTGACCTAGGCTATTTTACACCTCGAGGTATAGTTTGGCCTAGGACAGTTAATCCCCGGGGTATACTCTGGCCTGGGCCAAACTATACCTGGGCTTAATCTGGGAGGGGGTTAATTTGGCCTGCTACACCAGGATCCTCTATTTGGGCACTGGGTTGTGGTACCCATCACCTTCATTATGCTAAGGATGTGACATTAATGAAATGTCCCAGCCAATCGCTAACTTGGTTTTCAGACTACCTCTGCATTTCATTGGACTGTACAGCTGAGCGTCAGTCACTGATCATAGCATGCACTAATGGGGCACGGCTAAAAAGCAAGCAAACAGACAATGTAGAAGAAATTAAATCAGAAAATTCATTATATAAAGATCTGATCTTACATACAATTATATCTTCACTATAGGATAGCAATTTTTATTTAGTATGGCATAGTATGATATATGAAATTTAGCAAAGTATTTCTAATAGACTTTTTGGTGTTTCACAAACAAACCCCGGAAATCTCCACAAAGTTACAATGTAATTATATACTACAATATTTAATATCATTTTTCTTGGACTAAAAGCCTAAATAAAATGAAATATAGCTCCACAATATATTCTTGCTTCATTCTGCATTTGGCCAGAAAGCATTCTGAAGGCATCTATCATCTATTAAACTGGCAGATGGCAAAGCATGATTTATCACTCCAGAGAACGTGCTTTCACTGGTCCTCATGAGCAGTTTTCATGCTGATGTCACTTACAGAGGCAGTTTGTGAAGGACAGATTTTTATATTCTAGAGGCTTTGACAATGGGGATAACTTTAGCAGGACAGGCACATAGATTGGACTTCTTTTTCCGATACATTCTATAGATCTGGGAACTTTGAAGGACATTAGGGAATACTGTTGCCATGAAGAGGTGTACTTGGTCTGCAAAAAATGTTTAAGTATCTAATTGTTTTCATGCCATGAATGCCCAAACTCCAAGCTTCCAGACAACAGTACTCAGAGCATTACACTACCTCTGCTGGCTTGCCCTCTTTTCATAATGTGTACTGATACCATCTCTTCTCCAGATGTGCAACATACTATGCATATGATGAAAAATCATGTAACAGAAAATGTGATTCATCAGTCTAGGCTACCTTCTTCTATTGCTCTGCAGTCTACTTCTAATGCTCAGGTTCCCATCATAGACACATTTGGGGGTCAACAGGGGTCAACTTAACTGTCATGCACTGCTGTTCTGGCACCTTTATCTCAGGACCCTTGGCAGCAATTTGTGCTGCAGTAGTGTAGCTTCTGATTAGGAGGAAGACCAGGAGGTTAGGAGTAGAAATCGCAGTGGTCATGGTAACAAGGATCTCTGCCAGATCCTCTAGTGTTCCTTCTAGGCTGGTGCAGTGCTGAGTGGGTCTGCAGGGTGTGTTATGGTGGGACTAGTGTTTTCCCAGGGCACAACCTAGTAGCAAAAGCCTCCCTGAGCCTGATGGTGATTGGAATGTCCACAACTGTAGGTGCAGAAATGAGACTAATGGACAGGATTGCAAACATAGTAACTCAAATTTACTGATGAAGAACAGGGGTCTACCGGATGCTGGATGTCCAGTTCTTAAAAGCATCCACTGGGACTGTAGCTGAGTATTAAGATAGTACTCACAGTGGCAGGCTGTATCTCCCTTGTTGGGACAGTCTTCGCCTTAAACAGTGTGCTGAACTTTCTAAATCCACAAGATGTCTGCAATGTGATGACTGCAGGGTACAGATCCAAATAGGGTTGTCCTGATCTGATGCTCTGATTTTTTCCTTGACAAAGTCACTAAGATGCTTTTACTTGTCAATTTTTCCTGTTTCCAGCACATCATGTTCAAGAACTGACTGTTCACTTGCGGTCTAATATATCCCATACCTTGACAGGTGCCACTGCAAGATAATTCATGTTATTCACTTCACCTATCAGTGCTCTTAATGTTATGATAGATCTTTGTAAGTTTTAAAGACATTATGCCATAAATAGTATTTATTCTCTATCCATAAATATCTGATCGACGGGGATCTGACTGCTGAGACCACCATGATGCTGAGAATGGCGTTTGTGTCCCCACCCCATTGTCTATTCAGCCTGTCCATAGCCAGACTGAATGTGTTTCCTGTGTCTGCGCATCCATACTCTCCTTCACTTCATACATTCCAGAGATGTTGACTGGGATCATTAACTTGTCAGGAAGGATCCTTAGCTGTTTTAGGCTAAGGCCCCACATAGCAGTATGCAGCAAAAAAGAGCTTCTTTCCGCAGTGCTTTTTACAGAAAGTACGCAGAGGTTTCCTCTGCGGACTTTCTGCTTCCATTATATCTATAGGGGAACTGCCAGCATTTCCGTAGGTATAATTGACATGCTGCGATTTTGGAAATTGCAGCGTGTCTGCTGCTTGTATCCACTGTGTGTATTTTTCCACAATGCACTTTACAGGGACTGTAAAATACCGCGGTTTTCACCACGGTGTTTCCGCTGCGGTCAAACCATGGCATTTATGCCACGTAGGGCCCCAACCGTAAAGGTGGTTTGTGGGCTTTGTTGAATACTGTATTGTATTTTATGAAACACAGTGTATTGTAGTTTGTGTTCCTGTAATGTTATTTGTATACTTTCTATGTGATGTGTACACATTTATGGTTAAAATGACAGCTCCATCATTTGAGGATGCTGGTTGTGGACATTTGTTTCTTGCTGAGTACTGTATAACAGTTGCATTTTCACATATATCATTCACAAACATAACATGGACAACATATTTAATGAACAAGCCCAACAGTAATAGTTTTAGTATAGTTCAAATGGGGGGAAAGGCTGACAGCCACCATTGGGTTTCACTCTGCTTATAATCTACTTATAGTAATGGGTTTATTATCACTTAAAACTTCTGTTTGATAACAAAGTGAATGTTTTCCCTCCATAAAGTGGTAGTTGCTGTGTGTCTCAGTTTGCTGGGCCAGTGAAACTGTCCCCCACAAATTTCTAGACACAATGACCATTACATTGCTATCTACAGTGTGCCTCTTCAGTACTCATGGTGTTGCTTCATTGTGAGACATAATGATCCTCCTGTAATATCTATAAAATACCCCTATTATAAGCCACAATAAGCCTTTGCATTGGCCACAGTGACTGTAAAACACTGTGGTTTTTGCTGTGGTGTTTGCGCCGCGTGGTCACCGGCCTAAAACAGAAATCACCCCACCAACGTTTCAAAGAATTGCTACCTATAACGCCACTATATAACTTGTTACGTGATGCAAATCACATGATGATGGGAATAGTATTTATAACTTGTTTCTCTTGTGATTACAACATACCAAGAAATAAACCAAATGTTTGTCCTAAGGAACCTCAACTACCTATGATTTACAATTTCCAAAGCATTGGAAAGTGTATACTCTTATACACTCCTCAACATTGAAATTTCAATAGGAAGAAGCACAAGTGATAACATTATGCAAATCAAGGGAATAGCAGATGTTGCTAAGATCTGCAAATGATCAAATTTTTAAGTACCTAGTTCCAGTCTGTGACATGTGGAAGGGGCATAAAAGCCATTTTGAAAGAAAAGTTCTTTAATCACTTGAAACCTTGAAAATTGGATCAAGTGGTGTTGGATGAATGTGCGATGCCTGCTGTTCATTGATGTACCAGTAATCTCAACTTGTTGCAAACTGAACCTCAGCATGGACAGATTGTCTGATTGAAATAATGAAAGCCAAGCCAAGGGTGGCAAGTACAGATGAGCGAATTTAAAAAAAATTTTATTTGACCTATTCGCCGAAGTTTCCAAAACAATTTGATTTAATTTCATTCACGGCGAATTGCGTTAACCCCTTCTCCACATCCAACCTTATAGTAAGGTGCTGCCGGGAAGGACTTCCCGCAAACCATGGCGGAAGCAAGGTGCGCACACAGAAACTGTGTGTGCACCCTGCTTTGCGGATGTCAGCCATATGTAACGGCTGACACTGTCCTCTAACACCCCCGGTCAGAGCTGAGCCCCGATCATGGGTGTTAACCCCTGAGATGCCGCGGTCAAACATGACCGCGGCATTTCAGGGGTTTTATTATATATTGGGGTCCCGATTGCCCCCCCCCCCCGATGTTTTCCTGAGGAGCCTGGGGAGCAGGACCTCAGTCACAGGCTCCGGAGTTAATGCTGAGCCCAGAACAGGTGAGTATCAGTATTTTTTTATTTTTAATCACCACGGCGGGTGCCGAGGGCGACAGGTAGCATGGCAGAACCCCTTGGATGCCACGGTCATGTTTGATCGTGGCATCCAAGAGGTTAAAACCCCCGATCGGAGCTGTGCAATTCGATACATCGAAGCATGAGGAAATCCGGAATCAATTTGAATCGAAGATTTCCTGAAATTCAGATCGAATTCCACTTCGTGAGCTTCAATTCGCTCATCTCTAGTGGCAAGCAATGTCGACACAAACCATCAGAAAGTGTTTGCATGACATTGGGATATAATCCAGACATCCTCCCATGCTACTGTGCTACAATGGGCTGCAGCGTATCTGATGTTTCACAACTGGGACATCATTGGCCGGCAATTGCAAAGGGAGCTGTCAGCAGCCAATCTTAAAAATTTGCATGCACAAGTAGCATAACATTCTTCAGACAGCCATTAATTACCTCATTGATAGAATGCCAAGGCATGTAAGTGTGTGTATTGAGATATGTTTTGAATATTTTGTTTCAAATTTTTTTTATCATTTTCATATCATTAACATACTTATCTATTGTGTGATTTCCATAATTTCAAGACTTTTCCTTATTTGTTTTGCAATTTCAATGTTGAGTAGCATATTTATAATGTGCATACACTTTTGGTATACTTATAATTCGCCATTTTCTCATTGTTCTGTCTGTTCTGTCTGTTTGGTGGTAGAACAGAGGGTGTAGTACAGTCAAGAGAGATACAGATTTGAAGAATATGCTTTTTAAAGATAATTGTAATATGCAGTTATGTTCCATATAAAAAGAAGGCACACATTTACAGGTGCACATAATTCATGCCTTGATAATATGTACATTTAAGATTTATCATACATGATTCCTATACTGAAATATGAAGCACCCACCTACAATACTCTGAATATGAGATTTGCTGTTTCCATTGCTGCAGTTTTTCCTTTATAATAGATATTCTACAGTAACACATTCAGGTAATGCAGAGAAGAATATCATTAGTTTCTGGTATTTGCAATATTTCCATTATGATGTATTCTGCTTCATGGCCATTTTATTCTAGTAGCAGGTTTCTTCAAATTTGACTCCCTGTCCTCACAACAAAAGCTGTACCACACAAAAAAGCACTACAACAGCATTAGCAGCCATAGCACCTATATACAATGAAATCCACTGAAGCCACAAGGGCTCAGCAGGTACATTTAAGCTTATTTTATTGTATTACACAATTTCACAGACTAGAAACAACATACAGTTGCTGTAAAAGTTGGCCTCCTCTGGATCCTCTATGCTGGACTATTACCTTCCCCCAGTTTCATCAGAGCAAGTCATTGTGTCAACTACCATGCAGTATTACAGCTAATGAGCCAGTATTAAAGAAGCCATACAGCGGAGGATTTGCTCCATTGTATCCTGTCACAAGTATCTCACTGGATGGCTCCTGCCAACTACAGTGTATGGCTAAAAACACCCTGTTGGACCTGCAGCAGCAAAACAGTCTGCCCTTAGACCGCCTTATCTGCAACATGTCAACTTGCATGATTTCCATGTTGCACATACTGGAGTGTCTATGTGAGCAACAGAAGGTGGTGTATGATCACTGCATGCCCCAGACCACAGGGACAATGTGTTATTTTAAGATCTGCCATTGGAGGCTCATAAGGGAAGTGTGAAGCCCTTTGAGGAGGCTACTAAACGTCTCAGCAGGGACAACTGCAGCATCATTGATGTCAACCCTTTATTATACATCTTACAGGAAATACACTAATGCACAAAGAGATTAAAGAAGAAAAGCAGATTCTTCCTCTTGGTCACCAGCATTGCCCTAATGTGATGCAAAATGAACTGGAGGAGTATGAGGAACCAGGTCAGGGTAGTTGTGGTGAAGGACTTGAGACTCCCAGACTGGAAAAAGAGGAGGAAGTGGAAGACTCTCCTTTAGACTCACAGGGGGTCTTCATGTATTCCAACCAGAGGAGGGGACTGACCTTTATTTGTTTCAAGAGGATGATTATGACGAAGATCACGTTGGCCAAGAAGACCAACCATGGCAGGCTCCAGGGTCTGTGCACATGCTTGCAAGCATGACAAGCTGTATGCTTTGCTGCTTACAT
The DNA here is from genome assembly GCA_947044405.1 of Leptodactylus fallax. Taxonomy (NCBI): domain Eukaryota; kingdom Metazoa; phylum Chordata; class Amphibia; order Anura; family Leptodactylidae; genus Leptodactylus; species Leptodactylus fallax. The sequence continues at coordinate 10,777,139 of CAMRHE010000018.1, read as the reverse complement.
AGTGACAAGTGAATTATTATTAGGAAGCAGAGGGATTAGTACTGGATTGACCTACTTTTAGACCCTTGTTATAATACCAATATGGGGGAAATTCTTCCCTTCTTCCATTTACTGTACTGCTGCTTGCACTACTGGGCTACTCCTAAACAACCAGATATCATCTCTTGTGGCACGCTCTGTCACATTCTTTTCCATACTTTACTACCACTCATGCTGCCACAGCTACCACCACTTAGCCAGATAAGTTGTAATGTCTCTGCCTGTTCGGGCCTCTGCGTCACCCTCCGCTTGCACACGCGCAGGAGGCGTGTTCAGTTTGATTCTTTACTTAGGGTTCTTGTTGCTCAGTCTGAGCACAGTCTTAGTACCTCTTCTCTGTAATTGAATTTCAACCACACCTATCTCCTGCACCTTGTTTGCCTCCGCTCCTCTAACACTTAATCTTAGCTTACCTGTGTGATTGACAGCCTGTCTGCCAATCAAGTCTGGGGATGGTTCTAGACTTCTTATAAACGGGTCAGTCCACACAGGTTTGTTGGCTATTGTGATTCTGTCCTGAGACTTTGTCCCTGCTAGCTCCTCTTTCTGTTATTATTGTATTCTGACTTCTGACCTTTGCTTTTCTTGTGACTACTCTTTTGGATTGTGATTTGGTACTGCTTTGTTTCTCTGGCTTTGACCCTTGGCTTGCTGACTCCTCTTCTGTGTTGTTTGTCTTGTCTTGTTCTGTGTGACACTTAATTAGAGAAGGGATCGCTGCCAAGTTGTTCCTGTCATTAGGACAGTGAGACAAGTAGGCAGGGACAGGGGCTGGGTCAAGTTTAGGGCTCACTGTCTCTGTCATTCCCTTTCTCCCAGGTTTCAGAAGCAGCACTAAAATATTGCTCGATTGACAACTCCCTTACATAAGTCCAGTGGCCTGTTCTATCACGTCATTCTATACTGTACTGCTACTTATGTTGCCACAGCTGCCACCATGGCCACTACTGAGCCAGTTATCTCCTGTAGCCTGCTACATTGCATTATTTTCCATATTTTATTACCACTCATGCTGCCACAGCTACCACCACCACTACCACTCAGCCAGACATTCCTGTGGCCTGGTCCATCACGTTGTTCCATACTGTATTGCCACTCATGTTTCCACAGCTACCAACATGGCCACCACACATCTCTAGCAGCCTGGTCCATCACGTTCCCACATAAAAAAAACCATGCCATTGCTTCTTCCAATAACAATGCTATTTTGGTATCACATCTTCTCCATTAAAGGAATCATTTTTGGTGGCTTTTTTTTATAAAGTCAATTCCTTATCACTGTAAAATTGGTCACAAATTTTTCTTTAAACTAAAAAAAAATCAACCCATTGCTTCTTCTCTTACAAATGCCATGTTGGTGTGGCATTCTGCTCCAATAAAGGAATAATTTGTGGTACCTTTATTTGGAGAGCCATTTCTTTTCATCACTTTTCGACTAGATACAATGCCACATATTTTTCTTCAAAATAACAAGGCTGTTACAGTTACAAGTCTCCAAAAGGGGATAATATATAGTTTTATATAAAACCATTGCTTTTTCCAATATTATCAACATGTATGTATGACAAAAACACAGCATGCACCTTCCCCCAAAACAGACTAATCTTTGGAACTTAAATGTTAGAAAGTAACAGTGCAGTGTATGGTTAAACTAGTAATTTGCATCTACTGATAACCATGCCATAGACAAGTCACTGTCACTTTGACATAACTTAGGCTGTGTTTGCCTTAGACAGTTAGAAATGGGCTAGATAGAGTTCTAGGAGCTCTGACAGTGTCTTACACTATGTGTTAATCCAATTTAAATGCTGGTTTGTGACTAACCTAATCTCCCCAAAACGAATCTTCAGATGTTCACCCATCTCTACTCAACTTTAATAAATAAGGGTTACCTGTGGACCCCCTGGTTTATTAGCCCCATCACAGCTGCAACCACTATAGTTTGTCAGTGCCCACTGCCAACAGCACAATTCATTAAAAAAGGTTACAATGCTATAAACTGTATCATTGACTTATAGAAATCTACCTTTAATAAGATGGAATACATTTCCCTTTTTCCATTAAGGAAAACTTATTTGCATAACTTTTCCCAGAGTTCCTAGGAGCATGTACAGCTAATAAGTCTATCTATGTTGATACAGCTGACTCTTCAATGAGACAACGTACCCCTCCTGACCTGTATCATGCCACATAATCACTAAATACAGCTTAGCTCAAAGGTTTATCACAGAGCTTCACTTTCACGCAAGGGAAAATTAGAATGATGATATTTCATAGTGTGTAAATATTAAACTTTTTAATGAAAACTGGGTTTTGGCATTTATACAGTTTTAAATATACAACAAAGTAAGCATATTAGAAAATAATCCATATTTAACTAGTGTTCATCGCGATAATACATAAATTAAAGCTACTTCATTCTTTAATGTATGTAAGATTGAGTAGATGTATTATACATATCTGACTTATTGATGCTAAACACCAAACACAGTATTTCCTGATGGGAATTTGTGTTTCTCCTGATAATTGATAGCCTGGATAAAAGTAAAAACTCTGAAACAAAAGAAAGATAGACTTTAATTCCACTGGGGTTTCATATCTGTTGATCTTCTGAAAGCTTCTGCTGTCAAATTATTGCTCTGTCATTCAAATTATTCTTCTCGACTCACTTGGTAGTCATTAATTTTTTTTTTTACTTGACTATATATTTCAAGGAAACCTTTGACATCTGCAAATTTCCAATTTTATATTTCTTTCAAGCAGAATCAGCTTGCTTTTCTGTCTATTTCTTTGTGCTAGAAATCATTTGCATTGTCTGCAAGGCAGCCAATAACCATTACAAATGCTTGTGCTTGAAACAATTTAGATCCAAGCCTCTGTTTAAAATGTAAAATAAGTATTTGTGTCTCTTATTGACCCCAGAGGAACATTTCCAAGTCAGAAATAAATCATATTTATGTCTTATAGGGTTTTTCCAATATATACTGTTCATTAAGACTTTGTGGTACTCTGGACTACAGGATTTACACTTAAAACTATCCTAGTGGTCTAAAGTTTTACAGTGGTAAATATTACTAGTTTTGGTGGTCTCTGTTAGAAAAGAGGGCTCACCTTTTATTCTCTGGTGGTCTATGGTAAAAGTGGAGGTTTAATATTTGTGGTCTAGAACAGGAGTGTACTTACAGTATTTCCCAGTGGTCTAGGGAAGTGATGGCTAACCTTTTAAGCTCGGTGTGTCAAAATTCGTAAAAAAAACCCTAGCTTAACTCGGTTGGCGTGTCACATCTAGAAATATCTATACTTTTGTGATATTTGTAGCTCTAGTAAAAAAAGAGTTATATTTTTGATATACAGTATGTATTTGTATTATATGTATGTCTGGCCCATCACACAGTATATGGCCCCCTTTTCCTGGCCCATCACATAGTATATGACCTCCTTTTTCTAGCCCATCACACAGTATATGACCCCCTTTTCTGGCCCATCATACGGTATATTACCCCCTTTTCCTGGCCCATCACACAGTATATAATTCCCTTTTTAGCACCCACACGGTATATGAACCCCTTTTTTTACCCCCCAACACAGTATATGATCCCCCTATTTATGGCCCCCACACAGCATATGACCCCTTTTTTAAAGCCCACCCACTGTATATGACCCCCTGTTATCCCCCCACCCTCACACAGAGTAGTGGCTGATACTTTTTAGTCACCTGTCCATGCTCCAGTCCTGGCCGCCCTCTGCTGCCACCTCCAGGATGCTGAAGAGGGCAGGGACGCTGTACGTAGCATCCCGGCGTTCTTCAGCGTTGTGACATCAGTGTAGAGGAGGCAGCGGAGGGCAGCGAAGGCAGGAGTGTGGACAGGTGAGTAAAAAGTATCAGCAGCTGCTTATTGCAATAACACATTAAGTAGCATGCTGATGCGTTTCACCCAAAATGTCTTGGCGTGACACCTGTGATACGCGTGTCATAGGTTCGCCATCACTGGTCTAGGGTAAAACAGGAATGATACCTGGTGGTCTATGGAAGTGCTTCTCAACCTGTTCAAGTGAAGTCCTGGCTAGTGAGAAAAAGTCCCAATCGAGTACCCACAAAGTAGCATTCACGTATAAATGTTAACAAAATAAAGCTTTGTAAGGAGCCTCCATCACCAGTTATGCAGTGCTCCCACATGTAGTATAATGATCCCCTCAGTTCTCCTACATGTAGTATAATGACCCTCATACTCAGTGGAATGGAAACGCTTATTGAGCTTCTAAAGTAATAATGGTGACCGGCATCCATACTGGGCATGCGGGATACAGTGGTTCTCAGCCGTGGTGCGTACCCCTGGGGACTGCGAGGTATACCTGTCAACCAGCATTCATCCTGAGCATGTGGAAGACAGAGGTTTCCAGCCATGATATGTACCCCCAGGGACTGCAGGGCATTCCCCCTGGGTTACGTGTACCTGTGATGTGTCCTGATAGATCTTGTTCCTCTCAGTATTCCTCTTAGTACAGTATGTTCTTTCTGATAGTAAACTGAATGCAATGTGTAGATTACATTTAGATTCCTCTCCTGCCCTGATCATACAGCTCAGTACCAAGTAGGGAGAGAGAGGACTTGTGTGGCTATGACAATTGACAATTCTTTTAATGTTGGGGCATAGCAGTCATGGGGTTCTGCTACTGATGGATCTCTGACTGTGAATAAGAAGATGCTGAAAAAAGTGCATCTGAAAAATACAGAATGGCTTTGCAAAGTCAATAAAAATGAATGAGTGGCAAATGAATCATAAAGAATGATTTGAAAGCCAGTGAGCTCTATAATCCCTTCATTCTGGGCATCAATGTTAAAGTACTGTAAGCCCTCTATAGCATTATATGAGTATGTAGAATATAAGTGTAGTCATAAGAATATAAATTATGTTCCAACATGCAAATACTTGCTGTTCAGTATATTGACGCTGAGCAATATTCAAGCTGCCTGATTCACTTGGTAACTAACTTTGCATGGCCGTTTGCTTTTGTTTTACCCTGTTTTACACGTTACCAATTGTTACTCTGCATTGTTATGTATCGCTCACACAAGTGCAAAGCAAAGAGATTTAATGTTGCATACAAAATTCGGAAATGCATCACTCACAACATTTTAAAGGAATCTATTGTTTGAAAATGACCTATGATTTAAAGAGCACTTTTTACTACCTCTGCCAAGTTCAGCTCTTTGCATACACAGAAAAAAACAAGCACCAAAATATAAAGAATATTAAAACATATAATTTATTTGTACATACTGTAAATATAATACATATATATATATTGTGAGTATGTGAACCAGAGGGCGCTATAGAGCGACCCAGGCCCAGACCAGAAAAGGCTCTCAGCCACGCCTTTGGGTGGGGGGCGTATCTCCAGAAAACTGGAGTATCCTGCAGGAAGCAGGAACTGTGGAACCAGCCGGACAGATAGACGGTCTGTGCCAGGAGGGCTGGGGTCCACAGGGGACTTTTGCTAGAGCTGAGCAGCAGTCAGGCTAGTTAGGGGCTCAAGGAGTCAGTTAGTGCCCTAACTGTGGCCTAGGTTTTTTTGTTGTTTTGTTATGTTGCAGTTAAGCTGAATAAAGCCAGTTTATTTTTACACTTGGACTGTCTGAACACTATCTCTCCGGCGCCCAGTACCACGAACCACTGCTGTCCGGACCAGGAGTCTGAGACTAGGCCCCCCAAGTTGTCACATATGGTGCTACGGATTCGGGCATAAAGAGATCCACGCAAGTCCTGGAAGACAAGTGGTTGGTGACTGCAGTACTGCTAAGTGTGCATTGTGGCTTACAGCTGGAAGAAATCTGTGATTTCAACTGAGAAACCCAGGAAGGGGTGAGTGAGTGAATTGCAACATAGCAAAGTGTGTGCAAAACTGGTGAAAGTAAAACTCTGGAAGAGGAATCCAGGGAATGGACTTTGTGTATACTGTGGCACAGAAGTCTGTAAAGTGTTTGCTGATGGCAAGAAAGTAAGCAATGTGTGTAGAAGCTGGATATTGCAAACAGTCTATGTGAAAGGCTATGGTGCCATGTTGGTGTTTTCTGTGGAAGACAGAAGAAAATGCTGGTTGTTGTAGTGCCACATAAGTTAACTGTTTGAATACATGTGACTGCAGAAGACAGCAAAAAGTTGCTGCCGGTTGAACCCAAGGTTGCTGTGGAATATTGTGTAATCTTGTTAGTAAACCATGGGCAAGAAAAAGAGAATTTCAGCTTGTAAAAAAGCACAGAAGTTATGCACAGGTTCATTAGTGCAGCAGTCTGAATGCAGAGAGACACAAAACCCGGAACAGATCATGTGGAGTGCAAGTAAAGATAAAGGGTTGCATGACGGTGACTCAGTGTTTCTAAAGCACCTCTGTTCTATGAATGAATATGTCCCTGCTGACTGTGTGTCTCATACTGGAGTGCATCAAAGCGCCAAAGATGAAAATGTTATGCTGCAGCAGCTTCAAGATGAGAATAAAACCATCAGGTTCATGTATGAAGATGAAATATCTGATTGGAAATGGCAATTTGAGGTATCAGAAAAAGAGAACCTTAAGTTAAAGAAAGAGCTTGAGACTATAAACAGTTTATATCCTAGCCATTGTGAAAATGTGGTACTGGGTTTGCCTGGAATGGACTGTGTCACTAAGAAGGAGTTTGCAGAAATGAAATGTGCTCTATCTAATAAAGTTCTACAGAGTGTAGAGCAAAAGCAAGTGCTTGAGAAGCAATTGCAGGATTTAAAGGAGCAGCATGTCCAAGACTCCATTGCCAAAGAGAGTGTCATTGAAACATTAAGAGATGACCTTGAAACTGCTAAACGTGAGAGAAGTGAATTTTTGCAGTGTCAATCAGAATGTCTGGATGACCAAGTGAGGAAGTGTGAAAAGCTTTCGGCGGCATTAATTAACAAAGAAAATGAAATTGCAGAGCTGAGGAAGCACGTCTCTGATCAAGAGAGTGATCTAGAATCTGTGGTGCAGACATTGCAGTCAGAGCAAAACTTGCATGCACTAAAGCAGGTTCGCCTAAATAGTGAAATCAACGAATGGCGGAGCAAAGCTGGAGTTCTGGAACAAAGAGAAATGGAACTCAAAGCTAGAATATGTAGCCAGGAGAGGGCGCTGTCAGGATCTTGTGAAGATAAAGAGAAATTTTCTGTTTTCGTGCAAAATAAAGACAAAGAATTGATGGAGATGTCGTCTGTCCATGCTCAGAAAGTGCAAACCTTACAGGAGAGTCACAAAAAAGTAGAGACTCAACTTCAAGAGCTGCAACTAAAAGTCACAGAAGGGGACAGGTTTCAAGCAGAGCTGCTAGACAAGGCAAACAGACTACAGGTGGAACTGAATAATGTCACAGGGCTTCTTTCTCAAGCAGACAGCAAGTTTATCAAACTTTCCAAAGATTTTTCTACACTAGAATCTCAGCTTCAGGACACTCAGGAACTTTTGCAAGAAGAAACTTGTCAGAAGCTTGACATTAGTACAAAACTAAAACAAATGGAAGATGAGAAAAATGGTTTCCTGGAGGAAGAGGAGGAAGCAAAAAGAGATTTGACAAAGCAGCTTTCAACATTGCAGGCTCAGGCGACTGATATGAAGGAAAAAATGGAGGATTTGGTTAGCTCCAAGGATGAAGTTGAGAAAACCTGGAATCTGCGCAGATATTGTATGAGAACAAAGCTAATGCTTGTGAAAAGCTGGAAAAGGCCAGGAGAGAATTGGACCTCCAGACAGAAGACATGAGGATTCAGTTTGAGGGAAACCTGTCTAATTTATCTGCTGAGATTGTAGATCTAAAAATGCTTGTTGCTAAACTAAAGGTGCAAGTGAACAAGCAGGAGGAAATTGCACGCATCAAGGAACAGCTGGAGTTTCAGATGGATCAAGTGAAGCGCGAGTCAGAAATAAAGTTGGAAGAGCACACTTTTCAGATTGAACAGTTAAAAACCGAAGTGGAATCTAAAAGAGAAGAATTGGATCGATTGCAGCAGTCTTTATCCAATACTGAAGAGTCGGAATCTGCCCTATCTTCAAAGCTGGGAGCACTAGAAGCTGAGAAAGACTCGCTGCAGAACCTGTTAACCTTTAAAGAATCAGAGCTGCAAGGTGCACTAGTAAAAACTGAGATGGAGGCTGCTCAGAAAAATGTGGCAGTGAAAAAAGTTCTGGAGCTGGAATCAGAGATTTGTGCGCTACAGAAGGCGTTAGAATTGGAGAAAGCTGCCAGCATAGAGGCAGAGAAAGGAGAATCATTAATTCAGACAGACATGAGTGACCTGTCCACTGATGTTGATACCAATGATCAGATTATGATGAAACCACGTGATTCGATAAAACGTCACGTAGAGGGTATAGTTCCCCAGGAAGATGCTGCTAAAGGTGGACTTCCTGCAAAATGTGAGGAGGCCAAAGAAGGTCCAACAGAAGAAGAAACTGTGATTGGTCACACACTGCCTGTGACAGAGTGGGTCCAGCTTCAAACCAATGAGGTCCAAAGCCTAGAGGGCTGTGAGGTGATAAATAAGGTGAAGGGTCATCAAAAGTGTGGAACAAGAGTCCGTAAGAAGACTGACCATGCATATGTTGTCCCAACAGCTAAAGTGTCTGAAACCATTGTGGATAAAGGTGTTGCTGTGCCTGTCTCTAGCCAAATGTCTGGTGGACAAATGGTGAATAATGACTCCATGTTGTCTGTGAAGGGGGAGACAGGAAGTAATACAGTCAACCCAAAAAGAAGAGAAGAGGCAGAAGTTGTTTTACTGCCTGATGCTAATAGCAACAAGAAGAGGCTGAGATACAATGTTGCTATGTCCCTAACTAATGGAAGTAACCGTGGTAGAGGTTCTAATGCAGAAACTGAGCAGCCGTCATTTGCATGCAGAAGTTAGAGATGGTTACATGTCACCAATGATGGGACAGTTGTTAAAGACATACCAGAAAATGTAGTTCAGCGTGATCTATTATGTGAGGGTGTACGGTATGGCCCTCGTGCAGAAGGAGAAGATATTGCAGTACAGAGCTTGTGTATCTCAAACAAAGAGGAGAGCAAGCAGCCTATGTCTCCTAAACTTCTAAGCATTTATGGTGATGGCAAAGTTTGCTTTGAGATGAAGGTTACGGAAAAAGTACCTGTGAAACAGTTATACTCTAAAGACATTGATGTGCATGAATTACGTGTTAGTTGGTCTCTGAGCTCCTGTAGATTCATGATAGGTGAAGATGAAGATTCTTACGGCTATATAATAAAGGGATCAAAGTCATGCAATGGGATGGCTGAAGACTATGGCGAGAAATGTGAAGAAAATGATGTGATCTCCTGTATGGCAAATTGTGAAGGTGATGAAGTAAAACTTGCCTTTGCACAGAATGGCCAGAATCTTGGTGTAGCATTTAAAGTGAGGAGAAAACAGAAAACTCGACGGAGCGGAATTTGGAAGAAGAGACCGCCAGATTGGGACTTCTGGAGAGACACTGGTCAGGCATACTTGGTTGAAGAGGGACTTTGTCATAGGATGTCTCGTCCCATTGTAGCTCACCCCATGGGTAGTGAGCTGAGGGGGAGGGTATGTGAGTAAGTGAACCAGAGGGCGCTATTGAGCAACCCAGGCCCAGGCCAGAAAAGGCTCTCAGCCACGCCTTTGGGTGGGGGGCGTATCTCCAGAAGGCTGGAGTATCCTGCAGGAAGCAGGAACTGTGGAACCAGCCGGACAGATAGACGGTCTGTGCCAGGAGGGTTGGGGTCCACAGGGGACTTTTGCTAGAGTTGAGCAGTAGTCAGGCTAGTTAGGGGCTCAAGGAGTCAGTTAGTGCCCTAACTGTGGCCTAGGTTTTTTTGTTGTTTTGTTATTTTGCAGTTAAGCTGAATAAAGCCAGTTTATTTTTACACTTGGTCCGTCTGAACGCTATCTCTCCGGTGCCCAGTACCACGAACCACTGCTGTCCGGACCAGGAGTCTGCCGCCATTTGAGACTAGTCCCCCCAAGTTGTCACAATATATATATATATATGTACAGTATGTATTACACAGATGGGGAGTCCACATGAAAAAGAAGAGACCTCCCTCCCTCAAAGGTGCATAAGTAAAACATGAAAACAGCAGTGAGTAAGTGGATAAAGTTCCCAAACAAAAATGATCTATTAATCATAAAATTATATAATGTATACACCAGCAAAAGGAAACATGTATCAGTAAATCTTACACACGGGGACAAAATTGTTGGTACCCCTCATTTAATGAAAGAAAAACCCACAATGTAGTTTGGCAAATTCCAGTCTGGCTTTTTTATGATTTATTGACAACTACATGTTGAGAGCCACAAAGCTTTTGGGAGAATGTCCTATGGACAGATGAGACAAAAATCGAAAATTTTGGCAAGGCACATCAGCTTTATGTTCACAGACGGAAACATGGAGGAGGGTCTGTTATGTTCTGGGGCTGCTTTGCTGCATCTGGCAAAGGGTGTCTTGAATCTGTGCAGTGTACAATGAAATCTCAAGACTATTGTTAGGGTCTTGCCAGATGTAGCAATACCCTACACTACTGCAGAGGTCTGGGAGGAAGGACAGAGACAAGTGAGCCCTAATCTCACCCCAGCCACTGTCCCTTCCTATTGCCTCAGTTACCCTAAACAGTAAAAGGACAACCTGAAGACGAGCCCTATACTGGGTAAGTGACACACAGAACAGGACAAGACAAAACAAACAACAAAAAGAGAGGTCAGGAAGCCAAGGGGTCGGTAACAAACAAGCAATGCAGTACAAAATCACAATCCAAGAGAATAGTCACAAGGCAAGCCAAAGATCAGAGAAAAAGCACAGTAAATAACAAGGGCACAAAGAGAGCAGGCAAAGTCAGAGCAATAACCGGCAACTTGCTGAGAAAGTGACATCCCGTATATAGAAAGTCTGGGCCCAGCCCCAGACCTAATAGGTACACAGGCTGTCAATCACACAGGCCAGGAAGAGATTAACTCTATGCAGTCCAGAGAGAAATGCTCAGAACACGGGTGTGGCCGGAAATCCATTACTTTATCTAGGACCATGTTCAGACTGAGCAACAAGAAACCTACTCAATGAATCAAACCGAACACGCCTCCTTTGCCATAGCGTGCGAGCGGAGGGTGGCGTCGAGACCCAAACAGGCAGAGACGTTACAACTATCAAGGGATTCTAGATAGAAATGTGCTTCCCAGTGTCAGAAAGCTTGGTCTCAGTCGCAGGTCATGGGTCTTGCTACAGGATAATGACCCAAAACACACAGCTAAAAACATCCAAGAATGGCTAAGAGGAAAACATTGGACTATTCTGAAGTGGCCTTCTTTGAGCCCTGACCTAAATCCTATTGAGCATCTTTGGAAGGAGCTGAAACATGCCATCTGGAAAAGGCACCCTTCAAACCCGAGACAACTAGAGCAGTTTGCTCATGAGGAGGGGGCCAAAATACCTGTTGAGAGGTGCAGAAGTCTCATTGACAGTTACAGGAATCGTTTGATTGCAGGGATTGCCTCAAAAGGTTGTGCAACAAAATATTAAGTTAAGGGTACCATCATTTCTGTCCAGGCCTGTTTCATGAGTTTTCTTTTTTTTTTAAATTCTGTTGAAGCATGGTTGAAAAGCAATGTCTGACTTTCATTTGTTCATTTTCATAGAATCTTTATATATTATTACTTTTGTCAGAGTCAAGTTATTTCTGTGACCATTGTGGGTTTTTCTTTCATTAAACGAGGGGTACCAACAGTTTTGTGTACATCAAGGTTGAGAGTCTGCTTATACTTCTGGAGAGTGGAGAGAGAAAGGACGCGCCCCGACATGAGTTTCGCCTAAACTTCGTCCCCAGACAAGATTACTCAGGAATGAAAGGGGGGGGGGGGGGGGGAGGCTAGAGATAAAATTCCAACTGCAATCAGTGGAGCAGCGCATATTTACATATGCTTTTCAAGTCAATGTAATTTTGCTGCAGCTTGACATCAACTGATATTCTATGTGTCTATGTGTAAACATCCAGTTAACAGTTGTTAAAAACTGATGTTGGTGTATTTTTCCACAATGTGTGGATGGGATTCGTTAGACTGTAACCAAACCGTGGCGTTTATTCCACGTGGGGCCTTGGCCTAAAGCAGGTTTAAATTCTGAAATGTTGGAAATGTTGCCACCCTGGCCACTGGGTCCTTTCCGTAGGCTTTACGCTCTCTGTCATTTTTAGCATGTGCTGTAAGGCCTAGCATCAGTAATCATTTCATTATTTTTGAGGGCAGAATTACATTGAAAGGAAACAACTCTATTATAAAGCTGATGATAAGTTGTTTTGTAACAATATTATCATAAATAATTGAATTATGAATTATTATGTTATTGAATGAGGTTCTCTAGAATATATGTTGTGAGGCAGAAGTGTAATTTGTAGCTAATGGGTCCCAGAGCAAAATCTGTAACAAGCTTACGCTTATGATTGCCATTTATCATACTGATGCCCTATTATGTGGCAAGGGGGCCTTTAGGCTCCCTGCCTAGGCAGCATGACATGTGTACCTGCATCCCCTGAGAATACAGTATAGATTGAATCACAGTATGACATTTTACTATAAGAGACTATTACTACTGTAGATATATAAAAGTTAAATAGTGAGTTTCATTTCGATTTTCCATGCTGCGTAATGTATATGCTATGCTAGAAAAATGTATTCATAATAATTACATTCAGAGTATAGATTATCAAGTAATTAAAAATTTAATACTCGAGAATATTTCAATGACTCTTGTAGGTATATGCAAAATTAGCTGTAAAAATGTGGAGATAAAGTGAGGAGCTTTGTAGCAAACTCAACACCAGCATCTTGGATGTCAAAGTTTTATTTTGTTCTAAGATCAATGCAAAGTGTCTTCTTTACTGCAGCTATGATGAATGGGTGAATGGCTTCGGCTGTCTGTGCACTGAACCTTACATTACTGATTAACTTTTCATTTTCAAAATGAATGTGTATTAGGTCTCTGATGGAAAAGTACTCAATTCCTGTTATGTCAGATCGGGAAATAATAAGAGTCCAAAACCAAATATTGTCTCCTCTACTGGACCAATAAGGATGGATTATTATAAAAGGAATATGAAAGGTATAAAAAGGTGAAAAACAGTACTTATAAAATAATATTACTGTATCACACATATACACACAATCACAGTGTGTAATATATGTCTCACTGACTATTGGGGTCTCTGCACACAACCGTGAAGTTTGTCAGTGTTCTAGCCATGTTTTTCACGGCTTACACATTGATCCATTCATCTCTTTGGCTCCATACACATGCCTGTCTATTATCATGGGCCTGTGTATTCTGCAATAAGCCCGGGGCAAAACTCAGGACAGGTCCTATACCTGTCCATTTTGTAACCCGGAACTCCCTGAGAGAAGTGAATGAGGCTGTGGAAGCAATAGATGTCATCACACAATGTCTTAATTGTTCAATGACACACTCTTTGGCACTGAAGTCTTGGACACGCTGCTCCTTTAAATCCTGCAATTGCTTCTCAAGCACTTGCTTTTGCTCTACACTCCGTAGAACTGTATTGGATAGAACACATTTCATTTCTGCAAACTCCTTCTTAGTGACACAGTCCATTCCAGGCAAACCCAGAACCACATTTTCACAATGACTAGGATATGAACTCCTGAGAGAGTCAAGTTCTTTCTTTAATTTCAAGTTCTCTTTTGCTGATACCTCAAGTTGCCATATCCAATCAGATATTCCATCCTCATAAATAAACCTGATGGTTTTAATCTCATCTTGAAGCTGCTGCACCGTAATATTTTCTTCTTTGGCACTTTTATGCACTCCAGTATGAGACACACAGTCAGCAGGGACATATTCACTCATAGAACAGAGGTGCTTCAGAAAAACTAAGTCACTCTCATGCAACCCATTATCTTTACTTGCACTCCACAGACTCTGTTCCGAGTTTTGTGTCTCTCTCCCTTGAGACTGCTGCACTAACAAACCTGTGCGCAGCTTTTCTGCTTTCTTACAAACTGAAGTTTTCTTTTTCTTGCCCATGTTTTAATAAGAAGAGTACACAATATTCCCCAGAAACCTTGGGTTCAACCAGCAGCAACTTTTTACTTTCTTCTGTAGTCACGTGTATTCACCAAACAGTTAACTTATGTGGCACTACAACAACCAGCATTTTCTTCTGTCTTCCACAGAAAACACAAACATGGCACCATAGCCATTCAGATAGATTGTTTGCAATATCCAACTTCTACACACATTGCTTACTTTCTTGCCATCAGCAAGCACTTTACAGACTTCTGTGCCACAGTATACACAAAGTCCATTCCCTGGATTCCTCTTCCAGAGTTTTACTTTCACCAGTTTTGCACACACTTTGGTATTTTGTAGTTCCACTCACCCCTCCTGGGTTTCTCACTTGAAATCACAGACTTCTTTTTCAGCTGTAGGCCACAATGCACATTTAGCGATACTGCAGTTTACCAAACACTTGTCTTCCAGGGCTTGGGTGGATCTCTTTTTGCCCGCATCCGAAGAACCATATGTGACAATTGTTTAGCTTCAAAGGTAGCAGATTCTTGGACTTAACAGAGGTGTTGGTGGCGCTGGATGCCAAATAAACAGCATATCAGGTAATGGCAAGCCAAAGGAAATGGCTTTATTCAGCTAGTAAGTGATAACAGGAATAAAAATAACAAAACAGCCTACCCCACACACAGGCCAATACCTCACTTCTTGAACCCTGACTAATTTCTGAGGGCAAGATGCTTTGCTGAGGTTTCTCCTCAGCAGTCTGGCTCACATTGAGCTTAACCAAGTCTGTTGTGGAATCCAGTCCTCTTGGGACAGACCACCTGTCTGCTTCCAACTGGTCCACCATCCACCAGCACTCGCCTGCTGTGTGTACTCCCTCTGGAGTGAAGCCCCAGCTATGGGTGTGGTCGAGGACCTTTTTAATCCTGTTTTTGGGTCGCTCTCCAGCACCCTCTAGGTTCACACCCTCACAATGTTTATTTCCTTTGTGTGTATTGGAACAACACAAAGAAAGAGAAAAAAAGGGCAAATTGAAAATAATTTCACACAAAACTCCAAAAATGGGCCAGACAAAATTGTTGGCACCTTTTCAAATTTATGGGTAAATAACTTTGTTTTAGGCATGTGATGCTAGTTCAAACTCACCTGTGGCAAGTAACAGGTGTGGGCAAATACCTATTTGTGTCTATGTGTATTCATCCAGTTAACAGATACTAAGAATTGGTGTTATTGGAGGTGAAAGTTCCTTTTTAAGGCTAAGGACCCACATAGTAAGCTGCAGTCAAAAAATGTTGTGGAAAAGACTGCGGCGGAAAGGTATTGCAGTTTCTTCTGCAGCATTTTTTACAGAAAGTTAAAAATGGACATGTTTGTAGATTAATTCTGTTGAATAAGTTTAAAGATGACTTGACACCTGGTATGAGAAGCCCAATGACATAATGATAGGCAGTGTGATCATGAGTATTTTGATGTTTTGCTTATCTAAATCAATTCAGTCATTTTAAAAATATGACCCTTTTTAATGTTAATGCAAATTGGGGTATATTAGCAAAATGGGCAGTAACACTGCATGACATACAGCATACAAAGACCATGTCTCCAGAGAAACCACAGTGTTACAGGAAAACACCAATATGTTTAAGGTGACAGCACCTATCAGATCATTATGTTCTTGTTTGTTTCAGGCCGGGCCCTTTTTAAGACTAAGCTGACTATACATGTTAGAATTGACCAGGATCGGTGACCAATCAGGCTTCATTGCATGTTTACTTTTGTAATGATCTCAAACAATGTGTCAAACAAGCATGACAACGACATACAGTATTCGCAGAGTAAATGGTGAACTCACACCACATAGCCTGATGGCACAAAATTAAGGGGAACAAAGATTAGGTATGTTTGAATTCAACATGACCCGTCCTCTGTTGTCCCAGCTTGAGGTATTTACCTTTTCATTATTAAAATACATATTCCTTAAGAATTGTGAAAATACAATGATAAGAATAACCCTATCCCTAAAAGTATTGGGAACTCAATTTAAGGCAAGGTAAATATAAAGAAATATTTTTGCATCTTTCTGATGTAGTGTGTTCCAGTAAAGACATCTTACTCTGAATTCCTCCTGCCCTAAGTCATCTTATATTAAAAGCAGCAACATGATGATTACAATGAATTAATAGATGATAATGGCAGCCTTGGCAGTTAAAGCCTCCTGCACTTCATATTGTTGACATTTTGGTTGGCATATTCGCACTGTTATTTTTATATTAAAGCTATTGCATAGACATTGAAGACAGCTTATGGGATAGTATTAGACTGAAGATTGGGCACCCTCAAAGTTAATAATTCTGCTAGACTCAAATATTACATGTAAATGCCAATGCATTCAATAAAGGAGTTTTTAGAGTACAAAGTTGCTAAAGGAAAAAGATACTATCAATATGTTATAAAGCTCTTCCCAGAAGGCATGTAGATAAATAGTCGACAGAAATGGAAGATACATGTTGGTCAAAGAAAAGATGTTAAATGGACTTCGATTTTGGGGAATACCTTCAAAGTATCTTTTAATGTCAATCAAAGAATTATTCATTTTAATTTTCGTCACAGATATAATTACTTTCCTATTTTGTAAAGAAATATAGGAAACTGAGTGAATGCAAACTGTCCTTGTATCCTCCACATCTTTTTTTCATATTAAATGGCAATATCTAGCTAATGAGCTACTATGGAATACTGTATATTGGAAGCAGATTTATCATATGATTAGCAGGAAATATAGCGTGGAGTTGTTTTCTAGCTCAGTTACTGGACTATTAATAGATATAGCAGAGTTACAGTATATTATAGGTCTGAGGATAGGAGCATAATTGTTAACATTTTATTCCTGCCCCTGTTATTAATTGCAAGAGTCTGGTTATCCAATGGGGCAGCCAGTATACACTAGTTTGCTGTATTAGTCAAGTGGAATATGAAAACATATGGTACTTGTATGGAAAGAGAAATCAAGATGCAGAATTTAGAAAGCTTTAGATTCATTGGAGTGGATTTTTTTTCTCCTGGTGGGTTGGGTTAAAATTATTTTAAAAGATTGAAGCTTTCATTGTGCATTATTATGATATGATTTCTTCAATTTTTGTGCTCTGACATAACATGCAGCATTTTTAGAACAGGGTTAGCACTAAGGAAATTAATTTTATCTTTAGGATGTTGGCATCCTTGTAAAAGGGTGAAACTGGGTCCACCACCCTCTTACAAAAAATGGGCATCAGCCTGATATGGACTCCACTCTTTAGCACTTGAGCTGCTGAACATTTATTGCTGGTATGGGTTACTGTTGCGGTGGAAATACCACCTGGTTACTGTTACTGTTTGTTCGCCTTACACTTGTCATGCCGTGTAATGTTTTATTATGTTACCGTATATGTATACGCATTTGAACTGTCATCAAAGTACTATTGCTAGGTAGTGTAATGGCTTATAATTAGGCTGTGTCACTTTAATAAGTATGAGAGTTATTACAGCATTTATGTAATGCAGCAGCTTTGTGACTCCCAGCTTACAGTTACACATCTGATATGTGACGATATAGTGATGATAGTGGAGATAGGAAGTATCGTTGTGCCCTTAAACTCTGCAGCAGTGTGATGTAGTGAATGTGTGCAGCAATGTATTGTGTGTGAGATGGGGTACGTTCAACAATGTCTGTACAGAAAGTATGGAAATATTAGATGCTGCAGAGTATATAGTATGTCTTCATTGTCTCATTGGTTGCGGATCCAAAAGAACTTTGCTAGTGCTGCTGCTGCTTTATTCTAACAATCACATTGTTTGGACTCCTATGAATAAGACATATTATATGACGATACGCCATAAATTTATTAAGTGAGGCATATGAAGCTTCTTAATGGGGGAAATTATTCCAGTCCTTGCAGATATCATATCATGTATATCCCATGTAATACCTACTCTAGAACCTGTCCGTAAACAGCGTTGCTGATACAAACTCTGATTTGTTAGTCTATGAGCATTCTCCTTTGTAGGAACTTTTTAGTGTTTATACACACACACAAACATATATATAAATATATACATATGCAGTGGGAGAAAAAACATTACCATAGTCTACCTATGGACACCACATGGTGTAGTCAGTACTTGTACTATGGCTACTGACAGTAATCTGTTCTTCTTCCTGCTATAGTGCAAACAGGACCCAACTTCTATCAGATAGGATGTATTATAAATAATAACAGTGCTGAACATGGAGCTACTCTGAGTAAAGAAGGCCATGCACACAAGATTATGATTGGAAAGGATATGACTGATAAATCCCCCGTCACTGAACGGCTGTATTAAAATAAGCACAATGGACTTGCACACTGTGGCAAATGATAGACCACATTTGGATGAGCGTGCCAAACAATGCTAAAAAAATATGACTTGACAGATCGCATTTTTTACAGTAGTCTGCCACCACCCCTTGAGAACAATTCTCCAATGATGGTTGGAAAATGATTAAAATGGAAAGTTGCAAACAACTCTTTGTTATGTATACAGTATGGGTAGCTTATATTAGTCTTTTTAGTCCCCATCTGCTCAGTCATGCACACTTGGACCATTGGATGAATCATTATATTTCACAATTACAACCATTTATTTAGCATTAAGAAAGTAGTAATCATTTCTCATGCATACGTTTCTTATCCTGTCTCATAGAAGCCAGTCAATATTTTCAGTTCATTACTTTCTGCAATTCATGTACTGCAAAGAAAAATCTTTTCTTTAATAAAAAGTATAAAGGAACAAAAACTGTATAATACATAATATATGATTTTTATTAATGTCCGCTTAAGGTATCTATTTGGTTAAGGTATTGTATTTAATGTTGAAATGTTTCAGTAACCTCCAAAACGACAATTTCCATTCGTACTATTCAGAAAGTTTACAAAAGTGTGCTAAATTACATAAAGATCCAACAACAAAGCCATAAAATATAAAGTCACCGGGGTCCTTATAATATATGGATCTAGATTAAGAAAAACAGCAGGACATCAAATTTCTTTAATACATCAAAAGGTTTATTCTTTTGGTACATAGCATTAGCAGTCTTTTTTTTTAGCAATATCTTCTTAAATGTATTCATAAATGTAGGAAAAGTATGAACAGTGGTAAAAACATTACACATACTCCACCAACAACTTGGTATTCCATATTCCAGTCTACCTGGTAAATGGAGAAAACTGTAGTCTGAAGCACTTATGAGCGTGTTACCTTTGCAAGTATTAGAGTAATACTATGGCATTGTGACATCATATTAATAAAAACCTAATTTCTGCTTTATGAGACTGTGTTAACTTTTAGTAAATAAACATGTATGCTCAGCTAAAGTAGAACAGGATATGAAACTGTTAAATAAAGGAGCATTCAGATTATGATCTATGGCCAGCTGTGCCTTTCCAAAATCCATTCTATAAAACCTGGCAAATAGAAAGTTATCAGCTAGGTGGCAAATGCATCGGGAAGAAATAATTCCTCAAAATAGGCTATAAAGCTAAAATCCCATAATTACTACTAAAATGGCAAGGGAGCATGTCATTCAGATGCTGGTGTGTAATGCATTTGATTACAACAATATGACATTTTGGTTGGCAGTAGCTAAAGTGACTATTGCAGCTGAGCAAATAATTTGTCATTCATGCTTGCAAGGTCAATATAATGTCTTCATCTGCTAAGGTGTGAGTGTCATAATAATTGCAGCTTTTGCATAACCTATTTCTGTGAAGCCACTTAAAAATGACCCATATTATAGCTGGAAATAACAAGTTGTAGCTGTTGAGATGAATATGCTAGCATTGCTAAGCTGATTCACTGTGACTTAGAGGGAGTCTACCACCTCCCCCAAGCATATTCAACTGTCACCACTGTGTTACAGAGCACATTAACAGTGATAAAGATCATACCATTGTTATGTATGTCACTTTGTAGATTTGGAGAAAAACAACCTTAAGGCTAAGGCCCCACGTAGCAAAACGCAGCTAAAAAAAAACTTCAGCTGAAACGCATAGCGTTTTTTTCCACAGGGTTTTTCATTGCATTTTTGCTGAGTGTTTCTCTGCGGATTTTCCTTATTAAACCTATAGGGAAAAGGCAAGCACTTCCGCAGGTATAATTGACACCGGTGTTTTTGGAAACACAGCTTTTCCACAACGGGTTTTTTTTTCTGCAATGTGTGGATGGAATTAGCCAGAATCTCATTCACTTTGCAGGTACTATAAAACACTGCATTTACACAACGTGGGGTTTTAGCTTAAAGTTTTATTGAAATGAGACTGTTGCACACTGGGGGTGGGCCTTCAGTTCCCTGCAGAACTACTCTTGCCACTCAGATCCCTACCATCTCCTGCCTTCGCCACCTGCAACGGTTACGCCTCCCCCTAGGGCCTTCTATGTTGCTCGACCCAGGTGCAGGAATGCCAAGTGGTTTGTTACAGCCTATATGAGTCTTATTGTGTGTCACGGTGCTCCTACCTGGATACGGCTAGACCCCAGGCTTTGGCTCCGATGCAATAAATAGTAGGAGTAATTGAGGGATTGAGGAATAACTTGAGTCCAGACCTTGAGATGAAGTTGAACAGCAGATATACTTGAATAAACAGTTTTCCAAACAGATTCAGGCTTGGTCTTGGCTCCAGCAGGCTTTAGAATATAACTGGTGAGCTGCACTTCTGTCTGTAGTTTGACTGTCGGTTATGCCAGGGAACTTGGCTCCTGGCAGCTCCAAGATGGAGTCCCAATCAGCACTGGAACTAGACCTGGGGTTAGACTGGCTCTAACTGGTCCCCACCTTAGCTGCAGGGGACAGGACTCCTCTACTTCTCTCTAGAGGGGGGTTTTGAATGGAATAGAAGGTTCCATTCTAAGATAACTCTGACAGTTTGCTGCCACCTGCTGATGAACCAGGCACACTACATGTAAAACAGTTACATCACATTATAGTGAATGCACATTGGTAGAGGACCTGGACAGAAAGTGCATAAGATGGCATTGGGTTAGCAGATAAAGATAGCAGCATGGCGTAGGAGTGATAACAACACTCTGGGGTGTTACACACCCTGTGAATTGAGAATTAATCCTACTATTGCTATGATGTCACCTATCCTACTTGAACAGAAAGAGCAGTGCTCGTAGGACTGAAGGCCTGTCTTGACTGTACCAATTGCCTCATTTACATAAGGACTCAAAGTTGTTTTTCTCAAAATCTACAAAAGTGACATACATAGCTAAAATATGCTGTTTCTAACTGTGATGTGCTCTATAATGAGATGATAACAGTTGAATATGCTTGAGGGATGTTTCTACAGCACAATATAAACTCTATCCTAGAACTGAAAGATAATATGAGTCTAGCCTTGATAATACAAGCAATGAGCAGATGTTGTATGTTCCGTATGAAAGAAAAGACTCAGGCATTTGCTCCTATGAAAAGCTTGCCCTAGAGCCACTCTTAAACAGGGCATAGGGAAACTACAGAGGACACTGCTGCAGTCATCTCCTGTGTACTTTATCTGACAGCATTTGGGGATGCCTTTATATATTTATTTAATTCTCAAAGTCTTCTTGTACCTTGCCTATATCATATCTCAAATGCAGGACCTGCTGGATGGGAAGTAGAAACACTAACAGCAAGCAGTTCACAGGCAGCACAGTTGTCTGTGTAGTAAGGCCAACTGAACACTAGACACCAGAATTGGACTTCACCAAAGACAGTCACCTTTCTCAAGTACTATGTTTTCCAGTACTTCGATACCCCCAGAACTTAAATAGGGCTGAATTTTATAAAAGCTGAACAGTCACAAGATGAAATTTATTAAGAATGTATCAGCACAGCAGATCACAGGTAATACAAGGAAATGGGAACTCACAATTAGATAACTGCATGAAGATGATAACACATGATAGTTCAAACTAACACTCCAAGAATTTTTCTCTATATCTCTCCCTATATTCTAGTCCTAACACCAGACATCACTGCCTGTAACTTTACCTAAAAATATTCCTAATTCTGAACACTAAGCTTAAAGCGTACATCCAATTATATGAAAAAAAAACTTTTCAAAGCGAACAGTATAGGCAAAAAATAAGAGACAAACAAATGTTGCATAGAGCAGCCTGCAATAGAAGTCAATTGCTAACAAGCCTGGGAGCCTTCAAAAGGCTGCTGGATGTCATGCCAATGGAATGCCGGCCCATATCTCGCTCTGGGTGCTGGTGATCCCACGGCAAAATGGCGGCGCCTCGGTCAGCTTTGACCGAGGTGTCCGGGGGGTTAATGCCCTTGATCAGTGTGGACACTGATCACAGGCATTAGTACTAGGTCTCTGCTGTTTAATACTGAGCAGCCATCATATTTAAATACCCAACATCCACCGTACTACTATGGTGGATGTCAGGAAGGGGTTAAGAAACTAATCTGGCCATTATCATGGCTCTAAAACTGAAAGTCATATGCAGAGAGTGGGAGAGAAGAGAATATACGTGTCCAGGAGCAGAGACTGAGACATCATTTTGACCTGCAAACAGGTCTGTAACCTAGGCAACAGGCAGTAAACACTGAGGAGAGAGATTTTGTTATATCTGGCAAATGGACAGATGGACACTTCTGTTAGTTTAAGCCACAAGTCTGAATAAATCAATTATCATCTTCCTCATCCCCCTTCCATCTCCATAGAGCTCTGTGTGTGAGCAGGATATGGTTATATGTAAACAAACAAGTTGTTAATTAGTTAAGGAGGGAGAAAGCAGCCTAATAAGTGGAAAAGGAAATAAATCTCCTTAATAAGATTTATTACAAAGTTTCTTATATTCACATGTACTATTCAGTTATGAAGAGTTGTTTATAACTGGAGGTATGCTTTAAAGGAAACCTGTCTGGTGATTTTCCACCCTAAACTGACTGAAGGAAAGAAATATCTTTCCTATGGTGCTGCTCTCTAAGCTTTCCGCTGCTGAAAAGTCAAGTCAAGCTTTTAAAACCTTAGATCAGCCTAAGCAAATTTACCATAAGTAGTCACGTGGAGCTTCATCTAGTCATCATTGCACTAAATCATAGTTTTTGGTTTAGGTTGGCAGTTAGGTAATGCATCAAGCTGATGTCGGTCTGAGTGAGGAACATGTCAGTCACACTGCAGGGGATGTCATTTAGCGCAGAGACTGCATGACTAGATGAAGCCTTTCCCTGCCTCCTTTGGCTAGTTAAGGTAAATATGCATATGCCAATCTATGGTTTAAGGCCTGGCCCCACGTTGCAAAAACGCTGCGTTTAACAGTTCCTGCAAAGTGGATGGGATTCTGGCTAATTATACCTGCGGAAACACTGGTATTTTCCATATAGGTATAATAGGGGCACACAAAAACTCTGCGAAAATGCAATGAAAAATGCTGCGGAAAAAAAAATATAAATGCGTTTTCACTGCAATTTTTTCTGAAGAATTTTTTGCTGCACTTCGCTACATGGGGCCTTAGCCTTAAAAGCTTATAGCTTGACTTTTCAGCAGCAGAAAGCTTAGTAAGGGGAACCATTGGAAAACTCATTACATGATGTGTAGCCAGTTTAGGGTGGGGAAATCTCCTGACAGGTTCCCTTTAACCCTAATCTATAGATGTAGCAAAGTTTATCATTAATTACATTGTGTGATATCGTAGTGCAGCATGTTAAAGACTGCTATATCTATCAGCACAATATTGGCCCTGAACACTGCACAACAGAACTCTAAAGCAAGAGACAAGAAAAGCATTTGCAAATAGGGAACAAACACAAAAGGACTTCAAGTCTCAGACTAAACAGAAATAAACCAGATGAAACAGACTAGACAAAGCACAAGATATTGCAATAAACATGGATAACTAACATGAAAAGATCTGATCAGTGTACTGGGTCCCTGTATGAAGCCTCAGTGTGATTTACTCTGCTCCACTTATTAGGTGTTTGCATCTGAATCCCAGTCTGTGGTCTAACCTCACTTTATACTGTACTTTGCTTTCTGGACTCAGTACAGCTAATTTCTCTTTATGTATTGTTCTCTAAGCTATGTATTCTGCTTGGTTTTGATCCTAGCTGTTTTTGTTTGTGATTCTCATATCCTGGGTTGTCTTCCTGGGACCTATAGCCCTACCCCCTGACCTGGCTTCTAGGCACTTCTAACTCTGCACATGCTGTGTCCTCTGAATACCATGCCTGGATCCTGCTGTACTATGCCTGATTCTGTTCTCTGGATCCTCGGATACCTCACTGAATTTACCTCACTGAAGTACCTGTGCTCCTTCACCCTTAAGTGATCAATTCACTTGTTCTACCACCACTGCTTGGCAACTATATTGGCAACTACAGGTGCATCTCAATAAATTAGAATATTTTTGAAACGTTCATTCATTTCAGTAATTCAGCAATACAATTCATAATCAGCGTCTTCCATGATTGTGTGTCCTACTGAACCAGACTGAGGGACCATTTAAAGGCTTAGGAAACCTTGGCAGGTGACACACTGAATTTACAATACTGAACTTTTTTACTATATTCTAATTTTCTTAGATTTGGGTTTTCATTATCTGTAATCCATAATCAACATTTACAGAAATAAAACACTTGAAATAGAACACTCTGTGTGTAAAGAATCTAGAAAATATAGGAGGTCCCCTTTTTAATTTAATTACTGAAATAAATAAATGTTTCAAAGATATTCTAATTTATTGAGATACACCTGTACAATTTGAGGATTTTCTTGAAGCCAAGTCCAACCCTCCTCTCAGGGAGCAAGGGTTAATGTCAGGTAATTCCATATATTCTGCGGTGCAGTCTAGACAAGTTGACTGTGGTTTCCAGTCATCTGAAGTGAGCAATCATACCAGTATGTCCATATATAATGTTTTTGTCGCATTTTTTGGTACAGATCATAGAAATTGGTGTAATATATACTGTAATACACACAGTTGATATGTTAGGTCATTCTCCTTGTCTATAAAAAAAAGTTACAATAGTAAAGAGCTAGTTTCTTTTCCTTAAAGTAACTCTTTAAAATAAAACCTTTGCACTGAATTTGTGAATATAATCTTACAGATCCTCTTTTTTACAGTGGTTGTCCCAGTACATACCAAAAGAGTAATTAGGGCAATGTTAGTCTTGTTCAATAAGTTGTAGAGCAGTTTTCCTCCTCTTTCATTCTGTAGTCACAGCAATTTCTCCTCTCAATTCCAGTAGTCACAGCAGTTCCCTCAATGGTAGTCAAAGTAGGGTCCAACAACAGTAGTCACAGCATGGTCCCCATTTTAAAAAGTAGTTACAGCAGTGAACATCTCTCCCCAGTGGTAAGAGCAGTCCATTCCCCAAGCAATTTCTATGGACTTCAATATCTTTCTTGTAATAATCACAGCAGTCCATTTTTCATTACCTCAGAAGTCACAATAATACCCCCCACTCCTCTGATGGTTACAATCTACAATAAGGCTATTCCTTCCTGCATTAAGCATAGCATAGTGATTATAATTCCCCTTTCTCCCAGTAGTCACAACAAAGCTTCCTGTCTTTCGCTAGGGTCCACAGTATTGCCTCTCTTCTCCAGTACTCACATCAGGGCTGCTTTGCCCTTGGTGTCACAGAAGCACACCTTTTTCCCCAGTAATCATTGTATGGCCTCTTCCACTTCACACAGGCCCATTGATCATAGTTAGCCATTCTCCCCTCCCACGAGGATTAACAGGAAGTCCCCCAATACTCACAGCAGGGCCTTGTTTTTCATTAGTAGTCACACCATACTTCCCCTTCATAGTAAAATTTAAGAGGATAAGGAATATCTTTAAAATGTAATATCTTGAAATCTAAATATCAGTTACATTTGTTTGATTAACTTAGGTAGACTATGTAAAAATGCAGGCTCAACTGAGTCTGCATGTTTATTTCAATAGAAAAAGGGAGACTCATTACTCTGCTAGACAAATCAGAGTTACACATAAGCAATAAATGGAAAAACCCAGCGATTGACTTACTTTAATTTGTTTGTTTTCATTGCAGTAAAGCACAAACATGAGTTAAAGCATTTAATATATTATTGAATCCTCTTGGTTTCAACTAGAATTTTTTATACAGTATACATGTAAAAGGCAATGAACATGCAATTATATAGGATGTTGGGTTTCGAAATAAGGCACTATACATATTAGGGACCAGGTAGCAGTGCCAATTCAATGGCCACAGTCAGATGTCTCCACAGAATCTGAGTAGTTACTTTCAGTTTTAGGTTTACTTTCGTCAACATAACAGCTCAAGTCATGTCAGCTGGGAGCATACTGAAGGTTCCCAGGCCTGCAAGTGCTATTGAGCACTATCTGTGGCAGGGCTCAATAGTAATATAGCAATTTTACCATAGATTGCAATACAGTAGTATTTCCGCTTATGGTATAAGCCACAAGTGTCAAACACAAGGCCTGTGGGCAAAATCCAGCCTGTGGCCTTGTGTGTTGTGGTCTGCTACACAGGGCCACTTTAAGGGTGCGGCTGCATCGGGCACCATTAAGTTGCATCACTCAGTTTGC
This sequence comes from Leptodactylus fallax, assembly GCA_947044405.1. Classification (NCBI taxonomy): domain Eukaryota; kingdom Metazoa; phylum Chordata; class Amphibia; order Anura; family Leptodactylidae; genus Leptodactylus; species Leptodactylus fallax. The sequence goes on along the minus strand of CAMRHE010000018.1, from coordinate 10,750,457 downwards.
TCTGTCTTTGGCTGGAATGTCTTGAGCCGGGGAGTGCTGTGGACCTTCAGGCCAAAGACAGAACAAACAGCTATAGGGGTGGCACTTGCGACTGGGCCCCTAAACCATGGGCCTCATAGATCCCCTTGTCACACTATTGTCTTCAGGTGTAGGAAATTCCATACCTACCTTTTCTTCCTGCAAAGGTCCATTTGTCATTTAAAATTAAATTAACAAAAATTAAAAAAAAACATATTAGTTATCCCTGCATCTAAAAATGCCCAATCTTTAATACATATAAATTATTTATCCCATACAGTGACCATTGTAGTAGGAACTGTGTTTTTTTATCCCCTCCCCTCTCAAAGAAATTGAACAACAATTGATCAAAACAGGAGTTTCCACAAAATTGTTAAATGAAAAGTGCATCTTGCCTCATAAAAATACACACCTTAAAGGTTACAATATGACTATGCAAAGGAATATTGTTTTTTTAAAGTTTTTGCTGTGTCCTCAAGGGTATACAAAATAATTGCTGACACTGTTTATGATCAAACACATTACTATAGCCCTGACATGTAAACCAACTTAGTCTCAGTAACAATGTGGAGTGGTGTTCAACATAACCCATAAACATTGCCTTTTGAAGTGTATACGTCTCTGCAAAAAAAACTAATTTGTTTTTGCTAAATCTGGGATTACAGACATGATCAGAGCTTTGACCTCAGCATTCATTTTCTCTGAAAGCTTTGTTTTGTGAATGGAAGTAACATTGGTAATGGATTATAGTCTGTAGACCAAATAGTACAGCAGACAAGAGCATAACACTGAGAAAATCTACATATTATAACATTGGGAAAAGCCTCACTTTTAATAGAAATAAAGTTATTATTTCATAATTCCATGTGGAAGGCTGGTCTGGAATCTATACTCAAGGAAGGAATGAGATTCTGTACTGTACCCCCAAACTGTCCCTATGTGAGACCCAAATGCAATTACCCACTGTCTAATAGGCGATATTAGATAAATTGTTAAAGTGATGGGGCCTTGACCTGCTGGGCCCTTGTGCAGTTGCAATGGTATTCGTTTTAGACCAGAAAACTATTGGCCTTGTATTTGTTGGAGACTCCATCTATTAGGGAATTAAAAACAATAATAATATAATGTGATACAATGTGAAAAAGGGGTATATTGAAAGAGGAATGCTATACATATCTTTGAACGGATATAGGCACTTGGGTAAATATCCTCGGTTTACACTCTAATATACTTCTGAGAGACAGAACACAAATATGTGCCTCTCTCTTGAAAGCTTAATATATATATATATATATATATATATATATATATATATATATGCGTCTTTTGTGTTTGTTCTGCTTATTTTGTGCATTGTTGATATATGCTGATGTTCCTGTTTCTTGGGGCATAGTACAAGTGCCCTGTAGAGATTTATTATTTTACTTTGTAAGTAACTTTATTACTGTCTCACATTACTGTACATATTGAGCAAGAGACAGATTGAAGTTACCAAGAAATTCTGGCCCAAGCTCCAGCCACCACCTCCCCGGAAGCCTCCAACAGCCGGACAGGAGGCCAGAAGCCCAGCCAGGATCCTCCAGCCCTGGAGCCCTAGGATGAGGCAGACAGTCGCCCTAAAGCTGAAGGAGGTGGATGGAAGGCGCCCCAACATGACAGAGGAGATCTTCTGTCAGAAGATGGTGCTGGAGCAGGGGTTCTCCAAGGCTGAGACGCTGTTGATCCACGCCTTCATCATGGGGATCTTCTACGTGACATTTGCCAGCGTGGACATCTGCCGCCGCTACTGGGAAGTGGTGAAGACTGCAGCTCCGGGATCCCCCTTTTCCAGATTTCTGGGCAACTGTCCTGTCCAGAGAGAAGAGAGGAGGACAACCGTGTCAATGAGGAACCCCCATACACCGGGACGAGACATCTCCATGTTCCTGAGCAGGTTTTGTATGGTGGTCAAGGAGCCCTCCAAGATCCTGAAAAAGCTTGGCTTTTGGAACAGCAAATGGTCAGTCATCATCAGGCTACACAAAGACTCTTCCAGCCCTGACGGTCTCAAGCATCTCCCACCGACCTTCTCCTTGGGCAACTCCTTCAGCCTGATCTTTTACCCAGACATGCCACATCACTGCAGAAGATGTGGTAGAGAAGGCCACGAAGGGAAGGACTGCAAGGAGGATGCCTACCGGAATTGTAGCGTGGTGGGGCATGTGACCAAGGACTGCCCCACACGGAAAACCTGTAACCTGTGCGGGGATGCAGACCACACCTACAAGGTCTGCCCGAAGAGATCCAGGTCTTGGGCTAATGTCGCTGCTGGTTTCGTGACTAGGGAGCTTGCTCCTTTGGTTGCGAGCCAGCCACAGAAGCCCGAGGTGCAGCCCAAGAAGAAGGATGACAAGCCCAAACAGCAACAGAAGAAGGAAAAGCCGAAGTCCACGGATGGTAAGAGGACCGCCCCCCCTCCCTCTGCCTGTTCCCCCAACTGAGGTTGTCCCTCTCTTTCCCCCCATAACCTCAATGGCTACCCCTGCCACCCCTCACCCCGCCCTTCCCCCGGTCTCCCTTGCCAAAGCAGCACTAACAGATCCCCCTCCAGCTGCTGAGGTCCCCTCCTTGGAGGAATTCCCCCCCCCCCCCCCTTCTCCTCTTATCGTTCCAGGTACTTCACAGAGGAAGAGAAAAGGAAGAGACAGCCCCAGTGCTGAAACTTCAAAGAAGATCGCAGTCGAAGTCCCCAGGGACCCGATCCCTGAGGATTCGGAGCTGGAGCAAATGGACGAGGAGTTGGTGGCTGAGCCCATTTCTGTTGACTTAGCACAGGTCCTGGACCTCTGTGAGGGCCAGGAGATGGAGGAAACCCCAATCTCCTCCTCCACCCTGCAACAGCTGGAAGGATGCCTGCTGGACCACATGCCGGCAGACACAAAGGAAGAGGACCCCCCGACGGGAGTGGTAACTAGATAATATTGTTTGACTGTTTAACCTTTTCTTTCTTCCCTTGCCATGGCTAGGATCAACATTCTATCCATTAACGTGAGAAGTATCAAAGAGAAGAGAAGACGTCAGATGGTATTGTCTTTTATTCATTCCCAGACTAATGCCAATGTTATTATGTTGCAGGAGTGCTGTCTTCCTTCTTTCAGGTCATACCATCACCTCAGCAGGGAGTGGAGCCACGGTCCATCCTACTGGTCTGGGGGGGGCGACTACAAGTCCACAGGAATAGCTGTCCTCATTAGGGGGAACACCTTCACTGTTGAATCTGTCCAGGAGCTCGTCTGTGGCCGCCTCGTGGTCATAGACGGTTCCTGGGCAGGCGAGCCTGTTAGGCTCATCAATGTGTACGCTTTCCCCATGAAGGCCGAGCGACTGGAGCTTTTCCAGATCCTGTGGACTCAGCTCGCCACCACTAGGGTAGTGGTGATGGCTGGGGATTTCAACTGCCCTGTGGATGAAGATGGACGAAGATCATCTGCAAGCGCCAAACTGGACGTGACATCTAAGCTGCTGATCGAGATGGTGACCGAGGCCTCTCTTAGGGACGCTGTGGGTTCGATGGGACCGGCATCAGTTAATTATACCTGGTGTTGCCCTGATGGCTCACTTCGTTCCAGGATTATGTTTACCTCTTGGTCAGTCTCCCAAGTAAGTCATACCATAGTCCCCTGCTTCTTCTCTGACCACAGGGGCATTCTCTTTCAGGGTGTCGTGGGCCAAAACTTTCCGCCGGGTCCAGGCTCCTGGAAGCTGAATTGTGCTCTGCTGGAAGGGGAGGGAGTTCTGGAAGAACTGTGATGCTTATCTGTGTTGTTTTTCAGGACTGTATCTGAATGTTGGGAATATGTTAAAGTCCAAATCCGTTGTTTCTTTCAGGTGAAAGGATGCCATCAGGCGTCCTAGTGCAAGAGGGATCTAAAGGATATGCTGCATTCCCTGCAGGACCTCGAGCGCTGCGGCTGGGACATCAGGGATCTTCTGGAGGAAACCAAGAAGGGTCTCAAGAGGCACTTTGAGGAGGAATCGCAGCACATCATCTTCTATTCCAAGGTGGAGCATCTGGAGAAGGGTGAGAAATGTAACTCGTTCTTTTTCAGGAAGCTCCACTCAGGCCACACGCCTGTTACAGAAATGAAGGATGAAAATGGCAATATGAGAAGGGGGAAGCAGGAAGTGATGGAAGTTGTCAGCAGCTACTATCGTGACCTCTACTCCTGGAAGCCCACCAGCGAAGAAGCAGCTGAAGAGTTCCTGTCAGGTATCATTAACACTCTTGATCCTACAGGTGCTGAGGCTTTGGATGCCCCTTTGACGGTGGATGAGGTGCTCTCTGCCGCTAAATCCTTTAGAATCGGACAGACTCCGGGCAGTGACGGTCTCCAGGCTGAGTTATACGTAGCTCTGGGGGATCTGATCTGTCCGGACCTGAAGGAGCTCTATGAGGAGATGGTGGTGGAGGGTACGATGCCGCCATCACTGCGGGAAGGAATGGTCACAATCCTGTACAAGCAGAAGGGAAAGAGGTGTGACCTGAAGAACTGGCGTCCCATCTCGCTCCTCGCTCGGTGTTGGTGAACGGCTGGAAGACTGACCCCTTCCCGGTCAACTCTGGGGTAAGACAAGGCTGTCCTCTTTCACCTCTCCTTTTTGTTTGTGTTATAGAGCTCTTCACTGAGTCTATCCAGCAGAATGGAGGGATTTGTGACCGTCTTCTGCGTTGATCAGCATTCGGTGACTGCACTCGTCCAGACCTGCGAGAAGTTCGGACAAGCTTCAGGGGCCAAAGTCAACTGTGGGAAGTCAGAGGCCATGCTCTTTGGGGACTGGCGACCAGCCTCCCCTAACTCCTTCCCCTTCACGGTGAAACCGGACTTCATCTGGTTTGGGAAGGAAGGCGCAGCCCTCAAGTCTTGGGAAGAACGACTGAAGAAAGTGAATCAATGCATCGGTTTGTGGAGTCTCAGACAGCTCTCCATCGAGGGCAAAGAACTTGTCCTGAGGAACGAAGTTCTGCCTGTGCTACAGTACACCACACAGGCTTGGCCCCCTCTTGCTACCATCTCCAGGGCCATCACCAGGGCTGTGTTTCATTTCATCTGGGGCTCCAAAATGGACAGAATCAAGTGGATCGTCATGTACAAGGATCCCCGCAAGGATTGTGAGGGAGCACCAACTGGATGGTCTCAAACCTGATCTCTGGAAGCCAAAAACAATTCACAAGCTCATCCGAGCTAAGGACTTGATGATGTTCCAGGACTTACAGCAGATTCTACGAAGGTCGTTTGGGAAAACGTCTCTTCAAATCTGCTGACCAACAGGCACAAGGACTTGTTTTGGATGGCCATTCAGGGGGGGGCTGCCCCTCCGGTCATTCATGCATGACCGCAACCTGTGCAAGACAAGGTACTGCCCTAGGTTCCCCCTCCAGGAGGAAACAGCTATGCACCTCTTCTGGGAGTGCCCTTTTGCTCAGGGCCTGTTGAATGCCTTAGAACATGAACTTGAGGACTCAGTACCCAGGAGCAACCTTTCATACCACTTTGTATTTTATGGACTTTTTCCTGGGATTCACAGAGAGAGAAAGATCCTGGAAGCTTGGCGCTTTATGAACTATTTTAAGGATGCTATTTGGTTTGCCAGGAATAGACTTATTTTGCGAAGAGAGAGTGTCACCTATCAGGATTGTTGCAGGCGGTTTCACAGCTTGCAATGGGACTATTCCAGTCTGGATAGCCTGAACGGCGAAGAGGAAGAGGACTGACATCGCCCTCTCCTTCCTCACCCTCCCTTCATGTGTGTTGTGTTTTTCAATAAAGCTTCGGCCTTGTGATTACCCCCTCCCCTTACCCTCTTTTCATTCCCCCACCCCATCACTTGTTCTGATTGTCTTTACTGCATTTACATACAGTATAATGTTTTACAGCTTTATTGAGTGCTAGGTTAGGGTGTCGCCAGATAGTTTAGGAATGTATATGCATATATTTCTTTGCCGTACCCACCCTTCCCTTCTGTGTGTTGTGGTCTTTCAATAAAGCTTCGGGCCTGTGACCGCCCCCTCCCCCTCTTTCCTGTCACATGTCTGTATGCCTTGTTGATTGTACAAAGTATGCTAGAGCAGGATATAGTGTAGTATATTGTGTAGGATGTATTTCCTGTCACCGTATGTTGCACTGTGTCCGTCAGGATGCAAGATATTTATCTATTGTATGTATTGTAACACAGTTTTTTGCGCTGCGTTGCAGTACATCTGTATGTATACTTGTTGACGACTGATTGTAATAAAGCTATTTTCAATCAAAAAAACTCCTACTGCATATACTTATAATAAAGTCTTCCCTTAAACTTTAGCTTTTTACTCTCCCACCTATCAGACATTAATATATTTTCTAACTACCGGTATTTATGTCATAATTTTCCATGATCATCATGTTGACATTGATCTCTACTATAACTCTGGATTGGGCTTAAGTGTACATTATAAAATGAAGAAGAATGTTCAAAATCCATGGAAGTACACCAAACATAATGGAACAGCTGTTGGCTGTATTTTTGTCTTTTTATAAAATGTTATGTGTGTCATTTAGCTGATATATCTTGTGACAGTGTTTTTATTAATGAATATTGATTTGGTATGTGCTGCCTCAGCCTCTTCTAATTGCTTATAGTTGAGTCTGAAGAAGCGAAACAGTCTTGACTTAATATTCTCGAAGCAAAACTTGCTAGTTTCTTTAAACCTTTGCAATTTACACTTTCTCTATCCTTTTTAGCTTTAAGCCCCTTTTACAGATAGGATAAGGGGAATATTTTGCACACTGTATGTATAGCGAAGTGAATAAAAAGTGAATAAATGAATAAAAAGACAATCTATTCCAGTGATGTTAAGGGTCAACTACTGGTTTTGGCTATAAAACATAGATGCAAAATACTGACAAGTCCTGAGGTGTTATTCACACTGCAGTTGTAGCTCATGGTTGCCCATAGACTGGGCTGTTTCTTTGATAGCTGCTACTTTGTGGATCTTTGCATGCCTATGGATCCTGAAGGTCCTAGTCCTATTTCAGGGGCCTTCAGTGGCTTTATGGAATGGTTATAGCCACAGCTGGAGTATTGGTAAAATTATAAGGATTGGGATCTCTTTCTAGATTCTTTCAATATGTTGAAAGTCTTTCAGTCTTGAGTTGATTCTGTGGAGTTGAGTTTGCAGACATTTGGCATAGGTTTGGCCAGTAAATGTTAGAATGTTGCATTCTTAACTGTATTAATGCATAAAAGGAAAGAAAAAGAGATAGATGTATAATATAACACACCAAAATAAAAGAGCAATAAAGTTTATTGAAACATACACCATGAAAACACCAAAAAAAATTGTTAAAAACAATTAAAAAACAAAAATGACCAACAGGTCTGCTATACAGTAACAGCAGACCTTGGACTGCTGATATATATATATATATATATATATATATATTAAAAACAGCACATAAATATGTCCAAGGAAAAGTTCATTAACTGGGACCTTAAAGAGGACCTTTCAAGTCATCTTTCTCTGGCAGTTTTATATACCGCTGGAAAGCTGACATTGCACTGAATTCAGCGCTATATGTTGTAATACCGCGGGTGCCAGAGGACGTGAAAGGTCCTCTTTAAATTCACTCAATACACATATAACAATCAATAAATTATACATTGTGGATTCATATATAGGTCTAATAAAAATACAATACCCATATAAAGCCATATACAGTATATTGGACATAAGGTGACCAGAAGCAAAAGGGAGGTGCAATCCCATGCATATCACTGCCTCTACGTGCAGCTTCGTCAGGGGTATAAATCCTGTATACCATCCATTCAGTATATAAAGTGTTCCTAAACAACCAAAAGTTCATTAAACATGTGAACACAGGTGAAAATAGATCAAATGTAATCAAACAAATAAATTGTCAGACATATTACTTACAAATCCAATGAATGGAAGATAACATAAACATGTTTTACATGCCAAAGTATGCTCCAGAATAAAGGCACCCACACTCAAAGTATCACGCATGTGCAGTTGGTATTGTATCCAAGTCCAGCATATACAATCATGGCTGTTAAAGTGTTATATACAGTATATCACTTAGCGCATGTGCAAAAAAGATCTTAGCATTATACAAAGAAAGTAGATGCGCAAGTACAGAGAAAATCATGACTATTAAAATAATATGCAAATACACTGATGCCTTAATATGCAAATTTCATAAGCACAGATAGCATATAAGCATGAAGAAACTAAAATAATATATGCTTGCCAATATGTTCCAAGCCGAGCTCTACACACACCCACATTTCAAGAAAATAAAAAATACAATCAAAATACATACATAATACAAATACGAAATAATAAATATTTATATCAACTCAATATTATGTGAGATGAAAAAAAATTTGCTTAGGTGATAAAATATGAATACAAAAAATATCACCCAAAATAACCCAGAATATTATGCTCGATGCCAAAGGAGCAACTGATAAATACAGTGTCAGTGAACAGAAAAAAAAACTAAGAAATATTCAAATAAGTTCAATATTATGTGATATTAAATTCTAGAAAAAACTTAAAAGAAATTTATACTTATAAGTGATAGAGTGAAACATTCAGATCCAAAAGTACTAAAAATCTCCCTTTTACTGCCGATCACCCAAAATAACCTATACTATTATACTAAATGCCAAAAAAGTACAATAATAAATACAGATAATCATATGATTATAAATATAAATAATGCTATATAATTCTATTTGCTAACGATCACCCAAAATAACCTATAATATAATGCTTTATGCTTAAGGAACAAGTAATAAATACAGTGAACAAAAAAAAGCAAAAAATAAAATAAATATTCAAATAAGTTCAATATTAAGTGATATTCATTTCTAGAAAAAACGCAAAAGAAATGTATACTTATAAGTAACCCATATAAATATAAATACAAACAGGTAGTGCTAAAAAAAAACTAACAAAAAGACTCTTTAGCTGACAATCACCCACAATAACCTTTACATGATTTTGACATATCCAGTTCATAATTTTTTGGTTATTTATAGTGGTGCCTATTCTTTTTTATTGGAGCAGTCTCAACTGAAACTTCAACTATACCTCTCATTATATCTGCATACAATTGAGCCAATATACCAATACTTTGTAAGCTTTAGAAAGTACAAACTTAAACAGTTTTAAGCACCGCCAGATTTTTCAGTGTCTAATATGTTTAATAAACCTAGTGCATTGTTACACTGTCCAATATAACTTCACACCTCCTATTACTTGACTTACTTTCCATCAGAAAAATGTGCCAAGATATGTTGCATTTTTCAGTGTGCAGCGCCGTAGCTTAGGCCACACCGACTTTCCATTAGGTTCAACCTATTTCCAGTGAAACCATACCCCTTTTCCCCTATTCATACAAGTTGTAAGTGTCTGAAAAGTGTCTAAAACACTTGATAAATGTGACATAAGGTATGCTCTTCTAACGCATCCCCATAAAGGAGATGTTCTATGGCATGTTATTGGAGTGCAAGGAGTCCGTATACTATTCTTTTACAGGAGTCCTCTGTTGCGTGAGTATACCCTGGACTAGGCATACATTCAGGGGGCAAATTAAAATGGCCCCACCACATGTGCTTGCACTGAGCCTTTGTGCTCAAACCCTTCATGAAATAGAGGACATCAGCTCTTCATTCCAATTATATCAATGTAGCAGGTGCAGACAGGGCAGGCTCCAGGTTTGTATGTGCCCTTGGGTGACAGAGCCTCAGTGGGCCCCTTTTGGAGTAACCCATGCGCACCGCAGCAAAAAAACTGCCAAAATTGGGTTTGTTTTTTGCTGAGGCAGACCTACTGGAGTGGACTGTAATACAGGCCATTCCATACAAGTAAATAGAATCTATTCAGACTTCAGAAAGTAAAGAGGAATATTAGGCAGACATCTGCCCCGGACTCCTCTTTATTTTCTGCCCCCTGGCTCACAGGGGTGGATGCAGAGCAACAGCATGCCCTTGCGGCTTTCCACCACTGATTAGGCCCAAATGAATGGGTCTAATCAGTGCGGAGTCTCAAGCCATAGTCTCCGAATCAGCTGGAGAATCCACGGCAAGATCCAACAGGATACTTTTTTTTTTTCAGCGTTCTGCACTAATTGTTTTCAATGGGAGGCAGAATGAGGGAAGAATCTGCCACTGATTTGGGGGCAAAATCTGCTGTAAAATCAGCGGCAGATTCCATTGTGTGAACAGCGCCTAATTCTATTAGCAGTGCAATGAACGTTTTCATCTGTATTAATGCAAGTGCTCAATGCAGAAACTGAGTTGGCCCTCACAGATACATACATACAAATATAAATATATACACATACAGGGTGTAATAAATATATACAGGGACATAACTAGCAAAGACTGGGCCCCATAGCATACTTTTGACTTGGGTCCCCCCATAGCATCAGCTTTCCTGGCCTCCACACAGTATAAAGCCCCATTTAAACACACTATAATGTCCCACAGTGGCCCCTTCACACGGTATAAAGTCTCATAGCAGCCCCTTCATAAGGTATAATGTCCCATAGCAGACCCTCAACACGGCATAATGTCCCATAGCGGCCCCTTCATAATGTATAATGTCCCATAGCGGCCCCTTCATAACGTATAATGTCCCATAGCGGCCCCTTCACAAGGTATAATGTCCTACAGTGGCCCCTTCATACAGTATAATGTCCCATAATGGCCCCTGCACACAGTATGATGTCCCATAGTGGCCCCTAGGGTGGTCCTTGCAAATATTGGAAAAATTTCGGGTTCAACAGAACCCTAAATTTTTGGGGTTCATGATCCACAAACTATTATTATATTCGGGGGTCTATTCAGACCCCTGAGTATAATGATCAGAGGCCTAGGGTAGGTGACAAACATAAAAAAACATGTTACTTACACTCTCTCCCTGCTCAGTCTTCAGCTCTCTTTGATGACGATGTGGCTTATGCCAGCATCATTATGCGTCGTGATGCGGGCCTTAACCACGTGAGGTCATTGAAGAGGGACGAAGATAGTACGAAGTCACACCGGAGCGCAGGAGAGCTAAGTAACACAGTTTATTATGTTCGCTTACCTCCCCTGGGTCTCCTATCATCAAACTTCGGGGTCTGAAGACCCCGGAGTATGATAATAGCATTTTCGGTTCGGACTTATTCGGTCTGAACCAAAGCGCTTAGCGCAGAGACGTTTTAACACATTGGTGGGCCCTGTGCAAAGGTTTTATAAGTGGGACCCCCCATCACCACCACTTAGAAATACTTGACCTGCACAAATTATAATGCCCACTGAATGGCCCCCACATATTATAATGCCCCCTGAATGGCTCTCACACAGTATATGCCTCCCTAGTGGCCCCATACAAAATAATGCCCCTCATAATGTTCCCTTCCAGGTTGCCCCCACATTTTCATGTCCCCCTCCAGGTTACCCCCCCAGATTCATGTCCCCCCACCCCTGGTTGCCCCCACAGTGTCATGTGTCTCCCCCAAGTTGACCCCACAGTATCATGTCCACCCATCCCCCCGATTGTTGCCACAGTATCATGTCCCCCCACCCCCCAGGTTCACCCATAGTGTTATGTCCCCCCAAGGTTGCTCCCTCAGTGTCATGTTTCCCCCACAGGTTGCCCCCACATTTTCATGTCCCCCTACAGGTTACTCCCCAAGATTCATGTCCCCCCCACACCTTAGGTTTCCTCCACAGTATAATGTCCTCCCACCCCTCAGATTGCCCCCACAGTATCATAAACCCAACTGTATATATCAAAGGAAAAAACATACCTTTCCCCGTTCCCCTATTCAGTCCTCTCTCTGGTCCCGGAGTCTTTAAGGAGTAACAAGCGTGATGTAAGTGACGTCACTACATCGCGCCTCCTACCCCCAGGATACCGGGAGCAAAGACAGTGGCTGGGTAGTGAAGCAGGGAGCGGACAGCTCCCTACTTCATCACTGGCTTCAACTCATTGGTGTCCTGCCAATGAGTTGGTGCAGCAAACTCAAAGGGGCCCCGGGTACCATAGGGCCCAGTGCAAGTGCACTGTTGACCCTATGGTTAAAGCGGCCCTGGCCTGGCGATCCCGGCCTTACTTACTGATCCCCACTCTTGTAGTAAATAGGGCCCGTTACCTGCTGGGGTTACTCCAGCTTATTTACGGCCTATTAAAAAAAAAAAAAAAAAAAGCAGTCAACCCGGGTGCAGATAACAGGTGCAATGTCATAACCTGGGACTCAAAATAGGGAAAAGGAGGACAACACTGGTGCTAGGTTCAATCCAATAACTGAAAAATTCTTCATTGGTAAATCATCAGACCAGAGATTCCGCATAGACATTGCTTGCTTTCAATAATCAGAGCCGCTTTCCCAGTTTTCATTGTGTTAGCATTATACAATAATTACTTTTTAGCATTAAATATTCATGTCAGATTTGGAGAGAGAAAACTGTGTTTTTATTACAATTCTTGTGGGAGAACAGGGAGGGAAGTTCTTTATTCTACTAGTGAATTCCGATTCAGCCCAACTGGTATCTGTGTATTACTGCATAGAAGTGAATAAGAGATGGATGGATGGCTGCTGTACATAAATGCTTGTATCCTTTACATCACCAGATAGATATTACCTGAGACATAATCTTAGATATTGGCACATATAATCACAGCATACAGTGACAACTGCATCAAGTGTAACTTGTAGGATAAAATCAAAGCTTTCAAGCTAAAAGCTGTTCACTTTTCTGGGCATATTGTATAATCTTCTAGTTCTTATCTATTTGTTAATTTATCTACTTGACAGTATTAAATCCATCACTACCATACTTTTACTTGTGTAAATCAAATTTTTGTGATTTTACAATTAAATAATTATTATTAAAATGTTCATCTTTTAAGGGCTCATACAAGTCTTAAAAAGAACACAATAGTCATTAAAACTTATGATAGTAAATTTTATGACTTCACATACTTTGTGGGTTTAAGTATTTTTATGCATAAATATTTGTGACCACTGTGTGTGTGCCTCCTCATAAATGATTTGCACGCTGCACCGGTTCAAAGGATATGAAGACTGGATATATTTTACTTTTTGTAGTTTTACAGATTGATTTTTAACTATTGAGCTACAGTTGACGAACAAATGAATACACTGAGTTGCATGCAATCTTGTGGCTGCAGCTGTCACTCATTAGTTAAAATCAATCAGTAGCGCTACAAAAAGTATGCAGTGTAGCCCTGGCCTTACTATTATCGACTTCTATACACTATATACAATATATCTTTGCTTCAATTTTGGGGAAAAAAAGGGCAAATACTATGGATTGTATATCTTGAAATATTAATACTACACTCAACATGACATGATGGAATTTGATTTTTTTCAAGGATTCAATATAATTTCATGAAAAATGACCTTTGCATGCCTCCATTTAAATTGAGAGACAGGCATAGGTATAGCATGGGTATAACATGAGTTCTAAATAGTAGATGACAGATAGCGATCCTGATTTAGACTTTGTATTTTGGACTGGGCAGCTCACAGAAATATGTCAAATAAAGTGCACAAAAAAACACATGGTCCATCTAGTTCGTCCTTATATTATTTCCATTTTGTTTTAGGATAGATGTGTTTATTCCAGGCATGCTTATATTCACTTACTGTAGATTTCCCAACCATATCTGTTGGAAGTTTGTTCCAAGGCTTAGCTACTCTTTCAGTAAAATAATATCTCCTGACATTGATTCTGATCTCGCCCCAACTAATTTCAAATTGGGCCCCTTGTTCTTGTGTTTAGTTTCAATCATGCCCTCCTCTCCTTTCCTTCATTAAAGCTATAGAGATTAAGCAACTCTTCTGATAAGGTTTTAAGCTTTAGACCCTCCAACATTTTTGTAGCCCACCTTTACAGCTGTTCTATTTTATCTATGTCTAGTTGTAGGTAGAGTTTCTATACAGGAGGATCACAATCTCCCTTCCTATGGTTATACCTCTAGCTTTACAGCTGAGCATCCTACTTGCTTTCCCTGCTGCTTGGCTGCACTGTGCACTCATGTTTAGGTTGTCTGATATCAGTAACCATAGATCCTTCTCTGAAGTCTTTGCTAACACAGAACTGCCAATATGATATAAAATAGAGTGCACCTTTTCCACCAAGTGCATTATCTTACATTTTGATGCTTTGAACTGCAGTTTCCATTGTTTAGACCAGTGTTTCTCGACCTTTTCAACTCAAGTACCACCTCTTGAAAAAAATTCCAACCAAATGGTCATGTGACAGACCCTGCTCCTAGTCTCAAGCAGGGAAGAAAAACTGGCACACACTAAAAGTTCTGAGGATCTTTTTAGCATTTCACTCATCAGATCATAGATCAAAAGCTATTTGTCTATTCAACTCAGAATATCTGCTGTTGTAGAGGAGATCTGACTCTATGTCTGCCTCTGCTTGGCAGCCACTGTGCCTCGGGATTTGAAGATGGTGGGTGATTTTGGCATTACTAGCCCCCCAGCAGCTCAGAACCTGAGCACACCTACCACAAGTTGAGAATCACTGGTTTAGATCATTTCTCCTGTAGCTAGATTTTTTCCATGTTACAAACCCCTCCAGGAGTATTAACCCTATTATACACTTTTGTGTCATTGGTAAACAGGCAATCCTTACCTACCAAACCTTCTCCCATGTCACCTACAAAAATATGAAAAAGAATACGACCCAGGACAGACCCTTCTGGTACACTACTTGTGACTCCATAGGATAGGGGATAACTTAAAGATAGATGGGGGTCTTACCACTGAGACCCCATGTATCAGAAGAATGGGTGTTTTGTCCCCAATTCTTAATGGAGTATGTGTACTGTTACATTCATTTCAATGTGAATGCTGGAGAAGGCAAAGCACTGTACTTTGGCTATGTCCAGTGCTAACATTGCTCCCATTCTTCTGATTAGTGGTGGTCTCATTGGTCGTACCCTCGGTGATCAGAAGAAACAACAGAAGACCCATTAACACAGGATACCAAAAAATCTGCAAATAAAATAGATAAACTTTTATCCATTTTATGCAATCCTCTGTGACCATACATTGTTGGAAGTTATCAGCGAAATTTGTTTCTCTTTAGCTATAATTTTATCTTAAGAATTATCTAGACAGGATGCATTTCGTGTGATGTCTCAGCTAAGAGAATTATTAGGCCATGTTCACACCTGTGACAGAAATCTGTAGATTGGCCAATGGATTAGCATGTTAATTAGTCTTCTTTTTAATTAAAAGGAGATAATCCAGGGTTTTTCAGTGTGAATTCAGAGGTACATTAATAATGAATGTGTTCTAGGCTTTAAAATGTGCAGCTGGTTTATGATTCTGTACAGATATTTTCTGAGCTTGTGAAGGGGGTATAAAATACTCTATTTGCGGTCAATAATAGGGGAATATTACAGAATTCTATTATACTGAGGCATAAAATCCTTTCCTTAATTCTGACAAAATCGTTAGCATGTGAACATGGTCCTAAGGCTACAAGCATGGTATCCTTGTGCTGTTAGTGCACTACATTTCAATGAATGAGCCTCCTGACTCAGGACCTTCTGTTTCGTATGGGTGCTATGTACAGTGGGTATGGAAAGTATTCAGACCCCTTTAAATTTTTCTCTCTTTGTTTCATTGCAGCCATTTGCTAAAAGCAAAAAAGTTCATTTTATTTCTCATTAATGTACACTCAGCACCCCATCTTGACAGAAAAAAACAGAAATGTAGATATTTTTGCAAATGTATTAAAAAAGAAAAACTGAAATATCACATGGTCATAAGTATTCAGACACTTTGCTGTGACACTCATATTTAACTCACAAGCTGTCCATTTCCTTCTGATCCTCCTTGAGATAGTTCTACTCCTTCATTGGAGTCCAGCTTTTAATTATACTGATTGGATTTGATTAGGAAAGGCACACACCTGTCTATATAAGACCTCACAGCTCACAGGGCATGTCAGAGCAAATAAGAATCATAAGGTCAAAGGAACTGCCCAAGGAGCACAGAGACAGAATTGTGGCAAGGCACAGATCTGGCCAAGGTTACAAAAGAATTTCTGCAGCACTCAAGGTTCCTAAGAGCACAGTGGCCTCCATAATCCTTAAATGGAAGAAGTTTGGGACGATCAGAACTCTTCCTAGACCTGGCCGTCCAGCCAAACTGAGCAATCGTTGGAGAAGAGTCTTGGTGAGAGAGGTAAAGAAGAACCCAAAGATCACTGTGGCGGAGTTCCAGAGATGCAGTAGGGAGATGGGAGAAAATTCCACAAAATCAACTATCACTGCAGCCCTCCACCAGTCGGGGCTTTATGGCAGAGTGGTTCGAAGGAAGCCTCTCCTCAGTGCAAGACATATGAAAGCCCGCATAGAGTTTGCCAAAAAACACATGAAGGACTCCCAGACTATAAGAAATAAGATTCTCTGGTCTGATGAGACGAAGATTGTACTTTTTGGTGTTAATTCTAAGCGGTATGTGTGGAGAAAACCAGGCACTGCTCATCACCTGCCCAATACAATCCCAACAGTGAAACATGGTGGTGGCAGCATCATGCTATGGGGGTGTTTTTCAGCTGCAGGGACAGGACGACTGGTTGCAATTATAGGAAAGATGAATGCGGCCAAGTACAGAGATATCCTGGAAGAAAACCTCTTCCAGAGTGCTCTGGACCTCAGACTGGGCTGAAGGTTCACCTTCCAACAAGACAATGACCCTAAGCACATAGCCAAAATAACAAAGGAGTGGCTTCAGAACAACTCTGTGACCATTCTTGACTGGCCCAGCCAGAGCCCTGACCTCAACCCAATTGAGCATCTCTGGAGAGACCTGAAATTGGCTGTCCATCAACGTTTACCATCCAACCTGACAGAACTGGAGAGGATCCGCAAGGAAGAATGGCAGAGGATCCCCAAATCCAGATGTGAAAAACTTGTTGCATCATTCCCAAGAAGGCTCATGGCTGTACCAGCTCAAAAGGGTGCTTCTACTCAATACTGAGGAAAGGGTCTGAATACTTATGACCATGTGATATTTCAGTTTTTCTTTTTTAATAAATTTGCAAAAATATCTACATTTCTGTTTTTTACTGTCAAGATGGGGTGCTGAGTGTACATTAATGAGAAATAAAATTAACTTTTTGCTTCTAGCAAATGGCTGCAATGAAACAGAGAGTGAAAAATTTAAAGGGGTCTGAATACTTTCCGTACCCACTGTATGTGCTTTATAATTGTCTTTCATTATCGGAATTGAAGAAAGATTATTAATGTTGTTTTATATCTTCCTGTGCTTAGTTTTTTTGGTGAGCATTGACATGTGTTAGACAACACAGCAAGTTGTTAGATTTTGTAGAAGTGGGACATGATACCATATCAGTGTCCTACTTTTTGAACACAGATGACCAAAGGCCCAGATAATTCTAAATTATATATAATATACAGTCATATGAAAAAGTTTGGGCACCCCTATTAATCTTAATCATTTTTAGTTCTAAATATTTGGGTGTTTGCAACAGCCATTTCAATTTGATATATCTAATAACTGATGGACACAGTAATATTTCAGGATTGAAATGAGGTTTATTGTACTAACAGAAAATGTGCAATATGCATTAAACCAAAATTTGACCGGTGCAAAAATTTGGGTACCCTTATCATTTTATTGATTTGAATACTCCTAACTACTTTTTACTGACTTACTGAAGCACAAAATTGGTTTTGTAACCTCACTGAGCTTTGAACTTCATAGCCAGGTGTATCCAATCATGAGAAAAGGTATTTAAGGTGGCCAATTGCAAGTTGTTCTCCTATTTGAATCTCCTCTGAAGAGTGGCATCATGGGCTCCTCAAAACAACTCTCAAATGATCTGAAAACAAAGATTGTTCAACATAGTTGTTCAGGGGAAGGATACAAAAAGTTGTCTCAGAGATTTAACCTGTCAGTTTCCACTGTGAGGAACATAGTAAGGAAATGGAAGACCACAGGGACAGTTCTTGTTAAGCCCAGAAGTGGCAGGCCAAGAAAAATATCAGAAAGGCAGAGAAGAAGAATGGTGAGAACAGTCAAGGACAATCCACAGACCACCTCCAAAGAGCTGCAGCATCATCTTGCTGCAGATGGTGTCACTGTGCATCGGTCAACAATACAGCACACTTTGCACAAGGAGAAGCTGTATGGGAGAGTGATGCGAAAGAAGCCGTTTCTGAAAGCACACCACAAACACAGTCGCCTGAGGTATGCAAAAGCACATTTGGACAAGCCAGCTTCATTTTGGAAGAAGGTCCTGTGGACTGATGAAACAAAGATTGAGTTGTTTGGTCATACAAAAAGGCGTTATGCATAGCGTCAAAAAAACACAGCATTCCAAGAAAAACACTTGCTACCCACTGTAAAATTTGGTGGCGGTTCCATCATGCTTTGGGGCTGTGTGGCCAATGCCGGCACCGGGAATCTTGTTAAAGTTGAGGGTCGCATGGATTCAACTCAGTATCAGCAGATTCTTGAGAATAATGTACAAGAATCAGTGACGAATTTGAAGTTACGCCGGGGATGGATATTTCAGCAAGATAATGATCTAAAACACAGCTCCAAATCTACTCAGGCATTCATGCAGAGGAACAATTACAATGTTCTGGAATGGCCATCCCAGTCCCCAGACCTGAATATCATTGAACATCTGTGGGATAATTTGAAGCGGGCTGTCCATGCTCAGCGACCATCAAACTTAACTGAACTGGAATTGTTTTGTAAAGAGGAATGGTCAAAAATACCTTCATCCAGGATCCAGGAACTGATTAAAAGCTACAGGAAGCGACTAGAGGCTGTTATTTTTGCAAAAGGAGGATCTACTAAATATTAATGTCACTTTTCTGTTGAGGTGCCCATACTTTTGCACCGGTCAAATTTTGGTTTAATGCATATTGCACATTTTCTGTTAGTACAATAAACCTCATTTCAATCCTGAAATATTACTGTGTCCATCAGTTATTAGATATATCAAATTGAAATGGCTGTTGCAAACACCCAAATATTTAGAACTAAAAATGATTAAGATTAATAGGGGTGCCCAAACTTTTTCATATGACTGTATGATTGATCATAGTTATTACCCAGAATACATCATTCCTTATTTCCATTTTGAACTGTACACCTTGGTCTACTAGATTAACCAGTTTCTGTCACCTCAGGATGGAGCTTCTGTCCATAAGATGGCTGTGAATAGAGGTTATGTGACTAAACACATCATCATGCCTCCTCCATTGAAACACACTGGGGCTGATTTATCATGCCTTGTTTTCTGGCATACAAAGCATAAAAGAGATACAATTTTGTCCAATGTGCCAATTTATGAGCAAATATAATGACTTTTTCATTTTGAGCTCCACTAGACAAAAAAAAACTGGGTGTAGTGGGGCTGGTATGAAGGAGGCAGGGCAGGGCAGGGATGCCTCAGCCTAACAAATGTATTATAACTTACACCAGAAAACTAGCACAAGTTAGAGCTGAAGTAGTTTCACACACTGGTGTGGGTATCATTTTGAGTGCACAAGACCTCCCACAATGCAACTGAATTATTAAGAGGCTGGCACCTCTTCATAATTCTGATACTTCTCACATCAACAAGCAAAGAGATTAAGATTGACACACAAAGTGCTGGTGTTAAGAAATTGACTCCTCTGTGCTTGTCTTTTGCACATGCGCAGGTCCTGGATGTTGGGAATTGAGCGCAGTCTGTTTCAATGAAGGAGGCATGATGGCTGGTCACGTGCCGCTCTTTACATGCCGCAATCTTATGGATGGCAGGCTGAACTAGGAGGTGTGCCTCAAGTAAGAAGGCAAATGGCACACTGCATCAATAAAAGATATACCACATTAAAAAGTGGCATTAATCCATGAATTACACACAGTGTAATAATATCTTAATATAATTGTATCTTTAATATCTAGCTTGACTACACATTAAGAATGTTGTTGAGTATCAGAGACTTTACAGGAAATAATTAACTATTTATTATGTATATGGTTGTATTGCAGAAGTGAAGAGAACATATTTATAGGTATTCCAGGAATTAGCTCTGTAAACAGTGATTTTTCACCTGATTGTTAGTCAATGTGTGGCGTATAGACACTGAGAAATTTCTCATTCAGTTATCCCATTAGTACAGTATGCCAAAAGGGTGCCTTGCTGGCATGCTTTTCTGATATATGTTTGTATAAAGTTTACCATGCGTGTCATACAGGTGCAGACATCCGAAACTGTGCATGCAGTTCTCTGGCATATGCTCAGAGCTTTTCCAGTCACAGTGAATATACGGTGATTTTTGCTGTGGTTCCTGATGAACCATTACTATTGTTTGTAAATATCCCTAAAAAGCAGATAGCATTGATTTGATGAATGTGTTTTTAAAATCTATTTCTTCTGAATAATATATCTTTTCTCCTCTTTATCCAGCAGGATGACAAAGAAAAATATTTTTTTTGGCTAGCACTTTGTTTTTGTCTTTATCTGTGTCAGTAACTGCCTTGGATCTTTCATACGACCTTTATCTATTGTGTCTTTTTCTTATTTATTATGTACTTTATTTGATTAATGGTTTGCGTTATTGCGCTATTTTCTTGCTACATATTTGGTGATAGTATCTAATATTTTGGTCTAAAGAAAACAATTTGACAAATATGTCTATTTTGGGTATCGCTTGGGACTTTCAGTCCAATAGTACAATATACTTTGTTTTATTGGACAGCTTTTTCTGCTGGCAATTTCTTTTCTGCATTGCCTCCGTCTGAAAGGGAAGTTCAAGTTGCAGAGTCATTTTCATCTGTGCCAAAGAAAGTATTTTCCCAGCCTCTCTGTAAAATATATACTATAGTATACTCATAAACTGGATTGACTCTTTCTCACAACAGTAAAATCAATGCAAACCTAAAATTTATAGCAAGTGCTATTAGCTATAAGCTAAGACATTTGCAAACAGCTAACTTAAGAAAGCAGTTTTTGTTATTAGCAAATATAATTTTATTTTCCTTTTCTGCTGTATATTATACATTACATGGTTGTTTTTTGTGTCATTAAAATACTGTAAATTCATGCATTGTAAACTATTACATAGCCTGTCAGTTTGGGCTCTTTTGGCATTTCTGTTTTGAAGAGACTAGTATAGCAAACTTTTTATTGTCTTTAAGGTTTTGTAGACAATACTAGATATCAAATATATATATATATATATATATATATATATATATATATATAGTACAGACCAAAAGTTTGGACACACCTTCTCATTACAAGAGTTTTCTGTATTTTCATGACTATAAAAATTGTAGATTCACACTGAAGGCATCAACACTATGAATTAACACATGTGGAATTATATACTTAACAAAAAAGTGTGAAACAACTGAAAATATGTCTTCTATTCTAGGTTCTTCAAAGTAGCCACCTTTTGCTTTGATTACTGCTTTGCACACTCTTGGCATTCTCTTGATGAGCTTCAAGAGGTAGTCACCTGAAATGGTTTTCACTTCACAGGTGTGCCCTGTCAGGTTTAATAAGTGGGATTTCTTGCCTTATAAATGCGGTTGGGACCATCAGTTGTGTTGTTCAGAAGTCAGGTGGATACACAGCTGATAGTCATACTGAATGGAGTGTTAGAATTTGTATTATGGCAAGAAAAAAGCAGCTAAGTAAAGAAAAACGAATGGCCATCATTACTTTAAGAAATGAAGGTCAGTCAGTCCAAAAAATTGGGAAAACTTTGAAAGTGTCCCCAAGTGCAGTGGCCAAAACCGTCAAGCGCTACAAAGAAACTGGCTCACTGTGTTTGTGGCGTGCTTTCAGAAACGGCTTCTTTCGCATCACTCTCCCATACAGCTTCTCCTTGTGCAAAGTGTGCTGTATTGTTGACCGATGCACAGTGACACCATCTGCAGCAAGATGATGCTGCAGCTCTTTGGAGGTGGTCTGTGGATTGTCCTTGACTGTTCTCACCATTCTTCTTCTCTGCCTTTCTGATATTTTTCTTGGCCTGCCACTTCTGGGCTTAACAAGAACTGTCCCTGTGGTCTTCCATTTCCTTACTATGTTCCTCACAGTGGAAACTGACAGGTTAAATCTCTGAGACAACTTTTTGTATCCTTCCCCTGAACAACTATGTTGAACAATCTTTGTTTTCAGATCATTTGAGAGTTGTTTTGAGGAGCCCATGATGCCACTCTTCAGAGGAGATTCAAATAGGAGAACAACTTGCAATTGGCCACCTTAAATACCTTTTCTCATGATTGGATACACCTGGCTATGAAGTTCAAAGCTCAGTGAGGTTACAAAACCAATTTTGTGCTTCAGTAAGTCAGTAAAAAGTAGTTAGGAGTATTCAAATCAATAAAATTATAAGGGTACCCAAATTTTTGCACCGGTCAAATTTTGGTTTTAATGCATATTGCACATTTTCTGTTAGCATAATAAACCTCATTTCAATCCTGAAATATTACTGTGTCCATCAGTTATTAGATATATCAAATTGAAATGGCTGTTGCAAACACCCAAATATTTAGAACTAAAAATGATTAAGATTAATAGGGGTGCCCAAACTTTTTCATATGACTGTATATATGTATTATAAAATCCAGAGAGCAAGTTATTTCCAGTAGTAATCATAAGCTAAGTACTGCATGGTACTGGCTGGACTCCAATGGCTTAAACTTAGTTTTGTCACCAATTACTTTGCTTTCCAATGCAGTGTTTAAACATGTGACTTTATAATACTGCTTTGGCATACTTGGTATTTCTACTGAGGATGTAGCAAAAAAGTTCCCTGTACTGGCTGCTATCCAGAATATTTTCAAAGTAGAAAAATGAAAAAAGTGGGTAGTAACAAGTAGGGTAAATTGGCACTAATCTGCCTCTAAAAATGACTCTCCCATTCATATTAATGTATTTTAAATCAGTCTGCAAAAAACTCTGTGTGAACTTACCTGTAGAGTCCAACAAGGTCCATGCAGTGGAAAAGAGCCTTAATGGTCTAATTGCTACCCTGACCTAATCGAGTATATGGCCAAAAATATGTGAAAACCTGACTAAAACAGCTATATGAGCTCGCTGGACATCCTATTCTAAAGCAATGGCTAAGATTCACTATTGGGTTTAAAACTAGACACCAGGCTAAATGTGGCACATCTTTGGTACAATGTGGCCCATTTGTGGTTCATCTTGGAACAACTAGTTTAGGCTAAAATCTTTCAACTTGCTAGACATGTGGGTGTGGATTCTCAGAAAAAGGAGTGTGGCTTAAATGTGTCACAATGTGGCAAAATTGTGTTGTAAAAGTCTGGCTCAAGTAAGCCAACTAGAAGGTGGTATAAACGTAGACTAAAGCCTCTTGCAGATGACCGTGGCCGAGATCAGTGTGCTATCCGTGTTTTCCACGGATAGCACACTGACCCATTCATTTCTATGGACCTGCACACATAACCGTGAATTACACAGTTACGTATGCGGGTCGACACTCCGGGCTGTAAATATAGAACAGGTCCTATTCCTGTCCTATTTTCCTTTCCTGTTTTCCTATTTTTCCGTGGCTCCTATTCATTTAATGAAAGGGGCCATGCAAGCACAATTGGTGCTTGGGCGGCACACAGATGACATTCGCGTGTCCCCCATTCGCCACCTGTGCCTTTAATACACGGCCGGCCGGAAGCACAAAGGCTTAAAGGCTAGTAATATGAACAAGCTGCTCAATCAATGAATCTGTCAGCTGCACGTAACAGTCTAAAGATATGCTAGATTTATCATCCAGCATCAGCCACTGAGATATTCTATAATCTGGAATATTTTCAGACTGCCTGTCTAAATTTGCACTAAATTTGTCTAACTATCAATAAATATGGGCCTATATGTATTTATGTATACTCATTGAAACATGCCTCTATAGACCGCACTTTGTACACAGTGACACTATCATACTGGAACAAAAAAGACATTTCCCAAACTTGCCACACAGTTGGCAGCATACAAGCGTCTGAAATGTATTTGTATGCTGTAGCCTTCATATTACCCTTCACTGGAAATAAAATGCCTAGCCCAAACCCTGAGAAACAGCCCCACCAGATTACACAGCAAACACAATGCATTCCATTAGATAATGTTCTCTCACATTAGTTTTGTTCTTTTATTAATTAGCAGATTATAGATTTGTGTTTAATTGCTTACTTTATAAATTAGTAATGCAACTCTTTGTATGCAAATATTGTAGATGGCTCTGTTTATAGTTCAGCCTCAGATATGTCCAATAGCTCTTTGACAAATCTAACATGGAATAATTAAATCTCTCTCTGCTTACCAGACAAACAGGCACTAAAAGCACAAAAGGGCAAAAGTAACATCTGGAAGTCTTGCAGCTGTTACAAGCTTGTAATGATTGGGGTGAGTTAAGGTAAAATATTCTATTCGTATCTGTTGTGCAAGTATGTGCAACATGGATTGTGTAATATCTGAAATTGTTTCCAGAATGAATTTGGATGGCAATGTTATTCTTTCTCCATTTTTACATCTAGTAAAAAATATTATGAACATTTTATTTATTTTATATTTGACTCTCCAATTACTTAAAAAGTTAAAGAGGACCTTTCACCACCTCTACCAACTCAAATTACAGTTGTAATTTTTCTATAACCCTCACTGTTTCCGACTGATCACTTTTATTACTTTCAGCACAATCACACCGTCTACTGTCAGGTAAGCGGTTCTTGGCTGAAGCAGACAGACAGAGACCACCAACATGACAGTAGGTAGCATAATTGTGCTTAAACTGTAAGTACTTGAGAAGTGGAAAAAAAAATCCAAATGCACCAGAATCAGTGGAGCAACACCTCTTGAAGGATGCAAACAGTTGGAGTTGGTGGAGGTGGTGAAAGGTCCTCTGTAAAACACATAAAATTTACAATGTATTTGCTGCATAGCAATGTATGAAAAAGAAGGGTAAAGATTGGGTATATCAGACTAGTGTTACTCCCACTGATCCTGACAACAGGATCTTTTGTTCCTGGTGGATATGCGGTTTTATACTGTATGTGCAGTTAATTTCCATTAATGTGAATAGTAAATACATAAGAAACTGAGTGATTTGTACATAGTAGCTTTATACTTTTACACAGTCATACAGTCTTAGGCTAATTCCCCACGTTGCGGAAACGCAGTGTTTTTTGTTGCAGATTTTGCTGCAGTTTTTTGAGCCAAAGTCATGAGTAGCTTGAAAAGGAATGGAGAACATAAAGAAAGAATTTAGACGTTTCCCTTCTGTTAAAGCCATTCCTGACATTGGCTAAAACCGCAGCAAAATCTGCAACAAAAACACGGAAAAGACCATGGCGGAAATTCATTGTGTATTTTTCTGCAGCATCTTTCACAGAAAGTTGGCAGAGTTTTCCTCTGCGGATTTTCTGCCTCTATTATACCTATACAGGTATTGGTATACCTATACCTATAACATGCTGTGATTTAAAAAAAAATGTAAATGTTTTTGATATCGCAGCATTTCCACTGCAGATTTTTTCTGCAATGTGTGGATGGGATTAGCCAGAATCCCAACCACTTTGCAGGTAAAATACAGTGTTTTTTGCCGGGTCCCGTCCTAAAGGGGTTTTCCAGGCATCATTGAGTCTAGGAGTCTGACCCCAGGTAACCCTCTGATAAGCTGTTTCAAGAGGCCTTAGAATTTCGGTGAGCATTGTGTCCTCTTCACTACTTGCCAAACACAGCTCTGTACATTGGTATAGCAGCTACTGTATGCTTCATATAACCGTTCAGCCCATTCACTTGCATGGGACTGAGCTGTGATCAGGCCATGTGACTGATGAATGTGATATCATCTGGCCTGTGAAGCAGAAGTGACAATCAGGAAGTGACCCTGTTACTTCAAACAACTTATCTGCAGATGCCTTGGTTGTCTGACCACTGATCTTCAAATGAAAATCTATCCTATGGATAGGTCATCAATTAATAAGTCCTGGAAAACTACTTTTATTGCCTACATGATAAGCAGTATGAATCAATTTCCATTTATAAGATTATGCCCTGCATGGTGGAGTACAAAATCACTATTGTCCAGTGGTGGAAATATCTCTCTTGGTGCCCCAGGCAGGGTTTTACAATACAGGCAGGGCAGGGTTTTACAATATGCCTCTCCATTTGCCCCTGAAGTTCAGCAAAAAGCTGTGGGATAGAAAATCACTCATTTAATTGTCCGATCCACCCAAGCAATACCTGTCATTCTTGTACAGGACATGCACTTCCCTCCCATGCATGGTCAGTTAGCTACCACACAAGCTCTTGAAGCTCCACTTCTCACCTCTTATATAGACTTCTACACTAATCATATACTGACACAACATTATTTGAGGCAAAATATTATGTTTAATCCAGTAACTGTGCCCCCTCCTCCAATCAGGGCCGCTTTAACCATAGGGCCATGCACTTGCACCGGGCCCTATGGTAGCGGGGGCCCCATTGGGACAGCAGGACAGTCCTGCGTATGCTGTCCTACCGTTACGGGCTTCCCCAGTTACATACAAAGATCTACATACAAAGCTCTGCACTCCCTGCTTCATCATTCTTCCCCTCTCTTCCCTGGGAGCTGCAGGCACGATGTGATGACTTACACTTACATCGCGCCTACAGCTCCTTGAAGACTCCGGACCCAGACAGCAGAGGAGCGAGGAGAGGTGAGTGTTAGTATTTTTTTAAAATTATTTTTGTGTGGTAGTAGAAAGAGATTGTACTGTGGGGACGACTGTAGGGCTATGAAGACGACCTTGGATTCATTTTAAAGATGAGAGTCTCATCTTTAAAATGATAACAGGATCATCATGATAGTCCTTACAAATCCGGAGCGATGAAAACGATGTTTGGCATTGAGATTCCAATGCAGATCTCAATTCCCGACAGCGTTTTTAACAGGGACTATCATGATGATCCTGATATTATTTTAAAGATGAGATTCTCATCTTTAAAATGAATCCAGGGTGATCTTCATAGCCCTAACAGATCCTGAGATATGGGGCTCTAAAGTGTCCTCCCTCTCCTGCCTCAGGCAGCATCTTAAATGAATGCATGTGTTAGGATTCAGATGCAAGGTAAGAGATGTACTGGTCTACAGGAGAGCAGCAGCAGAAAAGGGCTGACAACTGCGAGCAGTAGAAAATGCTAGTTAAAGGCAAAACACTACTGTGAGCCAAGACTGGCCTCAGACGCCTTCATCAGAGCTCCTCGCAAGAAGAGATGGACTTTCGCTGAATCTGAAGACCGGAATTGTCACCAGAACAGAAAGTGTATTACAAATAAATGCACTGCAGCAGAAGCCTACACCAAATCCTCACACACTACTCACAAGGACAGAGAAAACAGAATGGTCGTCACTCACAGGTCAGCAAATGGGGAGGGCAACACGGATCCAAATCACGAGACGAAGACAAATCCGGGAAACAAAGCCAAAAGTCAGAACCGATCAGGAATGCCAGAACAAAATCGCAAGACAAAAGAGGAATCCACGAACACAGCCAAAGGTCATGGAATTGGAGTAGTCAAATCAAAGTCAGGCACTTAGCAGGAAGTTAGGAAACTGATTAGCCAGCAAAGCTGAGTGATGAGGGAGTGGTTTATAAAGGCCTGCTCAGGAAGCTTCCCTATGTTGTCATGGCAACCTTAAAGCAGCAACCACCAATACTTCTTTATGTTGACACGGCAACCTTAAAGCAGCAACAGACGTAACATCCCTGACAGCATGAATAAGGAAAGAGGGGGAGAGGAGAGGAGCTGCAGACTGCACAGACAATGATAACTCATCATTGTCTGTGCATAGCCTGGATGTGACCCCAGGGGGGGTAGCATGGACTTCTGTCCATGTTATCCCATCTCCTATCTATCAGAGAGCATACTATACTGTCACATAGAGGGATAATGTAATACCCCTCTCAGTCTAATCACAGGGGTATTCTTATGTAATGCCCCTCTGAACATAACCAGTCTATTGGCACTATGACCCAGACCTTTACCGTCGACCAGGTCGCAGCGCCAAAAGAGTTGCACCAAACATTTACACAACACATACACAAAGTCATCAATAAAGTTTAAATCTTTTCCCTGTCCTGTCCATACCTGAACTTTATAGAGTAAAATACACCGACCACCTCTCTAGTGATATCCATTACACGCTAAAATAATAGCAATAACGATTATTACTAGAGATGAACGTATAAAACATTTCTGATAGGCGGAAAGTTCCATCAGTCAGATAACACATTTTCACCCATTGAATGACACCATATAAAATCCTAGTTTTTTTCAGCTTTCGGATGGGTATAATAGCAGGTGGTTATAGGGCCCACTTATGAAACCTTTGCACTGGGCCCACCAATGTGTTAAAACGGCCCTATTCCTCTATTATGGAATTATATGTATTATGAATAATATTTGTATTATGCTCTTAATTCTTTAATTCACTAAAAGTTTAAAGGATTACAGTATCACGCAAACCAGTAAAATTAATTTATGAAACATAGATACATTTATGTATATGTAACTGTGTGATCACTAGATGATGCCACCTTAGCTCAAATATAATTATTTTTCAGTTTTATTAACTAGCCTAGCTCTGCAGAACATTTGTTTTGATGCTGCTAGGGCTTGCTCTGGGTGGGATTGCCATGTACTTGACTACAGTTCTCACAATTCTTTGTCTCTTTTCCATCTCACAGACATTGTCTCTATTTACAGTCCACATAAAATGACAAGGTGTAAAGTAGTATTGTAATTATTACCTGTCTTCACACACATTCTATTATTGAGACATCAGTCTGCTACTGAGACACTGCTATCGGTTGCACAAGATGTGAAATATGCACTCTGCAGAGCTAGGGAGGGAGGAGTCAAGATATCATGCAGAGAAGAGGACAGTAAGTGATGTAACTGTACTTCAAGAAGGGATAGAGTGGAGATAATTACATGTTCAGCATATGGAAGGACACAAAAGCAGGAGATAAACACCAAGAGCATGGTCATGTGGCTGACATGTGGCTCTGCATTAGAGATATTTCAGCTACAGTTGTCAGCTACAGACAGTACATTAGTAATAAATGATATTGCAGTTAAACCATTTGCACGTAAACATAAAACTTCCTACTTGAGTGTTAATTGACCCCATAGGAATATAAGGTCATTTATCACCAATCAATTCCTGCTTCCCAGTGGAGAGTGTTGTAGCTTCCTTTTCCCTACTCTATTGCTAATCCAGTTACAACACAATTGGATTTGCCTTTTTTTTTTACTGATGACATTATAAGGACATTCTGCTAATTTGTTGAACTCTGCCAACTTCACCCACAACCTTTGATCCAGGTAGTTTGTTTTTCTCTTATCTTCTCTGCATACAGTATCATATATATGCTACAATATCTTTGTCACGGTTAACATATTATTTTGAAATATGCCACCTTTTAATTCTGTCTTTAGACATTTCTCTCATGTATGAAGGATATGTGCCATTTAATCTGTTATCTATGACCCAATATAAATGAGCTTTGAAAAGGTTAACTTCCTTCAAAGTCCCCTATTCAGACAGTAATAGGCATACATGAATCAAATAACTTATATATCTTCAATATTATAGTAAGATATTGTGAATATATCTATTTATATCCTTACCAGCAATATAGTCCCTCAGCCATTTCCCAACAAAAATTCTGTTTAAGCACTGATACTAGCATATTTCCTACACATGTAAACAGGTATTATAAAACTTGGGAGGGGATTAGGCTGGTCTTCAAAGAGGAAATTTAGGGTTGCCGCTTGCTAATAACAGTGCAATAATATGTAATAATATACAGTGGAGAAAAAAAGTATTTAGTCAGCCACCAATTGTGCAAGTTCTCCCACTTAAAAAGATGAGAGAGGCCTGTAATTGACATCATAGGTAGACCTCAACTATGAGAGACAAAATGAGAAAACAAATCCAGAAAATCACATTGTATGATTTTTTAAGAATTTATTTGCAAATTATGGTGGAAAATAAGTATTTAGTCACCTACAAACAAGCAAGATTTCTGGCTCTCACAGACCTGTAACTTCTTCTTTAAGAGGCTCCTCTTTCCTCCACTCATTACCTGTAGTAATGGCACCTGTTTGACATTGTTATCAGTATAAAAGACACCTGTCCACAACCTCAAACAGTCACACTCCAAACTCCACTATGGTGAAGACCAAACAGCTGTGGAAGGACATCAGAAACAAAATTGTAGACCTGCACCAGGCTGGGAAGACTGAATCTGCAATAGGCAAGCAGCTTGGTGTGAAGAAATCAACTGTGGGAGCAATAATTAGAAAATGGAAGACATACAAGACCACTGATAATCTCCCTCGATCATGGGCTTCACGCAAGATCTCACCCCGTGGGGTCAAAATGATCACAAGAATGGTGAGCAAAAATCCCAGAACAACACGGGGGGACCTAGTGAATGACCTTCAGAAAGCTGGGACTAACGTAAAAAAGGCTACCGTCAGTAACCTACTACGCCGCCAGGGACTCAGATCCTGCAGTGCCAGACGTGTCCTCCTGCTTAAGCCAGTACATATCCGGGCCCGTCTGAAGTTTGCTAGAGAGCATTTGGATGTTCCAGAAGAGTATTGGGAGAATGTTATATGGTCAGATGAAACCAAAGTAGAACTGTTTGGTAGAAACACAACTCGTTGTGTTTGGAGGAGAGTGAATGCTGAGTTGCATCCAAAGAACACCATACCTACTGTGAAACATTGGGGTGGCAACATCATGCTTTGTTGCTGTTTCTCTGCAAAGGGACCAGGAAGACTGATCCGTGTACACGAAAGAATGAATGGGGCCATGTATCGTGAGATTTTGAGTGCAAACCTCCTTCCATCAGCAATGACATTGAAGATGAAACGTGGCTGGGTCTTTCAGCATGACAATGATCCCAAGCACACCGCCAGGGCAACTAAGGAGTAGTTTCGTAAGAAGCATTCCAAGGTCCTGGAGTGGCCTAGCCAGTCTCCAGATCTCAACCCCATAGAAAAACTTTGGAGAGAGTTGAAAGTCCGTGTTGCCCAGCGACAGCCCCAAAATATCACTGCTCTAGAGGAGATCTGCATGGAGGAATGGGCCAACATACCAGCAACAGTGTGTGCCAACCTTGTGAAGACTTACAGAAAACGTTTGACCTCTGTCATTGCCAACAAAAGATATATATCAAAGTATTCAGATGAACTTTTGTTATTGACCAAATACTTCTTTTCCATCATAATTTGCAAATAAATTCTTTAAAAATCAGACAATGCGATTTTCTGGATTTGTTTTCTCATTTTGTCTCTCATAGTTGAGGTCTACCTATGATGACAATTACAGGCCGGCCTCATCTTTTTAAGTGGGAGAACTTGCACAATTGGTAGCTGACTAAATACTTTTTTTTCCCCACTGTAACTGTAGCAGGCTAGTGTGTTTCATGTATATGATTTTCTTATACAACCACCCAGCTCTCTGCCTCCATGACAATGGCATATTACTGATGAAGCAAGTTTAACCAGTGCAACCTTAGCTTTGTAAGTGGGTCAGCTGACTTCTTACAAATTAAACTTACATGGACCCCACTGTTTGGTACTGAACTGCTGTATTTCTTTTGCAAGAACCATTGACTCTGTTGTGGCAATACCATCTGGATACTGTGGCTTTGTTTTGCTATATACATGTACAGTAAATATCATGCATGTCATGCAATATTAGGGTATGATATGTCTCATGATGTGTGCTTTGTGCTGCCAGCAATATGTCTGTTTGTCTAGATAGGGTTACACCTCAAAGTTAGATACTGTGCCCACTGTATTGCTGTATCGATGTTTTTGAAATAGTGTATTACTATCAATGTATGTGACTGACATGCAACTGACAAAGAACTGACAGATTTTGGGGCCCCAAAATATGTGTTATGTCAGCACTAGTACATAAATAGCTAGTATGCCCGGGGTCAATGAAATGCTTGTTATGGGTTGGTCTGAGGTTCCTCCAGTGAACCTTTTGAGACTGGGAGAAAACAAGTAGGTTGGACTGTTGTTATAGACTATCTAGACTGAGACAGTGCTGAATACATGTGTCGGCTCTGTGTCACAAGGTGTCGCCAATACCCACAAGTGTTGCAAGTGGTGCCCACAACATTTGTTGTCTCATTTGCAAACCATAAGCTTATCTCATTTGCAGACTCAACTGATCACCAGTTACATCTGTGTCCACCTCTGTTTTTCTATCATCAGTAAATAGGAAATCACTATAACAGCAAAATACAACAACCAACCATAATTTGTGACCTCATTATATTTCAACATGTTAATAGATTATTTAAGAGGGTGGGGCAAGATGGAATTCATCCCAACATAGCATTTTAGAAAGTAATATTTATTTTGGCGATCATACCTGAAAAACTTGACTCATCGGCCCCATAGGCCTCTGTATTATGGAGATACTGTAATACAGTATTATTCTCTGATAACTGTAGGGTTACTTATGAGACTATAAGAAAATTCTCCATATGCCTTGTATGAAGTCAGAAGAATACATAGATACATTATGGCCTCACTGAGTTCTGTTAAAGCTGTATAAAGGACCTATATGTGTATGCCACTTTAAGAGTTTATTCTATTAAACACTGTCTACCACCAGCAAAAGTAGGGAGAAGATATCTTAAAGTCTTCTTTTAAAGTAGTTTACAACATAAAATATATTGTACTTTACGCAGAGTTCATGCCAATGGAACATATATAGCATTGTGTTGCAGCTAAATTGTTAAATTTTATGTGTTAATTTTTATTTCCATCTTACCTTGTGTTATTGCTCTATAATTTTGCCAGCAATGCATCTTCACTCACCGTGAAAAGAATTTGCAGAAATTAATGATACATTTATAGCGATATAGACACTTAATTTCAGCAATTATATTGACTAAAGACCTGGATTCATCTATTGCGTTTTATAAGAGAGAAACACTTGCTGAGAGTAATAACAAGAAAATACTGCAAGACAAAAATAAAGCTAATCATGTTAATCTCAGAAAGATAAAACATCACATTTGAGATTAATAGGTATGCTTGCTGAGGGATGTAAAAATCTGCATCTGTTCTTACTACTAAAATCAATTCATAACCTATAGTGTTCCCTTCCATTGTATTAGCATATTTTGTTGTTATATCTTTAACCTATTTCCAATCTAAACTATACTATTATGTGATGCTCAGTGTATAGTTAACACTCAGCGCCAAAATAGTACGACGCAGTTCTGTAGCAGGAACAGGAAAATGGCTTTCGGGTTTTGGCTGTATAAAGCCAAGACTTGCTGTGGGAGTTGTAAAATATCACTCAGATGCTGTGATCAATATCAGTCAAGGCATCTGGGTAGTTGGGGGTGAGAGAATCCCCTTGCGACCCTAGTAGTGAGAAATGTGTTCCAAGGGGTTGCCATGGCATGCCTTGCCCTATTACATATAATTGCAGAGATGGAAAATATGAAAAAAGTCGCTGTGTTTTAACAACCTACTACCCTGCGTCCTTAAAGAGTTAATGTAATATGTAATACTGTTCATGGTGCTTATGTACTTCATTTATTTTGGTAAATACTGATTAAATGCTTGGTGCCACCTCTAGGCAAAGGCTAAGGCTTTGGTGCTTATGTCATCCCAGTGGGCTTATGCTACAGTGCCTTGCGAAAGTATTCGGCCCCCTTGAACTTTTCAACCTTCTGCCACATTTCAGGCTTCAAACATAAGGATATAAAATTTAAATTTTTTGGTGAAGAATCAACAACAAGTGGGACACAATTGTGAAGTGGAACGAAATTTATTGGTTATTTTAAACTTTTGTAAAAAATAAAAAACTGAAAAGTGGGGCGTGCAATATTATTCGGCCCCTTTACTTTCAGTGCAGCAAACTCACTCCAGAAGTTCAGTGAGGATCTCTGAATGATCCAATGTTGTCCTAAATGACTGATGATTATAAATGTAATCCACCTGTGTGTAATCAAGTCTGCGTATAACTGCACCTGCTCTGTGAGAGTCTCAGAGTTCTGTTTAAAGCACAGAGAGCATCATGAAGACCAAGGAACACACCAGGCAGGTCCGTGTTACTGTTGTGGAGAAGTTTAAAGCCGGATTTGGATACAAAAAGATTTCCCAAACTTTAAACATCCCAAGGAGCACTGTGCAAGCGATCATATTGAAATGGAAGGAATATCAGACCACTGCAAATCTACCAAGACCCGGCCGTCCCTCTAAACTTTCATCTCAAACAAGGAGAAGACTGATCAGAGATGCAGCCAAGAGGCCCATGATCACTCTGGATGAACTGCAGAGATCTACAGCTGAGGTGGGAGAGTCTGTCCATAGGACAACAATCAGTCGTACACTGCACAAATCTGGCCTTTATGGAAGAGTGGCAAGAAGAAAGCCATTTCTCAAAGATATCCATAAAAAGTCTCATTTAAAGTTTGCCACAAGCCACCTGGGAGACACACCAAACATATGGAAGAAGGTGCTCTGGTCAGATGAAACCAAAATTGAACTTTTTGGCCACAATGCAAAACAATATGTTTGGCGTAAAAGCAACACAGCTCATCACCCTGAACACACCATCCCCACGGTCAAACATGGTGGTGGCAGCATCATGGTTTGGGCCTGCTTTTCTTCAACAGGGACAGGGAAGATGGTTAAAATTGATGGGAAGATGGATGGAGCCAAATACAGGACCATTCTGGAAGAAAACCTGTTGGAGTCTGAAAAAGACCTGACACTGGGACGGAGATTTATCTTCCAACAAGACAATGATCCCAAACATAAAGCAAAATCTACAATGGAATGGTTCACAAATAAATGTATCCAGGTGTTAGAATGGCCAAGTCAAAGTCCAGACCTGAATCCAATCGAGAATCTGTGGAAAGAGCTGAAAACTGCTGTTCACAAACGCTCTCCATCCAACCGCACTGAGCTCGAGCTGTTTTCCAAAGAAGAATGGGCAAGAATTTCAGTCTTTCGATGTGCAAAACTGATAGAGACATACCCCAAGCGACTTGCAGCTGTAATCGCAGCAAAAGGTGGTGCTACAAAGTATTAACTTAAGGGGGCCGAATAATTTGGCACGCCCCACTTTTCAGTTTTTTATTTTTTACAAAAGTTTAAAATATCCAATAAATTTCGTTCCACTTCACGATTGTGTCCCACTTATTGTTGATTCTTCACCAAAAAATTAAAATTTTATATCTTCATGTTTGAAGCCTGAAATGTGGCAAAAGGTTAAAAAGTTCAAGGGTTCCGAATACTTTCGCAAGGCACTGTATGCACTGTTAATGTTACATGCTCATAATTCGTTGTCTGCAGTTTCACGGGATTACGTTTATGCATGGCAACACTTTCATTTTGGACACCATTCCCCAACAATGACATTTCTGTTTTGCTACATGATAATTTGCCCCTATGATGCCACCATTTTTTCTTGTAAGAGTTATTATTGTTGCTACTCTCAATGTATATGTAAGACTTAAAGGGTCTTTCTAGTAAAATAAAAAGTTGATTTCCAAATGTAAATCATTAAAACCTATTAATAAAATCTACTAATGTATTTTAATTCTGAATATTGCTCCAATGGTCTGATTTTAGATCCCTTCTTGCAGTCTTGTAAATGGAGTGTCTGCTGTTTTCCCAACAGCAGAAACTCCATTAGACAGCCATGTACTACTCGATTTGTCAGTGATGTGCTTGACAGTGGCTATCTGTCTGTCAATTCACCAGGTGTGCCTGCCCTCTGTCATGAGTAAAGCAGAGATGGGCTGGCTTAGCTTAGTTCAGATACAGTCTCCTTCAAGCATGTCAATGACACAAATAAGATGTCAGAATGACAACGGAATCGCCTCTCCCAAGATCTTGGGGTGGGGTCTGAGTTTAAGCCATCAGTACAATTTTCAGAAATGAAATGCATTAATTTATTACTTTACATTTGAATAACAAATAAAGAACTTTTTTTGCCACAGGTAACTCCTTTAATAAAAACTGTATTCATACAACATGTATAGCTGTCTTTGTAGGTTGTTACTGTACAAACAGAATCTACTAATAGCTGGTTCTTGTGAAATTACATCCTATGCCAGTAATAATTTGCAATGAAAAGTTACAAAATGCTTCCATTATTAATCATATGTTTTCAGGTTCCATTTTAAAAAGCCATTTGTAGGGCAGGTTTTCTTGTATGAAAGAGAAGCTCCTTAGCACGTTTCAAAATTCCAAATCTCTATTCAGTACCTTCTATGTGATATTCCATTATGTGTTTTATTATTAATAATACTAATAATAATAATGATAATTTGTGTAAAGACGTGCGGACTTTCATGAATAGGGTCTATGAATATGTGTCTCCCATGATAAAAATATAAGAAATAAACCATATCCTTAATGTGCAATATTAATGTAGTGACATATTACCCTTATAAGCTTTTATGACAGCATTTTGACAAAACGATTTGCGTAAATGCTGCACAGAAACTACTTAATAATGCACAAATGACTCACTATTTGATCTTTCTTCTGGCTATTTAGGCAAGCACACATTACTGCATACGTCACTGATCAAACATCCCTACTGTGTGTATTAAAAGGAAAAACTGTTGTTAGTGGGTTGATGTTTATGATCTTCACAAACCTAATACCTAATTTTTTCATGCTGGATGAAAAGTACCATATGGCCAAAATATCTGCGCCTGAGTGCTGTATTCACTATATTTAAACTATCTGCACCTGTCAACCACCTTGTAGCCACAAAGAAATATGTAAGTGCAGTATTTGATTTTACTGTAATATTAACTGACACAAAGTATACTATAGTATCCTGTTTATTATACTATATATATTATTAGTGTTTGCAAATACACAAAACCCTTAGTTTAAGTTCCCATTAGCTTCTTTTAAGTCCTTCTGATTCTGTTCTTCTGATTCATCATAGGATCAGAACAATGGACTGAAGAACTAATTAAATGACTGATGCAGACACAGCACATTCTATCTGCATCTGTCATCATTCAATGTACTGTAAAAAAACATGATGGAAGCTTCATTTTGCAAACAAAAGAGAATGTTCTGCATGCATGATTCTATCTTCCATCTAAAACAATAACAAGCAAGACGGAAGAAAGCTTCCATCTTGTTTGTTACATTACTGTTAATGATATCTGGGTGTAGACAGATTGGGTGAAATTTATTAAGACTGGTCTATCGTATGCCAGTCTTAATAAATGTCGCCCCAACAAATGCGGGGACTGAGAGACATGAAGAGTCTGTTGGAACTGGTGTGGCATCCCAGAGCTGGCTATGGCTGGGCTGAGGGTGATCTCTGTGCATTGTATTATTTCCTGTTGCTTCATAGCCTGTGTGACATAGCAGGGGGTCCTGAGTCTCACACAACACAGCGCCACCTAGTGAGCCTCACACATGCATTACACCTCCCATAGGATTGAATAGTAACCAAATGTCCAATGGGAGGACATCGCCTGGGAAAAGGGGAGGAGTCAGCTGATCACTGGGTCCCCATGGTAACACCCCTGCAGGAAGGTCCTGCGTGTGAGGAGTTAGAAGTGTGGAGTGTTAGGAGGAGGAGGTGAGGAGATAAGTGTGATGTCCTGTGAAGAAAGCAGTGAGTTTAGTGCAGGAATCTCAAGTCCTAGACAGGCCCAGGAACGTTGGAGAGCTGACATACTCCAGCTATTCAGAAGATCCTGTCCCCTGTCTGCCTAGCCATCGCCCTGAAGGAAGTCAAGCATCATCATCTTGTCAGCATGAGACTGTGGAGAGAACATTCTGGAACACGTGCTCCATAGCCAGTATCACAGGATCCAGGGGCCAAGGCCAGACCTGTGGAATATCCTGCCACCCTGACTATTGCACCCCGAAACTCTGAGCTATCAGGACCACATAACGTGAGTGGGGAATATTATGTACTAGTATCATGGTGGGCATCCTCCTATGAGCCAAATAGGAGCCCAGACGCACCTTAGGGCTGTAACACTGAAGTATAAGGGGCTAGGAACACCTTTCATCAAGTCTACCCTGCACCCCAGGACTTTGCTGTGTCACCAGGCGTACCCCGTTGTTTTGTATTGAAGAAACTGTTTAAGCATTTGTGCCTCCACACCCATGGAAGTAAAAGTTCAACTTTACAACTGTTTCTGTGCCCCCCCCCCCCCCCCCCCCACCCCCGCCCCCCCAACCCCCACCCGCGGCCCCGGTTTGGGGGGGCCCCCCCGGGGAACAATCACCACCAACATTTGTGCAGCCCCCTCATCACCGGTACCAGTGGTGGTAACGTGGGACAGCACCAGCGCTGTGCCCTCGTGCCCAGAGACCGTGACAAGTCTGCGCTGTTTGCACCCCGCAATCCCAACTGCAGCGTTACCTTCCATCTGGTCACCGCAAGAAAAACTGTTTTTCTTGCGGTGACCAGATGGAAGGTAACGCTGCAGTTGGGATTGCGGGGTGCAAACAGCGCAGACTTGTCACGGTCTCTGGGCACGAGGGCACAGCGCTGGTGCTGTCCCACGTTACCACCACTGGTACCGGTGATGAGGGGGCTGCACAAATGTTGGTGGTGATTGTTCCCCCGGGGCGCTTCCCCCTATACTGTGCCGACTGGTGGTGTTTGGGGCGCCCTGATGTTGTCGGTGCAGAGTCAGACACAGAAACAGTTGTAAAGTTGAACTTTTACTTCCATGGGTGTGGAGGCACAAATGCTTAAACAGTTTCTTCAATACAAAACAACGGGGTACGCCTGGTGACACAGCAAAGTCCTGGGGTGCAGGGTAGACTTGATGAAAGGTGTTCCTAGCCCCTTATACTTCAGTGTTACAGCCCTAAGGTGCGTCTGGGCTCCTATTTGGCTCATAGGAGGATGCCCACCATGATACTAGTACATAATATTCCCCACTCACGTTATGTGGTCCTGATAGCTCAGAGTTTCGGGGTGCAATAGTCAGGGTGGCAGGATATTCCACAGGTCTGGCCTTGGCCCCTGGATCCTGTGATACTGGCTATGGAGCACGTGTTCCAGAATGTTCTCTCCACAGTCTCATGCTGACAAGATGATGATGCTTGACTTCCTTCAGGGCGATGGCTAGGCAGACAGGGGACAGGATCTTCTGAATAGCTGGAGTATGTCAGCTCTCCAACGTTCCTGGGCCTGTCTAGGACTTGAGATTCCTGCACTAAACTCACTGCTTTCTTCACAGGACATCACACTTATCTCCTCACCTCCTCCTCCTAACACTCCACACTTCTAACTCCTCACACGCAGGACCTTCCTGCAGGGGTGTTACCATGGGGACCCAGTGATCAGCTGACTCCTCCCCTTTTCCCAGGCGATGTCCTCCCATTGGACATTTGGTTACTATTCAATCCTATGGGAGGTGTAATGCATGTGTGAGGCTCACTAGGTGGCGCTGTGTTGTGTGAGACTCAGGACCCCCTGCTATGTCACACAGGCTATGAAGCAACAGGAAATAATACAATGCACAGAGATCACCCTCAGCCCAGCCATAGCCAGCTCTGGGATGCCACATACTCCCCCCTCTTTCACGGAGCCGACCTCGGCGACGGGCTGGGGTGAAGGTGAGAAATGTAACATAACGTTAATAAATACGAATAAAGTGCAAATGTCACTAACAGTTTAGAAAAATATAATACCTAGAAACTTGAGGTAAGACCTCCCGGCATAGTCCTGGAATGTCCATGAGAAGTCTGAAGGGTAACGGAGAGATAATTAAACTCAGACTTATGGAACCTTTTGGCGGTACCATCAGACAGTCCATATAGAAACAACAGTAGTGCAAATGGGTCCAGAGGCTCTCTGGCACAATTTCGTGAGTGTCCATTATCATGAGAGTCTCTCTGAGAAACAATAAACAGTCCTTTCTGTAAGGAAGAGTAGGCACTCTAGCACGAATGTCCATACCGCAATGGGGTAACAGAACTTCTTTGGCTCGGTGAGCCAGGCACTATGGCTTGGATTGTTGCATATAAATGTAAATACTATATTACATGGCAAGATATTATATATATATACTGTATATACACACAGGAAAAACATTAATGTAATCAGAGCAGGAATAACATATATACAGAAGCAGAGACAGTTAACCTCTTTTACCCAAGGACAGCAATGGCATCACTATAGCGTGTTGGAGGTATGCCTTTTGTGGTACGCTCAGAACGCCTAAGTGGAACAAGATTTGAATCAGGAACAGAGTCACTGAAATCAATTAAATCATCTGTCGAAGGGTTCTCTTGCACTAGAGCAATTGGTGGATAACAGCTAAATGGTAGTAGTTTAGGCGCCCACATAAGCTCAGTTAACGTTGGGTGTCTCTCTTTCGCTTCAGAAGGTGACAAGATCTCTGTACTCGTTGTCTCAGCTGGGGGCACCTCTGTGGGTAGTCCTTCTTTAAGGCACAGCTTCAGACGGTTTCGGTGTACTACTTGGGGCTGTCTCCCAGGTTTAGAGATCTCATACACGTCGGATTCAGGATATGGTATGGAGATGACACTGTATGGTTCTTTCTCCCAGAATGGATCCAATTTCACATTCCGATGGTTATTCCTTAACCATACACGGTCGCCAACTTTCAGGGGCGCTGCATGGGCGTGATGGTTGTAATCCTCCTGTTGTCTCCTACGAACCTCATCCATGCGCATTTCAACTATCTCTTTAGCTTCCTCCATACGTCGGCGGTGTTCAACAACCCAGTCTGTTATGGGTAGTGGATTGATGGTGTCAGGGACCTTCACACCAAGGGTTAAGTCTGAAGGAAGTTGACCTTGTCTTCCAAACATTAGATAAAATGGTGCGTATCCCGTAGATGTTTGGGGTGTGTTGTTGTAAATATAGGCCAAGTCCTTGATACGCTCAGGCCACTCAACACCAGGTGTAACTGCGGCTGTTCTTAGCATGCCGATGATCACTTGATTTGCCTTCTCGCACATACCATTCCCTTGAGGGTGATACGCTGTGGTTCGCAACTTCTTGCAGTCTTGGAACTGACACAGCTCACGGAACAATTGGGATTCAAACGCCGATCCACGGTCGGTGAGGATATGCTCAGGACAACCGTAATGGTGGACAAACTCTGCGTAGAAGGTCTCAGCCGTAGTTCTTGCTGTAAGATCTCTGACAGGCACGATGACAAGGAACTTGGAGTAATGATCCACCATTGTCAGAGCGTAGCTGTAGCTGGAACGTGTGGGACCCAACTTCACATGGTCCAGAGCAACAATTTCACACGGCTTTTGAGTCTTAATTGGATGTAGAGGGGCCTTCTGATCTCTTCGACCTTCCTTGGTGATACTACAGGCGGGACACTCTCGGCACCAACTCTTAATGTCACTCCTCATCCCAACCCAATAGAAGCGACGACGGATGGTAGCTTCGGTCTTTTGTACCCCGAAGTGACCGGATCTGTCATGATACGCCTCAAGTATCATCTGTGCGTCTCTTCTTGGTACGAGGATCTGATGAAGCCTTTCACCTGTGACAGGATCAAGAGTGTTTCTAAGTAGAAGGCCTCGTTGGACAAACAGGCGCTTCCTCTGTCGCCAAAGGCGTTTTAATTCCACGTCATGAAGACCTCTCTTTACACGGGTTGGTATTCTTCCTGTAAGCAGGAAATCTGACAATTCTCCTAAAACTCTGCTCTCTTCTTGGAACGTTTTCCACAGAGATGGCTCCTGGAGGGATTCGGCAGCTGTTTTCGCCAGAGATTCTCCTTCTACAGGGACACCAATAGCAACCTGTTGGGCAAACTTGTTGTAGAATGGTGGCATCTCCACCTCTTCCCAGATGTCTTCTCGGGGTGGTTCTTCTCCCACAGGCAACCTTGAGAGTGCATCAGCGTTAGCGTTGGACTTGCCACTGCGATACTTGACAGAGAACTTGTAATTCGCGAGTCTTGAGGCCCACCGTTGTTCAAGGGCTCCCAGTCGAGCAGTGTCCAGATGTGCCAACGGATTGTTATCTGTGTACACGGTAAAGGGTGTGGCAGCCAGGTAGTCTTTAAACTTCTCTGTCACGGCCCAGACAAGCGCCAGAAGTTCGAGTTTGAAAGAACTATAGTTCTGGTCGTTCTTCTCCGCGCCTCTCAGACTCCTGCTGGCGTAGGCGATGACTCGCTCTTTGTTGTCCTGAACCTGGGACAACACTGCACCCAAACCTTGGTGACTTGCATCTGTGTACAAGCGGAATGGCTGACTGTAGTCGGGATAGGCTAGAATTGGTGGTTGCGTCAGAAGTGCTTTAAGCGCTTGAAAGGCTTCCTCTTGACGCGCTGTCCAGTCTACCGGAAGCTTTCGGTTGTAGTTTTCTCTGGGACAACCGCGCAACAACTCGTTCAGAGGCTCGGCTACTTGGGCGAAGTGTGGTATGAAACGCCGGTAGTAACCTGCGAATCCAAGGAAGCTTCGGACTTCTTTGACGGTAGTTGGTCTTCGCCAGTTCTGGACTACAGTGATCTTTTCAGGATCAGGTTGGACGCCTTGTGCGCTCACGACATGCCCAAGGTAGTGAACTTGGGGTTTCAACAGGTAGCACTTGGAGGGCTTCAACTTTAGGCCGTGCTGTATAAGTACCTTGAATACCTCGGACAGGTGACGAAGGTGTTCTTGGTATGTCCGGGAGAATACAATAACATCGTCCAGGTACAGTAGCACACTCTGGAAATTCTCATGGCCGAGGCACCTCTCCATAAGCCGTTGGAATGTGGCTGGGGCATTACATAGCCCAAATGGCATACTATTGAATTCAAAGAGTCCCATCGGGGTCGTAAACGCAGTCTTTTCACGATCTTCAGGCGCCATAGGGACTTGCCAGTATCCACTGGTTAAGTCCAGGGTCGAGAAACAGGTAGCTGATCCCAAAGCCGTTAGAGATTCCTCAATCCGCGGCAATGGGTATGCGTCTTTGTGCGTGACGTTGTTGAGTTTACGATAGTCCACACAAAATCGTAGGGTTCCGTCTTTCTTCTTGACAAGGACTAGCGGGGCTGCCCAGGGACTGTTACTCTCCCGGATGACATCAGCATCTCGCATCTCTTGGATCAACTTTTTCACCGGTTGGTACATCGCTGGTGGTATTGGACGGTGACGCTCCTTGATTGGATGGTGGTCGCCAGTCAGAATGCGATGTTGTATGGTCGTGGTCTTACCAAAGTCCAATGGGTGTTTGCTGAATGCCTGTTGGTAACGCTTGGCCACATTGCGAACCCCATTGATGTGCTCTATAGGGGTATTGGCGTCTCCCACATTCAATTCATCCCACCAGGACTTCGTGGCTCCATTCTGAATGTTCTCAGCAGCTTGGGTGGAACGCTGTGTGGCGGTAGAATCACCAGAGAGAATGTCTTCTGGTGCTAACCGGTGTAGCAGGGCCACAGAGTGGAACTTGTGGAGGTTCACGGGAGCATCGCCCAAGTTGACTAAGCGGACAGGAACACGTCCATTGGAAACTGTGACAAGGCTGCGAGCAGCCATGACAAGTGGTTGGCCATCTACCTGTATGGGTTGTAGCAAGGCCTCGTAGTCCTGATTTTCTATGCCCGGACGGGCACGGCACCACACCATAGTTTCTGTTCCAGGCTGTAGGGTTACTGGACGGGTATCGTGGATCCGGACTCGACCAATTTGACCTTGTTTGTTGGCGAACTTGTGCTGGGCATTGAGTACACGAATGGCCCGCTGAATGGTCTGCTGGTCACTGGGAGAAGCTGTAAGGAGAGAGGCATGCAAGGCATCCAACACTTCTGCAAAGCAATGGCGTAAAACATTCATGCCTAATATTACAACTGCAAACCTATCATCCTCTACATCAGTGACAATTACACCCTGTCTAGGCAGTTTCAAGTCCCCAATCTGGATAGTGGGTTCCCAATAACCCTGCTGTGGTATGGGCTGTCCATTGCTGGCACACAGATTTATCCATGTGTCAGGTGTTCTATTCAACACACCTAAGTCCCAATGTTCAAGGAACACCTGCTTGCGCAGGGTTGTTACCTGAGATCCAGTGTCCACCAACGCTGTCAGAGGGACGCCGTTCACCCGGATTGTGATGTGTGGGCAGGCTGAGACGAAGCGTGACAATGGCACTGAAGATTCACCTGGGCCCTTCTTCTTTCCTCCCGAGGGGCGGCCCGCTGCCTCGGGGGTGGCCCGTTTAACTGAAAACACTGAGGCCTGGTGTGTCCATATCTATGGCAATAGGTACAGTATGGCCTCTCACTCTGCGGAGGTTTCACTGAAGACGGACGTCTGGGTGGAGACTCAGGTGAGATGTTGAGACTTCGCAAAGGATCACTGGATGATGAAGACGGCTGGGTCAGACGATCTAGACGGACGGTGATCTGTTCCATGGCACGGGTCAGATGATCCACTCGGGCCAGAAGGTCATCTCTGGAGTCTGCTGGTGTAGTCTGCGCAGTTTGGGCAGCAGGTGAGGTACCCAGAGGTAGTGGCAGGACAACTGGAGCAATGCTTGTTGAGGGTCCAGGTGAGGGAGCACAGATGACTGGGCTCGGCTGGGGCTGCTCCTGTCCCAAGACCTGGATGGCAAGGGCCTTGAA
The DNA here is from genome assembly GCA_947044405.1 of Leptodactylus fallax. Classification (NCBI taxonomy): domain Eukaryota; kingdom Metazoa; phylum Chordata; class Amphibia; order Anura; family Leptodactylidae; genus Leptodactylus; species Leptodactylus fallax. The sequence goes on along the minus strand of CAMRHE010000018.1, from coordinate 10,705,701 downwards.
GTGAGCAAACGTGATGCTGGGATGTTGTGCAGCAAGCATTCGCAACTGACTCTGTAGCAATGTGGTACCCGCCCCTTCTATGAAGCGGTCAAACAAGATTTTATCAGAGTCCACATTTTCACGTGGATCCACTTGCACCACAGATCTGAACGCCTCTTGGAGGGATAAAGCATAGTCCCGCAGGGTCTCACCCAGGTAGTTGTCGTCTGGAAAAGAAGCGCATCTTTACTTCGGAGACAGATCGCACGTCAAAGTTCACCTGGAGTTTGTCCAGAATTTGCCCAGGGGTTCTTTTGTCAGAGGCAGGCCAGGATTTGACCTCCCTAGCTGCAGCACCCTCAAGCTGGCCCAGCAGGATCTGTATCTGCTGTTCTGTATTCAGAGGATAGAACTGGAAGAGAGACAGCATCTTCTCACGAAAGTCCCTGAGGGTATGCGCCTCCCCTTTGTAGCGCGGCAGCCATGGTGCGCCAGGGTAAAATGGCATGGAGAATGGTAGGCTGCTCGCCATGGGCACTGCTGGATCACTAGAAACAGATGGCACAATGTCACTTTGCTCAGTCATGTTGTTTGCAGGTATGACTGAAATTAGGTCGCCGTCTCTTTAAGAAACTCAACTGCTTGCTGGCAGGGAATGGAGACTACAACTTGGAATGCTGTAGCTATTAACAGAGTCACTGTGATGCAGGCTGACGGTGTGCTCCCCCTCTTTAATGGTGGCACTCCCCACGGACACGGTACACGGAAAACACTCGCTGGGGCCGAGGGAGGACTGAAGACAAGGACAGGGAGGCACAGTACTCACTGACAGCAACTGCAGCGTGGACCAGAGATCAGCGGTGCACAGCAGGGACGGTGATGCGGCACCGAAGAGTCAGAAATGGCGCTGGCACGTTCGCCTTTCACTTTCTTGTATGGGTGCGCTGGAGCATTGCGCTCAGCATTCTGGGCTCTCCTAAGATGGAGGCAGATGGGTCTCCTGGCCTCATGGGCAGTGCTAAAAATCTCCCGCACTTTTGCAAGGCACAGTTAACCCTTTGTGGGCGTTCTTACACAGCGATGTGGCGCAGCAAACAAGTCCTGGGCGTTTTAACTCTTCCAGGGCTGTAACACACTGAGAGGACAGTCTTTAGGGCTTACTTCAGGGGTATAGGGCTCCCCCCTCTTTGTGGCAAGCACTCTCAGGGAATAAACTTGATCTTAGCAAAGTCCACAATAAAGACCGATGCTCTGGAGACAATTTGGCGCACTTTTCGTGGCGACTTTCTCAAAATGGCACACACCCGTATCCTGTTCGTGACGCCAGTTTTTCTTGCGGTGACCAGATGGAAGGTAACGCTGCAGTTGGGATTGCGGGGGTGCAAACAGCGCAGACTTGTCACGGTCTCTGGGCACGAGGGCGCAGCGCTGGTGCTGTCCCACGTTACCACCACTGGTACCGGTGATGAGGGGGCTGCACAAATGTTGGTGGTGATTGTTCCCCCGGGGCGCTTCCCCTATACTGTGCCGACTGGTGGTGTTTGGGGCGCCCTGATGTTGTCGGTGCAGAGTCAGACACAGAAACAGTTGTAAAGTTGAACTTTTACTTCCATGGGTGTGGAGGCACAAATGCTTAAACAGTTTCTTCAATACAAAACAACGGGGTACGCCTGGTGACACAGCAAAGTCCTGGGGTGCAGGGTAGACTTGATGAAAGGTGTTCCTAGCCCCTTATACTTCAGTGTTACAGCCCTAAGGTGCGTCTGGGCTCCTATTTGGCTCATAGGAGGATGCCCACCATGATACTAGTACATAATATTCCCCACTCACGTTATGTGGTCCTGATAGCTCAGAGTTTCGGGGTGCAATAGTCAGGGTGGCAGGATATTCCACAGGTCTGGCCTTGGCCCCTGGATCCTGTGATACTGGCTATGGAGCACGTGTTCCAGAATGTTCTCTCCACAGTCTCATGCTGACAAGATGATGATGCTTGACTTCCTTCAGGGCGATGGCTAGGCAGACAGGGGACAGGATCTTCTGAATAGCTGGAGTATGTCAGCTTTCCAACGTTCCTGGGCCTGTCTAGGACTTGAGATTCCTGCACTAAACTCACTGCTTTCTTCACAGGACATCACACTTATCTCCTCACCTCCTCCTCCTAACACTCCACACTTCTAACTCCTCACACGCAGGACCTTCCTGCAGGGGTGTTACCATGGGGACCCAGTGATCAGCTGACTCCTCCCCTTTTCCCAGGCGTTGTCCTCCCATTGGACATTTGGTTACTATTCAATCCTATGGGAGGTGTAATGCATGTGTGAGGCTCACTAGGTGGCGCTGTGTTGTGTGAGACTCAGGACCCCCTGCTATGTCACACAGGCTATGAAGCAACAGGAAATAATACAATGCACAGAGATCACCCTCAGCCCAGCCATAGCCAGCTCTGGGATGCCACACTGGTGTAGATTTCCATTCTAACTCACGCCAGGAAACTGGAGTGAGTTTTAGTAAATCAGTCAGGCAGTGCCATAACAAGACTCCTATGGGCTCCAGTGCCAATGTTGAACTGGGGACCCCCTCCTCTGACCTCAGTCTGTACTGCAGGAATGGTAGGAAGACAAGGGTATATTAGGAAGAACAATATAGCATTAAGATACTTTTGGTAAAACAAAAAAGATCCCAAAACCCCTATAAATATTACCTCCATACTGCTACTGAACAAATCAATAATACCATCATGCATGGCCCAAATATTGCTGTTATCCTCCTAAAAATAGTGCCACATAAACAACGTCCCTAAACCATATTGCCAGATGCTCTACAAAATAGGGTCCCATATTTTGCCCAGACAGTAGTTGTACCCTAGATGGTTATAATACACCACACAATAAAACTGCTCTTTGTGCCCCCCAAAGTAATAATGCCACATTTTCTATCCCATACCTTAATAACTCTGCCTGAATCATTCTGGGCATGCTCTCAATCGAAATCTGATCCCAGGTCTACATGTTCCCAATGTTGGTGCATACTAGTTGACTCACTTGGGTACAAATACAGCTTTTTCTTCAATTCTACCCACAAGTGTTCGATTGAGATGAGGTCTGGGGCCTGTGGGGGCCATTTCAGCACCTCTACTTCATTGTCATTGAACCATTTCTTCGCTAATCTCGCTGTATGCTTTCGGTCTTTGCCCTGCTGGAACACTATGTCGTCCTTTTCATACCCATAGTAATCGAGTGTACGAAGTAACTTGGCTTGTAGGATACTCACATATAGCTCAGCATTGAGACTACCATCAATCTTGGTCAAATATCCAGCAGCTTCGGCTGCAAAATAACCCCATATCATCAGGCTTCCTCCACTAAAGACCCATTTGCACCCATCATCGCCCAGTCTATTGACTTTGGTTTCCACCCATTTCCAATCTTCTACTATCCACTTTGTTTACTTTTATGCAAACTCAAGGCGACGCTTCTTATGACGATATTTAAGTCAAAGCGTCTTCACCTTTTTTTTTAGGCCACCATACCAGACTCATGTAACACGTGTTGCACAGTGCTTGCATGGATGTCTGTGATCTCACTGTTGTGTTTGTCACACCAGAACTGATAGACCTTTTGATGAGCCGACTTGTTGACTCCGATATTTTGCCTGGACATCTATCTCTTGGCTTTTGAATGGATGGACGGACTTCATTTCATATTCTTCCAACTGTCATGGGACTGACAAGATACAGTTTGGCAATTTTCTTAGACCACTATTGATGAGCTGGATGATGCTGTTTCTCTTTTTCTTGGGAAATCTTCTTCATGACTTATCTCTATATTTGAACCAGTGACCTTTCACTTGGCAGTTAACCTAATAACTCACTGAGCTATTAGGGAATGTGAGAACAGGTTGTATTTTGTAGTGTACAAGAAGAAAAAGGATTTTTCTACCACCAGGAGCAAAACAGTAAATAAAAGTGCAATTACATGACAAGAATCTGCATAACTAATCACATGCTAAGTATTTGCAAGACAGATTTATGTATGAGATAGCCAAGATGATTGTCTATAACATGATGGTAGTCGCACATTCAAAACTGTGTAACATTGTTACCCTTTTGCTCGCCAGTGTATAAAAATAACAGATATTATGATTTACTCTACTTGCTTGTAATGAAACATTTGTTTATACTTTTATTGTCTATGTCATTTAATCAATATCATTATTTTCATTATTATGTACAATATCTCAAAGAACTTATTTTTTTTATATTTGAAGTAATTCATTTTCTAGAAGTTTTATTTATTTTTGTAAAAGCAGACACAGTAATGCTTGGGATAAGGAGGATTGGATGTACATCATATTTGGACGCTGCATCATGCTTGATAACGCTGTGTGTTGGCTGATATCAGGGTTTTAAACCAGTTGAATTCCTTATGGGAATTAATAAGTGAAATCTTGTATCTTCTCATGCTCCCAGGAACTTGACGGTCTGACATCTGTAGAAGAGCTCAGCTGTAGTTTATATTTTTTCTAAGATGGAGTTAGTGAAACTTAGAAAGCCTGATCCTGCAGTTGATTGTTATACAGTAGATGTCAAATTAAATTATGAAGAATTAAAGACAAGACTACATGTGAACATTGTATAAATAACTACAATTTTTGGTTTTAATATTTAGCCTAGTTTCACACTAGCTTGGTCCGAAGCAATGTACATTTTCACAGTCATTTGGAACCCGAGGGGAGCTTGTTTTCATGGATCCCTTATATATTTGCGTGTATTGATGAATCAGTGAAAATGGACAAATATAGGTCTTGGTTGGACTCAGTTGAACAAAAATGGCCACCACCACATGTTTGAGCAGGCAATACAGAAGAGACATCATACCTTCCAACCGTCCCGGATTCAGTGGGACAGTCCTGGATTCTGGGTCCTGTCCCGCGGTCCCGGTCGGAGGGAGGTATGTCCTGGTTTCAACTCCGGATGTGGATGAGTTGAATACAATGATGAAGCAGGAGCCATCTGGGGACAACTCCTGCTTCACCACTGTGCCCCTGCTTGCTCTGGCCCCGGGAGCTATAGGCGCGATGTGATGACATCACTCACATTGTGCCAGCAGCAACCTGAAGCTGGAGTAAGATTAAACTGGTGACAGATGGAGGGGAACATTAAACTGGGGGCAAATGGAGGGGTAACATTAAACTGGTGGCAGATGGAAGGGTAACATTAAACTGAGGGCAGATGAAGGGGGGGTATTAAACTGGTGGCAGATGAAGGGGGCATTAAACTGGTGGTGGAGGGAGAACATTAAACTGGTGGCAGATGGAGGGGGAATATTAAACTGGTGGCAGGTGAAGAGAGGACATTAAACTGGGGAAGATGAAAGGGGGGCATTAAACTGGTGGCAGATGGAGGGGGAACATTAAACTAGAGGCAGATGGAGAGGGGCATTAAACTGGGAGCAGCTGGAGGGTGACATTAAATAGTGGGGGTCGCTGGATGGGGACATTAAACTGGGGTAACTGGAGGAGGACATTAAATCTGGGAAGTAGCTGGAGGGGGACATGTCCCCTCCCAGCTACCCCTACGGTTTAATATCCCCCTCCAGCTGCCCTAGTTTAATGTCACCCTCTAGTTGCCACCAGTTTAATGTCCCCCTCCAACTACCCCCATGGTTTAATGTCACCCTCCAGCTACCCCAGTTTAATGTCCCCCTATAGTTTCCCCCAGTTTAAACTAAGGCACCAGGAGAGGTACTTCATACTGTGGGGCAATTGGAGGGGAACATTATAATGTGAGGGCATATAAGGTTAGGGTGACTGTAGGAGCATTATACTGTGTGGGGGCACAAAGAAAAATGGATAAGAATGGGAGGAGTCAACACAGAAGTGGGCGAGGCTAAATTTGCAGCGTGCATAGCGCGCCGCACATTTTGTTCCTCTTTCTGTCCTTTGAAAGTTGGGAGGGATAGAGACGTGTGTATGAGTCACAATGGGTGACGTTCTAGCACCACCTGACATCAGCTGACTGCCTTTCAACCAATAGACAGTGGTAGTGGATACCTTATAATGCTGATGTCAATACTGTATATAAGGTGCTTTAACAGTGATCTCAGGCATTTGCAGTAATAGTGTAGGGTCTGTGTTTCATCTAATCGCATCATACAGAGCACTCAGTTCTGAAAAGCTTACAGCAGCAAGCAATAGTTAGGAAAGGAGGAGAATTTAGTCAGACATAAGCAATTACAGGCAGATTAGTCATAGAAATCATAGATAGGCGTGAGGAGGAATATATGTGCTACTATATACAGAGTGTTTAGTGTTTATACTTTTTACTAGAGTTTTTTTTTTTCTTTCATTAAATATATACAAACTGCTGTTCTAACAAAGCGCTGATTCCATCTGCGTAAATCTAAAAAAAATATGTTATTTAAGCATTTTTTTGTTCATCCAATATATACTGTAGTCTAACAGCCTGCACTAATTATAGGCCCTGCCGCTCTGCCACACATGTTGCCACAGCTACCACCACTGCCATCACTTAGCCAGACATGTCCTGCAGCCTGGTCCATCATATTATGCTTTGCTGAACTGCCACACATGTTGCCACATCTACCACCACTGCCATCACTTAGTCAGACATGTCCTGCATCCTGGTCCATCATATTATGCCTTGCTGCACTGCTACACGTTGCCACAGATACCACCACTCAGGCAGACATGTCCTGTGGCCTTATTCATCATATTAGGTCCTGGCGCACTGCCACACATGTTTCTACAGTTACCACCACTGGCATCGCTTAGCCAGACATGTCCTGTGGCCTGGTCCATCATATTATGCCTTGCTGCACTGCCATACATGTTGCCAATGCTACCACTACTCCGGCAGACATATCCTGTGGCCTCATTCATCATATTAGGCCCTGCCGCACTGCCACACATGTTGCCACAGCTACCACCACTGCTAGTCCTGTGGCCTAATCCATCACATTCCACTATAGTACAATGTTGGTGCTACAATAGCATAAAAAAAATAAAAAATTAGATTTCACGTTTGCTCCCATAAAGAGATAATTTTTGGTGACTATTTTTTGAAAAGCCAATTCTTCATCACTTTCAAGTGGCACAAATTTGTCTCCCAAATAGCAACAAGCCTATACCACTTACAATTTATCAAAACGGGCAAATTTTTCTACAAAACCATTGCTTTTGCAATATAACCGCCATGTGTGTCTAAAAAATCATGGGCAAGCACTTTCCCACAAAAAAAGGGAAATTTTTTGAGCATTTTAAGGCTAAGGCCCCACGTAGCAGAAAAAACCATGGCGGAAATGCATCGTGTTTTTTCCCATAACGCTTTTCACAGAAAGTCCACAGAGTTTTCTTCTGCGAACTTTCTTATTCAATTCTACCTATACGGAAAATGCCAGCGGATATGTCCACTGCGGATATTTTTCTACAATGTGTGGATGGGATTAGCCAGAATCCCATCCACTTTGCAGGGACTGTAAAACGTTGCAATTTTTATTGCAGAGTTTCTGCCGTGGCAAAATTGCAGAGTTTACACTACGTGCGGCCCCGGCCTAAATCTTAAAATGTTTAACAGTGATTGTGAGCACAGTGTATGGTTAAGTATGTATCCTCTGCTTACCATACATTTTTACATTTAGAGAAATAGAAATTGGATAGATAGGTTCCTAACAGGAGCCCTAACAGTGTTATACACTATGACAATTTAAGGTGTGGTTCGTACCAAACTTGTTTGACCTGAAACAAATCGTGGATCCAAATCACCCGAGTCAGGAACCCGAAACGAATCTTGAGAGGTCCAGAAAAAAAATGTGAACAGCCCCCATTCACATACTGTTAAAAAAAGGGCCATCACATGTCCAATATTGTGTGAATATAGGCTAAGGCTACTTTCACATGGCAGTACTTCGGTCAGTATTTTGCTCCAGTGGGCCAAAACATGAAATTGGTAGAAATCTTTCCACTTTTATCACTATATGTCTTCCTCTCCTAATTTTGGCTTACAAATACTGAAGTAGGATACTGACCTGAATACTGTTGTCCACACACAAAGGTCCCTTCATCTGGCAAGTTTAAAGAAAATATAAAAAAGGTCATAAGTTCTTTTAAGCAAAACATTTACAGCAAGTAAATAAAAACAAAATGTCGCTAAAAGTTCCATGTTAGACAATTTTCAGCAGCAATTTAAAATAGAAAACTGTGGGACCAAATGTAGATTTTATGTATTGTGCGTGGCACTTGCTAATGTGGATTGTCAAAAGCATATAATATGTTCACACAAGAAAAAGTGATTATAGTATTTGCTGCACAAAAAAAACCTTTAACTTAATGTAAAGAAAATTAAAACTAGTTTCATATTTTAAACATATGCAGCATGGATGAGGGGATATATTAACCTCTCAATGACCAGAGACTTACTCACATGATGCTTATACTTTTTTTTTTTTTTTTGGGGGGGGGGGGGATACCATAATTTTTGCATAGTTTTTTTGTGACATAAAAAGCTCTTTTACAACAGTTATGGTTCCCCGCATCCTGATCACAAAGGCACCATCCATTGCAATCTGCACCTGCGCAATTGAATTCTCTTTTCCCTCCTTCTTTGCTCACAGTCCAGGCACCAAGCCACCTTCTATGCATGGGTGACTTCTGTCACATCACTTCTGGTGCGATGGTTGTCTTTTCAACACTGCTTATACCTTGTACATAACTTCCAACGCCGCGCCATCTGCAACCTATGTAAACCTCCCACTACTGCTCCACACCTCACTGCTGGCTGTTCCTTGTTAACCACACTGTTGTCCATAGTAAGCATTGCTCACATGTGGTCTTTTGACCTTACCTCATATATTGCCCTCTCTCTATGTCCACTCCACCTGGAACACTTTTGTCTACCACATATTTTACCCTATAAAGATTCCCTCATACCACGATTCGGTCTTTTCCACCTTCCTACTTCTGTTCTCTTCACTTCTACATATAAGAGGTACTTTAAGAGGTTGTCTGAGAGTTCAAAGGGAGTCTGTCAGGTTCAAAATGCCTCCAAAAGTAATAGTAGCATAACTTAGGCTCCTTTTATAGGAGCAGAAACATATGTTTTTGACCACAATGATGGGTAATAAAAAAGTCATTGTTTTGTGGTTCTGTAAATCAGACTGCAAGTACATTGGGGGCAGGACTGATTTGCCATAATTGAATTCTGACAGCAGTGATGCAGGTAAAGACTAAATATGTCAATAACGTCTAAACGGGCAGAGATATATCCTGCTGTCAATAATAAATTATTAACCACTCAGACAACCTCTTTTAAAGAGAGTCTACCACTTCCACCCAGCGTATTCAACTAGTACTACTTCCTTACAGAGCACATTACAGTGATAAACATCATACCTTTATTATGTTTGTAGATTTGCAGAAAACAACTTTGAAGTCTTATGAAAATTAGTCAGTTGGTGCACTGGCCTTCAGGTCCCCTGGAGAACTGCTTTTGCCATTCAGACCACTACCCCTTCCTCACCTCATGCAGTCAGAGTTGATCCTCCCACTGCTATGACATCACCCATCTTACTTGAGCAGCATGAGCAGTGTTCCCGGGGCTGAAGGACTGCTTCTAGTGCACCAACTGCCTCATTTGCATAATGTTTTTTTTTTGTTTGTTTTTCTCCAGATCTACAAAAGTTATATTGTTGATCACTGTAACATAATCTGTGACATGGTGGAGGCAGTTGAATATGCTTGGGAGAGGTAGTAGACTCCCCCAAACAAACCTACAATCATGTTTGAAGAACCAGTTAAGAATGCCTTGTTGTGCTTGTATCCTGATCTTTAACCTTTAAGTTTGAATTGGTTTTCTCACAATAATAGATATACTAGATTTCTACAGTAGACCTAGTTCAGTCTCTGCATGATGTAGTAGGGGTGCTGGTGAACTGACTATATCATTGCAGGTGAGCACTATTATTTTATAGTAACTGTATATAGCAGGGACTTCCTCATTTTGCTTTTGGTGCCATTGTGCCAAAGTAGCATGAACTTTTGAGACTATTAAATTATTTGCACAATAATAAACATCATCAAAAGTTATTTAACATGAAAGTCAGCATCTGCAAAATGAAAAACAATCTTGGGCCAAACAGATTCCCTGTTGTTCTTAACATGTTTAACGGTCAGCCATATGTTGGCTATGAAGCATCTATAACTCAATATCCTAAAAAAGTCACAGATTTCATATAAAAATACCATACAAATAAAACACAAACACCTTATTGCATTAAACATAATGCACAAAATACATTTTATTAGCTTTGCTTTTCAGGTAGTTGTAACAGTAGTTTTGGATTAATACCAATAAGGTTTGGTCATTTAGTTGTTAAACTCAGACATATTCAATTGCATAATGTTATTTAATAAAAAAAAAAAAAAACTAACAAAATGGGGGCGTACTGGAATTTTTTCTGTAGCCATGTTTGTGTCTACTGGAATGTACGATACAGTGCCATATACAAATATAGAAACTTTCCCATTGCACTTATATACTTTGTATTCTACCCTGTCACATGGTCACAAAAAGTATATTATTCTGAACTAATTAACAGTTGTAAAATTAAATCTGAACTTTCAACATATTCAGCTATGGGGATCGCATAGGCAGTAACTATACCATGAGTCCAACATTCCCTTCACTAATATACGGTTCATGGATGTGTACTATCTGTACATTCTAGAAGAGTCTTCAATCAGTTTTATTATTATTATTATTATTTTTATGTAAATATTTATTTAGTGTAAGTTGCTCTGAGGAGGTGTGAGCTCATATGTGATAAGTCCAGCCTCCAAGCAGCAAGTTTAACAAAACAGCAGATGTAACAGACATCATTTTTTCCATTTAAGTTCTTGGAATTTTATCAAGTTGCATCATGCAGAACACGTGACACCAGAGAGCACCATATGGACTATGTCTGCAACATTCATGCATATGGGCGAATTATAAGCGATTTCAGCATTAGCCTTCAGGGAGCCAGGGCAATTGTAGTGAGGCTAAAAACTTTACCACTTTACACAAAGAAATCCACAATAGAATCCCTATATGTTATGCACTTTCACTGGCACTATTATTTCAAGAAAAGAAGATGTGCATGTCCTTGTTAAGATTGAAACATTGTTCCAACAATGGTATTATCTCTTCCTCTTACTATTCGATTCAGTGGGTAAATATAGACAAAACTGTGTGCAAGTGAAAATCATATTTGACTTTAGTGAAAAAATGCACAGTATATGGGTCAATGTGAAACCTTGCCAAAGGTCAGTGTAAGACAATCGTAATACAATACAGTTGTTAATACATCCTTGAGTGATCAAAATTAAGTAAAACCATCGGGGAACCTACATTTTTTGATAATAATACAGACTTTAATGAAGAGATTTATACCTTAGAATGGGGATACCATTATGCTATTTGAAACCCACAAAGCAGAAGTGAATATATGTCTTTATGGTCCATAGATGTCATATTCTAAAAAAAACAACTTGACAAAATGACAATTTTTTTATAGTTGTTTTTCCTATCACATACAAAAAGAGTTAAACAAAAAGTAGTTGACTAAAAGTTTAATACATACCTAACCGTTCAACAAACTTTGCATAAATCACAATACAGTTTGTGTACACAAGGAATAATACTATCGCTGGCCTTTATATGAGTTAGTGTATATTTTACGTCATCCTCTGTTATCCCCTCTGTATTCTCTATCTCTAGTTTTCTTGTTGACTCAGGGCTGGTGGGTGGAGCCTAAATGATATGATGTCTTCATACATTGTACATAGAAAGTAGAGGAACATCTACTCACACTGATAGGTATTGATATAAATAAAATACTTAGAATGAGACAGAAACTTCATATTGATTTCTAGAAGGTTCTGTCTGTGTCTGTGTCTTTCCTCTCTCCATGGGTTTGCCTTAATAACCTTTGTAAATCTGTAATATGATATCTCTGTAAACTTCTGTTCATCTTGCTCTAGCAAGACAGAATTCAGCAGAAATTTCAGCAAAAAGATCAGGTTAGCAAGGGGAGGAAGAAAACAGCCTGACAAGAGGGGAAAAAAATATGCATTTTTCTTAGGATTTATGCAAAGTTTGTGGAAAAGTTAGCGATATATATTACAATGCAATTAAGAAAATGAAAAGACAGATGCAAATATTGTGTAAGGTATTAACCCTATAATTAGAATCTTCAAACAATTGCCTATGCTCAGTAGAAGGAAATTAGGAAAGGTCTTAGTAAAACTTTAAAAATTACATTTATAGGAAAAAGAAACATAATAGAATTATTCGTAGATTCCTTCTATTTTATTATATTGGTCAATTTAACTTATAATATATACGGCTCAACCATAATCAAGTGGTTAACTATCATATTTCTGTATGTAGTTTTTGGGTACTAGCTACCTTAAACTGTTTAATTTTGCCATTGAAAGACTATTGAAGGGCATTTCATTTTGTGATTCTAAAGTGTATTTTACCTAAACTGGGAATAAAAATCTAGTACAAATGAATAATTCAAACATAATACTCAGACTGCTCAAGTACAAAACATCAATGTCTGCAGTTCAGTATATTCACTATGGTAATCGCATAAAACAGCATACATTAAGCTCTAGCTATACTGAAGAGGTTTTGGCACTGCAGTTTACTAACTTTGGCAACTCATGCAAGCAGTTTTACCAGCATATATAATTTAATAGAGGAATTCTGTACTGGTTACAACAGCAATACCATAAAATAACTAATCTCATGTTATAAAAATACAAGATAAATAATTGCTTTATAGATCACTATTGCACAACATGCACTGTTATGAAAAAGGACATTCATAAACAGATGTAAATAATTCAGTATTGTACACATAGTAAAATAATACATAGTTTTGTAATATACAACATGTACATGTATATATAGTAATTAATCATTAGTAAATAGAAATAGTATAGAAACAGGTTGGTTTACGCAAAAACTGAATTGCCTTTTGGGTGTATTGACACAGTGTGAAATGCTGTGGCCGAGAACTGCACCACTGCCACATAATGATGAAATGTGATTTTTTTTTCCACAGTTTTACTACTATTGCAGATTTCCTAATTAGGTAGGCCATCCACTACAAAATAAAGGCAAAAATTGTATGGCATGTAATATGTACCATATAAATACACCCATATGATGCTTAATAGTTTGACGAACCTGCATGGCTCAATATCAAGTGCACTGAGCATAGTCTTTTTACCACCCTTTTTTCATCTCTTCCAGGTTCATTAAACAAAGATCCTGGATTGAACTCAGTTTACAGATGAACCATTTTTTGATATCTTAAAAAACAAAAGTCAAGTCTGTTTCAACGTGACCTCTTTTTAGTAGTCAGCATTAAGTGCAAGTACATATTACCTAATTTTACTCAATGGCTGATGAGTACAAACCTAACAAACCTATTTTACAAGAAGATAGATAATGAGAAAATTTGATTGGGAAATCAGTAATTTTCAGGCACATCATGGACAAATTTGGATTAGAACCTCCAACTTTACAATAAAAATTATTTTGCTGAATGGCTTTTCTTGTCTAAAGGAAACAGGATGACCTTCATAATTCATAGACTTCATACCATCATAATGTTGTATAAGTTGTCTCTTTGTAAAAACATTGATATCACTGACTTTTATGGTTGTCTTTCTGAAGCAAACTTTTCATGTGCCATTAGCTCATTGTAGCATTACACGTTGGTAGGTTGTGTGCAAGTGCTTTGACAGTTGTTGACTGGTCCATTAATCTCCTTGACTTGTAACTGTTTCTTCTTGGCTTGAAAGGCTACAGAAACTTCAGGGTGTATAGAATCCATCCTTTGCTCACATTTAAAAGCAGTGAGGAACGCTGTTCTGTAATTGTTGTTCATCCACCCATAAAGGATTGGGTTGGCAAATGTAGAACACATTGCAATCACATGAAATACTGTATAAATTAGTTTATATTCGTTCAAGTCCAAAACTTTGCTATCAATGTCACTTGCAAGTTGAAAGGCATGGAAAGGCAGCCAACACACTGCAAATACCACTACTACAGCTACTAACATCTTGGTTGTCTTGCGGCGTCTTTGGTGATAGTGGTCATTACCACCTCCTGGGCTGACATGGTTCTTTAGTTTGGTCCATATTCTTATATAAGCATAGGATATTATGGCCAGGGGTAAGATGTATTGAATCAACAACATTGATATGCTGTATATTGTGCTGTAGTTAAAATTTCCTGTAGGCCACCTTTCTGAACAGACCTGAATCTGAAAATCGGATGAAATAACAATAAGGGAGTACTCTTTGAAAATTGCCAACGGACTGGCAAGGGCGGCACTGCAAGCCCAAGTAATACCAATAATCATAAAGCAAATTTTTGTTGAGATTTTGCTTTCTAGATGGTATACAATGCATCGATGTCGGTCAAGGGCAATTACCATAAGAGTAACTGTTGATACTTGAACTGCCAAGCCTTGAGCATAGGTCACTAAATGACACAACACTGTTCCAAACTTCCATTCATCCAAAAGAGTGTAAACCAATGTAAATGGGAGACACAGAGTGTTCACCATTAGGTCAGAGACTGCCAAATTGACAATGAAATAGTTGGTGACAGTGCGCATAGTCTTAAACTTTATTACAACATAGATTACAAGGCTGTTTCCTATTACTCCCAGAAGAATAATGGAACTGTATGCCAAGATAAGAATCACCTGGACACCTATAAGCTTTGTAATATCAATAAGCTCAGGCTTAGGGAGCATGTCATTGGAAGGTGTGGTCTGGCCAGGCACATAAAGTAATGTATCCATGTCCATTTTAATATCCAATGTGCCATTTTCTTCTATCCCAGAAGCAATCATTCCCATCTTCATAGTGCAGTTTTCTTTTCTGCATAAATGAAAAACCCTTTAAAATAAAGCATAGACCATAGTTAGTATTTGGATAGAGACTTCAGTTTACAGTATAGAGGTCACGGTTGAAAATCAGATCAAACTATTGACAGGTAGGTAATGAAATTCCTGAGAATACCTAGTAGTCAAGACTGGAACATAGGTGATATAATTAACCTTACACGTCAGTGTAATAAAAGAAACCTTGCTTCGCAGGAAACAAGCTGCTCACTTTTAACAAAGTCATATTATTTCATATGTGTTCTCTAAATATTTGCACATGTCAGGTTTGACCAGAGAGGACTCATGACCAGTGGAAACAGAGGCAAATACAGCAGTTGACACTAACATATAGAATATCTAAAGGATTTTATTGGCATCCTATGTCAAGCTATAAATCAAACCGAGTGAATACTGAATATTGCAGAAATTTAAAATTTAATATGAAATACACATGTATTCTGTGGGTTGGTACAAATACACCAATACTGAACAAGTATACTGTTTTTTATGTCTTTTTACTTTTCACAATAATAACATAGTTTTATGGAAAATGTCACTTTTGTGTTGACACATATACACTCAGGACCAGGAAATTTTTGGACAGCGACAAAATCTTCATGATTTGAGCTCTGTACGCTACCAATGCATTTGAAATGAAACATCTGAGGTGCAATTTAAGTGTAAATTTTAGGAAAATGTTTAGGAATTATCATTATTTTTCTAAAAAACCTTCTCATTGCAGGGGCTGAAAAGTAATTGGACAGATTAACATTACCATAAATAAAATGTTCATTTTTAATACTTTGTAGAGAATCCTTTGCGGGCAATGACTGCCTGAAGTCTGGAACCCATGGACATCACTAAACGCTGGGTTTCCTCCTTTGTGACACTTTGCCAAGCCTTTACTGCAGCTGTTTTCAGTTGTTTCTCGTTGTCTTAAGCAAGTTAAAGGCATGCTTGATCAGGCTGAGGTCTGGTGATTGACTCAACCATTGCAGAATAAAAACTCCTGGGTTGATTTTACAGTATGTATTGGGTCATTGTCCATCTGTACTGTGAAGCGCCGTCCAATCAACCTCACTCCATTTGGTTGAATCTGAGCAGAAAGTATATCCCTGTACACTTCAGAATTTATCCAGCTGCTTCGGTCTTCTGTCACATCATCAAACAGTAGTGACCGAGTGCCATTGGGAGCATCGACCATGTTGTACAAAGGAAGTGGAGGGCTTTGGATCATGACCGGTCCAAATCTTCTCTATATTTTCCTCTTCCCATCATTCTGCTACAGGTTGATCTTAGTTTCTTCTGTCCAAAGAATGCTCTTCCAGAACTGGGCTGGCTTCTTTACATGTTTTTTGGCAAAGTCTAATCTTGCCTTTCTATTTTTAAGGCTGATTAATGGTTTGCACCTTGTGGTCAACCCTCTTTATTTGCTCTTATGAAGTCTTCGCTTTATGGTAGACTTAGATACTGTACAAGGGGTTTTTCTTCACCATGGAAAAGATTCTGCGATAATCCACCAGTGTCGTCTTCTGTGGATGTCCAGGCCTTTTTGAGTTCCTAAGCTTAAAAGTACCAAACTGTTGATTTGGCCACTCCTAATATTTCTGCTATCTCTCTGATGGATATATTCTTTTTTTCAGCTTATTGATAGTCTGTTTCACTTCCATTGAGAACTCCTTTGACTGCATGTTCTGGGTTCACAGCAACAGCTTCCAAATGCAAATGCCAAACATGGAGTCAACTCCAGACCTTTTACCTGCTTAATCGATGATGGGTTAATGAGAGAATAGCCCATGCAGCCCATTTGAGATAATTGTCCAATTACCTTTGGTCTGTTGAAAAAGAGGCAGCTACATTATAAAGCTGACAGTCTACACTTTAAACCAATATTGATTATATAACTATATCTTGCATATGTTTTGGTAAGCTGCTACAATGCCAAAACCTGTATCACTATCCAAATTTTTCTGGACCTAACTATAGCTATAGTATCATTTTTTTATGTGCATCTTTTCAAATAGCTGAATAAGGGATTGTTTTGTACAGGACTGGTTGTACTTTCCGTTTGTATCATTGTGGTGGACATATAATTTATTGACATTTGAAGGGGGAATGCTAAATTTAAAAAAAGCAGATCCGATGAATGGCTGGGGAGAAAATAAACTCGTGGAGTGACTTTTTCTGTCCTGGATACAGTTATTTTACTAATATTCTAGAGTTAGAATTAGAACTTCCAGTCATGGCAGAAGTGACACATCTCCTGTTTTTCTGGCTATGGAGCCCTTAGTTGAGTAATTGAGCTCTTCTTTTAGGATCATTTACTTTACTTATGACACAGTAACTAAGTAAATGAAATACTGTTTAGTTAACCACAGGATTGCGATTTGAGTCTATTGTGAGAGAAGCACATTACAAAGGTTTGTTATTTGTTGCTGTTGTACATTAATATTTGGAGCTTCTTTTGTTATTTTAGTTAACACACAGACATCTTGAATAAACACTATGGATCTTTTAGTGACTTGGTGATAATTCTGACCTTTGCATAAACTAGAATAAGCCAGTATTAATGCCTATAATAAACCACTATGAGTATCTCAAGTGTTCAGACCCCATTGGTAGTGGTATATAATAATGCTAAATGTGTTAGATGTGGGTCAGATCTGGATGATTTATTACACATGTTCTGTGCCTCTTTCCCTTTGGAAATATGTTGGCATGCCCTTCTCTTACACATTTATGCAATGATTCAGATTCATCTGCCTCCTTCCACTTTGGCATGTATTCTCAGATATGTTGATGATATCCTGGGGATGAATATATAAAGATTTAACTGCTTCAAATATTACATCAAACTATGAAGCTGACAGCGGCTCATTGGCTTCACACTATAGGTCTCACTAGAGGGATTTTAATTGAGAATGAATACTGGCATTTGATTAGGTTGTGTAAAGAAAGTGAAATGCCCTTCCCAAGTCTAAAAAACAATTGTGGTGTAAAGGTGATAGCAGGGGTTTCTTCCTCTGTTCTTTTGAGAAATGAATTCCCTTAATCGTCTTATGCTTGCCATTATTGTATAGAGACTTTATTCTATTTTTACAGACTTTATTTTATTGTATACAGACTTTAGCTATCTTTTATTCAGTAATGATATGTTATTTTCCGTATCCATGTATATGCTCCATTTATTTATATATGACTCTAACTATGGTATTAATATGTAGGTGTAGTACCGGAATGTAAATGTACTGCTCTTAAATATTCCAGGGAAGGCATCAGGAGGTTTATATTTGTGTTCCTGATTTTTTTTGCTATTTAAAAGAAAATGATGCACATAAGAAACATAAAAGAAAATGTCAAAAAAGGAAATTCAGGTCCTATAACGTTCTATACTATATTTCCTACTACTTTCCTTGCCCACTTTCACTTACGGTAACTAGTTGGACAGCATGGTGGCTCCAAGGGCAATATCTGCACGGAGTTTGTATTTTCTCCCTGTGTTTGTGTGGGTTTACTACCAAATGCCAAAAATATACTGATAGGTAAATTGACTTCTTATGAAAATAACTGACCCCTCCTCCACAATGTTCCCCATGATTTGAGTCACCATAAGAACAGCGGATTAAAAATTATTGTCATTGTCATAGTTTATTGCCAGGACTCCAAGAGATGCAACATATCTTCTGAATGGAGGAACTGTCTGTGGTGGCATAATAAATATTGTATCTGGTACTTTCTGCAAGTCTGACAGCCATTGTTTTCTTCAGAGACTCTCTTAGCTTTAGAGGTCTGTTTGAGTAGGATGCCATGGGGGGAGATTGTTCTTTTCCCCATTTCCTCTTATAGATCCTTTCCTTTCCTTCTCTGCTCACTGCTGTTTCCTTCCATATCCTTATCACTATCCCGCCCTTTTTCCCCTCTTTTCCCTCTTCTCCTATTCTTCTTCTTTATATTAATTTTTCTTTTATATTCTTAGAGTTGTTTTTTGTGTTGAATATTTGATGTTTTTGCATTGTGTTGGTGCCCTGCTGCAATTTTTCTGTATGTCTGAGGGTGCTCTTCTTTAGACCAATAGTATTAATGTCTCATTCATAGCACCTGGCAAAAATTTTCTTAGCATAGCTCTGGAGATATACTCCTTCACTCCATGACAAATCCCATCACTTCATTCCTGCAACAGGGGATTCAGGCTGGGCACTCCCTGGATTGTTTAATATGCAGTATGATTATAATACTGTCCGTGCTTTCTGAGTGTTTATATTGTTATATTCTTGTTTTAGTCCTTTGTGACCAGTTATTTTGAACTTTTATTTTTTATTACCATGAAAACCCAATAAACTTGATTAAACATATAAGAAAGTAAATGAAATATACATAAACTTTAATAGAATGCAATTAACTTCCAAATGAATTTGGAGAGTTCACATAGACAAAGGAGACGAAGGAAGCATCTTCACACAAACAAATGATGGAAGGAAACATCTTAGTAACTTACACTGAGTCCCCAGTGGCTTCAGACATCATGTGCCCAGTGATATTTTCCTGCGTACTCTCATACCAGAACCCCTCTGCTTGTCGTGGTAATGGAGTTTTCTGGGAAAACACAAAAGGATTCTGTCTAATGGAAACATATAAACTCGTTGTAAAAGTCACAAAATGTAAGAACAGTGATTGTAGCCACAAGAGGCTTTGCAGGCACTGAACAATGGGAAAAATAAATGTCCTAAAATCCAACCAGATATATCTGCTATAATAATAAACTTTTGTTGTAGTCAATAATACATTTGTACATTTAAAGCACTTGAGTTACCCTCTGTTGTGACTCTAGGAAGCTAGAATGCTATCATTTAGAAAACATTTAGGAAATATAACTACAATCAGAACTGAGGATTTATCCTTTAAAGGGGAAATTCCGTGAAAAAGATAAAGACGATCATATTTATGAAGTCCGTAATTTAGTATCACCAACAGTTTTGTACTATTCAAAGGAGAACATTCACTTAAAATGATGTAGTCCAGTCTGTGTAAACCACAGATTAGTACTGCAACCACTAGAGATAAGGAAGGTTCATCTTGACTATTAAAGTTAACAGAATCCATGCTATAAATAATTTTGAGTTTACAATAGGTTCACATTTGGTTCACGTTCACTTATTTCCAAATAATGACAGAAACATACATCACAGTTACGCACTGTACTGTATATAGGCAAGAATGCAGTGACCCTCATACCAGAAAAAGTCCAGTTTTCACCAAGTGCCCCAGAACATCAGGTTCCTGGCTGCAGCCCTGCCATTCACATAGTATTTAAGTCCAAGATCTCATATCATATCACAACTATTTATGGACACTAAGAGTCCGTTCAGATGTCGGATATAGAAGAGGAATTGAAGCAGACTTCCACTTCAACTTCCACTTCATTTTCAGGCTGACCAGCTGTCTTGAGTTGTGGGTTCTGCAACTGATAGGCAGCTAAATCCATGGCAATATCAAGCAGGGAGCTTATTTTCTCAGGGTCCTGCTACAATCTCTACCTCCCATTGAAAACAATAGGAGGCAGAATCAGTGTAGAATACTTTGAAGTGGGTATTTCTGTTTCCTGCAGCCAAGTGTTGGCATACACCAGGCAAATAGCTGTACTATCCTTGTTCTGCACGGACACCTATAGTATATGGTAAAAAGTATTGGGACTTACCATTTCAGATCAGCACCTAGTCATGCAGTCTGTCTTTACAAACATTTTTGAAAGAATGTTCTGTGTGGTACTGTAATAAGTTTCCACCATTGTCAGTCAGTTAGCTAAATTTCTTCCCTCCTAGATATTCCACAATCATTCACGAGTGGTAATATTAAGTAGAAGCATTTAGGAACCACAGCAACTCAGCCACAAAGTGTCAGGTCACGTAAAGTTACAGAGCAGGGTTGCCCAGTACTGAGGTGCATAATGAATTAAATAAGGAAAGGATTTCCACTGTTGCTTCAAAAGAGTGGTGAATTTTATTCTTTATACACGAAGTAAGTAGAGTATTTAAATAGTAACGTTTCGGCCAACCGGCCTTCATCAGACTCTATGACATGTAGCTTGGCTCATGAGTTAAGTAAAGTAAGTGGACATATAGGATCATATGGGTTTGCCCTCTGTTAATGGTGCTGTGTAGGTTGTCTGCAGTCGGATGGCGCAGACTTAACTCATGAGCCAAGCTACATGTCATAGAGTCTGATGAAGGCCGGTTGGCCGAAACGTTACTATTTAAATACTCTACTTACTTCGTGTATAAAGAATAAAATTCAACACTCTTTTGAAGCAACAGTGGAAATCCTTTCCTTATTTGAGTTTGACGGAGTAGGATCCTACTTCCACTTGGCAATCTAAGAGTGCAATCTACACCTGAATATAATAACATAATGAATTAAAGTCACCAATGCTTAGATGACCCAATAACTGCAGTGCTCCGAACTTCCTCTGCCATTGACATCTGCACAAAAACTGGTGCTGAGAATTTAATGGCATGCACTTCTATGGCCAAGCACCTGCATGCAAGTCTTACAATGTCAAGTGTCAAAATAAGTGGTGTAAATGACTCCAACACTGGACTCTGGAGCAGTGGAAACGTGTTCTTTTGAGTCAATCAGGCTTTTCTATCTGGAAGTTCGATGAATGGGTCTAGGTTTGATGAATGCAAATAGAATGTATTGTGCCTGACTGCATTGTGCCAACTGTAAAGTTTGGTTTAAGAGGGATAATGCTATGTAGTTTATTTTACATAGCAAAGGGGATAATGTGCAGATTGGTGATGATCCATACATAAAGGATAGGGAATAACTTTTTAAAATGGGAATACCCTTTTAATGCTTCAGCATATCAGAATTTCTTTGACAATTGTATCCCACCAACTTTGTGGGAATAGTTTTACGAAGACCATTTTCTGTTCCACGTCTGTGCCCCAGTGCACAAACCCTGGTCCTGCTTCTTTTGCTAACCTCAACTCTATACCTGTCTCACTAAGAAAGCCTGCTAACCTTATTAATATTCACTGTCTGCCATCTCCCTCTTCTCCACCAGTCTCTTTCTCTTGTGCACTCTGGAATGCTCATTCAGTGTGCAACAAACTTGACATTATTCAAGATCTCTTAATTTCCAGAAACCTGGATTAAACAGTCTGATACAGTCTCCCCTGCTGCTCTCTGTTATGATGGCCTCCAATTTTCACACACCACTAGACCTGATGATAGGCAGAGTGGAGGGGTAGGCCTCCTTATATCACCATAATGCACTTTTCATTTTCATTCATTCAAGTCATTCCCCCCTCCTTCCCTCTTTTGAGGTCCACACTATCAGACTTTTACGCCCTTTCTCCCTGCGAGTAGCTGTCATTTACCGCCACCCTGACTCACCCTACCAATTCTTAGATCACTTTGCTTTATGGCTTCCCAATTTCCTATCCTGTGAAATTCCTACCCTCATTATGGGTGATTTTAACATACCCATTAATACCCCTCTCTCCCCATCTGCCTTTCACCTTCTATCACTAACCTCCTCTCTTGGTGTCTCACAGCCTACTAATTCTCCCACACACAAAGATGGTAATATCCTTGATCTGGTCTTCTTATGGCTCTGTTCTGTCTCTGACTTTACTACTAACACTCATCTATCAATTTCCGACCACAACCTTATTTCCTTTAATATAAAAGGTTCTTGTCCTTTGCAAAACACACCAACCTACCGCACATACAGGAATCTATGCACTGTAAACACGCAGCACCTCATAGACACCCTAGAGTCATCACTGTCTTCCATCTTTTCTCTCTCCTGTCTTGAACTGGCCACTAAACACTATATTGAGACTTTCAAAACCATCCTGGATAACATATCTGCAGGTTTTCTTCACTTAACGTTTATGCTCAAAGCCTACAACTCTGTTCTTCACCTTACCAAACAAGCCCACTTCACCTCTCTCATCTCTTCTCTCTCCAATAACCCTAAACGACTCTTTGACACCTTTCACTCCCTCCTTATGCCAAAGCTGTGGGTACCTGTCACAGACCTCATTGCCCAAGATATTGCCATGTACTTCAAAGACAAAATCGACAACCTCCGTCAAAAGATAACCCAATCTCCAAGCAGTATCAGTCCCCTTTCCTCCCTTGCTCCTTATTGTTAACTCTCAATCTTTGAACCGGTAACAGAAGAAGAATTCTCCCAGCTACTGGGATACTATTCCGTCACACCTGCTCCTGTCCCCTCTTGTTACAACTCATCTTGCTAAAATTTTTAACCTCCCTTTATCTTCTGGAATCTTTCCCTCCACTGTCAAACATGCTGTCATAAACTGACTACTGAAAAAACCCTCACTTGACCCATCCTGTACTGCAAACTATCAAACCATCTCTAATCTCTCCTTCATCTCTAAACTCCTGGAACACTTGGTCTATTCCCACCTAATCCACTAATCTCCCTGCACGGGTTTTCATGCACTACAGTCTACAGAAACAGCTCTTACAAAAGTTTCCAACAATCTCCTGATGGCTAAATCTAAAGGGAACTATTCATTACTTATTCTTATGGAATAAGTAGACCACCAACTCCTTCTCACTATGCTCCACTCTATTGGATACAGGGATACCACTCTCTCATGGTTTTCTTCCTATCTTTCTGACCATTCATTTAGTGTATCATTTGCTGGTGCTATTTCTTCTCCTCTTCCCCTTGCTGTTTCGGTTGCCTAGGGCTCAGTCCTAGTCTCCCTCCTCTTCTCTCTCTACACGTCCCCTATCGGACAAACCATCAGCAGATTTGGCTTTTAGTGTCTTTATGCTTATGACACCCAGCTATAGACCTTATCCCGTCACATTACCCCTGCACAAATATAGAACACCAGCGACTGTCTCTCTGCTGTCTCTAACATCATGTTTTCTCTTTATTTGAAATTTAATCTTTCATCAACTGAACTTCTTGTGTTCCCTTCATCTACTGACCGACCTAACCCTGATATCTCCATTTCTGTCTGTGGTCTTACTATAACACTGAAGCAGCATGCCTACTGTCTTTGGGTTGTATTTGACTTGGATCTCACCTTTACCCCACATATTAAGACACTTGCACGCTCTTGTCACCTGCACCTCAAAAACATCTCTAGAATTTGATCTTTTCTCACTGTACAACCATCAAAAATGCAAATTTTTGCTCTGATTCTCTCTCATCTTGACTATTGCAAGTTTCTTCTAATTGGGCTTCCTCTTACTAACCTTACTTACCCATCCACCACAGAATAATCGAAACAAAAAATTATCATACTCGCTCACAAATCCATACATAGTGCAGCTCCTCCCTACATCTCCTCCCTCGTCATTGTCTACCACACCAACCGTCCTCTCCATTCTGCCAATGACCTTAGACTTGCATCTTCTGTTATCAAAACATCCCACTCCAAGACTTTTCTCAAGCTGCACCGGTGCTCTGGAATGCTTTACCCAAGACAATCCAATTAATACCCAACTACAGCAGCTTCAAAACTGCCCTTAAATTACATCTGTGTAGGCAGGCTTATCACATGACCTCATCACATTGCTCTACACCTCTGCACACTACACTAACATTTCTTATCCTAAGCTATCCTTCCTATTCTATTCCTCAGAACCTGACCCCTCTATTTAGAAGTTACCCTGCACTCCATGCACTTAGTATCTGTATATTCATAGATACCATATGGTGACGGGCTCATACAGCTTCAGTTATATGACCTTATTTACTAAAAGATGGCTGGACCATTGTAGCAAACATGTCCTCTTACTTTTTGTGTCTCCCTATTTCCTCATAGACTGTAAGCTCTCGCGAGCAGGGCCCTCACTCCTATTGTTTGATATGGTAATTACTAATTCTAATACTGTCTGTTCATGTGCCCTCTGATTTGTTAAAGGGGTATTCCCATGATCATAACCATTTTTAAATTTGTAGATAATTAAAAGTTAAACATTTTTGCATATATAAGTAATTAAACATTTTGCAGAGTTTTAAAGATTTTCTCTAAATATCTTGTGGTCAAAAGTTGTTGTCTTGATTGGTTGCCAGTGGATATGACCATGAATGCAGGATCTTTCTAAGTTCAGAAAATCAGCAATGGTTTCCTTATTGTGGCCAGGATATCTTCTGATACATGTAATGTCCCTGACTGATAACCCAGCTACAATAAGAAAATCATAGCTGGGTTCCTGACAAGTCCCAAACCATAGAAAGTTTCTGCATTCGTGGTCATATCCATTGGCAACCAATCAAGACAACAGACTGTCAGCACTAAGATGGATAGAGAAAATCTTTAAAACTCTGCAGAATTTTTAACTACTTATATTTGCAAAAATGTTTAACTTTTAATTATCTACAAATATAGATATGGTTATGTTCATGGGAATACCCCTTTAAGTGCTGCAGAATATGTTGGCGCTATATAAATAAAGTTATTATTATTATTATTATTATTATTGAAACCAGTTCAATAAATGCAGAGTGAATGAATATGATGTAGAAGAACCTGACTGGCCCACACAAAGTCTTGACCTCAACCCCACTAAACACCATTGGTATGAAATAGAATGGAGATTACGAGCCAGGTCCTCTCATCCAACGTAAGTGATTGACCTCACAAATGCTTTTCTAGATGAATGAGCAGAAATTCCCACAGACACACTCCAAGATCTTTGAGAAAGCATTCCCAGAAGAGTTGAAACTGTTTTAGCTGCAAAAAGGGGGATCAAATCTATGTTAATGCTCATGGATTTAGAATGGGATATCATAAAAGCTTGTGTAAGTGCCAATTATATGTGTCCCAATATTTTTGTCCATATATATGTTGTAAGTATGTGAGCCAGAGGGCGCTGTTGAGCGACCCAGGCCAGGCCAGAAAAGGCTTTCAGCCACGCCTTTGGGTGGTGGCACGTAACTCCAGAGGGGCTGGAGCATCCTGCAGGAAGCAGGAAAATGGTGGACCAGCTAGGACAGAGAGATAGGCTCTGTCCCAGAGGGCTGGCGTCCACAGAGGACTGTTGCTGGAGCTGAGCAACAGTCAGGACAGTTAGGGGCTCAAGGAGTGAGTTAGGCCCTAACTGTGGCCTAGGTTTTTTGTTGTTTTGTTATGTTGCAGTTAAGCTGAATAAAGGCACTTTGATTTTACACTTGGACCGTCTGAAAGCTATCTTTCCGGCGAACAGTACCATGAACCACCACTGTCCGGACCAGGAAAAGCCGCCATTTTGAGTTTAATTCCCCAAATTGTCACAATGTAAAAGGCCTTACAAGAAAACCTACTTACAAAGGGCATTAGTTTGGCAAAGAAGGCTGGAATGGAGTTAAAAATAATTAATCACATTTAGGCCCCTTGCAGACGGCCGTGGGCTAGCAGCTGGCCATGATTGAAAGGCACGGCTGACACATGGGTGGCACACAGATGTCATGAATAGGAGCCGCGGAAGCACGGCCAAAAAAATGGACAAGAAAAGGGCCTGTCCTGAGTTTTGTGGCCCGGACTGTCGGCCCGCACACTGATCTGTGTAATACACGGTCATGTGCGTGGGCCGATAGAAATGAATGGGTCAGGGAAAATCCCTGATAGCACACTGAACTTGCCCACAGTTGTCTGAAAGGGACCTTATGCTACGTACTATTTATGCCAGCTGCTTCCTATTATTTGATATTGGTCTTTCATATCACTAGTGAGGAATTTTAGCCCACATTTCTTTGGTAGACACTGCTCTTTTAGATCATATCCAAGAATCCTTTTTATCTTAAAAACCTGATGAGACCAAAAATAACATTTGTTTGTATGTCTATGCACATACAGGTATGTATACAATATGTACAACAGGAGTTTTAGATAGTTGATTCTTCTTTTATATATATTTGAGCAAAAACAGTGGTCTTAAACTTTGAGTAACCTTTACCTTTAGATGGAGTTTACAGATTGAGTAAATAGAATTTTTCTTTACAAATTTTTTAGTAGAGAGCAGAATTTATGGCTCCTTCAATAATGGTAGTCTTGAGAAAATTATTCCCATACATTCACATTGCCATCATTGTGCTCAACTATTGATATGATGGTTACAGTGTGGAATGTTGTATTTGCTTTGTATAAATAACATTTGGACCTGTGCTATCACATGTGTTCAACTTAAGTTGTTATTGCTCTCTACCGGGAAGATTCACGACTGTTCTATGTCTATTTAGAAAAGTGGTTTGCCCTGGAGTTTGAGTCATCATAAATAAATGCAGTGTTAATTGGAAACCATTACAAGCTTACTCATGTTCCTTTTATCTAAAATTACATAGAAATATAATATTAGATATAAGGAAATTACATTCTGTATAATGTTCAGAAACCCGTTTGTGTGGGTGTAGGCATTTATCAAGGTTTTATGTACAGTAAGTAGGTTAAAGTAAATAACTCTACTAATGTTATCCTCCATTAGCTTTTGCAGGCCTATCCCTTTGTACATATGAATATTGCTGCGTGTGTTCACCTGCAAATTTTTTGTTGCCCAGCAAACAAACAAGCAGCTCTGCAAAGTAGAAAACAATAGCTTGTTAACCCTGAATTGCCATTATGTTTTAGAAAGTATGTTATCCCTGTGTTTGTGTGGGCTTCCTCTGGGTACTCCAGTTTTCTCCCACAGTCCAAAGACATACTGATTGTGAGCCCTATATGGAACAGTGACTGATAATGTCTGTAAAGCTCTGCGGAATATGCTATAAAAGTAAGATAAATAATAAGAAAGATAAGGAACTGATCACTAGCTTTTCAGTATGTCAACCATAAAAAAGAAATTTCACAGCTCATATTTCAGCCTCCTTGATCCATCAGATTGTGTCTTGAGGGAATGGGATAATGTATTTAAAATGCAATCAACATAACATTCCAATATTTCAGCATATCTGCTGTATCTACGGGCATAGCTATACATTCACGGACCCTAATACAAAAGTTCATCTTAAACTAATAATAATAATAAATAATAAATTTTATTTATATAGCACCAACATATTCCGCAGCACTGTACAATTTGTAGGGTTCAAGTACTGACAAAAAAGATACATTACAAAGAAATAGTCAATTCACACACTGGGACTGAGGGCCCTGCTCACAAGAGCTTACAATCTATGATGTAGAGGGGGTGACACAAGAGGTAGCAGGGGTGGCATCAGAAGTAGCATTGCTTATACAATGGTCAATTTTGTAATAGAGGTTACTGTCATTACACATAATAAAGCTGCATGAGCCGTCACCAGTCATGTCTTTTAACATGCAGACGGTGCTTGGACATATAAAGTTAGTCTGATATGGCATCATATCCTGTGAGGTAATGCGGAAGCGAAGCGTAAACAGAGGAGGGTATGTTTTAGGGCTTACATTAGGAGTTGTGATAGGCCTGTCTGAAAAGATATGTCTTTAGTTTACGCTTGAAGCTGTGGAAATTGGAGGTTAATCTAATAGTCCGGGATAGAGCATTCCAGAGAAGTGGTGCAACTCGGGAGAAGTCTTGTATACGAGCGTGGGAGGTTCTGATAATAGAGGATGTTAGTCTTAGGTTATTGAGTGAACAGAGAGTACGGGTTGGGCGATAGACAGAGATGAGGAGGAAATGTAGAGAGGTGCAGCATTATGGAGAGCCTTGTGGATGAGGGTGATAAGTTTATATTGTATTCTGTATTGAATAGGCAGCCAATGTAGTGACCAGCACAGACTGGAGGCATCGCTATAGCGTCTAGACTGATAGATGAGCCTGGCCGCCGCATTCAGAATAGATTGTAGAGGGGAGAGTTTAGTAAGGGGAAGACCGATTAGTAAGGAGTTACAGTAGTCAAGGTGAGAGTGAATCAGGGCAACAATAAGTGTCTTTAGTGTATTTGTGGTAAGGAAAGGGCGGATTCTGGAGATGTTTTTGAGGTGGAGATGACATTAGTGTGCGAGTGATTGGATATGGGGGGTGAAGGAAAGGTCTGAGTCAAACATAACCCCGAGGCAGCGGGCATACTGCCTAGGAGTTATGGTAAGGCTAGAGACTGCAATGGAGATATCAGGGACAAATCTATTAGATGGTGGAAACAGCAGTAGTACTAGAGCTGAGCAAGCTGATTTATTGTAAACTGGTTTCATTATAAATTTTTGAAAATGTTCAGATTTGAGTGAATCCAAGCATTTTCGGTTCGATTTGTACGAACCCACTAACATAGCAGCCACCGTGTGAAAATCATGGAGAAAGGTATAACATGACCTCAGAGACAAGGCAAGCTCACCCATAATGCCTTAGAAGCTGTCCTCATGACAGGGGACAACCAATCACGAGGGACTTTAGGTCAAAGATGACTCATAGGCAGTATAAAAAGCCCAGACTGATAGACCATTTTGAGGGCAGAGATTAGAGAGATAATATCTCAGACAGTCAGAATGAGATATATAGGAAATAGTATACATATAACACAGCATGGGGGTCCTGTGGAGTTGTTATTTAGGACCTGAGAAGAATTAGGTTTTATTAATTAATTGATAGAGACAGGAGACTGACTGAGAGGTGTCTGTCTCATCACAACAATGCATTGCAGCAAAGGCTATGTGTGTGGTCAGTGAAATGCAGCAGCTGCACCATGGCTATAGGATCGATAGGGGGCTGACACAAGGCCTCTGGACCTATCATCTGTACAAAGCTGCCTCTGGCATCTGGTCTATAAACGATACAGGGCTGGAAGCAGAAACCTCTGTCTGCGATATAGCAGCCCCGTGCCTTACTGCAGCTCAACTCCCACTGACTTTAATGGAAGCTGTACAGCAGTGACGGCACTGGGCCAATATAAAAGGGCCCTGTAATGTGCTTCTGGCCTAGTATTGTGTACTGGAAGGGTGTCAGAAGCGGCTCTGTGCATATGATCGTCAAACTCAATCTGTACTATGAGTGCTACTGTAATGCACTGTGCAGCAGTTGCATGAGTCAATGAGTCAAACTCAGTGACAGTGACAGTGACCAAGAAGACCAACAAAAGATAATTTAGCCATGCCAAACACACTCCTTTTGTATGTGCATAATTTGGCTATTTATCTTCATTAATCCAGCAAAAAAATACTAAAAAAAAATTTAAAATTGAACTTTTACTAATATCAATATAAAAAAAAGTCACCGGGTCATTAGACAAACACCAACATAAAACTGTATATTGTTCCATGCTCATGCAAAGAACATCATATTTGACATATGTAAGACCCTACTCATAATACCTTATACCACATACCTTTATAAGAGACAGATTCAAGTAAATGGTTTATGAGGTAAACCATCATGCAGGAAAACAAGAAAGTTTCACGTCCAAGGTGCAGAGGTGTCAGGGATGATTCTCTAGCCCTGTTATGCCCTCATCTTTACCCTAAGTGAACCGCAAAAGGTTCACAGATCTCTACGTGGAACCTTGCATACATTTTCTTTATGATTGCTACCCATGGTTTACCTATAACTTTCAGCTGCATTGCTGGCAATGTTCCCTGTAAGACTTTATAGCTACTGAGCTGAGCAGTTAGGGACCTGCAAAAATTTTCCCTAAAAGACAGGTAATCCAGAATCACATTAAAAAATGCCCTCATAATTACCTATAAACAAGCCAGATATACAGGGCCATATAGCATCCAGGCAAATAGTGCAGTAATCCAGTAGTAGTAACAGCATTCAGGTCTAGTGCAGTGAAGGTTATTGTTGGCATCCCTGATGGTCTAGGGCAGTGAAATGTATAATGTCTGTAGCCCTTGGTGTCTAGGGCAGTGAATGTGTTATTGTCTATACACCTGTTGGTCTAGGACAGTGAAGACATTAATGTCAATATACCTATGATAGTGAAGGAGTTAATGTAAGGATCCTTGGTGGTCTAGACATTGAAGGGGTTGTCAGTATACCTTTTTGCCTATGGCAGTGAAGTGGTTAATTCCAGTATCCCCAGTAGTCTAGTGTAATGAAAGGGTCCTTGGTGTCCAATGGTTACTTACCCAGGATCCAGCACTGACCCAGTAGAAGCTTCCACAGTACTCTCCATATTCACAATGAATGATCCAAGAGCGCTCTGCACCCTATGTAATGTATAGTGGGTCTATCTATCCTTCCTGGCTTAACCCTCTTAGGACACAGGATAGTTTGCTCATTATGGCTCGGCAACTTTTTTAACATTTTCCATCTCCACCTTGGTGGAAGCGCGTGACCACAACACATTAATTTATGCAATGTAGTTTTTTTTGTTTTTTTTATGGAGTTCATCATAATGGATAAATAACATTATTTTTGAATAGTGCAGACTAATACATTCATGGAGATCTATGATGGGGGAGATTTATGAAGACTGGCAATTATTAGGTGGGTTCTGGCATAGATTTCCTTGATAATTTATGCCAGTAAACTGATGTAAATGATAACAAATCTAGTGCAGTGCCTTCGTCGCGCTTCTGTCCTTGCATGGGTGATACAAAACAGAAAAAAAAGTTGCAAATTTTTTTTTTTTTTTCGGGTAAAACCCAATTTGCATAAAAAAGTCAACTTTTTATACCTTGTACTCCATAATATATATGTTTATTTTATTGTTTACATTATTTATTTTTGAAATGGGAAAGGGTTTTATGGACTGTTTTTTTTTTCATTTGTTTATACTTTTTTTTTTTTTTTTTGTAACTATGTGACTGGGACCCTTACTTCTGTATTGCAGGACACGGTGCATAGGCTCCCTATGTGTGATAGGGTAAGGCAGCCAGGAGGCTATTGATTGGTAAACTCTTGGAACCTCACATTCTCGCCCCCCTAACCATTCAGTTGATGTGATTGTTATTGATCATGGCACCTGAGGGGTTAAGCTGTTAGGTGCGCCGTATATATGTGAACACACTCTATCAGTTTCCCTCCGGCTTGTGTGCACCATGCCAAACTGATGCCAGGACGGATCCCATAGTTTTCTATTGGATCGGTTCTGGCACAAGAGGCATCATTTCTGTCGCCGTATGGCGCCGGATCTGTACTTCAGCTGGATGGAAAAACGCTACCTGCAGCGTTTTTCCATCTGGCTTCCTTAAAATCTCTTCAGCACTGGATGCCGCTGGGTGCTGCCTGAAGATGGATGCAGCAGCACCCACATAGTTGAGTACCCTTACTCTATTGGCCTCGGTAGCCCATCATGCCTTGTGCACCATCATGGTAAAAACTGATGACAACTAATGACAACTTATGATTTTGGAGTAGAAATCTGTAAAAAAGCCTGTTGACAATTGATGCATCTTCGCATCAATTTTGGCATCAGTTGTAATGACTAAGGGACAAAAAAAACTGATATTGATGCAACTGATATATGTGAACCTACTCTTAGAGTTGGAGCATTTTCCGACTTCTATAGCTAGCCCCAGGAATTATACACCTGGAACCCGAAACATGAAAGCAGTGTCATACTCTTACACTACATGCTGAGTGGGAAGGAGTTAAAGGGGTTTTCTGGGTTTTACATATTAATGGCCTATCCTTAGTAAAGGAAATCAATATGTGATCTGTCCAACACTTAGAACACCCACTGATCAGCTGTTTGAAGCTGATGACATCACATTCATTGGTCACATGGTACATCAGCAGTAAGTTGCAATACCAACAGCTTCTACAATATGTACAGCACTATGGGTGGCATTCAGTGAA
The DNA here is from genome assembly GCA_947044405.1 of Leptodactylus fallax. NCBI lineage: Eukaryota > Metazoa > Chordata > Amphibia > Anura > Leptodactylidae > Leptodactylus > Leptodactylus fallax. The sequence continues at coordinate 10,673,068 of CAMRHE010000018.1, read as the reverse complement.
GAGGTTGCAGTGCTCACCCAAATCCTATTCAACGACCTTTTGTGTCATAATCCCATCAATTATATACAGTGCCTTGCGAAAGTATTCGGCCCCCTTTTCAACCTATTGCCACATTTCAGGCTTCAAACATAAAGATAGAAAATTTTAATTTTTTGGTGAAGAATCAACAAGTGGGACACAATTGTGAAGTGGAACGAAATTTATTGGTTATTTTAAACTTTTGTAAAAAATAAAAAACTGAAAAGTGGGGCGTGCAATATTATTCGGCCCCTTTACTTTCAGTGCAGCAAACTCACTCCAGAAGTTTAGTGAAGATCTCTGAATGATCCAATGTTGTCCTAAATGACTGATGATGGTAAATATAATCCACCTGTGTGTAATCAAGTCTCCATATAAATGCACCTGCTCTGTGATAGTCTCAGGGTTCTGTTTAAAGCACAGAGAGCATCATGAAGACCAAGGAACACACCAGGCAGGTCCGTGATACTGTTGTGGAGAAGTTTAAAGCTGGATTTGGATACAAAAAGATTTCCCAAACTTTAAACATCCCAAGGAGCACTGTGCAAGTGATCATATTGAAATGGAAGGAGTATCAGACCACTGCAAATCTACCAAGACCCGGCCGTCCCTCTAAACTTTCATCTCAAACAAGGAGAAGACTGATCAGAGATGCAGCCAAGAGGCCCATGATCACTCTGGATGAACTGCAGAGAACTACAGCTGAGGTGGGAGAGTCTGTCCATAGGACAACAATCAGTCGTACACTGCACAAATCTGGCCTTTATGGAAGAGTGGCAAGAAGAAAGCCATTTCTCAAAGATATCCATAAAAAGTCTCGTTTAAAGTTTGCCACAAGCCACCTGAGAGACACACCAAACATGTAGAAAAAGGTGCTCTGGTCAGATGAAACCAAAATCGAACTTTTTGGCCACAATGCAAAACGATATGTTTGGCATAAAAGCAACACAGCTCATCACCCTGAACACGCCATCCCCACTGTCAAACATGGTGGTGGCAGCATCATGGTTTGGGCCTGCTTTTCTTCAGCAGGGACAGGGAAGATGATTAAAATTGATGGAAAGATGGATGGATCCAAATACATGACCATTCTGGAAGATAACCTGTTGGAGTCTGCAAAAGACCTGAGACTGGGACGGAGATTTATCTTCCAACAAGACAATGATCCCAAACATAAAGCAAAATCTACAATGGAATGGTTCACAAATAAACTTATCCAGGTGTTAGAATGGCCAAGTCAAAGTCCAGACCTGAATCCAATCGAGAATCTGTGGAAAGAGCTGAAAACTGCTGTTCACAAACGCTCTCCATCCAACCTCACTGAGCTCCAGCTGTTTTCCAAGGAAGATTGCGCAAGAATTTCAGTCTCTCGATGTGCAAAACTGATAGAGACATACCCCAAGCGACTTGCAGCTGTAATCGCAGCAAAAGGTGGTGCTACAAAGTATTAACTTAAGGGGGCCGAATAATTTGGCACGCCCCACTTTTCAGTTTTTTATTTTTTACAAAAGTTTTAAATATCCAATAAATTTCATTCCACTTCACGATTGTGTCCCACTTGTTGTTGATTCTTCACTAAAAAATTAAATTTTTATATCCTTATGTTTGAAGCCTGAAATGTGGCAAAAGGTTGAAAAATTCAAGGGGGCCGAATACTTTCACAAGGCACTGTATTGTTGACATATCCTATGGTTAAGTCATTAATATGAATGTCCCAGAAAACCCCTTTAAGGGCCCAATCACAACTGAAAATGCTGCTACTCCTGAATCTATGCAACTACATGTACCACTAAATTTGCCATACATAATACTCATTTGTTCAGTATTTAAGGGTTACTTAAATATTTAAAGTAGGCCTGTGGCTTTCCTGACATATCTGTTTTAGAACTCTTCATTGTGCCGTTTCTCTATTAACCCTCTTGTAATTGTATGAATAAATAAGTAACACCCTTTTGTCAATTTATTTCCAATCCAAGGAAGAATATCAGAATAAAATCAGAATTCAGCATGGCTTATTCATAAGAGATGCAAGTGTTTTTTTTTATTCACTATAATAGACAAGTGAGGTGTCAGGTGCACTGGTTTCCTAGCAGCTATTTTACCATGAAGGCCTGCTGCACACAGTCTCCTCTTAACAGTTGTTGTAGAGATGTGTCTGCTGCTAGAATTCTGCGTGGCATTGACCTGGTCTCTAATCTGAGCTGCTGTTAACCTGCGATTTCTGAGGCTGGTGACTCGGATGAACTTATCCTCCGCAGCAGGAGGTCTTCCTTTCCTGGGGCGGTCCTCATGTCAGCCTGTTTCTTTGTAGCACTTGATGGTTTTGGCCAATGCACTTGGGGACACTTTCAAAGTTTTCCCAATTTTTCGGACTGACTGACCTTCATTTCTTAAAGTAATGATGGCCACTCGTTTTTCTTTACTTAGCTGCTTTTTTCTTGCCATAATACAAATTCTAACACTCCATTCAGTAGGACTACCAGCTGTGTATCCACCTGACTTCTGAACAACACAACTGATGGTCCCAACCCCATTTATAAGGCAAGAAATCCCACTTATTAAACCTGACAGGGCACACCTGTGAAGTGAAAAACATTTCAGGTGACTAGCTCTTGAAGCTCATCAAGAGAATGCCAAGAGTGTGCAAAACAGTAATCAAAGCAAAAGGTGGCTACTTTGAAGAACCTAGAATATAAGACATATTTTCAGTTGTTTCACACTTTTTTGTTAAATATATAATTCCACATGTGTTAATTCATAGTTTTGATGCCTTCAGTGTGAATCTACAATGTTTATAGTCATGAAAATACAGAAAACTCTTGGAATGAGAAGGTGTGTCCAAACTTTTGGTCTGTACTGTATATGACAGGCATCTTGTACACAATTTTGTGAAATCATGTTGTTTTGAAAAGCTGTTACTCTTTTGGCACACATAACTGGACATGTCCGTTCAAAAGGACAGGTGAGGAAGGACATCTCTATAAATAAATAACTTGTATATGGAACCATTTCATAGGAATCTAGTTAGTAGCTGTTTTGGAAATGTAAATTAATCAGATGTTCGAGGGCATACAATCTCCATACAGATACATTGAGCCATGACCTCAGTACTGCAAGACATCTTTGCTATTCACTGAACCTCAATGGAAAGTTGTTGCATCAACAATGAAAAGTAAACAATTTCTAATCAGGAAATAATGAGGGATTATTATTAAAGGCAACCATTGTCCTGACAGCCTGTGGGCAGATTACTGTCAAATTTTATTCTACAGGTAAACACATATTTTGGCCAGTGCAAGTTCAATAAAAATGTAATTGTTCTAATCTGGCATCGTGCCAGCACTAAGGACAGATAATATCATATCTTTAAGTAAACAAATATTCTCTAACATTCTACGATGTGTATCCCCTTAAGTCCAAAAACTGCCTTAAAGATGTTATCCAAGCAGAAAATTATTTTTAAAATAGGCTGGGGCAGGTGAAATTAAAAAAAAAAAAAAATCATACTCAACTGTCCCCGTTGCTCCAGTGTCCTCCCAGCACGGTCCGGTCCTTCTGCTCCAGTGTCTCCTAGAAGTGAAACTCCTCACCGGCTGTGACATCCCGGATCCCTTCCACTGAAGCCGCTGAGGCCAATCAGCAGCCTCTGCGACATCAGGGAGTCACCCCGAGACATTACAGTCTCAGTGGTCACATGCGGCGGGGACTTCCGCCAGAGGACAACAATGGACCGGCAGGAACGGACCGAACTGGGAGGCATCAGAGCACCGGGGAAAAGTGAGTATGATTTTTTTCTTCTCACCTCCCCCTGGCCTATTTACAATATAAAATTTTTGCCTGGACAATCCGTTTAAAGACAAGGCCCTATTTTTCTAAACTGACATGTCACTTTATACAGCAATAAATTTGAGACTTATTTAACTTACCCAAGTGATTTTGAGAATGTCCTTTTGTGACACATTGTACTTCACGTTAGTAGTAAACATTAATCAATATTTTTTGCATTTATTGATAAAAACATAGGAAAATTGATGGAAATTTTCAAACATGTGAAATGCTCAGCTTTTCAGACTTATAGTCATACCACCCAAATACATTAATAAATATCATCTACCATATCTCTGCTTTTTATTGGCATTATCATTTAATTGTCCTTCAATTTATTTTGGACGTTAGAAGGCTAACAAGTGTAACAGTGATTTTCCAGATTTACAAGATAATTTCGCAAACCCACTTTTAAGGGACCATTTCAGTTCTGAAGGGGATTATAAAGGCCTATATATATATATATATATATACAGTGGGGAAAAAAAGTATTAAAGTCAGCCACCAATTGTGCAAGTTCTCCCACTTAAAAAGATGAGAGAGGCCTGTAATTGACATAATAGGTAGACCTCAACTATGAGAGACAAAATGAGATAACAAATCCAGAAAATAACATTGTCTGATTTTTAAAGAATTTATTTGCAAATTATGGTGGAAAATAAGTATTTGGTCAATAACAAAAGTTCATCTCAACACTTTGTTATATATCCTTTGTTGGCAATGACAGAGGTCAAACGTTTTCTGTAAGTCTTCACAAGGTTGGCACACACTGTTGCTGGTATGATGGTCCATTCCTCCATGCAGATCTCCTCTAGAGCAGTGATGTTTAGGGACTGTCGTTGGGCAACACGGACTTTCAACTCCCTCCAAAGGTTTTCTATGGGGTTGAGATCTGGAGACTGGCTAGGACCTTGAAATGCTTCTTACGAAGCCACTCCTTCATTGCTCTGGCGGTGTGCTTGGGATCATAGTCATGCTGAAAGACCCAGCCACGTTTCATCTTCAATGCCCTTGCTGATAGAAGGAGGTTTGCACTCAAAATCTCACGATACATGGCCCCATTCGTTCTTTCATGTACACTGATCAGTCTTCCTGGTCCCTTTGCAGGGAAACAGCCCCAAAGCATGATGTTGCCACCCCCAGGCTTCACAGTAGGTATGGTGTTCTTTGGATGCAACTCAGCATTCACTCTCCTCCAAACACAACGAGTTATGTTTCTACCAAACAGTTCTACTTTGGTTTCATCTGACCATATGACTTTCTCCCAATACTCTTCTAGAACATCCAAATGTTCTCTAGCAAACTTAAGATGAGCCCGGATATGTACTGGCTTAAGCAGGGGAACACGTCTGACACTGCAGGATCTGAGTCCCTGGCGGCGTAGTGTGTTACTGACGGTAGCCTTTGTTACGTTAGTCCCAGCTTTCTGCAGGTCATTCACTAGGTCCCCCGTGTGGTTCTGGGGTTTTTGCTCACCATTCTTGTGATCATTTTGACCCCACGGGGTGAGATCTTGCATGGAGCCCCTGACCGAGGGAGATTATCAGTGGTCTTGTATGTCTTCCATTTTCTAATTATTGCTCCCACAGTGGATTTCTTCACACCAAGCTGCTTGCCTATTGCAGATTCAGTCTTCCCAGCCTGGTGCAGGTCTACAATTTTGTTTCTGGTGTCCTTCCACAGCTCTTTGGTCTTCACCATAGTGGAGTTTGGAGTGTGACTGTTTGAGGTTGTGGACAGGTGTCTTTTATACTGATAACAATGTCAAACAGGTGCCATTACTACAGGTAATGAGGGGAGGACAGAGGAGCCTCTTAAAGAAGAAGTTACAGGTCTGTGAGAGCCAGAAATTGTGCTTGTTTGTAGGTGACCAAATACTTATTTTCCACCATAATTTGCAAATAAATTCTTTAAAAATCAGACAATGTGATTTTCTGGATTTGTTTTCTCATTTTGTCTCTCATAGTTGAAGTCTACCTATTATGTCAATTACAGGCCTCTGTCATCTTTTTAAGTAGGAGAACTTGCACAATTGGTGGCTGACTAAATACTTTTTTTCCCCACTGTATATATATATATATGAACCCCCCCCCCCCCCCAAATTAGTCAAAACAGCATCTGGGAAGTTTGTTAACCCTTTAGGTATTTCACGGGAATAAACCAATATGAAGGTGAAATTTAGACATTTCATTTTTCTTCAATAATACTTTCATTTAGCCCTTAAATTTACACATTCACAAAGGGTTAAAGGAGAAAATGCATCTCACAGTTTGCTATGCAATTTCTCCCAAAAATGGAAATGCCCCATATGTGGACGTAAACGTCAGTGCGCAAAAAGGAAAGAGCATCATTGGACGTTTGAAAGGCAGATTTTACTGGAATAGTTTTCAGATGTCATGCCTCATTTGCAGAGCCCCTGAAGTAGCAGCACAGTGGAAACTCTCCAAAAGTGAGCCCATTTTGGAAACTACACACCTCAAGGAATTTATCAAGGTATATAGTGATCATTTCGACCCCACAGTTGTTTCACAGATTTTATTTAAATGGGACGTTTAATGAAAAATTTATAAACCGTCATTTATCTCCAAAGTTTTTATTTTCACAAGGGGTTAAAGGAGAAAAATCACCCCACAGTTTGTTAAACAATTGCACATGAACATGACAATAACCCAAATGTATGGGTACATGGCGGGGCTCGGAATAGAAAGAGAGCAATTTGACTTTTGGAGGGCAGATTTTGCTGGAATATTTTCTTGCATTTGCAGAGCCCCAACAGTACCATTACAATGGAAACCCCCAAAAAGTGACCTCCTTTTTGGAAACTACACCCCTCACAGAATTTATCAAGGGGAATAATGAGCATTTTGACATGGTTTCTAAAAAGAAATGTGCAGTGGATGACGCAAAACAAAATGTAACTGTTCCCAGCTCTACAGTGTTTCCTGATTTTGGAAACACCCTATATGTGGCCCTAATCTTTTGTGTAATCTCTATACATATGGCACCAATCAGAGCCTGTACAGCAGCACACACAGGTTTTTTGGCAATGTTATAGGGATCATTATGTCCAGGAACCAACAGAAAGCAGATGGTAGTATGATAGATTAAAGCTGGCCATGCACATCACATGAATTTTGGCTAAACCAGGACAACTATCTAATTTGTATCGAGACCTCCAACATCAGACTCTTTGCCAACAGCAAATGTCAGATTAGAGAAGGGTCAGGCATATTGGATTTCAGCACCAATCCTTTTGTCCTTAGAATAAACAGCTTCTAAAGGTATCTGGAAGTTGCATGCTTCTCTACCCTACTGTGAGCACATGCATGCTAGGTTGAGCCAGGTGTGCATATGTATGAGGGGATCAGGAGAAATAGTTGTCAGCTGAGGCCACATATTGTCGAACAGTAGCTTTGTTTGTTGCAGATTTTGAGCCAAAACTAGGAGTGAATTTAGCAGAAAGGACAAGTATAAGGACTTCCTATATATTTCCCATTCCTTTTCAAGCCATTCTTGACTTTGGCTCAAAAGAAAGCAGCAAAGTCTTCAATAAAAAAAAAAAGCAGCTTCTCCACAACATGTGGCCTCAGCCTTGGTGCTAGCTCCATGGTGAAAAAGTTCCAGGCTGCCTTTTAACCATAAAAAAAAAAAAATCCTTGTTGTTTTACTCTAACTCCCAAACAATGTTGTGGAGCTGTGTCCTAAAGGTTAGGCAGTGTCCTTTTAAAGTTAACTGCAGTTTATTTTAAGTTGTAGAAAATGAAGCAGAAGATTTTACTACTATGCCTTTTTGTCTGCACAAGCTTGATGTTAGACTGCATACAGAACATTTTTGCATAAATACCTCTAAAAAATAAGATGGGTGACTTTATAAGTAGGCTGAAAATAACTATGAATAATGAAATAGACAATTTTCATGTATATAATTTATGAGCTATACAGACTTGAGAAATATGGACAAATAAGAACAAGCTGAACAATTGTAAGTCAAGAACAGATGTTCTAATGCAGAACATGATTTACTAAACTCCAGACTAGTATGTGTAGTAGAAGAACAGTATCTCAGCTTTCAAAGATTACTAAGTTTAAAGGGATTTTCCAGGGAGTCTTTTTAAACTTACTTCCACCGGGGATTCTTAGATGCTAGGGATATGAGTTGATTCTGACATCAAGTCACGAGACTGGAACCTGCCAGCCCCCCCCCCCCCCCCCAGGTTGTTCCACCACCTCCCTTCACTTCCATATTCACCACTAGTTACCTGTGCTACGGGGGATAGCTTTACTAAAGTCTGCCACTCCCCCATAGCACAGGAGAGAGGAGGCAAAGCAACCTGGCAGAGGGGTGCTGGCGCTGCTTCAAATCACAGGAACCAGGGTCAGAACCAGCCTCTAAAAAAGCCCAGCATCTAAAAACCCCAAGAGGAAGTATGACTAAAAAGACTCTCTGGAGAACCACCATAGGCTACAGCCACACATAGCAAAATGCAGCTAAAAAATACAGCCGAAAAAATGCAGCAAATATACACCATGTTTTTTCTGCAGTGTTTTTAATTGAGTTTTTGCAGCGCTTTTGCTTTTTTTTTCTTCTTCCCCTATTAAATAGATAGGGAAATCTCTTGCGATTACACAGCTAAAAATAACATGCTACATTTTTAAGAAATACACACCTTTTTGAAAATGAAAATGCAGCTTTTTAGCAGCTCTTTTTTTCCCAATATGTTTGAATGAGACTAACCCATTCCTGCCGTACTATTACATTGCACTGAGAGTATAGTTAATGGTCAGTGCTGTAATAAAACGGTTTCTTCATGCCACAGGCACAGTGGCTTTTTCATGGACCCCCAAAAATGTTATAAGCTAGTGAAAACATTATGTACCCCAAAATGGTGCCGAATGAAAGTATAACTCGTCACACAAAGAATAAGCCCTCACTTAACTATGTCAACAAAAAATAAAAAAGTTATGAATTTTGCAAGGCAGAGATGGAAAATATGAAAAAGTTATGTTACAGCTAATTACATTATTGACTGTTTAAAGGATAAATTCATGATCCAAGAATCCAAAAACGATATGTATAATTTTGGGTAAATTAACTTGAAATATGCTAAATATCATCATTGCTACAACTGACAGGATCAAGATGCTGTGCATCACTAGTTTCAACAAAATTGGAAATCAAAAACAACTCAAAAATTTCCTCTAAAATACATCTTTAGTTAAAATAATTAGAAAACAGATTTCTTCTTTCCTTCAAGAAAAAGTTGAAAGGACACATACATTTTTTTCACAAATTTATTTATAGAAGGTGATGAGTAAGATCTTGTTTATGTTCTAAAATCTTTGTAATTTTCTTGGAAAAAATAATGTAACACTAACAATGAACACATGTACTGTAGATTTGTAATATCAAAAATTGCAACATGTATTTGCTTCTTAATAATAAAACTTGTTTTCCCACTTATGCTTGGAGCTTGCTAGAGACCAGTTAAGTTTGGACACATCCATATACACATACTCTCTGTCATAGAGGCAGTAAGTAAAACTGTGTTGTCAGGTTGAGTTACATGTTTACATCTTTTTTGCAGAAATCTCTGCAAATGCAAAATCCATTCCATACTCTGAATCTGAATGGGGCTGTCTAGAACAGATTGCTGCAAACCCAATTTAGATTAGAGGTGCAATGAAACACATTTCAGAAACAAATGTGTTGCTTGTTTTTTATGACATTTTTACAAGCTACACTTATGACACTACAGATGTTCAACTTTTAAAAAAGCACTGTTGATTTAAGATTATATGAGGGAGAAGCATGTGATATCTCCATAATGAATAGTTATTACCTAACTAGTTATTAGCTATAGTGTTAAAGGGGTTCTAACTTATTTTTCAAATGATCCAGTTTGTAAAGGAAATGATCCAGTGGTGTAACTACCGCCGCAGCAGCCATAGAGGCTGCTACGGGGCCCGGGAAGGTTTCTTTTTAATAAGCCGTTACCTGTAACCCCAGCAGGTAATGGGCCCTATTTACTTACCGATCTCTGTACCTGCTCACAGTTGCCTCTGCTTCCCCTTCTGCCCTCCAGAGGCCCATGTGTCCCGTATCACATCACTGATATGGGACACACAGGGCCCCCTAGAGGGCTGAAGTGGAAGTGGAGGCAGCCTTGAGCAGGAGCGTGGATTGGTGAGTAAGGTCGCAGGCCCACGGCAAGGTTATTTGTTTGCCGATCCCCGCAAGATTCATATTGCAAGGTTCACCTCTTCAGACCTGAGTATAATGATCGGAGGCCCGGGAGAGTTGAGCAAACATAAAAAAAAACACTACTACTTACCTCTCCTAGGCTTCGGGGAAGGGACTCCTTGCTGTCCTCGGGCCTCTTTAGTGACCTCAAAGATGTCACGTGGGTCTGTGACGTTATTGAAGAGGAGTAGCGGTGGAGCCAAGGAGAGGTGAGTACCACTGGTTTTTATGTTTGTCACCTTCCCAGGGCCTCCGATCATTATACTCTGGGGTATAAAAATAGCCCAGAGTATAATAATAGTTTGTGGGTGGTGTATTCCAAAAATTTCAGGTTCTGCTGAATTTTTTCTGCTGAACCCAAATTTTTGCAATATTTGTAACAAACTACGTAGGGGCCACTATAGGGCATAATACTGTGTGAAGGGGCCACTGTGGGACATTATACTGTGAGAAAGGGTCATTATGGAACATTATACTGTGTCCAGGGGCTACTATATGACATTACACTATGTGGAGAGGCCGCTATGTGACATTATACTGTGTGCAGGGGCCACTATGTGACATTATACTGTGTGGAGGGGCTGCTATGAAACATTATACTGTGTGGAGGGGCCAGTATGGGACATTATACTGTGTGGAGGGGTCACTATGGGACATTATACTGTGTGGAGGGGCCCACACAGGGGCTATGCGGCCAAGTCTTTGCTAGTTACGACCCTGGAATGATCTTCGTAATAACAGTAAGTAATAGAATTGCTGTTTATGCCATTCCATAATACAATAAAAAAGGAAAAATAAAATAGAAAGATATATAGTAAACATTTAACATATGTAACATTCAGATAAAAGGAATAATTTTATGTTGACGCTTGGGAAGATAGGATAAAAGATCCATCTCATAAAACTTAAAGGGAGTTTGTCAGCAGGAAAATCGGTATCAAACTAATGCTAGTACCTTGTACGGCTTATTAAACACTTTCCAAAAATGCTTTTCTTATTCTGCATCGCAGCTCCATTTTTATAAAAAACAGGATTTTATTCTTATACAAATTAGCTAGGGTTGTTTCTTCTGCTGGTGCTTCACTCTCTACTCTAGATAATCTCTCTTAACTGACGTCCAGCTATGGATCATTCAGAGATCCTCACTGAACTTCTGGAGTGAGTTTGCTGCACTGAAAGTAAAGGGACCGAATAAAATTTCACGCCCCACTTTTCAGTTTTTTATTTTTTACAAAAGTTTAAAATAACCAATAAATTTCGTTCTACTTCACAATTGTGTCCCACTTGTTGTTGATTCTTCACCAATAAATAAAAATTTTATATCTTTATGTTTGAAGCCTGAAATGTGGCAAAAGGATGAAAAGTTCAAGGGGGCCGAATACTTTCGCAAGGCACTGTATATGATGAGTATCTGCATGAAATACAATGAGTGTCTGTGTGCCATTCCAGGCCTACTGTCTCAGGGGCCCAGAGGAGGATTCACCAGTTTAGCTGTGGTCCAGTCTGAGCCTACTTACATACTGTTATATCCTGTTATTCAGAGTCAGACTAGTCCACAGGTGAATCCATGACACATGGACGCCTCTTGAGTTTCATACAGATATTCTTTATACAGCATCTCAACCTGGCTATGCGTCTGTTAAATATACTGAAGCTGCCCAGTTTATTTCAGTGGAAGAGTGAAGAAATCAGGCGATACCTTTTAGAGGCTAACTGAGTATATTTATAAGTAAGCTTTCAGGAGTACTCGCTCCCTTCATCAGACATGGTGTGATACAAGAACTGAAAATTAACAGATTTTTATACACATGGTTTTCAAAGCATTTTAGAGTCCTTAAAAAAAATTGCAATCTAAGTAGAGAAGTAGAAAATTTTGCATAAATTTGTACTCCATTTCTTTTCTTTTCTCCTGTGTCTTAAAATGTCCCATTAAAACCACAACCCGCAAATCTTCAATAGAGTGGTTTTCTCCGGAGAAATGTGCGGCCACTGGGAGATCGGTTCTGCTGTTATTAATGGTGGATCTGTGTGAGTTCATTCGTTGACTGAGTCTCTGCCCTGTTTCCCCCACATAGAGGCCTGTGGTGGGACATTGCACACACATTATGAGGTACACCACATTGGAAGACCTGCAGGAAAATGTCCCCCTAATTCTGTGCACCTGTTGTGACTATGGGATAGGTACACTGTCAGCAGTGTGGATGTGCTTGCAGGTCATGCACCTTTTATGTAGGCAAGGTGAGGTGCCATTTTCAGTTGGGGCCTTCAGGGCACTCCGGACGATAATGCGCCTCAGGTTTGGTGGTTGTCGAAAGGAGAGGAGAGGGGGACTGGAAATATGTCCTTGAGTCTGTTGTCCCTATGTAGTACAGGTTGGAGCTCCTTGGCAATCCTTCGTAGGATCTCCAGCTGTGGGTTGTAGGTGACAACTAGGGGCACTCTGGCTTCTTTCTGGGTCTCTCTATATGTGAGCAGACTGTCTCTGTTAATGGCTGCTGCTTTGTTTAATTGGTTGTCTGTCACTTTTGGTTTGTATCCCAATCTGAGAAATTTCATCCTCAGATCCAGGAGGTGCTTGTCTAGGTCTGTTTTGTCGGAGCAAATACGATTGTATCGTATAGCCTGGCTGTAGATTATAGATTGTCTTGTGTGCTTGGGGTGGAAGCTGTCGTTTCTCAGGTAGGCCGTTCTGTCTGTGGGTTTGTGGTATATTGATGTGAGTAGCCGGTGGTCTTTAATGTATATTGTGGTATCCAGAAAGTGAATTTCACTCCCTGAATAGCTAAGTTTAAGGTTGATGGTCGGGTGAAAGTCATTGAAATCATTATGGAATTGAAGTAGGGCCTCCTCACCTGCAGTCCAGATGACAAGGATATCATCGATATAACGAAGGTAAATCATAGGTTTGGTGGTGCATGTTGATAAATATGTTCCTTCCATTTCTGCCATAAAGAGATTTGCATATTGGGGTGCACATCTGGTCCCCATTGAAGTTCCCATTCGCTGTAGATATAGATCCTCTCCAAAGGTAAAATGGTTGTGGCTAAGGATGAATTGTATGAGCTGTGTTACTGGTTCTGTTGGGAGGTTTTGTTTTGCCAGGTGTACCCGACATGCTGCAACTCCATCCTTGTGGTGAATGTTAGTATACAGGGATTCCACATCCATGGTGGCCAAAATGGTACCCTCAGGTAGAGGGCCCAGGGCATTCAGTTTGTTAAGGTCAGTGGTGTCCTGGATATAGCTTGGAGTATCCCTGACAAGGGGTTTTAGGAGATTTTCCACCCAACCTGAGATGTTTTCTGTCAGTGTCCCAATGCCAGAAATGATAGGCCTCCCAGGGTTGCCATCTTTGTGTATCTTTGGGAGCATATAGAAGCAGCCCGGCCTGGGATCTTGGGGGATAAGTCCTTTTACCTGATTCTGGATCTGGACTGGAAACTCCTTGATCATACTCTTTAGTTCTTTCATAAAGGCCTCTGTGGGATCACTTCCAAGTTTGGAGTAATGGATGGGATTTGACAGTTGCCTGTTTGCTTCCTGGATATAGTCTGAGGTGTTCATTATGACTATTGCGCCCCCTTTGTCAGCTGGTTTTATTATTATATCCTGATTTTCTTTCAGTGATGTAATAGCCTTCTGTTCCTGCAGGGTTAGGTTATGCACCTGTTTCTTTTGTTTCTCTAGGATTTCTGATTTTACTTTGCTTCTGAAACAGTCAATATATTTATCCAGAGCTGCATTAGCTCCAGGGCGTGGGGTCCAGGTAGATTTTTTGGTAGGATTCCTTATGGGCTGTTCCATCTCAGAGTCGCTGCTGTATGGAGGGTCTTTGTCATAAAAATATTCCCTTAATCTCATTTTTCTGAAAAACTCCTCCATATCATTGCAGAGTTGGATATGGTCAGTGTGTGCTGAGGGGCAGAAGGAGAGACCTTTGGAGAGAACTGACATTTCGTGTTTGTTTGGCTCATAAGAGGAAAGATTCACAACACAGCTTTGCTGAGCTGGGCTAGTACTTGCGGTTGTAGTAATGAGGCCTTTTTGTCTCAGTCTGTGGAGCTTTTTCTTTTTGTTGTTAATAAGCATGTCCTGAAGTTTCCAGTAGTATGTGTGGAGTCTGGCCTTCATTTCCTCTGTGTCATTAGCCAATGATGATTTCAGGGCCTGTATCTCATCCTGTGTTCTTTTTTTGTTGTTATAGGAAATTTTTATCATATTGTTCCGCAGCCTTTCAGATGTCCGAATACATAGTTGTTCTGCATATCGGCTGTTGTAGGTGTTCCGGGTTGGGTTACGTAAATTGAAGCCTTTTGGGATGAGTCTCTCCTTTTTACATTTTGTTAAGAAGAAGATGTCGCTGTTGAGTTGTGCAAGTTTCTTAAGCCGGTTTTTCAGTTCCATTCTTTTGCGGTACATTGTGGTATCTTTCAAGTTGATAGTTTATTTCAGTATGTTGTAGACTCTCTGGTCAGCTGAGATAACATCTAGGTGCAGAAGACCTGCAGTCTTCCTCCCTGGGCCCCATCTTCTCAATTACACTCCAGGGACCCCAATCACTAATCATCTTGCAGCATTTTACTGATCCTTGAGACCTGCTGCTGTATGGACACATATTCCTGACTCACAGAGCAAAGAGGGCCCTAGTGCCGTGGTGGCGAACCTATGGCACGCGTGCCAGATAGGGCACTCAGAGCCCTCTCTGTGGGCATGTGCGCTGTCACCCCAGCAAGGTTCCTGGATTGCTCGCTAACTGAGAATTCGGAACTGCTGTCCCAGATCCCCCGGCAAGCGAGCGCTTCTTTCAGGTGTTGAAAACTAGGTCAGCGGCTTACACTGACAGAAGACTGTAATTTCTGCCCCCAACGCAGGTGCAATGACATAATTCATCAGTGCCTGCTTTGTGGTGGAAGGAGGGTGCTCGGCTGCTCTTCATGGGAGTGCAGGTAAGTACAGGAGCATGTTGTACTGTGTGGGGGCCACTGTGGAGTATATTATGTTACACAGTGGCCGCCACACAGTATATTATACCATGGTGGGGCCACTATGGAGTATATTATACTGTGTGGGGACACTGTGGAACATATTACAGTGTGTGGGGGCCACTGTGGAGCATATTACATGATGTTGGGTCACTGTGGAGCATATTATACTGTGTTGGGAGCTACTGTGGAGCACATTATACTGTGTGGTGACCACTGTAGACCATATTATACTGTGTGGGGGCCACTGTGGAGTATATTATACTGTGTAGGGGGCCACTGTGGAGCACATTATACTGTGTGGGGGATACTGTGGAGCACATTATACTGTGTGGGGATACTGTGGAGCATATTATATTGTGTGGGGGCAACTAAGGAGCATATTATACTGTGCAGGGGCCACTGTGGAGTATATTATACTGTGTGTGGGCCACTGTGGAGTAAATTATACTGTGTGGAGGATACTGTGGAGCACATTATGCTGTGTGGGTATACTGTGGAGCATATTATACTGTGTGGCAGCCACTGTGGAACAGATTGTACTGTGTGGGGCCACTGTGGAGCAAATTGTACTGTGTGGGCCCTTCATTATTTATATCACACAGTATCTGTTTTATAGCTGACATGTGATATTATTACAGGCTGTAATAATATTGCATGGTCACTATAAAACAGATCCTGTGCGATTCATAGTGAATATTAATTGTTCAAAAGTATATTAAATGCAAACTTTTACCTTTCAGTACAAATTTGTTGAAATCTCTGTAAAGCCCCATTCACACAACTGTATTTAGTGGGTCTGAAACTATCCGAAATTGTGGATCCGCACATTATTAAGGTTAAATTGCCGTGTTGGCCTTTTGCGATAAATTAGTGGGTTTTGGGTTGCAGTTTGGGCACTCGGTCTCTAAAAGGTTCACCATCACTGCCCTAATTCAAGACAAGAGGTCCCAGGACAGAAACAATCAGAGGCGAGGACTAGATAGCAAGCTACTACTGAAAAATACAATTTATGTTGGTAACATTTTAGAAATTTGCTAATGAGTGTCAGGTAATATTTGGATGTATGAGTAACAAAGCAGGAAAAAAGGGATCCAATCCATGCCTCTGAATTAAGGTGCACGAAACAGGTAAAGCACAGACCCAGGGGCCAGAAAGTAGTTAACATATCCGAGTAAAAATGCTCAGCACCCAAACAAAAAATTATGATTAAAATAAAATATAACTTTTACTCTTCATATTAAAAAAGTATATCCATTGGTCCAGTAATCCTAAAAACCTCCTACGCGTTTCGAGACACATGTCTCTAAGCCATGACTAAGAGACGTGTCTCGAAACGCATAGGTGGTTTTCAGGATTACTGGACCAATGGATATACTTTTTTTTAATATGAAGATTAAAGTTATATTTTATTTTAATCATAATTTTTTGTTTGGGTGCTGATCATTTTTACTCGGATGTGTCAAATATTTGGATGTATCTGTATAGTGGATCCCCAGAATGAATTTTACTGATGTGCCATAGGCAACACTGCTATTATTGGACAGTACAACAAGTTTGCAGTATAAAAATAGAGCTGTAAAAATGTAGAAACCAAATATGCCTCATGTATTAGAAAAATAGCACTGAGAAAAAGAAGACAACCTGCCCTGTCAGATACTTTAAAAGTTTATAATGGAAAAAAAAAAGAATGCTGAAATCTGCTTTCTGCTGTTTGGAGAAGAGTTCTCTGGTTTGAATACATGAGGCCCGTGAGGCCCAAAGTGTTCATGGGCTTCTGCTCAAATCATTACTTGTCTGAAAGCATAATAATTGTTTTCCATAAATCAGTATTACATGTGAATGTTTAATACTTGGCATCTCTCCCCTTCCAGCTGCTGTAATTCCCTTTACCCCGCCTGCAAGTTTTCTTTAAATGTTCAGAAACGTTTACTCCAAGCTCATCGGCATAAATTTCCCCTGAGTCAGGGCTAAGTGGAAGGCTGACATAGGAGCCCTAATGGATGAGCAATGGAGCAATATCCTTGATTTATCGTGCATGTTGTTGATTTTTTGATTTACTCTGGTTATCCTTGTATGTCTATGTTGCTGCCATGCCCTGGCTATAAGCTGGGCTCATAATCCATTGGTCTCACATGACATACCCCCCTGGCGACCTATTTTATGTTATACCATGCCTCGGGATTATTTACAATGTGCCTCCTACTGCCTTGATTCCTGTTAGACCTATTCTGGCCAACAAAACGAGACCTTACTTGTTTTTAACTGACGTTTGCTCTCATCTATGGTTGTAAATTGCTTCCTTGTTCTTTACTGTATGGAAAATGGTCATCTGATTTGAAAAAAAATATTTTCAGAAACCTTCCTCCTTAAAACTAGTAAATACTAGAAAGGGTGTAGGGGAAGTTGAAGCAGTAAAAGTGTAAGTTGTGATAGGGGAGAAGGGGATGATATTTCAAACTCTCTGCCTTGGACTATGTCATAAAAGTGGAGGAGGAGCAGCAGGGGAGACATCTCCTTAATGCTAAACACACAGCACAGCTCATACATCACCCGAAGAAGAGCCCACCCACAAGCTCAGAGACTAAAAATGTATATTTACTGAGAATGGGTGCACCTGCTACCTCTGTATCTCGTACAGTTATTGCCAATGACAATGCCATTGACAATGTGACAACCACATAGAAAATGGTGCATGACCCATTCTCTCTTTGGTTCATTAAATCCTCGGCATAGCAATGAATCAATGTTCCAGTCAATGTAAAGAAATCATATTTCTTACATAATGTAAATTATTTTACTATCTGTCATCTTTTATGGTTTGGTTACACTGCCTTAGACTCCATTTGGAACCTCCATTAGCATTCTCCTGAGATTTAATGGGAAGAATAACACTGCATGCAAAATGATGAATGCAATAACTGAAATAGAGGGATTCTTAAGTCAATGAGGTCAGTCAGGTTCTGTTGCTATCTGTCATATGACAAATCCAAAAACACTTCCTAGTTTCTGTTATACAGTAAATGGAAATAATGGGCAAGCAAAGTGTGTATATAGAAATGAAAGAAATATGCAGAAAAATATGGATTAACCATTTCATTCTGCTTACTTCATGATCGGACACTTTTTTTGATAAGTACAGTTTTGAAAGCTATAACATTTTTTTTTCGATTGAGTAATGCAAACACTTTTTTCGTCTTTTTTCAGTGTTACGTAGAGCTTTATTTTTAAGTAATTTTTATTGTTGCAGGTTTTTCTTTTTTTAATAATAGAGAAAATATTTTTAAAAAGGAGGGAAAACATCTGTTTTTACATTTCAATATTGTTGTTTTTTTAATTGCAAAAGTTCTCCTAAAATTTTTGTTAAAATAGTTTTCCCTCTCTGCAGTGGTAGTTTGTATGTAGCTGATAGATAGCTTTGTGACACCAGGGGCACGCTTAGGATCTTGATTTTGGCATGGTAGTGACTTTTTTTTTTTTTTTTAAGTATACATTTTTTTGTTGTTGTTTTTTTTGGCTTGTTGAAATTATAGACCTTTAGAAGGCATTTTACATTTTTTTGCTGATTTCCCCTGTAACTAAGGATTAGCCCCAGTTAAAGAAGAAATACAGCCTCCTTACACTTACTACACAGCTTATGTGGATCTTCTAGGATCCAGCAGCTCCTGCAGTTCCCTCAGCATCCGGCGATCACTGCTGCATAGGGGATAAGCCGCATCAAGCCCCATATTCCTTTCTCAGCCAGTCATAATAACCCTTTAATGGCTAGACATGGGAGACATCTGTGAGCATGATTTTATTTTATTCAGTATTACACATCTCATTATCATTTACAAACAAATTATTTTCGCTCACTAGGTTTTTCTAATAGGTTTCATTTTTTATTTAATGTGACTATGATCAGCATTATCATTTGTATTTGTAATTTTCTACTCACTGAAAGTTCCATTTGCTTTTTTGGTAATTTATATTGTATCTTTTGTAGCAGCACAAACATGGCCACATCATAATGCATTCAATAAAAGACATATTGACCACTAAGGGAAAGAATATTTTATTTGGCTCATTTATAACAATATTTAAATGGGGCACTGTATTTTATAATATAAATTATCCATTATTCATATAGAATTTCCATACTAATATCCCTATAATCATCAACTTTATACTGTATTTATAATGCCAATAAATATATTATAAGGCTATGGTCATTTTGATTTAGAAAACCTATTCCATATAAAATTCATTCAGAATATGTCACTGTTTACAAGGTTTTTCCAATCTATGAAGGCATTCACAGCTAGAGCAGTTATAGCGTACTAGACAATCCTTTGTATTTCGAACTGATGGTGAAGCTGAGAGAAGGATGTATATTTCACAAAAAGGAATTATATTTTACTTAGAGGTTGTCTATCCTGGAAATTAATTTTGTCAAACTGCTTTGTATGTTATAAAATAATAAAAGAAGTCACGGCTTGGCTGTTCCCATAAGTTTTAACTGAAGGGGTCACTGCACAAAGCAGGTATTCCCTTGTTAGCATCGATTTGCTGAGATGGGAATAACCCTTTAATCATCATCATCCCCTGTTGCCTCCATTCCAACACTGCCTGGTCCCCTTCCAATCAATGAACTTCATTGTCCAACAATAATGTTCTGATACTGTCATGGGACCACTGTAGCCAATCCTTAGCTACACTGGAAAACCTCTATGGCCAATACTTGGCTACATTGCTGGATCAGGAAGCGCAGAGACAGTTGGGGAACAGGCAGAACTGGAATGGGAATAGGGTATAGTGGTTGTTCATGGCTACTGCAGTACTCCTACTAAACACTGGAAGTTGTCATCTGCTTTTAGTGCTATTCATTGTACAGCTCCAGAGTCCAGCAGCATGGCAGGTGGGGTTTGCTGGGGTGACTGAGGAAAGGATATCTATATAAAATGCCTGGAAAATTCCTTTAAATGTTAACAATAATGGTTTAGAAATCATAATAGGATTCGGATGTAAACCATCAGGTCCAGGGGCTTTATTCACATACATTTTTAAACCATTACTTCAGTTAGCCAGGACAAGTTATTAGTGATGACATCACTAGCAGTTAGTGAACATGTCCTCTGAGGCTGTGTCTCTGAACACAGATGAAAAGAGTATATTTAATAACCCTTCTCATTTGCCCTCTTTATCAGTCATTGAACCGATATTTTCAGTAAAAGCTTTCTTACTGTCGATATGCTGTATTTGGAAATGTTTTAGGAATTATTTTTACTCTCCTCTGTAATTTCATTTTTTACTTTACTAGTCTGATTGCTTTCTTGCTTCCTTACAAAAAGCAGACTATGTACCTTCAGATTTATATTTTTAAAGTTTTATTTTTAACATTTTTTTTTTGCCTTATTGTAAACCACAGTGGCTTTTTCATATATTGTACTTTCTCCCCTCATGAATACACTGGATAGCAAATCTGTTTGTGATTCCTTTCAATAACTCACATTTTTTGCCAGCGCCCTTATTTAACGGAAACCTGTCAGATGGTTTTTCCACCATAAACTCGCCCCATTATGTGAAGGGTGCAGGATGAAGTAATTTCTTTTCCATTGCTGTCCCTTTGTAATATTTCTGTTGCTGCAAAGTGAAGCTATAAATGTTTTAAAGCATAAAAAGTCATATGTGAATTAAAATAAGTTGTCACAGGGGCAGAGGTCACAGGTCCAAGTCTATGGACTGAAAAGATGCCCTAAGCTTAGGAAAATGAATCATTCAATACATTACATTTTGCTGACAGGCTTTTTCCTTGCACCTAAAATCCAAAGTGATGATATTATTATTATTATTATTTTCTAGATTCTTTACACACAGAGTGTTCTATTTCAAGTGTTTTATTTCTGTAAATGTTGATTATGGATTACAGTTAATGAAAACCAAAATCTAAGAAAATTAGAATATTGTAAAAAAGTTCAGTATTGTAAATTCAGTATGTCACATGCCAAGGTTTCCTAAGCCTTTAAATGGTCCCTCAGTCTGGTTCAGTAGGACACACAATCATGGAAGACGCTGATTATGAATTGAATTACTGAATTACTGAAATGAATGAACCTCACATATTAATCATGAATTGCTTTGGGTTGCTACAAGTTGATATTGTAAATTGCTAAATATATAGCCCTTGGCATTACACAATAGTCATTACTGAACGGTTTTCCACTTGATCATCATAAACTATTGTATATACAGCCTTATTTATGAATGGCATTGATAGTATTGTATTACTGCTCTACAACACACTCTCAACTACATTTCTACTGTTATTTATTGCATTATATAATTTGTTTGGTAAAATTTGAAGTTGTTCTGTTGACAAAAGAACAGAATGATGACCCTTCTGAACCAATGATGATCAGTAGGGAAACAAAGCACCAGTGCCCAGTAAGATGCCAATAAAGATATTGCCCTAATAGCTTTGATAGTCTGACTGACATGCTGAAATTGAGGAAAAACACATCACTTTGAAATCTTCCACTAATAGTTAGAGAACTCACCGCAAAACTATTGTTAACTAATCATATTGTGGCATAACCATTAGTGTTGTAAACTCTAGTATTTAATTATTTGGAAAAAAGATTTTATACTCAGCTAGTAGCAACCAGTCCTCATTATAACCAGTGCTCAAGTAGATTTTACAATGTTCATTTTGTATAAATTGAATGTATTACCCAAAACATACTTTTAAGAATTTTATGTGTGCGTGTATATATATATATATACAGTCCCTGACAGAAGTTCTGTCGCTTATCTATGTTGTGGAATTAAAAGCTTATAACCTGACTTTAAATTCATCCATTGGTTTTAGAAATGACTCATATGAAAGCTGAAACCCTCCCAAATGATTTTTTGGTTAAGAAAATAAATTGTCTTCACTGCTGAAATATTCATCATTTAATGAACACAGAAAGGTCAGATTTTGGCAAGACAAAAGTTTTGTCGCCTTGTCATATAATGCACCCAATCCTAGTTTAAAGCCTCACCTGTGCTCACTAATTGATCGGTTAATTAGTGGGTGTGTATAAAAACAACTCCAGCACCCCAGACCTTCACTTGATCTGCAACTTCACCCCTGACAACATGCCAAAAATCAACCCTGCGACCAAAGCCTTGATTATCAAGAGCCTGAAGACCAGATCCACTGCAGAGGTGGCTGGCACCTTTAATGTGTCTCTGTGTCAAGTACAAAGAATTCAAAAAAGATTTGAACAGACTGGAGATGTTTTTGACAAGCCCAGGTCCGGCAGACCCCGCAAGACAACTGCTCAGGAGGAACGTTTGTTGGTTAGAAAATCAAAAGCCAGCCCCTCTTCCACTGCAGCAGAGCTCCAACAGGCCTGGTCACCTCAAGTCCCTGTGTCAACTAGAACAGTTTGTAGGATTCTGTCTCGAAATGGCCTCCATGGTCGAATCAGTGCCCAGAAGCCAGCACTAAACAAAAGGCAATTAAAAAAACGTGTGGCATTTGCCAAGGCCCACAGCCTGCTAAACGGATGGACGCTGGAAAGGTGGCAGAAGGTGGATTTCTCAGATGAATCTTCAGTTGAATTACACCACAGCCGACGCAAATACTGCAGGAGACCTACTGGAGCCCGTATGGATCCAAGATACACCCAGAAAACAGTTAAGTTTGGTGGTGGAAAGATCATGGTCTGGGGTTACATTCAGTATGGGGGTGTGCAAAACATTTGCAAGGTGGAAGGCAATATCAATAGCCTAAAATATCAAGAAGTATTAGCTTCCTCTTACATTCCCAATCATAAAAGGGGTCAAATTTTGCAGCAGGATGGTGCTCCATCTCATACAGCCATCTCTACATTAAAGTTCCTCAAGGCAAAGAAGATCAAGGTGCTCCAGGACTGGCCAGCCCAGTCACCAGACATGAACATCATTGGCAGACAAAACCAAAGACTCTTGATGAACTCTGGGAGGCATGTAAGACTGCATTCTTTGCTATTCCTGATGACTTCATCAATAAATTGTATGAATCATTGTTGAAACGCATGGATGCAGTCCTTCAAGCTCATGGAAGTCACACAAAATATTAAATATGGCTCTAATAGCACCACAACTTCATTCACCAATGTTATGAAACATCTTTGTCTTTGAACAGAATTATTGGTTTGATTTTCACATTACTTTATGTGTGCGACAAAACTTTTGTCTTGGCAAAATCTGACCTTTCTGTGTTCATTAAATTATGAATATTTCAGCAGTGAAGCCAATTTATTTTCTTAACCAAAAAATCATTTGGGAGGGTTTCAGCTTTCATATGAGTCATTTCTAAAACCAATGGATGAATTTAAAGTCAGGTTATAAGCTTTTGATTCCACAACATGGATAAGCGACAGAACTTCTGTCAGGGACTGTATATATATATATATATTTTTATTATTATTTATTTATTTTTTCTTATTTTCCTTGTCACGCTTTGTATTTTTAAAAAGTACTATATTATTCTGATAACTAAACCTAATAATATACTGACTCTTGCGATTCCTGGGAAGGTTTTCTTTGCAGCAGTCACTGCTAACAGCTCTATAAATAACACCATATAACACCCTTCATTGCATCCACTACCAGCAATAGATGATTTCAAAGCTACTTTTCTCCCTCCATAGAACATGCCTAGAAAACTCTTCCATAGACCTCAACGAGTTGGCTACAGACGATTGCAGGCTATGGCCATATCTTTGCTGTAAAGAACATCACTAAATGCTATTAACAGACCTCAAAAGCTTCAGCAAAGAAAAGGTCAAGCAAAATGACTCCCCCATAATCATGTATAGAAATAGAAAATAGAATAAAAGCTCTATGATCAGAAAATATAAACAGATTAGAAAAAAAGTGATTAATGAAGAGCTATCCTATGTCTCGAAACATAGAAGTTAGTGAGGGCTTCTGCACCCACTAAAGGATCCCTTACAGTGGTGCAACGATCATAGTCGCACGGAATGCGACCACGGAGGAGTACCAGGCCTCAGACCACCATGATAGTGGTCGGGGAAAGCCTTGTTCCCCAACCGCTATACATATTGTTAATGGAAAGGGGCCTGACTGGGCCCCTTTCCATTAATTTCCGGCCCAGGGGAGGTGTATAAAAATAAAAGAAATACTTATACTCACCTGTTATGAGCTGAGCATCCGCTCCGGGGCTCTTCCTGCGGTAGATGCTAAATCCTAGTGGGCTAAAGGACTTCTGATGATGTCATGACCATGTGATCAGACTCTTGTGTGGGCGGAGCTATTCTGGATTGTATAGGACAGTGTGGTGTTACACAGGAAGAGGAAGCTGCTGGGAACGAAAACTGATGGAAGATAAGGAGGAGAGAAGAGAACATGTGTGAGCAAGAGGGGTCATGGGGTGCAGACTGCGTGTGAGTAAGAGGAGGGAATGGAGGTGAAGGCTGTGTGTGAGGAAGAGAAGGGAATGCGGGTGCAGGCTGCGTGTGAGCAAGAGGAGGGAATGGGGGTGCAGGCTGTGTGTGAGCAAGAGGAGGGAATGGGTGTGCAGGCTGTGTGTGAGCAAGAGGGGGGAATGGGAGTGCAGGATGTGTGTGAGCAAGAGGGGGGAATGGGGGTGCAGGATGTGTGTGAGCAAGAGGGTGACATGGGGGTACAGGCTGTGTGTGGGCAAGAGGGGTATATGGGGGTGTAGGCTGTGTGTGAGCAAGAGGGGGGGAATGGGGAGTTCAGGCTTTGGGGGATGGGCACTGTGAGCACATAATAGTGTGTGGGGGCCACTGTGAGCATATAATTCTGTGTGGGGGCCACTGTGGAGCATATAATACTGTGTGGGGGACACTAATGAGAACATAATACTGTGTGGGGGCCACTGGTGAGCACATAATACTGTGTGGGGGCCACTGTGGAGCATATAATACTGTGTGGGGGTCACAGTGGAGCACGTAATACTGTTTGGGGGCCACTGTGGTGCACGTAATACTGTTTGGGGGCCACTGTGGAGCACGTAATACTGTGTGGGGTCCACTGTGGAGCACGTAATACTGTGTGGGGTCCACTGCGGTGCATGTAATACTGTCCCAGTATTGTTTACATGTCAGGTGCTGCACTGCTCACTCACCGTATTCTTGGTAACTGCAGTTGTAAGTATTAAAGCTGTACCCCTTTCAAGTATCTGAGATATCGCGTCAGCACCTGTAACCGCCACTATCAAGAATTCACTCTAGGAAGGGGGTAGGGGGCCCCGGACAAAAGTTTACATTCGAACCCACAAGACTTTAGTTACGCCACTGATCCCTTATTTCTCTGATCAAGCTAAAATGTAACCAATAAGCTTCTTAAATCCCTCTTGACCATATCTAGATGCCTATTGTGCTGAAATATTGTGTCCTTTTGCCTGATTAGATTCACATAAACAGTTAAAATGTATACAATAGACAGCCTAAACAGTGATAATACGTGACATATTTGGCATTGTGTAGTCATTAGTAAAATAGTAGGCAGTTGCTGAAGCTCATTTTCTCCAGGATTGCCTTGGTGCATACAACACTATGCAATATTGTTCACAGATGCTGTTGGCAGAGAAATCCATTTTCCAATAAATATTGTCAATCTTTCCATAACATCCAACTTCTTTTCTACGCTGCCACAAATAGGCTATATAGTAGTTTTCTCTCCTTATTGGATATTTATTATACCCTTAGTGAGTGTGGGACACATAGGCTGAAATACAGAATGCCTGGAGAGTTATTGCAATGTAATCTCATGGGAGTTTGAGGAAGCACAGCCATGTGCATACACAACAATTATTTATTTCTCAAATGAATTTCTGATTTGTGACCACCTGACATTAAGCTTTTAGTGGAAGAGTGAAGAAATCAGGCGATACCTTTTACAGACTAACTGAGTATATTTGATAGTGAGCTTTTGAGAGTACTAACTCTCTTCTTCACACATGGCGTAAGGCAAGAAACTGAAAATGCACACTCTTTATACACACACAAGACATGGATCTTCAAAAGGATCTTGGAATAACAAAATGCATCTTAAAATGTCCCATTAAAACCACAACCCACAAATCTTCAATAGAGTGGTCTTCTCCAGAGAAATGTGCGGCCACTGGGAGATCTGTTCTGCTGTTATTAATGTTGAATCTGTGTGAGATCATGCACTGACTAAGTTTCTGCCCTGTTTCCCCCACATAGAGGCCTGTGGTGGGACATTGTACACACATTATGAGATACACCACATTGGAAGACCTGCAGGAAAATGTCCCCCTAATTCTGTGCACCTCTTGTGACTGTGGGACAGGTACACTGTCAGCAGTGTGGATGTGCCTGCAGGTCTTGCACCTGTTTTGCAAAGCAGACCTGGACAAGCACCTCCAGGATCTGAGGACAACCAATTAAACAAAGCGGCAGCCATTAACAGAGACAGTCTGCTCACATATAAGAGACCCAGAAAGAAGCCCGAGTGCCCCTAGTAGTCACCTACAACCCATAGCTGGAGATTGCCAGGAGCTCCAACCTGTGCTAAATAGGGACAACCGACTCAAAGACATATTTCCAGTCCCCCCTCTCCTTTCCTTTCGACAACCACCAAACCTGAGGCATATTATTGTCCAGAGTGCCCTGAAGGCCCCAACTGAAAATGGCACCTCACCTTGCCTGCAAAACAGGTGCAAGACCTGCAGGCACATCCACACCGCTGACAGTGTACCTGTCCCACAGTCACAACAGGTGCACAGAATTAGGGGGACATATTCCTATAGGTCTTCCAATGTGGAGTATCTCATAATGTGTGTGTAATGTCCCACTACAGGCCTCTATGTGGGGGAAACAGGGCAGAGACTTAGTCAGCGCATGAACTCACACAGATCCACCATTAATAGCAGCAGAACAGATCTCCCAGTGGCTGCACATTTCTCCGGAGAAGACCACTCTATTGAAGATTTGCGGGTTGTGGTTTTAATGGGACATTTTAAGATGCAGAAGAAGAGAAAGGAATGGGAATACAAGTTAATGCAAAAATTTCAAACTCTGCAATTTGGACTTAATATTCTTGGCAGCTTCATGTCACACTATGTATGAACTGTGAGGGTCACAAATCACCACCTGACAGCAAACAGATAACAGCAAGAATTAATGATCCCTCCGCCACGCCCCACAAAGTTTCCCAGACTGTTTATTTCCTGACCTGTTGTAAATAACTTCCCTACTTATATTGCATTTTGTTATTCCAAGATCCTTTTGAAGATCCATGTCTTGTGTGTGTATAAAGAGTGTGAATTTTCAGTTTCTTGCATTGCACCATGTCTGAAGAAGAGAGATAGCACTCTCAAAAGCTCACTATCAAATATACTCAGCCTCTAAAAGGTATCTCCTAATTTCTTCACTCTTCCACTACTTTCTATGGCTAACACGGTACAACATTATACTACTATTAAGCTTTTAGCACAGATATACATAAACATATATAAGCCATAATATAACATATATATATATATATATATATATATATATATATATATAAACTTTAATATATAGTATTAGGCTAAGATGGTACGTTAAGAGAGATGACACCTTGCATATAGACATGAACAGGCAGGAAACCACCTGTAGGATGAAAGTCAGGACTGGTCTGTTCAACAGAGGGCAATAGGCTATTTTTCCTCTCAGCAGGCTTCTGTAGCACCTCCCCTTTCCCAAGGACTAGTCACTACTGTTAAATGTTTTATCTGCATCTTGTCTCTGTATACAGTACTCTGTCCTTTATCCTGTGTTTCTTGTCTCCTATACCCCCTTTCATGTGCTTCTTCCCCGTTTTTGCCCTCCTGTGCCTCGCCCAGTATTTTTCCATTCCTCTCTCTCTATGCCATCTGCTGCCCTCAGTGCCTCATCCTCTGCTCAGTCTGCTTAATGGGCAGCACCACTGAGACTATTATCAGTTGGTAGAAAAGCCAAATGTATGCTTAAAACAGTGTATTTTTTACATTTGGCCAGCATATGTCAGCATAGTTAAATGGTCATAGAGCATGTGATTCTGGACCAAAATGGAATGCATTTTATTTAAAAATGTTGCTGCTTTTTGGCTGACAAAAAATCTCTAAAGTTCCTGCCACTAGGTGTCTCCCTTCTAGCTAATTTGCAGTTCACTCCCTTTTACAAGGAAAGTTTTTTCTCCATAGATGCAAGACGAGGTCATGGTGAATGTGTGTGTGTGTGTGTGTGTTTGTGTATTTATGTGTGTGTGGGGGAGGGGGTTCTAATCTGTCTTCACACAATGATTGAAGAAGGTAGGGGCGGATTCTCCTCACATTCTTCACACATGTCTGCAAAGTGCAAACCACTGAACTTTCTGCAAATGTAAGAAAAGTCTTCCATGTACTTCTATCTACTTCTGGCAGCTTGTGACTTCAGATGGGATATTATTCATAGACACTAAGCAGCTTTCCTGGCTGTGGTCATAGATTGCTCTTTTCTGCTCCTTTGCTTTTATGTATTTGCCCTATATTTGCAGTTCTGTGTTTGTTTGTTATTGTACATTTACTCCTGGCAGAATTAGATGCAAACAAACCAAACCAATTATAATTGATAGAGAAGCAGGGTAGACTGCTCCTTATTGTAAAAAACCCCTGCCTCAGAAACAAAAGTAAGGGCCGGTTCACATCTGCATTCGGGTTTCCGTTCAGGGAGTCCGCTTGGGGACCCTCCGAATGGAAACCTATATGTATAAAAATCGGTTTACCTGGGAAACCACACGAACACCATAGACTATAATGGGGTCCGTGTGGTTTCCGCTCAGTTTCCGCACAAAACATGCAGAGAGGAAAGTGCTGCTTGGTGGAAAGTCCACAGGTTTCTTTAGGTAAACACTTTTCTATGCGTATAGGTTCACATCTGCTTTCGGGTTTCCGTTCAGGGAGTCCGCTTGGGAACCCCCCCCCCGAACGGAAACCTCGAAAGCAGATGTTAACCGGCCCTGAGATGTGCTTATTAGCAGCAGAAAAACTGATAAGACACCATGTATGAAGGTTTATACAGTCGTAGAACAGATTACCCATAAATACTCTGCAGATATTTCAGCGTTTAATGAAAACTCAGGTACCCTTTAAGTTCAGTCCTAATTATATTTTACAAATAAGTCAATTACATTTCTCACTATAACTGTATGCACAAAAACGGGTGAGATAATGCATACTAGAATTTAAGATTTCCTGGAGTACAAGTAAACCTCTATTATCTTTACCCCTAAGAGTTTTTATAACCTACACAACCACAAAGAAACCAGGTGACCAAGTTACCTCTATTACATGTATGCTTGATATGGCATATGTTACCATATGATACATCATACAACATCACGTGCAGTGATATACAGAAAAGGCTAACCACTGTATTCTATACCAACTGTTAGGGCAATGCTAACAAATAACCCATGAAATGTAAACACCATATTTACTGACTAATTGGATAACTTTTTAATGATCCTTTTATTTGGCAGGAAAATGGTCTTTTTCAGAACAATCTGAGAGAGTAATTTTTCTTTTCTGTAATATCTGCTCTGAGAGGAAACATTAGTGACTGGCGTCCTGATTTTTAATCCAAGCAGCTGACAGTAAATGGCAGGCTAATGAAATTTCAATTTGTAATACTGTCCAGTCCTTCCCTACATGATGTAAAATGGTGTGAGTTTTTTTAGCTTTTTCTGACGAGAGATGTACCATTAAACAGCAGAACGCCATGTTTGTGACTTTTTAATATAGAAAAGTAATTAGGAACACTGGATATATGTGTGCCTTGTACCATATCAACCAGTAATAAATCTCTTGCTCAATGCCATTTGACATTGAAAGTCATGTCTAAAAGGGTGTTCTGGTTAAGTTCAAGTATTGCACATAAATGTAATTTTAGTAATTGACCCCAAGTGACTTTTCACTGAATTATCTATTGAACACCATGAGCAAGGGTAGTGCAACTTTAATGCCCTGTACAATAGCTGACTTCATTGGTTCTATACAATACCTTCATAGATACCTTCAGAGGACAATATTTTTGTAAACTGTATTTATTAAATGATTAAACAATATTAGGATGGATTCACACTACCGTTATTAAAGAGGTTTTAATAAATGCCCCCACATATCTTTAACCGTGTTTTGAGTGATTTCTGGGTGTCTCTGGGAGCTCTTGGTATCTCCGGAATTTGTTTACATGGTTCAGCTTCCTGCTATGTAACTTCTATACTAACCCCTCTCACCTAACTCCCCCTCCTTCCTCTCACCCTCCTTCCTCTCTCTCTCCTTCCCTCCCATACACCCCCTCCCTGTCTCTCTAGCTATCCCGCCCTTCCCTACCTACTCAGCCCAATCCCTGACCCCATTATGCTTACCTTCCACGCTTCTTCCTTGGGGGCCTTCTCCTTCTTTATTGATTCTGTAGGCGCGTTCTCTACTCCAGCGCTGCTCTGTTCTCTGCAGTGTTGATCCACCTCTACTGCGCATGCGTGGAAGCTGCGCAGTAGAGGTGGATTATCGGCAGCAGTGCACAGAGCAGCGCTTGGAGAAGAGGACGTTTCTGCAGAATCAGTAAAGAAGGAGTCGGAAAATGTTCCTTGGTGCGGTCACATGACCGCCCAGAGGGATATGTGTAACTATACATTACATGATTAATTATGTTATTTAGAAAGTAGGGGGGAGGGTGTTTAGATTAGTGTAGGGATTTCCATTTATCCCGGACAACCCCTTTAATGTCCGTCTGCATTCACTCTCATGTAAAAAAACATGATAGAAGCTTTCTTCTGTCATATTTTTACTTTTCTGATAGGAGAAAAAGTTGTACTTGCAAGTAGACAAACATGACAGACGACAGTGTCCATCATGTATTTTTTACATTACAGTCAATGGGAATGTAGGCAGATGGAGGAAATTCAGTCTGGATCCATCACTCTGCTATCGTTAGTGTCCATCCTATGACAGATGAGAGTGACAGATGTTCATAACAGTAATGTAAATGTCCCCTTATTTATCATACAACCAAGGGAAAGTGACTCCTAATAATATATTTTGAGCTCAAAAAATCAAGGTAAACATACAGACTCACTGAGATATATAAATATTTAATATTAAAATATTAGAATAAAAATAATTATTTACTAGGTAATTGATTCAAAACTCTGTACTGCTTTATTACACAGCTATGGATACAGCAATATGAAGACAATCCCTCTTTACATATATGACATTATTTCAGATGGCAAAAATAGGTAACAGTGCATGGGTAGCAGTATAATGTCTGATTGATTTTTGCAGTGGCTTTAGCTGTGGATGATGGGAAACTCCAAGCAGGGAATTCTTTTCTAGGATGCCCATATTCCTTAATAGGGCATATAGACAGAGACTGTCCTAAGCAAACAAACTATTCTAAAAGAATGATAAATCTAGCAATAAATAATAAAAGTAACCTCCCCCACAATATTTGAGTAGGAAACTATGTAGCATAAAAATGGCTGATCTCCTGGGACATATAAAGAAGAATTCTTTATACATTACACAGTTTAGTTTTGATTTCAATATTAGAGAAGAATAAGATCAAAGATGAGGAGAGGATCAAGGAATCACCTACATTTTTTTTTGTGTGTATTCTACATTAAATGACTTGTTGCATGGTATTACATTTCTCTGTTAGAACAGTCAGAACAGAACACTCTTTTATATTGGTAGCATTTTTTAAAAATGCTCTTGTGTAAAATATTGCTGCTACTTGGTGCCACCTGCTGCTCTTTTCATGATGTCTCAGAACGTCCACCTAATGTGACCAGTACTAGTGGATACATATGCTTAAAGAGATTGTCCAGGCAAATTATTATTTTTTTTATAGGCCAGGGGAAGGTGAAAAAAAAAAAATCATACCTGTCCCTGGTGCTCTGGCATCCTCCCAGTGTGTTCTGGCCCTGCTGCTCCTTCGTCTTCTCAAAGTGAAACTGCTCGCCGTCAGTGACATTCCCGATTCCTTCCACTGAGGCTGCTGATTGGTCTCAGTGGTCACGTGTGGCTGGGACTTCCGCCACACGTCAACACTGGACTGAGAAGACCAGACCGCACTGGGAGGACACCGGAGCACCGTGGAAGGGTGAGCATGAATTTATTTTTATTTTTTTCACTGCCCCCAGCTGATTTAAAAATTAAATGGGTTGTCCATTTTTGCGTGGATAACCCCTTTAATACATGAATCATTTTCACTGCTTGGATCCTCTTGAACATGAACAGCAGAGTGGTTTCTGCTACTGTCCAGGCCAGACAATAAAAATCATTGCACTAGAAGCTTCTTAGGTCGACATTCAAAACCAGCAACATTTTTAAAAATTGATCTACCAGATAAATATATTATCTAATCCTGGGACAATTTAGATTATTTTTAAAAAACAACATATTTGTTGACTTTTGAGAGTGCCTGCGGTATAGCCCCTTGAACCAGTGTTCATGGCTACTAGAATCTCTTTAGACCTCCTGATGATTTGGATTTGACCTGGATGGTGAAGCAGGAAGCCTCGCTCCTCCAAGGATGCAGATTAGGATGGAGCTAATGACCAAGAGTCTCCATTTCTTTCACCACCTAGATCTACAATTCAGCAGAATAACTAAAGCATTTTTCCTACAGGATTAACATTTTGGGAATATCCTTTAGATGTATTTGAAATATTCTCTTAACAGGCGTGCTTTAAAGGGGTATTCCCATCTGGGACATTTATGGGATATCCACAGGATATGAGATAAATGTCCCATACACGTGGATCCCACCATCGGGAGCCACATTTATTTTGTCTTTTAACTGCAATTAATGGAGTGTATGCTGTGCATGTGCAGCTCTCTTTATCTACTTCCTTCAGATATCTAAGAATAGCTGAACATTGAGAGTCAGCTATTCTTGGAAAGTCCCATAGAAGTGAATGGGAAGAGCCTTGCTTCCTCTCCACTCATTGCAATTACAAGACAGGGTTTGGGAACCCCCATCATCCACATAGATGCAGGTCTCAGAGGTAGTACCGGCATCTATCAGACATTTATGGCATATCCTTTCAATATGTCACAAATGCCCCAGATGGCAATACACCTTTACATGTAACATACAATGAATAACATAATCATTCAGGTGAGTCACAAAGTGTGGAAAATCTTCCCTATGTTGGGTCATCAAAATCAATCCCTTGGTAAGTTGTATTTTGGTGTAACAAAATAATTTCATCAGTTCCACTTTGCACTAATAATGGGCACATATTTTTGAAGACACTATAGATGCCCGTGATCTCACCTGTTATAGGTATAAATAAGTATATTCTAACTGTAAATGCATGTAAGGGAAAGCAGAACTCTTTGTATACATACGTCACGTCATCTATATTATAGATACATATTTACAAAGGCAAATAGAAAACAGCATACTATATATGTATAAGTAGCTTAATAAAAGTCATAAGCGACTATGTATACACCATATCATATATCTCTGTCCATTGTACTACATTATAGCATTGATATCTCCACTGTTTTTTATATATTGACAGGAGTCTGTTGATGTATGGTAATTGAATGTAGCATAATGTATGTCAGATACTTATAGATATGGCATATCTAGTTATAACTAAAATGTAATTTGGATATAGTTTTTATTGAGTAAATTGGTTCAGATATGAGTAACAGATACATGCTACATGTAACAGAGCTTAGTTTGGAGCATTTAGTAAAAACTGACCATGAGATCACATTGTTCACAATAAGTTATCTGTTCTATTACATAAAACTGAAAATACTATACTGTATACCTGTTATCTATAATGCATTATCATGCAGTGTACAGTCATACCAGCCTTAAAGGGTTAACAAATAGAAATCTAGTGTATATTCTTCTGTGTGCAGGCATTGTAATTATTCCCTTTTTGCTGTATTTCCTTGTGTTGCTCTCTCGTAAAGAAAACTTTTTATGTCTGTAAATCCTCTAGAAGAACGTAAGAGCAACATAAAACTTGCAGGTTGTAACAGAGGCATACAGTTTGATCAAAACAAGGATTATGCCAAATAAAAGCAGAATAGTCTTTTTGCACATTATTGCACAAGTACCACCTATTGTCTGTGAAAAATATCTGTCTATTTATCTATCTATCAATAATTTATATTCATATCTATTGATCTATCCATGGCATGTCTCTCTATATCCATCTCATATGTATTTTACAGTCATCTAGAAATCTAACTAATCAATATACCCTTGTTGTGTCTATGTATATTATAACTATCCAGCTCTTATTTATTTACCTAATATGTGTCTGTCTATCTATCTATCTATCTATCTGATACCTATACATCTCATATCATCTAGCTATCTGATACCTATGCATTTTATACTATCTATCTATCTATCTATCTATCTATCTATCTATCTATCTATCCATCTTTCTTTCTGATACCTGTGCATTTAATATCACCTATATCATCTATCTATCTGATACCTATGCATTTTATATCATCCATCTATCTATCTATCTATCTATCTATCTATCTGATACCTATGCATTTTATATAATCTATCTATCCATCTATCTATCTATCTGATACCTATGCATTTTATATAATCTATCTATCTATCTATCTATCTATCTATCTGATACCTATGCATTTTATATAATCTATCTATCTGATACCTATGCATTTTATATAATCTATCATCTATCTATCTATCTATCTATCTATCTATCTATCTATCTATGATATTGTTTATCATACATAAGTAAAAAATAAAGTTTTACTGGATGACAGGATCTTTTTCCTACATCTAATTAAGGAATGATAGAATCAGGAGGGATCCTCTAGAGCCTGTGAATTGCTCCTATCACAATTAATACTATTAGTAAGTTGTTAATTAGGATGTTGGGAATGCATTACCTAATGAAAGGATAATTTAGTTGATGTGTCATATTTTATAAAAATTCTACTAGGAAAGGTGTGACTCAAAGAACTTAATGTAATAAAGTTGATATAGTGCACAATGTTAACAAATAGGATAGGTACATAGACAGGTATGATATATGATCTCTTTGGTTATTTCCTAGGACTTGCACACAATTACTTTGCAATTAATATTAAAGCCACTGTATATACTGTCATATTGAAGTGTGCTTTCTATAGTACGGCGTAGTATTTGTTAGTGACTACTATAGTTACCATCGATATGACTATGTGATGGAAAAACAATATTGACACAGTTTAGATTAAAGAGCTGCTTGTAGAGCCAGATGGGTGCAGCCTACACTAACCCTGCATTCAGTGAATGACCTCTTATCCTGCTGTAGGGAATAGTCAGTACTGACATCTGCTAGCCTAGCACCCAGTGCTCCCACTAAATAACAGTGATAATATCATGTACTGAGCACAACTTACAGCTTTCTTGTCTGGTGTATAAAAGTCCCCTTTATTCAGCTCCAGATGACAGGAGCTGCTGCCAGGTCAGAGTCCACATTCTCCTGGGGCAGCTTCTCCAGCAATAGGATGCATTATTTCTGTCCATACATTGATATATAGACGTAAGGATAGGAGAGAAGCCTGTCTCCTTCAGTCAGAGCTGATCTGTTCCTCTGCTCTGAGAGCTGCTAATTAAAGTCCTTGGGAGTCAGGGAGGCAGAAGAAGGAGCCAGTCAATGCACAGGCTGCTGCTGCCAGTCACTCCTCCTCCAGCCCCTGGAAGGTGAGGAGCATCCTGTAAGTCTCTTGTACTCAGGCGGTGATCAGCACTTGGCAGCTGCACCTTTCATGTTCCTGGAGGTGTTGTCCCTTCCTGATCATTGTCCTATATTTCCATCTATTCCCAACAAGGTTTTTATTGTCTTCATTAACCCTTTATTTGGCAGACTTTTGCACAGTGTTTGTCTACAGTGATATGTTCTCCAGCTGAGTACCTGTACAGCTAGGGCTGGTGCATACATAAAATATTTTTTCATTTTCAACCCTTGAAATAGAAACAAAAATAGTATTTAGAATGCATTTTCCTTTAGGTGTTTTGCCACTAACGTCTCATCACATGAAATATAATATAATTTCTTTCCTCTTCACTATGCAAATATTATACATATATCAAATTCTTATTACTTGCACATTTTCTGTGGAGGTTATACATGTAATAGATATTGTGTTATCTCTGTACTTAGCTATATTTAGATCTATGTTAATTTTTGTATTTTGGTTTTCGAAAGGGCACCTGGAAGATTTGACCACATTGTGGAACTGGCTGAGGTCCTGCTTCCAGGAACTGTGACAAATAGCTAGCTTTGCCAGGACAAGCCACAGTCAGCCAGGTTTTCCCTGCATTTTACCTTTGTAATACAGGTTTTACAGCTCTCCAGTATAGCTCATAGAGGGGGTGCCGAGTGGGCATATGGACAGGGCTTGTTTTATGGAGACATAAACAGGTTAATCAAACCACATGTATACAGTTACAATAGGATGAGCTTGTAAATACTTCTCCTATCTACTGCATGACGAAGCATTGTAACATGGATATGCTTACTTCCTATCAAACCTCTGGTTTAAAGCTTGATTCACACACGTTTTAGTGTAGCTTTTGATACAGTTTTTTTCCTAGTCAATGAAGCTAAATATAAAGGAAGGTTTTGCCCACATTATCAGATTCATTCGTGACTTGGGCTAAAAGAGAATGCCCCAAATATTACCTGTGTGAATCCATTCTCTCTCTCATTCCATCTCATCAATAATGACAGCACAGGGCAGTGCTATTCCATAGACAGTTTTCTTATCTGTGGTAAAATAGGATATCTCATCATTACTGTATTTCTGAATCATTTGCTATCTATTGAAATCACAATCAACAAAAAATATATTTGATTGTATTAGGTACCAATCATTTTTTTCTGCTGTCCTTAGTCTCCAGCACAAACACAAAAAACACTATACATGATTTTTGTTATTAAAATTTGCAGTGCTCATGCATCTACAAGTGATATGTTCAGTGCAAACTGAACCTCTGAGGCAGACAGATCCAAACCATGTAGGGGAGAGAAAACATCAAATACAGTAGGTTATGAACATCTACACAGTATGTCCACCAAATTCACAAGCCTTATGTATACTACCATCCAATGCATGCCAAGCCCAAGCCCATGGAAAGCACCTTTGTTGTACTTGGCATGGTTACATCTTTAGATAAAATGGAAAGAAACATTTTTTGTAAACCAGACAAAGCAACCAGGATTGGAAGATTACAGGAAGATTAGAAAGGTATCATGCTGTAGGGTAGCACCAAGGTTCTATCTAATTTTTCAGTAAATGAAGGACTGTGTTACGCTAGGTTCACACCTGCATTCAGGTTTCCGTTTGTGGGGAAATGCGGGGAGAAAAGTGGTGCTTGCAGGAATTTTCTCAACGCATTTTTAAGCGAATTCGGGGATGGAAAACCCGAACGTAGACTGGGCGCAGGTGTGAACCTAGCTTTACCTCATTTATATATATGTTACCAATTGCTAATGCCTAACATCTGTGCCATTGCTGGTGTAAAAAGTTAATATTGAGAGAAACTGGCAGGATCACTGACCACAATCAGATGGCAGCCTGAAGGGTACTTAGTGCGACTGAAACTTGTTGGCTATATTTATGCATACAAAATATGAAAGTTATCTCCTCTCATGGAAAATATGGTCCTCTGAGAGGACTATACCTTATCAGCTATATAACATAAGAAGGAAAAGATATAATGGCTGGCACTGTCCAACACCTGATCAACATCTATTTTATAGTCTGTAAGCAGGACTCAACACATCAAGCAGCAGAGATGAAATAAATTGCAGCACTCACCATCCGTGTGTTAAAGACTTTTTAATTCATTAGACAGCAGGTGTATTGATGTATAGATGCGGGGTATAAGGCAAAAGCCGTTTTGCGTATCTGACACTTCCTCAAGGCCTCCGGAGGAAGCAAGATCATTTAACTCCTTGGCAGTCTTTTTAAAGGGAGTCTATTACCAGAACTGTTAGCATTGTGTTTGTTTTATATATTTTGTACCGTATGTAAATCCTCAAATGTAAAGCACCATGGAATTAATGGTGCTATATAAATAAATAAAAAAATAATAATAGTGATAATAATAATAATAACCCAGCATATCAACTCAGCCCCGCATATAGATATGTTAGAGTCACCTTGAACTGTGCTTTCCCCTTTTGAATTGATGCCTATGGTGCTGAGATATAACTGTTTTTGTCATTATGCAAATTAGGTGTTTGAAGCAATGAGACTGTTGCTTTTGCTCCAAAGAGGTAAGTGGCAACATCCTTATTTATCCAAATAGCTCATTTG
Source organism: Leptodactylus fallax (assembly GCA_947044405.1). NCBI lineage: Eukaryota > Metazoa > Chordata > Amphibia > Anura > Leptodactylidae > Leptodactylus > Leptodactylus fallax. The sequence goes on along the minus strand of CAMRHE010000018.1, from coordinate 10,634,643 downwards.
CATATTGACAAAAATGGCAATATCTCAGCAAAAGAAGCACCAATGGGAAAACAGTGTTTGATTCAGGTGACAGCAACCTATGTCTCTGCAGGGCTTGGTTGATATGGTATCTTCTTGTGAAAGACTCCCTTAAATTTTAGGGTCTTTCTGATTCAAGCTGCATTAAGTTGAGGGCATTTTAAGTTATTGGTGGAGGTGGTGGCATGCCCTCTATCATGACGAGGTGTATATTCTTAAAAACTTTGGGCCATGCATGATTTTTGGTTCAATTGTCAAGAGAAAATTGCTGAGGAAGTTGGCATCCCTGGATTGTATGCTTATTTAAAGGATTTCTATCATTGAAAAAATCGTTCTTAAACTGAAAGCATGTAGGAATAGCCTTTATAAAGGCTATTCATCTCTTACCTTTACTCTGCTGATCCTCACCGCCGTTTTCAAATTCTTCTTCTTTTTCTCTTTATGTAAATTATACTCAGAGAGTTCCCCCTGTGCTCCGAGCACAGCGTCGTCATCCATCTCCACCTCTTCACTGGGCCAATAGCCAACGAGCGCAACTTCGGAAATCGAAATCCCGCGCATGTGCAGTTGGCTCTGCCACTTCGGGCATGCGCAGTCGGCCATTTTTCTGTGGTTTCTTGCACAAGTGGCAGAGCCGAATGCGCATGTGTGGGATTTCGATTCCCAAAGTTGCGCTCGTCAGCTGCTGACGCAGTGAAGAGGGGGAGATGGATGACGACGGTGTACTTGGAGCACAGAGGGAATGCCCTCTGTGTTCTCTGAGCATAATTTGCATAAAGAGAAAAAGAAGAATAATTTGAAAACGGCAGCGATGACCAGCAAAGTAAAGGTAGGAGATGAATAGCCTTTATAAAGGCTATTCCTACGTGCTTTCAGTTTAAAAACATTTTTTTTTCAATGATAGAATCCCTTTAAGACTGTATTACACTGGAACATACTGTATGAATAGAAATGTGTCTGATGCCGCTACCTTAGCCAGTCTATGGCAATGATAATTGGGCTCAATTATTGAGCACAAGCCTTGTACACTTTTACTAAGCAAGGCACTGCTGCTGCAGCACTCACTGTTCTACATTAAAGCACATATAATATATATTTATTTCTCTAAAGGAAAACTGTGGCGTGTGAAAGTGCTCATCTGCTGACCTTTGCTAAAAATCTAACAGCACGGCGCAGTTATTATAGCAAATTATTACAGTGAGGCTGTTTTATTGAATGATTTATGAACATTTTATATAGGGTTTGGTGGCAGATGAACCATACATTTTTCTTTAACCTAAATCATGACAGATATGTTTTTAACAGCACATCTCCGGAATCTCATAATGTTGTTTGAGGTCATTTATCTCCACTTTAGCAATGCTAAATGTTACATCTCCCTTTATCTCTGACTAATAATATATTATTTCCTGATCTATAAATCAATGCATTTCTCTTTAGAGATATCTAATATTATGTACAGAGAACTAAAACCCACACAGAACACATTTATTTATTTACAGCATACAGATTATGTGCCCATGCTGCAGTCAGATTGCCAGGAGGATTAGGCTGCCAAGTACAAAGTCTTATGAACAGCATTATCCATTTTATTACAATCCTATTCCATGCAGTGCCCAGCATGGGAAAAGCACTTGTCCTAGACATTGTTAATGTATCTCCTTTTCTGAGTCTTAAATATGTCTTTATTGTTAGTACAGTTCATGCTACTTGATGCCCACAACATATGGAGCCACAACATGGAACCATTCTATCCTCAGTTTCATAACTACAAATCACACAAATATATTGAGCAATGGGTTGTTTTTTTTTTAAAGTATTTAGAAAAGGACAAAATATTAGTTCCAGATACCACTGAGGACTTTGGCCAAGACCATCATATTTCATTTAAAGATATATCCCCTTAATTATTAAAGAGAAATTACTCCCTGGAGTGGGATCGACTGAATAATCTATATCATGGTGTTTAATGGGTGATTGGGTGGGGCTAGTAAGTAATGACGGCACAGAATGCCACCTTGTCATCATGAAAGGTATAGTCATTGGAATTCATCTTTCTCCTGAACAGGACATGCTTTAACCCTTTACTTCTCATATTCTTGTGATCTCAACCTACTGCAATTTGCAAAAACATGATTCACTGATGTTGTCAATTCATGTGGCACAGGCTGAATTCCCACTGCAGCTTATCAGTCAGTTTTCTGGCGAAGAGGGGTGATGTTGTGGTGCATATTCGAGCAAGGCCCTTCCTTGCACCAGACATGTGCCACAACTTCCATTCTGTGCCTTGCTTGCCACATTGTGTGAATATTGTTTATTATTTTTTTGTTTATTATTTATGCTTACTTGTATAGCACCATCATATTCTGCAGCACTTTACAGACATTGACAGTCACTGCCCCATATAGGGCTCACAATCTACATTCCCGATCAGTATGTCTTTGGAGTGTGGGAGGAAACTGGAGTACCCGGAGGAATATGGACAGAACAGAACAGGGTGTGGGGTGGGGATGCCTTGGCTCTATATATGTATTATAGCTCTAACTGGCATAGGTCCCAATTCTGGCAATTCTTCATAAATCATTTATGCTCTGCGCCTGTCAAGCCCTTGTTAAGACTGGCATACGAAATGTCAGTCCTAATAAATCTTCCCCATTGTATCCATAGGCCGCCATTCAACCAACAGATTACAAAATAGAGTCCTTTTGGTTTCCATCGGGTTGGTAAACATCAGTATACACTTTTTCAGTGCACTCAGCAAATAATGTACAATGCACAGAATCCTATGTTTGTGTTTTTTTCGGATGGAAGCCTATGGGATATATATAAATGTGTATGTGTGTGTGTATATATATATATATATATATATATATAGAAGAAAAGCAGTCCAGTCCATCAGCAGCCATATAAAGCATAATAGGAATTTTCTTTATTCAAACAATAGCATCACACACCTCAAGTAACCTCAAGTGGGAGATATGGTTATGCCATGCAACTCAGGGAGTGGTTTTATCCTTATTATCTTGAATGCTGTCACAGAACTTTTTTCATATATATATAAATATACATACACACACACACACACACACACACACACACATATATACATATACATCTATCCATACACACATATACATACACAGTGGGTATGGAGAGTATTCAGACCCCTTTAAATTTTTCACTCTTTGTTTCATTACAGCCATTTTCTAAAAGCAAAAAAGTTCATTTTATTTCTCATTAATGTACACTCAGCACCCCATCTTGACAGAAAAAAAACCCAGAAATGTAGATATTTTTGCTAATTTATTAAAGAAGAAAAACTGAAATATCACATGGTCATAAGTATTCAGACCCTTTGCTGTGACACTCATATTTAACTCACATACTGTCCATTTCCTTCTGATCCTCCTTGAGATGGTTCTACTCCTTCATTGGAGTCCAGCTGTGTTTAATTAAACTGATTGGACTTGATTAGGAAACGCACACACCTGTCTATATAAGATCTCACAGCTCACAGTGCATGTCAGAGCAAATGAGAATCATGAGGTCAAAGGAACTGCCCAAGGAGCTCAGAGACAGAATTGTGGCAAGGCACAGATCTGGCCAAGGTTAGAAAAGAATTTCTGCAGCACTCAAGGTTCCTAAGAGCACAGTGGCCTCCATAATCCTTAAATGGAAGAAGTTTGGGACAACCAGAACTCTTTCTAGACCTGGCTGTCCAGCCAAACTGAGCAATCGTGGGAGAAGAGCCTTGGTGAGAGAGGTAAAGAAGAACCCAAAGCTCACTGTAGCTGAGCTCCAGAGATGCAGTAGGGAGATGGGAGAAAGTTCCACAAAATCAACTATCACTGCAGCCCTCCACCAGTCGGGGCTTTATGGCAGAGTGGCCCGAAGGAAGCCTCTCCTCAGTGCAAGACATATGAAAGCCCGCATAGAGTCTGCCAAAAAACACATGAAGGACTCCCAGACTATGTGAAATAAGATTCTCTGGTCTGATGAGACGAAGATTGAACATTTTGGCGTTAAATCTAAGCGGTATGTGTGGAGAAAACCAGGCACTGCTCATCACCGGCCCAATACAATCCCAACAGTGAAACATGGTGGTGGCAGCATCATGCTATGGGGGTGTTTTTCAGCTGCAGGGACAGGACGACTGGCTGCAATTGAAGGAAAGATGAATACGGCCAAGTACAGAGATATCCTGGAAGAAAACCTCTTCCAGAGTGCTCTGGACCTCAGACTGGGCTGAAGGTTCACCTTCCAACAAGACAATGACCCTAAGCACACAGCTAAAATAACAAAGGAGTGGCTTCAGAACAACTCTGTGACCATTCTTGACTGGCCCAGCCAGAGCCCTGACCTCAACCCAATTGAGCATCTCTGGAGAGACCTGAAAATGGCTGTCCACCAACGTTCACAAACCAACCTGACGGAACTGGAGAGGATCTGCAAGGAAGAATGGCAGAGGATCCCCAAATCCAGATGTGAAAAACGTTTTGCATCATTCCCAAGAAGACTCATGGCTATACTAGCTCAAAAATGTGCTTCTTCTCAATACTGAGCAAAGGGTCTGAATAATTATGACCATGTGATATTTCAGTTTTTCTTTTTTTAATAAATTTGCAAAAATACAGTGCCTTGCGAAAGTATTCGGCCCCCTTGAACTTTTCAACCTTTTGCCACATTTCAGGCTTCAAACATAAGGATATAAAATTTTAATTTTTTGGCGAAGAATCAACAAGTGGGACACAATCATGAAGTGGAACGAATTTTATTGGATATTTTAAACTTTTGTAAAAAATAAAAAACTGAAAAGTGGGGCGTGCAATATTATTCAGGCCCTTTAAGTTAATACTTTGTAGTGCCACCTTTTGCTGCGATTACAGCTGCAAGTCGCTTGGGGTATGTCTCTATCAGTTTTGCACATCGAGAGACAAATTCTTGCCCATTCTTCCTTGGAAAACAGTTCAAGCTCAGTGAGGTTGGATGGAGAGCGTTTGTGAACAGCAGTTTTCAGCTCTTTCCAGAGATTCTCGATTGGATTCAGATCTAGACTTTGACTTGGCCATTCTAACACCTGGATACGTTTATTTGTGAACCATTCCATTGTAGATTTTGCTTTATGTTTGGGATCATTGTCTTGTTGGAAGATAAATCTCCGTCCCAGTCTGAGGTCTTTTGCAGACTCAGGTTTTCTTCCAGAATGGTCCTGTATTTGGCTCCATTCATGTTCCCATTAATTTTAACCATCTTCCCTGTCCCTGCTGAAGAAAAGCAGGCCCAAACCATGATGCTGCCACCACCATGTTTGACAGTGGGGATGACGTGTTCAGGGTGATGAGCTGTGTTTTGCATTGTGGCCAAAAAGTTCGATTTTGGTTTCATCTGACCAGAGCACCTTCTTCCACATGTTTGGTGTGTCTCCCAGGTGGCTTGTGGCAAACTTTAAACGAGACTTTTTATGGATATCTTTGAGAAATGACTTTCTTCTTGCCACTCTTCCATAAAGGCCAGATTTGTGCAGTGTACGACTGATTGTTGTCCTATGGACAGACTCTCCCACCTCAGCTGTAGATCTCTGCAGTTCATCCAGAGTGATCATGGGCCTCTTGGCTGCATCTCTGATCAGTCTTCTCCTTGTTTGAGATGAAAGTTTAGAGGGACGACCGGGTCTTGGTAGATTTGCAATGGTCTGATACTCCTTCCATTTCAATATGATCGCTTGCACAGTGCTCCTTGGGATGTTTAAAGTTTGGGAAATCTTTTTGTATCCAAATCCGGCTTTAAACTTCTCCACAACAGTATTACGGACCTGCCTGGTGTGTTCCCTGGTCTTCATGATGCTCTCTGCACTTTAAACAGAACCCTGAGACTATCACAGAGCAGGTGCATTTATACGGAGACTTGATTACACACAGGTGGATTATATTTATAATCATCAGTCATTTAGGACAACATTGGATCATTCAGAGATCCTCACTGAACTTCTGGAGTGAGTTTGCTGCACTGAAAGTAAAGGGGCCGAATAATATTGCACGCCCCACTTTTCAGTTTTTTATTTTTTACAAAAGTTTAAAATAACCAATAAATTTCGTTCCACTTCACAATTGTGTCCCACTTGTTGATTCTTCACCAAAAAAATTAAAATTTTATATCTTTATGTTTGAAGCCTGTAATGTGGCAAAAGGTTGAAAAGTTCAAGAGGGCCGAATACTTTCGCAAAGCACTGTATCTACATTTCTGTTTTTTCTGTCAAGATGGGTCCTGAGTGTACATTAATGAGAAATAAAATCAACTTTTTTGCTTTTAGCAAATGGCTGCAATGAAACAAAGAATGAAAAATTTAAAGGAGTCTGAATACTTTCCGTACCCACTGTACATACAGTACTGTACACACATATGCATACACAGATATGGATCTACATACAGTACTGTACACACATTTACATACACAGATATGGATCTACATACAATACTGTAAAGACATATACATACACAGATATTGATCTACCTACAGGACTGCACACACATATACATACACAGATATGGATCTATATACAGTACTGTACACACATATGCGCACAATAACCTATATATACACTATATGCATACATAACAGAAAAAGGCACAGTATCCATCACTCGGAAAGTGAAGAAAATTAAAACTTAGATTTTTAGTCCATGGTAAAAATCCAATTAAGAACTTTTAAGCAACACATATTCACTGATTTTCATGCTATGACTAGGGAACATGTAGTTCTGAAACGCGTAAGCTGTTTATTGTATCATCTCAATGCTTTGTTCTCGCTCTGAATAATATGGATTGGATTTTTACCATGGACAATTGAAAGCTAAGTTTTAATTTTCTATTGTGCTTTTTCTCTTGTTGGTTTGCCTCTTGGCCAAGAGGCTTTTCCTTGCATTGGAAATTTGTTGGGTTTTTTATATCCACTTTGATATGGGACAGTATGTTCAAAATATATGAGAGGGCTGTACATTATTGTTTCTTTTCAGTATATGCATACATACTATTGATATCCACAGATATAAACCACATGTATATACTTACGCACATTCACACTTTCACCTACTTGTAAACTCTGACCTATGGCTGGAGTGTTGAAGGGAGTAATGAGGTCAGCAGGAGGAGAGCTGGAATCTGTGCTATTACTCCATGGAGGTGGGGGAGGGAAGTCATGCATCTACACAGTGCCAGTGTCTGTACAGGTTGCCAACCTAATAGAGGGCCCAGACTTTAAGGCGATAAAATAGTAGATGTAGATGGAGCCCTCCACCTGTATTTGTTCCCAGTCATTCTAATACATATAATAATACATTTTATTTATATAGTGCCAATATATTCCGCAGCACTTTACAAAAAACACGAAGAAAAATAAAATAAAAAAGTCAACAACTTTTTCTTCCGATGGATGAGAGCAATGGACATTAATAATGGTAGTGTGACAGGCCTCTAATTTTTTTCATGACACTACAAACTTTAATCTGCAGAAACCTGAATACCCCTTTAAAGATTATATGTAACTCTCTATCTCCTACATGGTCCTATAGAGTTTTTAAAATAATTGATGTACATAAAGGATAAAAATAATTTTATTAAATATTTGATTGTATACGTACTATATGTATTTATGCATGTGTCTATGTATATGCATGTGATTACATACGTATTGTATATACATGTGTACAGTATGTTTGTAAGTATTGTATTTTTATGTGTGTGTGCATATGTCTATGTATTAGCTATTACAAAGTCCACACTATTAAATCTTAAATTTGGTTTTATATAAATAAAAATGTATTATTATTATTATTATTATTATTATTATTATTATTATTATTATATAATGTTTTAGATGTATATATTTATTATGTATATTATGTTTACATAACAATTTTAATAATTTAAGGTAACCAGAGATATGCTAAGAAAACATGTAACTCCACCTCTCATATTTTATTACAATACTACACATTCACACCTCCTGTCTCTCTGCTATGTGTACAGTTGTAACACTCCTGTACTGAATTTCTCAAAACTGTCCAAGAGTAAATTGATCTGTCAGTTAAATTACTTCAAGAAACAGAAGAAGTGACTGTTCTCACAAGTGTTCAGTACTGTGACCTCCACTGACCTGTGTCATGAATGTGCGTAAGCCAAACTTCTGTACTGTTTATGGTATAAATATGGGTAAAACTCTAGGATCAGTAAAAGTGGAAATGATATGACATCTCACCTTTTCCACTTATGTAATCGCTGTTTAGGGAACAGTGACTGTATTATTTATTCTGATAACAAACATCAAGATTATTGTAAATATATATATATATATATATATATATATATATATATATATATATAATTTTATATAATATAAAATATATAATTTTTTGGTATTTATAAACCCATCCAACCTAATACCATGTTTCTCTGAAAATAAGACTGGTCTTATACTGTATTATTTTTTTCCAAGAACAACAATCACACATTTGATCACTTTTTATTTCAGTTGTGATCAGAGGTGAAACAGCGAAAAATTGGCAGTTTGGCACTTTTTTTTTTTTCCCCGCTGTGACATTCACCGTACGAGAAAAATATTTTTATAAATTTGTAGACTGGGCTTTTTCGGACACACGGATACCTAATGTGTATGTATTTCGCAGTATTTTTTTTTAGTTTTATATGTGTTCTAGTGAAAGTGGGGGGGACTTGGACTTTTTTTTTTACTATTTTATTAACCCCCCCTCCCAATACAACTGTATTGCAGTCTATGGGAGATTCACTACATTACTATTGAGGCTGGTCATAGTAATATTCCTATGATAGGCCTGGGAACCTTCATAAGGCCCCCGGCAGTCATAGGATAAGCGGCGTGGCGAGATTGTGGGATCCGAGCGGCCGCAATCTTTAAGGATATGGCAAGTATTGCATAGTGACTATTGTAAGCAGCTGGCTGTCCATGTGGATGTGCTGGGTACTTTAGATACCCTTTGTCACCCCTTTCAGATCGTGGTATTTAATTGAGGTCCTGAATAAGGTATTCTTCTCTAATAATTCAGACTACTCTTATCAAGTTATTAAAAATTTAGTTTATAACCAGAAAGCCCTTTAATACTTGGTTGTACCACCCTTTACATAAGCAACTGTAACATCTACAATGGGTATGTGAGCATCAGAACTGGACCATGAAGCAGTAAATGGCAGAAAAATGTACCCTGTCGCGCTGCAAAAATGGTACAATAATGGTGTAAGGAACATTCCAGATATGTTATTGTATTCATTTGGCCTCCAAGTTCCTCAGATCTCAATCTGATCAAGGAGACTGGAAGAGCTAGTCCAATGCTTGGAGGCCCAACTTTTCAACTAACCAGACCTTAAAGATCTGCTGTTAACATCTTGATGCCATATACCAAAGGATGCTTTCAGAAATCTTGTGAAATCCATACCATTACAATCAGTACTGTTCTGGTGGCAAAAAGAGGACCTACACAATATTAGGCTGGTGGTTTTAGCATGTGATTCTACAGTTGATCGGAGTATAAGAACCACTAAAACTATGGCAAAGTTCACATCTGTGCCAGGTGTCTTGCGTATCCATCATAAATTGCCAGACAAAAAAAAAGTGCTACAAGCCCAACTTTTTCATCCAGCCATTTCAATTAAAAAAAACAGATAACCAACGATCCCCATTATAATCAATGGAGTCCCCTGAGCACCGTTTATGTCCATCATAGAACGGATCCATTATTATCCACTTTTCATTCATCTGGTCCTCCGATGGGCCAGGGAAATGAACTCAACGGCCCTGATGTGAACGTAGCGCATCTAATTGTAAATTATAAATATCAAGCCTTGCATCAGCTTAAATAATAAATAGCATATAATCTAATAAATACATATTATTTCAGCATATTGTTTACACAAGAGGTATTTCCACCTTAGGCGTAACAGAGGGTGAACTAGCACAGCTAAAGATTCTAGCTGACACAAAAGAACACATTGTTTTACAGCTAACGGGTGAAATTTAACAGGCTATGACATCAGCAGGAAGTAAATATGTTTTGGATACACTAAGAAACATACATATTAGCAACATTATCTAGTATTGGATAGATTCCATCCTGTAGCTCCAAGAGTTATTTTTAGGTCATAATTATAAAAGGGTTTTTCCAGGATTAAGATATTGATGACCTATCCTTGAAATATGTCAGAAAATTCATTGGGAAAGGAACATAAGGAGGGGAGTCTAACACATATTTCCCACAAATTGATATGGGAATAAGGGAATGCCAAGAACGTATGTTGTCACATGCAAGCTCTACATCAATAGTAGTCCAGTTATGTCATCTATAGGGACACCGAGATGAGTAAATCGATATAAAATCTATTTTCTATAGATTCTTCAAAGAGTAAATCTGTCACGATCATAGTGAACACTGAAAATGGCGAATCAAGCCAACCGTCTGATAGAAAATAATCTGAGTGGAATATCTGCAATACAATACTCCCACACAAATAACAAGATGGAAATTATTTTTTAAGAGTTTTCCTTTCTGTTGCAGCCCTCGATTGCTTCCTGTGAAAAGAGTTTCAGAATGTTCCTACAAAATGATTCTATCCAGTTAAATAGAGCAGAGGTCCCGCTCCTTTTATAGCTTCAGAGTTATATTTAAATATGTTTGATACGTGTTGGCGTTGACATTTTCATGTTTCTTTCCTCACCGTTTTATGAATTTTATATGACTTTTGAATAAGACTTGAAGATTTTACTTCTCACTGAATGCTGGCTGGATCTAACTGTTCCAGCATCTATATTTAAATATAACAGGCTGATTTGAGACCACCCGAGATGAGCTTGTCTGTAGGAGCAGCACATGCATTACATAGACAGTCATTTGATTGAAACTCTGCTGCATAATTCTACATTTCTCCTGCTGCAGATCCCGATAATAGTAGCTGGTCACCTAGGGTTAGAGAAGTGGGACACATGGCATTCAGCTGGTCATGGCACTGGATTACATTTCTTCAAACCTTGAAGAGGGAAAAAAGTCTATTAAATATACAAGAGTTTTATAGGAATTTTGTCATATTGTATCTATGGTGACCCTCCTAGATCTTGACAATGACTAGCAAAGTGCTAGGTAATTCTCAGCTTTAATGACATACCCAAGCAATATGTCATTTGTATCTAATGCTGAAAAAGAAAATGTAAACACATTTACTCAGTAGACTATATAGGTTAAAAGTGGAAGAACCAAGAGACATTGGAGCAGATTTACTATTGAAAATTTGCCAGAATTCTTGAGAAATTTGCACAAAAAAACCCCTGATGTATACGGTTTACTCATTTCTTGTTCAAAAAGGGACAGCGCTTAAAGCGAACCTTTCCCCATCTACCAGCTCCCACTCTTTGCATCCTTTAGTAGCTGCCGCTCAACTGATTCTGGTGCAGTTGGATTTCTTTCTCTAACCTCCACCATTCCTGCGCAATAACTTCTGTTAGTTTTAGCACCCAATATGCTCTACTGTCAGACGGAAGATCCTCAGCTGGAGCAGATAGTCTGGGACCACCCACCTGACAATAGAAAGCCTAAATAGCATATTAGATGTTCAAACTAGCAGGCATGATTGCTCGGGAATGATAGGGGCTAGAGAAATTATTCCAACTGAGAAAGAATCATTGGAGCGGCACCTATTGAAGGGTTCAAAGAGTAAGAGTTGGTAGAGACAGTGAAAGGTCCCCTTTAAAATGTGACACCATTTTCTAAAATGGTAGAAACTGAGCCAACTTATAGATGACAGTGTAAAGATGCACCAGATTTATCATCCAGCATCAGCCACTGTGATAAATCTGGCACAGTTTAAAACTGTCTTGTCCTAATCTTAAACAGTATTAGTAAATCTGCCCAAATATTTTGAGTTAAAAATTGCCTAGCACAGATGCAGGCATAATGTCAATTTCTTCAGTGACAGCTGTAGTGTCTACTGATATGTAAACATGTTCCAGTAACCTAGACCTGTCCGGTCTATTGGGTGCGGTACTATTCTTCACTTTCTTCAATGGAGAGGAAGCAATAACTGTTCATGCTCTGGCACACGTGTTACAACATGATGCCTTTATATATGAACACTTTACCACTCCTAGATCTGCCTCTTAATAAGGCATTAACTTATCAGAAAGCAGACTGCAAAAATATGATAATCCTGAATGGGTGTTCCTAGCATGTCACTGATTTTCTATGTTCTTTCTATGTTATTTATTGTAACAACGCTCTTAAGAAATAACAATTACAGCCAGGAACTAGAAGGAGGTGACAGAATCAATAAATAGCCTCTTGCAGGTCGCTTTCTCTTCCAGTGCTGAAGTGCAACCACATAAACATGCTTTAAAAGAGGGCCACTCGAATGCTATGGATAGGGTTGCCAGTTGCTAGAGATATCATTCTTAGCCTGGTTTCAACTGCCAGTGAAATGGTTGTGATGTTTGGAGATGGAAGAACCAATTCAACGGGTTCAAGATTTACAGTGCATTGGAAAGGCCTACAAATTGGAGAATCAATGGATTAGTGATGTAAAACATTTGTTCATCTATGGTGGGACCAAGTCTCTATAATGCAGAAGTAATAATAAACTTGGTGCCATCAGTGCACAATAGCATATTAGGTGCCCAAGAACTCCATTTGGCGTGTAAGACACTGGTTCGGAAATCCTACATAGAGTCATTAAATGAGATATGTTTGAGAAACCTGTCCAAAAAAGGCTGTCAATTAAAACAATCATAGTGTACAATAATAATACAATATTTGCCATGCTCAGCAATTATTCCAACCTAATCAGCATTAATACATGGATTTATGACAGTGTCTGAAGACATAACTACATATTCTGAAGACTATTATTAAAATCCATATGTCCTCCTAAACTTGTCTTTTAGTGAGATTTTATGTCAGTATAATTTCTGCAAGAGCTTCCTTTAATAAGCAGTTCCCCAAAAGATATGTTTTCTATAAAAGAGCTGGCCTGATGGATTCAAGTTTTAATCTGAATAATTATACTAGTCATTAAATTGCCGTTCATTGCCGTGTATCTGTACAATTTGTACACAGCAGATTTTCATTAAGCAGGTTCCTTTTAAATTGAGCAAACTGCTTGAATGAGTTAGATAATTAACAGTTATTAGTATTAAGTATCATTTTCTGTTATCAGCCTTCTTAATGCCAGAAGGAATCGATTCATTTTACATGCGTGTATTTATGGCGGACATACAGGATTCTGCAATTTAGCTGGCTGGCTGTTTATAAACAGAGTAAATTAGTTTCAATACTTTATGTCCTCTCATGAAAATGTGTTAGACAGTTTTGCCTTTAGGTAGAATTAAAACCTTGTTGAATAAAAGCAATATAGAGATAATATATTAATAATGTATGTGGCTTTTAGAGTGAAGATTTTCCATTACAGTTACTTTTGCAAATATGTTTAAACAATGCATTATACAGTCATATGAAAAAGTTTGGGCACCCCTATTAATCTTAATCATTTTTAGTTCTAAATATTTGGGTGTTTGCAACAGCCATTTCAATTTGATATATCTAATAACTGATGGACACAGTAATATTTCAGGATTGAAATGAGGTTTATTGTACTAACAGAAAATGTGCAATATGCATTAAACCAAAATTTGACCGGTGCAAAAATTTGGGTACCCTTATCATTTTATTGATTTGAATACTCCTAACTACTTTTTACTGACTTACTGAAGCACAAAATTGGTTTTGTAACCTCACTGAGCTTTGAACTTCATAGCCAGGTGTATCCAATCATGAGAAAAGGTATTTAAGGTGGCCAATTGCAAGTTGGTCTCCTATTTGAATCTCCTCTGAAGCGTGGCATCATGGGCTCCTCAAAACAACTCTCAAATGATCTGAAAACAAAGATTGTTCAACATAGTTGTTCAGGGGAAGGATACAAAAAGTTGTCTCAGAGATTTAACCTGTCAGTTTCCACTGTGAGGAACATAGTAAGGAAATGGAAGACCACAGGGACAGTTCTTGTTAAGCCCAGAAGTGACAGGTCAAGAAAAATATCAGAAAGGCAGAGAAGAAGAATGGTGAGAACAGTCAAGGACAATCCACAGACCACCTCCAAAGAGCTGCAGCATCATCTTGCTGCAGATGGTGTCACTGTGCATCGGTCAACAATACAGCACACTTTGCACAAGGAGAAGCTGTATGGGAGAGTGATGCGAAAGAAGCCGTTTCTGAAAGCACGCCACAAACAGAGTCGCCTGAGGTATGCAAAAGCACATTTGGACAAGCCAGCTTCATTTTGAAAGAAGGTCCTGTGGACTGATGAAACAAAGATTGAGTTGTTTGGTCATACAAAAAGGCGTTATGCATGGCGTCAAAAAAACACAGCATTCCAAGAAAAACACTTGCTACCCACTGTAAAATTTGGTGGAGGTTCCATCATGCTTTGGGGCTGTGTGGCCAATGCCGGCACCGGGAATCTTGTTAAAGTTGAGGGTCGCATGGATTCAACTCAGTATCAGCAGATTCTTGAGAATAATGTACAAGAATCAGTGACGAATTTGAAGTTACGCCGGGGATGGATATTTCAGCAAGACAATGATCCAAAACACAGCTCCAAATCTACTCAGGCATTCATGCAGAGGAACAATTACAATGTTCTGGAATGGCCATCCCAGTCCCCAGACCTGAATATCATTGAACATCTGTGGGATAATTTGAAGCGGGCTGTCCATGCTTGGCGACCATCAAACTTAACTGAACTGGAATTGTTTTGTAAAGAGGAATGGTCAAAAATACCTTCATCCAGGATCCAGGAACTGATTAAAAGCTACAGGAAGCGACTAGAGGCTGTTATTTTTGCAAAAGGAGGATCTACTAAATATTAATGTCACTTTTCTGTTGAGGTGCCCATACTTTTGCACTGGTCAAATTTTGGTTTAATGCATATTGCACATTTTCTGTTAGTACAATAAACCTCATTTCAATCCTGAAATATTACTGTGTGCATCAGTTATTAGATATATCAAATTGAAATGGCTGTTGCAAACACCCAAATATTTAGAACTAAAAATGATTAAGATTAATAGGGGTGCCCAAACTTTTTCATATGACTGTAAGTAATTCACCCATAACCCATTCTCCCACTGTACAATATGAATATCTCCTTTTCTATGTGTAAGTAATTTAATATAAGAAACTTTTTAATATAATGCATCTTGTGAGAGAAAAATGCCTCTTTCCCCACTTTTCAGGCTCTTCTCCCTTCCCAACTGGTAAACTGCTTTATCCATCTGGGCAGTTCACTGAAGTATCAAATTACGTGTTGGCCATAGAAGTCTATGGAAAGTGGAGGAAGAGGAGAGAGAAGAAAAATTGAGACAGAACAGCAAAAGATTGAAGCAGAGACAAAGCAGTTAATAGTAAATTTTCTATCTTACCCCAAATACAGAGGTAGCCCTTACCAACTTGTTTGTTTTAAATATTACTTCACTAGACAAACATTTCTCCGGGATTTCCCTCACACATAGGACAAACTCATGCATATGGTATATGCTGTAGGTTGTAATGACATAGGTGCATGGCTAAAGTCCCGATGGCATTGGTAACCAGAGGACTTGACGTTGGCTTCTTTGATGAAAGACAAACAACACAGTAGGTTTAGTTTAATGGGGTATTACTATCTTGGCTAAACATGGCCAAGATGGGAATAAGCAGCTGATTCTCCCGTTTACCTAGTCAGCTGTTCTACACTCTTTCCATAACTCTCATAGAGGTAAAAAGGGAGTTGCCGAAACAGCATAGCACAGTGAGTTGCGCTGTTACTGTATCTCCTATTGACCTCTATGAGAGTTATGGAAACTACACATTTTTGTGTTCTTATTTTTCAAACTCTTGAATAAGATTTACCCAAAGTGAATGACATTTAAGATGACAACTAGTATAATTTTCTAAAATTAAATTAAATGACCAAGACTCACTTTTTCATTTTATGGGTAGAGATATCTAACCCTAAAAGTGTATAAGTGACCTTTGGTCATTTCATTAAATTTTAGCATATCATGCTAGTCGTCACCTTAAATGTCATTCACTGGGGCTTTGGATAAATTTTCCTCTCTGGATTATAGTACACAACACAAAAGTAACACATAAAAACATATTTTAAGGCAAAAGCCTTTTTTCTACTAACACATTCTTCAGGGATTAAATGTAAATTAGACTACTTTTGCTGCAGAGAAGTATTTTTTAATGAGCAAGCAATGCCTCAGCAAACCACAATGGCGATGACATCTATTGTAGCAAGGCCACAGCTGATGCATTGTTTTCTCCTTGGCCTTTTCAAAAATAATTCAATACATTTTCTGCCTAAATAATAAAATAATTGTTCTCACAAGTGTTCCTGTTTTCTTAGCCTATACATTGTTTACTTGTTAGAGCAGCAGTTTGTGACCCAAGATGCTCTTTTTGCCATGACTGCAGAAAGTGCACAAATTCAGACTCTCCTTCCAGGGTTTTCATTTATTTCAGTGGAAAGTACAGTACAGCATGGCAGAAAGGAACATTTGTCACTAGATGTCATATTTCAAAGATTTTAGTAGCTGCATCTGCACAGACTTTACAGTATCCAGAAACAGCTTTAAATGATCATATTATTGCTGATAGATAGATAGATAGATAGATAGATAGATAGATAGATAGATAGATACTTTAGATATAGAAGGATAGAACTGGTCTAGTTCTAAACTAGATAGTAGTAAAAGAGAAGCAGACCTTCCTAAAGAAATCATTCCATGTCCCTTGGGTATACCTTCAGATATTGCTAGCAGTATATACTGTATTATAAGTATGGTTTCATATTGAGTACAGTTTTAACATCACTGCAGCAATTAAGAGATAACTAAAGTTTGTAGGTTTTAAAGTAACTTCTTACTGCGGTATCAAATATCTCCCTTAGAAGCTCATTCACAGATAATTTAAAGTAAATTAGCAAGTTCTGCAGAAATGTTCTCCTGGGCCACAGTTCCTTAATTTCTTTTGCATTGCTATGAAAATAAATATGCAAACAGAGATTTTTAAGATAATTTTTAACAGTTGCTAAAACTACATAAAATGAACAGACCAAGCAGTACATACACTGAATTGATGCACAATATACAGTGAAACCTCTTTGAACAGACCACTGAAATTTGCACAGAAAAATGGTCTTTTATAGGGGTGGTCCTTTTTAAAGAATAAAATATAAAGAATACAGGTTTAAGATTCTAATGGATCCAGCAAGCATGTACAGTCCCCCACCCGTGCAAATAATGATGTTAGGGCCACAAGTCATGTATTTTATGCCTCAGTATATTACACTGAACCAGGTATCACATCAACCTATTATAAAGAACCAGGCATAAACTCGGACTAATAAAACAGTCATGGTACTGTACTGTACACAAGTCACACCAAACCACACACATAACCACTGGGGGCCCAAACTCTTTTATGCTTTCATGGTAACCTGCACATTTCCTTTTTAATATCACCCCATCATTCTCAGTCCCCAGCATGGCATCTTTCTAAATCTTGGTCCCCAGCATGGCTTTCCACTCGTTCCTAGACACCAGCAAGGCTCCTCCTATCATTCCTGGTCCCATGGTATCCCTTTAAATTGTGGTCCAGAACGTGGTTCTGCTCTCAGTCCTAGTCCCCAGCATGGTATCCCTTTAAATAGTGGTCCAGGTCAAGGTTTCCCTCTCATTCCTAGTAACTAGCACCATATCCCTTTAAATTGTGTTCCAGAGCATGGTTCTGCCTCCTGAATCCCAGCATGGCTAGCTCTCTCATCCTTGTTTCCTAGCAAAGCTTCCCTCTCAGTCCTAGACCCCAGAATGTTATACATACAGATATTTAGGTGGTTCATATGTGTCTCCAGCGTTATTGTCAAAACAAACCTTCAGGTAGGATGTAATTATATTGTTTATTTATATTATATTGGTTGTCTTATATTATTTGTCTTGTTTATCATGTATGATAGAAATATGTCATTAGTTATAAGCTATTTGTGTTTTTTCTTTTGTTTTTGTAGTTTTGTTTATACTACTTGTTTTTCATGAATTGGTTAAGTTAATTAAATTTTATGCAATACAGGTGTTCCTATTGAATTGCATAGGTTTTTAAAGGTTAACAGGGGCATTTGATTTTATGCTATGACTAAGGGGAGTTTATCCTCGAAACACGTAAGCGAGTTCCTTGCTTCTGTTTAGCCCTGAGGATTCCTCCGTGCTTTTTAACTTTATTTCTTGTTATGCCGATTAATTAAAACTTACGTTTAATTTGTTTCTATTTGAATTGGCTGCCGGACACCGTTTTTTCATATGTGGAGTTGTTCCTTCGCCTCAAGCCGAGGAGGTTGTTGTCCGTGCATTAAAAATCCCAGGAAGACGGTGTTTACATTCAATAAGAATATCGTGATTTGGGCTGTGTGCTGATATTTTTTCTTTTTTTTCCGAAAAATCAGTCGCTGAAAAAAATCGGTCTTGGGTGGGGGTCTTCACAAGGGTCATCTGGAGAGGTTTCACTGTACTATACATTTGAAAGGTTATTGTGTGTATAGCAATGTCTACTCTACACTCATCCCCTTCACTGAAATAAATTAATTCAGCATCAACTAAGTTAGGTGTCAGCATCCTAGCTACTAAAGTGGTAATCTGAAAGATTTTCTTTTTATTTCTCTGGAATAGAAAAGCACATGGTTTGAACAACAGTACAATGGGAAGTCCACTTGCTTGCACAGTCAGCAGCATTCGACCCCATTAAACATGTTTAGAGGAGGGTGGGTTGGAGTAATCTACTTTTGAGAGTTCATGCTATGATGCACTCAACCCTTCTGAAACCTCAGCATTGCCAATTATTTGTAGAATACATATGTTGTGAATATCTTTGACGTAATCCACTTTAAATTGATCACTTCAAATAGATTTTCATGCTGTACTTTCAGACATTTATTATGACCTTTCATACACTAGTGCTCTATTAAATATCAGCTTGGCATACTGAAAACAAAATAGAACAGCTACAATAAGAGGTACAAAACAACCAGCAGAGAGAGAGACAATTGGGTCAAGAATAGTAACTAATGGTCGATAATGGTTTTATGATTGTGATGAAATATGGATATATTACACAGTGTCATTAGTTATGTGTCTATTTATGAATTTTATTATAGGTATGTTTTTTTGATTCATAGATGTACTTAGGAGACTGGTCCTTTGTGTAATTGTCTGTGCTAGGTCTGAGGGTTTCGTGTGTACAGTAATTGTAATGTGCAATCCACAGCCAAGGCTACAGAGGGGGAACTAAGTACCAGGTGCTAATTTAATTGTGTTCAATCTAATTAGCAAGTCAGTGTATGTGGAGTGTAGCAGATATCTTGACTCCATTTGTCAGTCTGGAAGCCAGCCAACCCAAAAACTGATATCCAACAAAGGAAAATTATGACATTACAGGTGGGAGGTTCCAGGAAGTGAGCAGAGCTCAGAATCCTTTAAAGGGAGTCTATCATTAGAAAAACACATTTTTACCTAATGGCATGTTGGAATAGCCTTTAAAAAGGCCATTCTATTCCTACCTTCCATTCTAAGCTTCTCCCTGCAGTTTCTGATAAAATTGGTTTCTTCTGTTATGCAAATTAGGCGTTCCCCCGGTGCTCCGAGCACCCTCTGTGTCATAACACTCCACCACCCCTTAGCTGCTTATGTTCACTCCCCTCCTCCTCTTCGACAGAACTTCTGCCTTTTGCAGGCATTGGACTGCACACGTCCGGGCGGCCATTTTCTGGGGGTCTGCTACACAGTACGATCGGTGCTTGGGGCACAAGGGGAATGCTCCCAATGCTCTGTGATCCTAATTTGCATAACAGAAGAAACCAATTTTATCAGAAACGGCAGGGGGAAGCTTAGAAAGGAAGGTAGGAGTAGAATGGCCTTTTTAAAGGCTATTCCAACATGCCATTAGTTAAGTCACCTGTAGAGTCTGCCTAACTACTTCCTGCTGTGCTCCCACCGAGCCTTACAAACAGGTTGTCAGGATTCTCTATCCAGCTGCTGCACCTTTAACGTTACCTGGACAACCTGGGAAGCTTTTGCAGTTCCAGAGGCTTCTTGGCTTGGTCCAGTTAGCAGCAGAGGAGGCCTATAAAAGGCAACACCCTCCTGACTCATGTGTGGACTATTAGTTCTGGTTGCTACCTGTTAGTTTGCTACTTCAGTTTTGCTGCTGACATTGATTACTCCTATTCTGACCTCTGGTTTAGTCCCTGGATTCCTCTCTGTCTTGCGATTTTGTTCTGCCATTCCCGATTGGATTTGACTACTGGCTTTGTTTTCCGGACTAGACTTCATTTCATGATTTGGTTTCTCATTGCCTTCTTCAGCTGCTGACCCGTGATTTCATGACCATTCTGTGTTCTCTGTCCCTGTGAGTAAGTGTGTGGATTTGGTGTTTGGTTTTTGCAGCAGTACATTTATTTGTAGCACACTCCTCTATTTAGGTCACAATTCTGGTCTTCAGATTCAGCGAAAATCCATCTCTTCTTGCGAGGAGCTCTGGTGAAGGCGTCTGAGGCTGATCTTGGCTCGCAGAGGTGTATTACATTTAGGTAGCATTTTCTACTGCTTGAATTTGTCAGCTCATTTCTACTGCTGCTCTCCTATAGCCTGTACTTTACTCCTTGTTACTGTGGCCTTGCATCTGAATCCTAACACGTCTGTTCTTTGTTATTCCCATTTAATTTTACATTATCTGCCGATATGTTTTTTTTTCTTGTTACATCTTTTTTGTTAAGCACTGTTCATTTTATGTTTATTAAATCTAAAACTTAACAAGATTGTCCTTGTCTGAAGAGAATAAATATTACTTAGGCTTGTTACCCTTTTGTTTGCTACTGTTGTGAGTGGTGTGGATATTTTGATGTCACATCTACCATAAAGTGGCAAGTGGTGGAGCATCTGTACACAGACATCACTGCAGTCCTATCAGTATGTCTATGGAGTGTGGGAGGAAACCAAAGTACCCACAAACATACAAACTCCATGAAGATATTGGCTGGATTCAAACCCTAAACTTGAAGGCAACTACTGAGCCATCATGCTGCCCTAGAGCAGCTCCACTTGCACGTTTCCATAAGTCCCACCCTGAGGGTCAGGAGTCAGAATTTAGGAGCAGTTATTCCCATCTCAGCAACCATTTTACAAAATGTAATAACCCTTCAAGGAAAAAATTATACTAGATAAACTTCTCCATAGTCTGCCCAGGACCTCACACACAAATAACTGTACATTGGATTATATATGTTGTACTATATGGTACATTTACATTAAACTGGTATGAAATAGACCATTCTAGATATTGTTGCTTTCTAGATTATGTTTTCATGCATAAAATGGATTTCATTCATATATTTGTGCTTCTGTCAATGCAGCTAGTTCCTTGGTTTTATTTCTGCAACTTTGTGCTGTAAACATTCATTATTTTCCCAGTTTTACATATGTTCACGCTGAGTGAAATTATAAAGTACAAAACTACATAAGTAGAAACATTCCCCAGGACCTTTATGCCAATAAGTTTCTAGATAAGCCATTTTAAAATATAACTTTTATTTTCTGCTTATTATCAAATAGTAATGAGGGAGGTAAACTGCTGCAAAATATTTCTCCAAATATAGAAGTCTAAGGCTATGTTAACATCTGCATTGGAGGCTTCAGAAAAATAGGGTAGTGTGGTGTACTAATTTTTCTAGTAGTATCACAACGGAATCCTGATAGACTCATTATAAGTCAGTGGAGTCCATGAGGCGCCGTAGGTGTCCGTCATGTGATGGATTCAACTCTGTTCTTTTAATGAAACAGAAAAATTGAATTCCTAATGAAGAAGTGAACACAGCCTAAGGTTGTTGCTCCTTACATGTATTAATAGCAGCGTTGTCAGTCAAACATACTTAATTCATTGTTATACACAATACACACTGATATAAAGAACATCAAACAGTAGCTTTCCTTGCATATTTTACCACATAAGCCTCCTAGGGGAATAGGGCTGAATGTAGTGATACTTCCAAACTACTTCTATTTTTTAGTCAATAATCCACAGTAACAAATGATATGTTACACCTAGTGCAGCATTTCCAGCCAGTCAACCTTCCCCTACAATGCTTGCATGTCCTGTGAATACTAATATGATGGTTGTTCCATGATAGGGGCAGGGTAAATATTTTTACTTATCAGGTATAAGCAACAAAATTCTCCTTGACATCCATCAACCTTTGGTCTTGTGAATATTTCAAGCCACTTTATTCATACTGCATCTCATGACATGGTATATGACTGCTATAATCATCTATAGTTACTACTTACAGGGAAAATATTATATACTAAAACTGACCTTCAATATACAGTGCTGGCCAAAAGTATTGGCACCCCTGCAATTCTGTCAGATAATACTCAATTTCTTCCAGAAAATGATTGCAATCACAAATGCTTTGGTAATAATATCTTCATTTATTTTGCTTGCAATGAAAAAACACAAAAGAGAATGAAAAAAAAAAGTCAAATCATTGATCATTTTACACAAAACTCCAAAAATGGGCCGGACAAAAGTATTGGCACCCTCAGCCTAATACTTGGTAGCACAACCTTTAGACAAAATAACTGCGAACAACCGCTTCCAGTAACCATCAATGAGTTTCTTACAATGCTCTGCTGGAATTTTAGACCATTTTTCTTTGGCAAATTTCTCCAGGTCCCTGAAATTTGAAGGGTGCCTTCTCCAAACTGCCATTTTGAGATCTCTCCACAGGTGTTCTATGGGATTCAGGTCTGGACTCATTGATGGCCACTTTAGAAGTCTCCAGTGCTTTCTCTCAAACCATTTTCTAGTGCTTTTTGAAGTATGTTTTGAGTCATTGTCCTGCTGGAAGACCCATGACCTCTGAGGGAGACCCAGCTTTCTCACACTGGGCCCTACATTATGCTGCAAAATTTGTTGGTAGTCTTCAGACTTCATAATGCCATGCACACGGTCAAGCAGTCCAGTGCCAGAGGCAGCAAAGCAACCCCAAAACATCAGGGAACCTCCGCCATGTTTGACTGTAGGGACCGTGTTCTTTTCTTTGAAGGCCTCTTTTTTTTTAACTGTAAACTCTATGTTGATGCTTTTTCCCAAAAAGCTCTACTTTTGTCTCATCTGACCAGAGAACATTCTTCCAAAAAGTTTTTGGCTCTCTCAGGTAAGTTTTGGCAAACTCCAGCCTGGCTTTTTTATGTCTCTGGGTCAGAAGTGGGATCTTCCTGGGTATCCTACCATAGAGTCCCGTTTTATTCAGACGCCGACGGATAGTACGGGTTGACACTGTTGTACCCTCGGACTGCAGGGCAGCTAGAACTTGTTTGGATGTTAGTCGAGGTTCTTTAGCCACCATCCGCACAATCTTTCGTTGAAATCTCTCGGCAATTTTTCTTTTCCGTCCACATCTAGGGAGGTTAGCCACAGTGCCATGGGCTTTAAACTTCTTGATGACACTGCGCACGGTAGACACAGGAACATTCAGGTCTTTGGAGATGGACTTGTAGCCTTGAGATTGCTCATGCTTCCTCACAATTTTGCTTCTCAAATCCTCAGACAGTTCTTTGGTCTTCTTTCTTTTCTCCATGCTCAATGTGGTACACACAAGGACACAGGCAAGAGGTTGAGTCAACTTTAATCCATTTCAACTGGCTGCAAGTGTGATTTAGTTATTGCCACCACCTGTTATGTGCCACAGTTAAGTAACAGGTGCTGTTAATTACACAAATTAGAGAAGCATCACATGATTTTTCAAAGGGTGCCAATACTTTTGTCCACCCCCTTTTTTATGTTTGGTGTGGAATTATATCCAATTTGGCTTTTTGACAATTCTTTTTGTGGTTTTCCATTGAAGACAAATTAAATGAAGATATTATTACCAAAGCATTTGTGATTGCAATCATTTTCTGGAAGAAATTGAGTATTATCTGACAGAATTGCAGGGGTGCCAATACTTTTGGCCAGCACTGTATATACTGCCATTGGAGTTAACTGGCTGATTTCTAATTAAAACTGTTACTGAAAAGTCAGCATTAAAAGTTTTCTTCCATTAGAGCTACTCCACAATGAATGAAGACAATTGTAAAAAATCACTTTACGTCTCCTTACATTGTAGTACTGACAGAGCAGTGTATGAACCTTAAAGAGGTTTTCCAGGCATTTTTTTAATGCCTGGACAACTGGGGGAAGGTGGAAAAAAAAAAAAAAATTATATTCACCTGTCTTGGGTGCTCCGGTGTCATCCCAGCATGTTCCGGCCCTTCTGTTCCGGAGGTTTCTCAAAGTGAAACTGCTCACTGGCTGTGAAATCACGGATTCCTTATAATGAAGCCACTGATTGGCCTCAGTGGTCCCGTGAACACTGAGGCCAATCAGCGGCCTTAGCAGGCCTCTGGAAGAGACCCGCAACAAAATCTCCAACAAAAAAGCTGCGTTTCCGCAACATGGGGCTTTAGCCTTAGGCTGAGGCCCCACGTTGTGGAAACGCAGCTTATTTTGTTGCAGATTTTGCTGAAGTTTTTTGAGCCAAAGCCACGAGTAGATTAAGCAGAGGGGAGAAGTATAAGAACTTTCTATATATTTCCCATTCCTTCTGTAGCCATTTCAGGGTGTTGGACACCACTGATCAGATTTCTTTGTATATAAATCATCAGTATAAAAAAACCCCACTGTTTTGAGCCACAAAACCCCTTTAAATGCCCAATGAAAAATCAGGCCTTGGTAGTAGTAATATTATTGTATATATATTTAGATATGTTACAAGCATGTCTTAGTTTGAGAACAGTATCAAGTAACTTTAACCCCTTCCCGACATCCGCCATACTTTTAAGGCAGATGTAGGGTCTTTAAAGATGGTGGCAACTTTGTATTCTACAGTGGAAATGCATAGCGACATCACGAGAGCCATCCTGTATCCTTGACAGCGTAGAGCCATATGAAGGCTCCTAGGCTTGTCATAGTACTATAGCTATTGAGGCTGGTCTATGACTTGATAGGACGATAGGCTGTCAATCACACAGGCAAAGCTGAGATTAACCATTTGAGGAGCAGAGAGAAACAAAGGTGCAGGAGACGGATGTGGCTGAAAATCAATTACATAGTCTAGGACAATGTTCAGACTGAGCAACAAGAATCTTAAACAAGGAATCAAACTGAGCACGCCTCCTGCGCCATCACGTGCGGGCGGAGGGTGGTGCAGAGACCTGAACAGGCAGAGACGTTACAGCGGCAATACCCCATATGTGGTTATAATCTGCTGTATGGGTGCATGGTGGGGCTTGGAATGGAAAGAGCGCTATCTGGCATTTGGAGGGCAGATTTTGCTGGAATAGTTTTTGGGTGCCATGGCACATTTACAGAGTCCCTAAAGTACCAATACAATGGAAAGCCCCAAAAGTAACCCCGTTTTGGAAACTACACCCCTCACATAACATATCAAGGGATATAATGAGCAGTTTGACCCTACAGCTGTTTCACAGATTTTATTAACATTGGGACGTAAAAATGAAAAATTACTTTTTTTCCAATAAACCGTCAATTTAGTCCCAAATTTTTTATTTTCACAAGAGGATAAAGGAGAAAAAGCTCCACAAAGTTTGTTACACAATTTCTCCTGAACACGGTAATACCCCATATGTGGTTGTAAACTGCTGTATGGGTACATGGCAGGACTCGGAATGGAAAGAGCGCTATTTGGGTTTTGGAGGGAAGATTTTGCTGAAATAGTTTTCAGATGCCATGTCGCATTTGCAGAGCCCCAAAAGTACCAATACAATGGAAACTCCCAAAAAGTGACCCCATTCTAGAAACTATTCCCCTCAAGGAATTTATCAAAAGGTATTATCATTTTGAGCTCAAGAGTGCTTGCCGAAAATTAATGTACAAAGTGAAAATTTAAATTTTTAAAGGAATTTGCCATTTCGGTGCCCAATACATTGCGCCCAGTTTGTGTCATCAGACACACACACTCCTGAAACTATTAAGTGGGCTATCCCAGGTAGAAAGAAGTTGTATATGTGGGTGTAAACTGCTGCTTGGGCACACAGCAGGGTTCAGAAGGGAAGGAGCAGTGCGCTTATAAGCTTTTGGTGTACAGATTTAGAGGGATTTTCTGGACGCCATGTTGTTTTTGCAGATCCCTGGAGGTGCCAGTAAATTGGAATTCCCCAAGAAGTGACCCCATTTTGTAGGGGCAATTTTAGAGTCTCTACAAATGTGACATGGTGTCCAAAAACCAACAATGTAAATCAGCGGTCCAAAATACATAGCGCTCCTTGACAGCTGTGCCCTCCTGTGTGCCCAAACAGCAGTTTATGCGCACAAGTAGAACACAGTTGTACTCAGGATAACGTACTTAACAATGCCATTTGTGGGTATAAACTGTTGTTTGGGCACAGCCGGGCACAAAAGGGAAGGAGCGCTATTTTGGTTTTTGGAGCACAGGACGATAGGCTGTCAATCACACAGGCAAGGCTGAGAGTAACCATTTGAGGAGCAGAGAGAAACAAAGATGCAGGAGACAGGTGTGGCTGAAAATCAATTACATAGTCTAGGACAGTGTTCAGACTGAGCAACAAGAATCTTAAACAAGGAATCAAACTGAACACGCCTCCTGCGCCGCTGCGTGCAGGCGGAGGGTGGTGCAGAGACCCGAACAGGCAGAGACGTTACACCCATAGAATACAGGTCACATGTCATTTTTGCTGCACATTGAATGCCATAAAAACAAAGCCCGTCGAACAAACAGTCTTTCTCCAATTCCACCCCATTCTGAGTTTTTTTTTCCAGCTTCCCAATGCATCGTATGGAATATTAAATGATACCATTACAAAGTACAATTTGTCCCACATTAAGCACTTAAATGGCTCTGTGAACGGAAAAATAACAAAGTTATGGGGTTTGGAAGGCGGGGAGTCAACACAAAAATCAAAAAATGGGTGAAGCAGGAAAGGGTTAAAAAGAGGAAGGAATGTGACATCTGCTGATTTCTTGTATATGATGTGTTGTCTTGTTAGACTTTTTTTTTTATGCTGAGAATAATAACAGCAAAGCTAGCAACCTGCCGTAGATCTCTTGAATGCCTACCATTGATTAATACAGTAATCTCATGATAGTACTTTAACATTTCATATTCACAGGTAATCTTCATATTTTTGTTGTCTATTATCATTATTAATATTATTTTGCTTCAGGCTACAACTTTCTTTGTTGACTTTAGCCTATGCACATTGTAATTACAGTAAAGCCACACAAAATTATAAAATGATCTTCTAGAAAGGTGGACTCTTAAAATGTATAATATGCAGTGGGGGTGAAATTCTGTTACTAAAAATCTGGAATGTTGTTTTTATTGTTTTATTGTACTTTGTTCAAGGTTGAAAATTTTTAATGAAGGAAATCTGTTTCTCACTGCAAAGAATGTTTAGTTTCAGAAACTGAGAATGATTGAGAAATCTATAATAAAATAATAATAGAATACACAACACATATTGATACTTATAGTATGATGTAATCCTTCTGTTCCATCCCTGATTTTAACCAATTAAAGCAAAAGTTACATATTACATTTTATATTACTCAAAACAGATGTCCTCAACGGTATATCCAAATACTGTATATTGTACCTAGTAATATTGGATCTTATTAAATACCAAATGAAAAACTTTGAGCTAGGTACTGGCACTTTGAGGAATCTCTTTTGTTAGAGGCAGTCTGTTCTGGCTAAAAGAGGGGTTTGATGAGTGGCAGAGTACTCCTCCTGTGAATACCATATGGCATAAATCGGACTTATGGGTATACGTAAAGAGGTTGTGAAACAACCTCTTCAGGCAAAAAGAGCACTACATTTAGAACATGTCCATATTTGGGAACAGTGAGGCTTCCAGTTGCCCAAATGACATGACATGACGCATATCCTTTAAACAGCTAAAAAATATCTTGGATTTACAGATAGAACAAGCACCAACAGTATGGTTGGATCAATACTATTGCACTTAAGCATGCTGTACCATCTGCATAGTACACCATTCTTATACACTTACTATTAGAACAATGACCTACACAAACAGCATAGCGTGCCATGATGAGAAACTTAAATAGAATGGCATGCCAACTGTACTGTTGGAGCTTGCTATATCTGTACTGACGATTTATAAGCAATGACTAATAATGAAAATAAGCAACCAAAATATGTCATTGTAAAAGTACTAAGCGATGCCAATTCTCTATTCATTGCTGGGCCCACACTGCTGGATGTAGATTGTAAAGTACCTGTTATATGACTAATGTCTAAGACTCTACTGCTAGTGATATAGTTCTGGGCCTACAGACAAGTGCTAGTGGTTAGTCTGCTACATAATGCAGTAATGTGATGATATTGCTGGTGTTATAGATATATACTAGTAACTACATGTATCATATAACATCTAGAAAGCCATATTCAGGAGATAATAATAATAATAATAATAATAATAATAATAATAATAATAATAAAAAATAATAGCAAAGTGTGTTGTCATCTAGAAAAAAAACAACAATTATTAAATATTCATTGATGAATTGAGATATTTGCTGAAAGCCAAAGGTTGAAGGTAAGGCAAAGTTTATGCAATTTCACTTTGAGTATTTTATCAATTTTGTTAGTGGGCATTTATATTTTTAAGATAATGTCAAATATTCATGTCAAATGTAACCTTTAGGGTTAACAGATCGGTACCTGGGATTTAGAGGTCATATGTTTTTACAAGCAATGGGAATAGTGAAACTGTCGAGGATTGACAAAGAGAGCCACCTCCCATTGTCAGTACTGTGATTACTATTGATTTTGTTGCTGAAGAGGTAAAATGGCCAGAATCACCTTTTCCGATAATACTCGCTTTTAGTGCTGTAGTGCCGCTGCACTAATGGTGATCACTGTGACATGTAATACACTAACTTTATCTGATAATGTACATGTAAGCACTTTTGCTAGAAGTGTTAATACCTCTTCTTGTCTTTTTTGCAAATTCATATTTCATGGAATATAAATTTTTGTGTCTTCATCTTTTTTTATAAAACTGCTGATGAAATCTTTTACACAGGCTGTACACCCTGGAAAAACAAGAATAACTTTGTTACATTGGGAGGGAGTTTCTGTGAAGCGGTAATTGCATATTTTGATTTGCAGTAGCCTTTGAAGGAAAGTCAATGTCTGTCCAAGTCATTTCCAGTTACTGTGGAATTTGAGCCTCAGTTAAGACCTATATCAATTATCATGTGAGCAGGTTTTAACCTCAAACTAAGATGTTGATGTAGGCAATGCAAAATAAAATATTGCCTATCTCTTGTTACACAAGTATCAGTATTGTCTACGGTAGACCTCCACTCAGTCCATACAAAGTCACATAGTCAAGATAATGAATCTGGAACTTGGCAAAATATTTTAGCATGAAAATTCATAAGGAGAACAACTCATTGATGTGAACAGAGAATGCTGAGAGTATTCCCCACACAGTTCTACCACATGATGCTTTAGCTATTAACATACCCACTTCTTCATGTGTGTCTCCTCGAAACATTTCATGTTAGTGCTGTGTGGTGGACACTGTCAGCATATCAATGAATACTGAATAAAAACAAATGTGAGATTTCAGAACCTATGGGAGTCATTCTTCTAACAAAGTCAAACTGATAAAGTATCTTTTTTAAGGATATAACCATCATCTGTTTCCACGTTTACCTTAGTTTGAATTTGTTTAACCCCTTGCTGCCGCCTTCCAAAAGCCATAACATTTTTATTTTTCCGTTCACAGAGTCGTATGAGGGCTTCATTTTTGAAGGAGAAATTGTACTTTGTAGTGGTGCTGTTTAATATTCCGTACGATATACTGGGAAACAGGAAAAAGTTTTAGAATGGGGTGGAACTGGAGAAAAAAAAGCATTTGTATTCATTTCTTAAGAGCTTTGTTTTTACAGGGTTCACTGTCCAGTGAAAATGACAAGTTACCTATGTTCTATGAGCCAGAATGAATTGTCTTAATGGTGTTAAACTGAATAGAACATACATATAGTGACACTCAAAATACAAATACAATCATTCTTACACTGTGATCTTAATGTAGACTCTCTGGTATTAATTACATAGATCAGTCTATTGTTATTTTCACTAATCTCAAATTCAAACATCAGTAACTAAGATCAAGCAGTCTGGAAAGAGTTGCAAGCATTTTCTATGGACCAAACCACAGGTAACTTCCTTTTAAGCTCACTTAAAAGTCGGTGGATTAAAACGAAACAATACATGCATTATCTTGTAAATCCCTGTGAATAATACTGTAAATGTAGGGGTAGATATTAGCTAATGCCAATGAATGTTTACATAAATCCTATAACAAAAAACAGTGTTTTTTGATTTACAGATTAGATGCTTGTTTGTAGCGGTATCATTAAGTGTAAAAAGATTATGTTTTTTTTCTATTTCTCCTGCTTTTAGTCATGGCTCTGGCTCATTAGGTAGCCAGAAATACAGAATCTTGTTTACTGTTTTATGTGTAATTATCAAAAACACAGGCCAGATGCAAGTAAGAAGTAGCTATTGGTTGTACTTGCAAGCAGAACATTTCCATAAAATAGATAGTTTCCATAGCTTGGAAGATTGTACTATTAGGACTGTAATAACAAAACACAATGTTTATATATGATAAAGGCGTTTAACCACTTCAGTACCAGTCCAATTTCTGGTACAGAACCAGACACATTTTTGTGTATTTTATATGTGCGGTTTTGAGGGCTGTAACATTTTTATCATTTGGATTATTCAACTAATTTCTGCATCTTTTTTCGGTGACACATAGGGCTTTATTTTAATGTTGTTTTTATTTTTGCATGTTTTTTAATTTTTTTTATATCCAGGAAAATATAAACAAAAGAGGAGGTAAAACATGTCTGTTTTTCACTTTTAATTTTTTTTTATTTAATAGCACAAAGTGCTATTAAAAAACTTTTTAAGATAGTTTTTCCTCTCCATTACGATAATTTTTATTTTGTATGGTGTCGTCGGGGGTGGGGCTAGAACTTGTAATAAGGGGGTGTTTTTGACGTATTATTTTATTTATTTTTTAAATTATTTAATTTTTTTTTTTTTTTACTTTTCTACTCATTTTATTTTTTATTTTATTTTTTTACATTGTGTCCCCATAAGGTCATAATAGACCTTTGGGGACATCTGATCACTTTTTTTTTTTTTTTGGGGGAGGCTGATTTCCCCTGTAACTGTTACTGGTACATTTAGCCCCAGTTGCAGGAGGAATGCAGCCTCCTGCACGTTACTATATAGTTTATAGAGCTGATCTGGGACCTGTAGGACCCAGAAGCTCTAATAGACGATGATCCTGGTGGATCACGTGACCGCCAGGTCAGAGGGCAGCCGCACCATGGCGGCGCCCATAGCACTGTATACAGCACTCATTGAGCGCTGTATACACAATGATTGGGAAGGCAATAAAGTTACAACCGGCTCCCAGTTTCTGCAGCTGCACGATTTCGTGCAGCTGCTGAAGTCTGCTTGGACGTACCGGTACGTCCTTGTAGAACAAGGCAACCACCTTCCGGATGTAAAAACCCAATGGGCGGTCTGGAAGTGGTTAAGAACTGCAGCTATTTACCACTATATGCTGTAGTAATGCTTAGTTGATAAGTGTCAGTTCAGCTTATGTATTCACACTTTGCAAGGTACAGGTTTAAAGATTTGTATGTCCTTATATAGTTCTTATGTGTTTTCAGTTTCATAACTAAAGCTAGCCTTGCCGTCTTATATCTCTGCTCTCTTCTCCCAGTCTATTGACATATTCATGTTTAATGCTCAGCCAATGACCTACAAC
The DNA here is from genome assembly GCA_947044405.1 of Leptodactylus fallax. Lineage (NCBI taxonomy): Eukaryota > Metazoa > Chordata > Amphibia > Anura > Leptodactylidae > Leptodactylus > Leptodactylus fallax. The sequence continues at coordinate 10,602,623 of CAMRHE010000018.1, read as the reverse complement.
TCTCATCCTTTTCTATTGCATCTGTTTAGTCTCGTCTAGAAGACTTCTATCTTGCTGCACTCATTCTGTAAAATTCACTGAAGCTGACATCTTGTTTGCTTCTAACATTTCCACTTTTACGAGAGCCTTGAAAACTCATTTCTTTAGGCCTATGTTACTTAACAATAGTCCATGGCCTATACACGATGCAACCTGGTCATAAATATCTCTAATAGCTAACCATGTTACATTACATTGCACTTGATATCCATGTTGGTTGAAATACTGGCTGGGTGACAGGTTCATTCAACTAGATTTATATTCACCTCACCAATACAATGGATCAGTTCCCTTAAAAAATTGGCACCTTTTACAGATACTTCATTAACATCAACTACTCTGTTTATCGTCAGCCGGCACATCAGGGATCATTTCCAGTTTTTTCTATGAGAAAAAGGAAGATTTTCTGAAATCTCTGTGGGATTTACAACACATTGTAAATCTGTTTTAAGCAATGACCAGAAGACCAGGGACAACACACGCACAATGTTGTTTATTTTAAGAATGGGCTATTTTGAGTAAAGTTTGCTTTTATAAAATTAGCAATTGACTTTACATGCATGCTTAGAAATTCTTGTATATACAGTGTGGGGGAGGTAGCTTGGTAGCAGCAAAGGTGCGGCCCAACCAGTCAGAGACAGGGACACAAAGCTGTGGTGCAACAGGTTTATTTAAAAAAACAGCAAACATAAATAAAACGGACAGTGTTAAAAAAAACGGACACTGTTAAAAAACGGACACTAACTGATGCTAATGTGTCCGTTTTTTTTAACTAATCCATTAATTGGATCAGTTAAAAAGACGGACACATTAACATCAGTTAGTGTCCGTTAATTTATGTTATGATAGGTGTCCGTTTTTTTTTTTTTTTTTCTTTTTTTAACGGACACTATCAGAACGGACATCAACGGTAGTGTGAACCCTGCCTAACATATGATTATTGTCAAAAGACTTGGCACAGGTGTTTCCTGTAACATTCAAATTTTCACTTGCACAAATCGACCAAAAGGAGGCATGCAGCTTCTGTAAGGCCGGGGTCCCACATGGCGGAAACGTCGCAGCGTTTTACAGTCATTGTGTAGTGGATGGAATTCTAGCGGTAAAATACGCGCAGCAGACACACTGCATGTCAATTATACCCATGGAAATGTCGGCGGTGTCCCTATAGGTTAAATTGAAGCAGAAAGTCCGAAGAGGAAACCTCTGCAAACTTTCTGTGAAACACACTGCAGGAAAAGCAAAATGGCGGCAATGCATCACTTTTTTGCTGCGGGACGCTACGTGGGGCCTTAGCCTCATTGTTAGTTTGATGCAGAATTTAAATCACCAAGGAACGATTACTCTGTTATAACTAGTCACCAATACAAATGGCAAATTCCTAAAATAATCTTTTTATTGATATACATTAAAACTGATAGATATGTCCCAGATATGTGAGGAAATTTATTTATAAAAACTATATCACAACACCCTGTTTAGGGTCTAGGGGTATCACAACCTTCTAGTCCACCCCTTAGTTTCAATACTCAAAAGGGTGTGACTAGGAATTTTATTTATCTCAAGAGAATTCCCCCTATATGGGCTAAAATTGCCCCAATAGCTTCCACGGACAGATTATCTAGAATTAAAGCACTTGTATCTGTTTCAAATGGAAAGCTAGTCTCAGGGTGTGTATACGGCAGTACTGCAGCTAATTCATAGACTCCAGCTGAAGTAGCAATCTTTTACCAGCAGATGAACCAGCCAGCAAGATTTGAACAGTAATAACTCAAAAATCTCACGGCAACTCTTATAACATTGCATCACACTTTAACCATCCAACAGCCATAACAACTACGTATATCCCAGAGGACTGATGCATAGTCCCCCTAGGGAATGCTAAATCAGTGAATCTGAAAACAGCCTGGTCTGGAGGATGGTCAAGTAGTACTAATACTCATAGATTTTGTTGTATATACAGCATCTCAGCGTCTAATTGCCGTATTGCCGTATATACAGTGTCTCAGCGTCTCAACGCGTTTCCCCCAGTGTCAATAAGGGTTCATCAAGAGACAATAATGATATTAATTGTGTGCAAACAATATGGAAAAATCGATATGGCAGTAACAACCACCGTTCCCTACGCCCTGATGGTGGACATAGGTACTTTAAAGATCAGCCATCCTGTATAAATTAAAGTTTGATGCACAGAATAAATTGAAATAATTGCCACTTGGGCTGTGAAAAAAAGTAAATTAGTTACTGTTGGTACCCTGTCAACATAAGGAGGCAGATTTAAATTTCGATAAAAATTAATTAAAAAAAAAAAAATTGTGGTGGCCACAAAACACAGAAATGCAATATATTTAATGGCAGTATCAACATACATTGTTGGCTTGCCGTAGGAAATATGGTAACGAAAATTATGGGTGGCATACTTTATAAAGCAAAAGATGAACTGAATTAATAGCTTGCCCTAGAATATACAGCAATGGTGATTATAAATGGTGCTAGTGCTGTGTGGATATCATATGTGGATGTGTTTCACTCCCTTATCTGCATTATAGATATAGTTGAAACTATGCTAAACAGTATACAGGGTGGATTATTCCTCTATTTACACAGATAAGACACATAACATAATTAACAGATAATGCATTTTGTAGTTATTAATATCAATTAATATCAATTGTGTAAATTGTGTAAAACTAAGGACATTTAGTTACATGTCTATAAAGATATTTATTGATAATATTTGCACATAATTTATGCAAAAATGGAGACTTATGTAACATACAGTAAGTGATTATGTTCTGCATTATATACAATATAACAATCTTGTTTTTCTATGTGAGTGGACAACCATAAATACGACTCACTATTGTTGAAAGGGAGAATTCACGACTAAAGCTGGCCATACACATTAGATTTTAGACTGCTGAAGTTGCAGATTTAAGACTGTCTGCTTTTGATCGTACATAAACCTATGACAGTCTGTCCCATACAGCCAACTATCTACTAAAGCTGGTCAAAACCAAAATCTGTTGTGTTAGATTTTCTGCTGTCCGTCTGCTGTGATCTGTTGTGTATGGGCTAGATTGAAAGACCTGTGGGTGATTTTTGTATTGGGGGCATGTGTTTGTACTGCTAACACATCCAATCCATAAAGTGTCCGTCATTTCCTGCTTTCAGCACTTCATTAGCATTGGATGACTTTAAAGGAGTTGGCCACTTTCAGACCAATATTGAGAGACAAATGTTATTGTTGTATAATAAAAAGTTGTATAATTTTCCTATATACTTTCTGTATCAATTCATCAATTTTCTAGATCTCTGCTTGCTGTCATTCATTCTGTTACTTCTAGTAGATAAAATTCTGACCATGGTCATGTCATGTACAGTCCATGGTCATGTGATGTACACACAGGTGCACAGCTCATTACCAGAAACACGTCTGTGACTATAACGAGCTGTGCACCTGTGTATGACCATGGACTGTATATCACATGACCATGGACTGTATATCACATGACCATGGACTGTACATCACGTAACCATGGTCAGAATTTTATCCACTAGAAGTAACAGAATGAATGACAGCAAGCAGAGATCTAGAAAACTGTGAGGAATTGATACAGAAAGTATATTGGAAAATTGTACTTTTTATTACACAAAAAATAACATTTGTCTCTCAATATTGAAAGGGGCCAACCCCTTTAATCTGTTAATTTTCCAAGTGTCTGGGCTAGTTGAAAGGTTAGTAGTTCTTCATGTGTTTGGGACAGTTGTCTATACAACCAACCAAGCATAGTTCATTTCAGATGAGTGATGGCAGTCTAAAATCTTCTATTATATGACAAATTAGGTAGATTAACATTATAGGATGTGGTCCAGACTACTTCCAGTCAGATTGCTGTTATAGGGGAGATCTATGCTATGTGGGCAGACTAATTTACAGGCCTGATCTAGACCATGCAGCCAGACTGCCATTATTGGTAGATGGTCCAGACTACACAGTCAAACTGCTATTTTATGAGAGAGCTAAAGATCCAGACTGCTACTATAGGGACCTTCTAGACTACACAGTCAGACTGCTATCATAGGGGAGAACCGCAGAACCAGACTGCTACTGTTGGGGCATTCTAGACTATGGCTTTTATTATAGGGGTGTTGTAGACAACACAGTCAGATTTTTACTATAGGGATGTTCTAGACTACACAGCCAGACTGCTATTATAGTGGAGAGCTATAAAGCCAGATTTATATGATCAGGTAATTCTATACTTCACAGCTAGACTGTTTTAGAGGACCGCACTAGACTACACAGTCAGGCTGCTATTATTGGAGAGAGATATACAGTCAGGCTGGTGGGGAAGATGTAGACTATATAGCTCAGTTACTGTTATAAGGTTGACCTAGATTATACAGCCACATTGCGATTATTAGTGTCCTGTCCCGACTCAGACTATATGTACTACAAGTAGTGGAAGATTGAAGAAATCAGGCGATATACCTTTTAGAGGCTAACTGAGTATATTTGATAGTGAGCTTTCGAGAGTACTAGCTCTCTTCTTCAGACATTGTGTTATACAAGAAACTGAAAATTTGCACACTATTTATACACACACAAGACATGGATCTGCAAAGGATCTTAGAATAACAAAATGCAATATAAGTAGAGAAGTTATTTACAACAGGTCAAGAAATAAACAATCTGGAAAACTTGTGGGGCATGACAGAGGGATCAGTAATTCTTGCTGTGATCTGTTTGCAATCTGGTGGTGATTTGTGACCCTCACAGTTCATACATAGTGTGACATGTAACTGTCATGAATATTAAGTCGAAATTGCAGATACTGGGGAGGGGGCCCTCTGGAGAGCATGTTATATTCTGTGGAGCATTATAATGTGGGAGGGGGGCTCTGAAGAGCATGTTATATTCTGTGGGGTTACTTTTGAGCATTATGCTCTCCAGAGGGGCCCCTCAGTATAATGCTCCAAAGTGGCCCAACAGAATATAACATGCTCTCCAGAGGGCCCCCTCACCAGTATAATGCTCCACAGTGGCACCACACAGTATAATATGCTATCCAGAGGGGCCCCCCAGTATAATGTTCCACAGTGGCCCAAAACAGTATATTATGCTCTCCTGAGCCCCCCCAGTATAATGCTCCACAGTGGCCCCACACAGTATAATGTGTTCTCCAGAGGGGGGCCCTCCAGTATATTATACTGTGTGCATTATACGGGAGGGGGCTCTGGAGAGCATTATACTGGGGTAACCTCTCTGGGCAGTATATTATACTGTGTGGAGGCCATTCTGGAGTATGTTATACTGAGTGGGGTCATTGTGGAGCATTATTCTGGGGGGCCATCAGCTGAGCATATTATATTGCGTGGCGCCATTGTGGGGCATTTTTCGGGGGGGAACTAAGGAGCATTATAGTAGGGGGCCCTCTGGGGAGCATATTATACTGTGTGGGGCCTACTGTAGAACATTATACTAGGGGGACACTCTGGGGAGCATAATATATTGCATGGGGCCACTGTGGAGCAAAATACTGGGGGGGCACTGTGGAGCATTATACTAGCGAGGGCCCTCTGGGTAGCATATTATACTATGGGCCACTCTGGAGCTTTATACTGGGGGAAAGGGCATTGTGGGGAGACTGTGGAGTGTATTATATTGTGTGCGGCTTTTCGGGATTATATTATACTCTGTGGGGCCATTGTAGAGCATTATACTGGGGGTGACTGTGGGCAGCATATTATACTGTGGGGGACCACTGTCAAGCATTATACTAGGGGGCACTGTGGGGTGTATATTATACTGTATGGAGCATATTATATTGTGTGGGGCTGCTGGGGAGCATATTGTACTATCTTGGGCTACTAAGGGGTAGTATACTGTGTGGGCCACTGTGGAGTATTATACTGTGTGGAGCCTTATATACCATGTGGGGCCACTATGGGGGGGGGGCTCAGGGGAGCATTTTATACTGTGTAGCATTATACACCATGTGGAGCATTATAATGTGGGGGAGGGACTCAAAATTCCTGCTGGCAGCCCTGTGTGCTATGTCTGCATCACAGCTCCCTCACTATAATCTTGCACATACGTGTAGTGCCCCATGGCCATGTCATTCCCCATACAGTACTGTGCATGAACTGGCAATGGAGTTATTGGGGCCTGCACAGTACTATAGGGGCTGACTATACTGGGAACATACTCAGTAACACCAGATAGTTAGCACATACACACGTGGACAAAATTGTTGGTACCCCTCGTTTAATGAAAGAAAAACCCACAATGGTCACAGAAATAACTTGAATCTGACAAAAGTAATAATATATAAAAATACTATGACAAGCCACAAAGCTTCTGGGAGAATGTCCTATGGACAGATGAGACGAAAATCGAAATTTTTGGCAAGGCACATCAACTCTATGTTCACAGACGGAAAAACACTGTCCCTACTGTGAAACATGCAGGAGGCTTTGTTATGTTCTGGGGCTTCTTTGCTGCATCTGGAACAGGGTGTCTTGAATCTGTGCAGGGTACAATGAAATCTCAAGACTATCAAGGGATTCTAGAGAGAAATGTGCTCTGTGTCAGTGTCAGAAAGCTTGGTCTCAGTCGCAGGTCATGGGTCTTGCAGCAGGATAATTACCCAAAACACACAGCTAAAAACACCCAATATTGGCGAATAATGGACTATTCTTAAGTGGCCTTCAGGAGCTGAAACATGCCGTCTGGAAAAGGCACCCTTCAAACCCGAGACAACTGGAGCAGTTTGCTCATGAGGAGTGGGCCAGAATACCTGTTGAGAGGTGCAGAAGTCTCATTGACAGTTACAGGAATCGTTTGATTGCAGTGATTGCCTCAAAAGGTTGTGCAACAAAATATTAAGTTAAGGGAACCATCATTTCTGTCCAGGCCTGTTTCATGAGTTTTCTTTTTAAAAAAATTCTGTTGAAGCATGGTTGAAAAGCAATGTCTGACTTTCCTTTGTTCATTTTCATAGAATTTTTATATATTATTACTTTTGTCAGATTCAAGTTATTTCTGTGACCAGTGGCGTAACTAGGAATGGCTGGGCCCCAAGGCGAACATTTGACATGAGGCCCCCCCCCCTGAACCACTGCCCCCGACCCCCTCCCCCCGGACCGCCCCCCTCCAACCCCCCCCCCCAAAAAAAAACGCATTCCTGCGCACACTATTATATGCCATAGTGGCCCCTGCACACAGTATTATGTCCCATAGTGGCCCCTGCACACAGTATCATGCCCCATAGTGGCCCCTGCACACAGAATCATGCCCCATAGTGGCCCCTGCACACAGCATCATGTCCCATAGTGGCCCCTGCACACAGCATCATGTCCCATAGTGGCCCCTGCACACAGTATCATGTCCCATAGTGGCCCCTGCACACAGTATTTTGCCCCATAGTGGCCCCTGCACACAGTATCATGCCCCATAGTGGCCCCTGCACACACTATTATTCCCCATAGTGGCCCCTGCACACAGTATCATGTCCCATAGTGGCCCCTGCACACACTATTATTCCCCATAGTGGCCCCTGCACACAGTAATATGCCCCATAGTGGCCCCTGCACACAGTATCATGCCCCATAGTGGCCCCTGCACACAGTATTATTCCCCATAGTGGCCCCTGCACACAGTATCATGTCCCATAGTGGCCCCTGCACACACTATTATTCCCCATAGTGGCCCCTGCACACAGTAATATGCCCCATAGTGGCCCCTGCACACAGTATCATGCCCCATAGTGGCCCCTGCACACAGTATTATTCCCCATAGTGGCCCCTGCACACAGTATTATGTCCCATAGTGGCCCCTGCACACAGTATTATTCCCCATAGTGGCCCCTGCACACAGTATTATTCCCCATAGTGGCCCCTGCACACAGTATCATGTCCCATAGTGGCCCCTGCACACAGTATTATTCCCCATAGTGGCCCCTGCACACAGTATTATTCCCCATAGTGGCCCCTGCACACAGTATCATTCCCCATAGTGGCCCCTGCACACACTATTATTCCCCATAATGGCCCCTGCACACAGTAGTATTCCCCATAGTGGCCCCTGCACATACTATTATAAGTCCCATTGTGGACCACCCATGAACAATTATTATACTCTGGGGTCTTTTCAGACCCCAGAGTATAATGATCGGAAACCCAGGGGAGGATAGAAACATAAAAAACAACGTTGCTTACCTGTTCCTCGCTCCGGTGCATGCCCGTGCGTTACTCCGGCCTTCTTCAATGTTGGACCAGGCCGGTGTCACGTGATGCGGGCCTGCGTCGCAACGCAAAATGACGTCGGCTGACGTCTGGGACGTCACCAAACAGGCCCGAAGCGCTAGAGAGGTAAGTACATTGTTTTTTATGTTCCCTCACCACCCCTGGGCCTCCGATTATTATACTCCGGGGTCTGAAAAGACCTGAAGTATAATGATAGCAGAGATTGTGGTGTTCGGGCCGCGGCCATACCGATCCCCGCTCCTTCTCACAGCCACCTCCGCAGAATCGGAAGCACAGGCGGCCATGAGCGGGACCCCGGGGATCTGTATGGGGCCCGTTACCTGCTGGAGTTACTCCAGCAGGTAACGGACTATTAAAAAACGCATCGGGGGCCCGCGGGGCCCCGTAATGTCCCGGGCCCTGTGGCAGCTGCTACCGCTGCTACCCCGGTAGTTACGCCCCTGTCTGTGACCATTGTGGGTTTTTCTTTCATTAAACGAGGGGTACCAACAATTTTGTCCATGTGTGTATGTAAGACTTCAATGAAGGAGCCGTGGTGTAGGCAATTAGCAGGAAGCTGCTGGGTGGGGTCCCAGATCAAGTTCCTCTGGTGGGCCTAAGGCCCTTCAGTCCGACACTGTATAACGGAGAACTATTATATATAAGGGGGCTCTTATTTATAAGGGAGGAACTATTATATATAAGGATGGGTTATTATATATAATTGGGAAACTTAAATATGAGGGGGCTATTATAAGGGGGAACTATTATTTATAAGACGGGTTATTATTTATAAGGGGGGAACTATTATATACAGTGGGGGAAAAAAGTATTTAGTCAGCCACCAATTTTGCAAGTTCTCCCACTTAAAAAGATGAGAGAGGCCTGTAATTGACATCATAGGTAGACCTCAACTATGAGAGACAAAATGAGAAAACAAATCCAGAAAATCACATTGTCTGATTTTTAAAGAATTCATTTGCAAATTATGATGGAAAATAAGTATTTGGTCAATAACAAAAGTTCATCTCAATACTTTGTTATATATCCTTTGTTGGCAATGACAGAGGTCAAACGTTTTCTGTAAGTCTTCACAAGGTTGGCACACAATGTTGCTGGTATGTTGGCCCATTCCTCCATGCAGATCTCCTCTAGAGCAGTGATGTTTTGGGGCTGTCGCTGGGCAGCACTGACTTTCAACTCCCTCCAAAGGTTTTCTATGGGGTTGAGATCTGGAGACTGGCTAGGCCACTCCAGGACCTTGAAATGCTTCTTACGAAGCCACTCCTTCGTTGCCCTGGCGCTGTGCTTGGGATCATTGTCATGCTGAAAGACCCAGCCATGTTTCATCTTCAATGCCCTTTGCTGATGGAAGGAGGTTTGCACTCAAAATCTCACGATACATGGCCCCATTCATTCTTTCATTTATACGGATCAGTCATCCAGGTCCCTTTGCAGAGAAACAGCTCCAAAGCATGATGTTGCCACCCCCATGCTTCACAGTATGTATGGTGTTCTTTGGATGCAATTCAGCATTTACTCTCCTCCAAATACGACGAGTTGTGTTTCTACCAAACAGTTCTACTTTCATCTGACCATATGGCATTCTCCCAATACTCTTCTGGAACATCCAAATGTTCTCTAGCAAACTTCAGATGGGCCCAGATATGCACTGGCTTAAGCAGGGGGACACATCTGGCACTGTAGGATCTGAGTCCCTGGCGGCGTAGTGTGTTACTGACGGTAGCCTTTGCTACGTTAGTCCCAGCTTTCTGCAGGTCAATCACTAGGTGTGGTTCTGGGATTTTTGCTCACCGTTCTTGTGATCATTTTGACCGTGGAGCCCCTGATGGAGGGAGATTATCAGTGGTCTTGTATGTCTTCCATTTTCTAATTATTGCTCCCACAGTTGATTTCTTCACACCAAGCTGCTTGCCTATTGCAGATTCAGTCTTCCCAGCTTGGTGCAGATCTACAATTTTGTTTCTGGTGTCCTTCCACAGCTCTTTGGTCTTCACCATAGTGGAGTTTGGAGTATGACTGTTTGAGGTTGTGCACAGGTGTCTTTTATACTGATAACAATGTCAAACAGGAGCCATTACTACAGGTAATGAGTGGAGGACAGAGGAGCCTCTTAAAGAAGAAGTTACAGGTCTGTGAGAGCCAGAAATCTTGCTTGTTTGTAGGTGACCAAATACTTATTTTCCACTATAATTTGCAAATAAATTCTTAAAAAATCAGACAATGTGATTTTCTAGATATGTTTTCTCATTTTGTCTCTGATAGTTGAGGTCTACCTATGATGTCAATTACAGGCCTCTCTCATCTTTTTAAGTGCGAGAACTTGCACAATTGGTAGCTGACTAAATACTTTTTTTTCCCCACTGTATAAGGCATCCATTACAAGGGAGAGCTATTATTTATAAGAGGGGAACTGTTTATAAGGGGGGTAAAATTGTTAAGTGGGCTTATTTATAAAGGGGGCTATTAGTGATAATGGGGACTATTATTTATAAGGGTAACTATTATTTATGAGGGGGCTATTATTAATAAGGGAGCAGTATTATTTTTACGGGGTGACTGTTACGGATAAGGGGGAATATTACTGATACAGGGCACTATTTATAATTTATAAGGGAGCTATTACTGATAAAGGTGTAATATTATTTCTAAGCAGGGACTATTATTTCTAAGTAGGCACTATAATAACTGATGACCGCGTGCAAAAATCTATTAGGTGGTACAAAGGTGCTCATTTGAATTGTGTTTGGTAAAATGGGGTTTGGTATTACTTTTTTGTTGGCAGAAAGGAGGCGTTATTATAATAATAGTCCTTTAATAGTCCCACAATGGGGAAATTCAGTGTGTTACAGCAGCAAAGATAAGCAAATACAAATACAAATACAACATGTACAGGAATGTTCCAAGGTGAGAGGCATTACATTAATAGCAGACAGACAGATAAGAAGTAGCAGAGGAGGGGGGGGGGGATTTAACAGGCAGAGAGATATTTCAGTTCTCTGTGTGTAATGATCTCTGCTTAGGTCGGTGTTGGTTGTACAGCCTAACCGTGGTTGGAGGAAAGACTTCCGATAGCGCTCCTTCTCACACCTAGGGTGGAGCAGTCGGTCACTGACAGTACTGCTCAGCGCGATCACAGTCTCATGCACAGGATGGGACTTCTTCTTCTGCATGGAGCTCACCACGGACAGTATCCTTCTGTCACCCACCACCTGCACTGGGTCCAGTGGGCTCCCCAGGACAGAGCTGGCCTTTCTAATCAGCTTGTCAAGTTTATTTCTGTCCCTGGTTGATATACTGCTCCCCCAGCAGGCCACTCCAAAGAAGATGGCTGATGCCACTACCGAGTTGAAGAAAGTTCTAAGAAGTGCCCCCCGGATTCCAAAGGCTTTCAGTTTCCTAAGCAGGTAGAGCCTGCTGTGGCCCTTCCTGTACAGGGCCTCCATATGATCTGCCCAGTCCAGCTTATTATTAAGGAGCAAACCCAGGTACTTATAGGTGTTCACAATCTCGATGCCCGAACCCAGGATGTCCACTGGTTTAGGAGGGCTTCTGCCTTTGCGGAAGTCCACCACCATCTCCTTGGTCTTCCCCGCGTTAATCTTCAGGTGGTTCCTGTGGCACCAGTCCACAAAATCCTGGTTCAGTTCTCTGTACTCCCTGTCATCATCATCTGTGATGAGACCCACTATTGCAGAGTCGTCAGAATACTTCTGTAGGTAGCAGCTGGATGAGTTACACCTAAAATCTGCAGTGTACAGTGTGAAGAGGAAAGGGGCAAGAACCGTACCCTGAGGTGCCCCCGTATTACAGATCACGGTACCTGACACACAGTCTCGGGCTCTCACGTATTGAGGTCGATTTGTGAGGTAGTCTAGGATCCAGTTGGAGAGGTGGTGGTCCACTCCAGCAAGGCCCAGCTTGTCCCTCAATAACCTGGGCTGTATGGTGTTAAAAGCACTGGAGAAGTCAAAGAACATTATTCTCACTGTGTTCCCTGGTTTCTCCAGGTGAGACAGAGCCCTGTGCAGAAGATGGATGATGGCATCATCTACCCCGATGCCCGGCCGATAAGCAAACTGGAGGGGGTCCATAGCGGGGCTCACTAGAGGGCGGAGATGTGTGAGAACCAATCTCTCCAAGATCTTCATCAGGTGGGATGTCAGTGCTACAGGTCTGTAGTCGTTGAGGTCCATAGGGTGGGGTTTCTTTGGAACTGGTACCACACAAGAAGATTTCCATAATTCAGGGACTATTTCCTGCCTCAGGCTCATATTATACATATATGTAATTATACCACACAGCTGGTCCCCGCAAGTCTTAATTAGCCTTGCACTGATGTCATCTGGCCCTGCGGCTTTCCTCGCCTTGATCTTTTTCATCTCCTTCCTCACCTGGGCCTGTGTGAAGGTCAGACTGTGGCCAGATAAAGACGGATTTCTGGATTTACTGGTCTGTTGGGAAGTAGCCACATGGGGTGAATGAGGTGAAGTCATTGTGGTGAGGGGAGCTGAAGGACATGCTGGGGTGGGAGGAGCTGGTGTGTGATCAAATCTGTTGAAGAATAGGTTTAGTTCATTAAGCCAATTAACATCTGCCTCAATCTGGCAGACAGACTGTTTATGACCCAAATTGACTTAAGCCCCTCCCAGACCCCCCTTATGTCTTTTCTTTCCATTTGCTTTTCCATTTTTTCTTTATAACTGGCTTTTCCCTGCCTGATTTGATGCCTCAGCTCCTTTTGTACTTCCCTCAACCCCTCCTTATCTCTTGTCCTGAATGCCATCTTTTTCTCCTTAAGTAGTGTTTTTATATCAGAGTTAATCCATGGTTTGTTATTGGAGAAGCACCTCACCACTTTTGTGGGTACTGTGTTGTCCACACAAAAATTAATGTAGTCTGTTATGCAGTGTGTGAGTCCTTCTATATCTTCTCCATAAGAATCCTGCAGCACTTCCCATGCGGTTGTGTCAAAACAATCCCTCAGAGCCTCATCACTCTCCTCGGACCATATCCTCACTGTGCGGGTGACAGCTGGTTCTCTACGTACAAGTGGCTTGTACACAGGTCGGAGATGTACTAGGTTGTGATCCGATCTCCCCAGGGGCGGTAGGGCTGATGAGTTATATGCCTCCCTCACGTTGGCAAAGAACAAGTCCAGTGTTTTGTTGTCTCTTGTGTGGCAGGTTACATACTGTGTGAAACTGGGCAGTGTGGATGATGGAGAGGCATGGTTGAAATCACCCGACAGAAGAAAGAGGGCCTGGGGATGTTTTAACTGTAACTGGCTCAGCGTGGCTTGTAGGACCTCGCAGGCAGTGTCAGCTTTCGCAGAGGGGGGGACATATGCAGCTATCACGATGACATGTGATAGTTCCCTTGGTAGGTAGAAAGGTCTCATGCTCACAGCTAATAGTTCAATGTCCTTACAGCAAGTTTGCTCCTTAATCACAATGTGCCTAGGATTACACCATCTATTATTCACAAACATTGCCAGCCCTCCTCCTTTCCTCTTACCGCTCTCCCTTGTCCTGTCTGCCCGAAGGAATTTAAAACCATCCAAGGAGACCAGAGTGTCTGGAGTAACTTCAGTGAGCCAAGTCTCTGTAAGTAGCATCATGCTGCACGCGCGAAACTCCTGATGATGCCTGGTGAGCACTGTTAGTTCATCCATCTTGTTTGCAAGAGATCTCACATTGCCCATGATGATGGAGGGAACAGCTGGTCGGAAACGCCTCTTTTTAGTCCTCTGAAGAGTACCAGCTCTGCATCCCCTCACCCGCTTTTTCTTTCTCCAAATCTCACGGGGGATGTGTGACCAGATGGTATGCCGTCCTGCTGTGTCTCTGAGCTGCAGAATTTCCTCTCTTGTATAGACAAAGGAATTGTCTGCATACACAAAAGATCCCATTTTCAAGCAGAACAAAAAGACAGATAAAAAAAAAAAAAAAAAAAAAATATCACAAGGGTCCAAGTCTTTGTGTGTGTGTGTTCATAGTGCAAAGTCCTTAAGTAGAGAGGTACAAAACGAGTCATAGAAAGAAAAATAAGATAGAGAGTCTCAGAGCTGCTGTAGCTGGCAGCCACTCCAGCGGCGCCATCAGGGAAGGGGTTGCCACTGGAAGATGATGGTGTTGTTTGCATATCAGCATTTGGGGCCCCGCTTTTAATTTTGCCCAGGGCCCCACTTTGTCTAAAACCGGCCCTGTATGTACTACAGAAATTGTTGGTATATGGGATGCACTAGACTACATAAATATACCATTGTTATAGGGGAGAATTAGATTATACAACCAGACTGTTCTTTTATGAAGCAGTTTGGATTGCTCGGATTGCTGTTGAAATAGGTGGTCTAGACTGCATAGTCAAATTGTTGTTATGGAAGGTGCTTTAAACTATACAGACTAATACTCAATATGTCTTACCTTGGATTCAACAACAATTAGTGGGGGCTACTGTTAGTACGCTACTCACAAAAAAATGGTAAAACCACTGGTAGAACCAACCTAGGTTACAGAAATCCACATATAAAATCTGCTACTATAGAACTCTTAACAGCTCGTCTCACATTAATAATATCCAGTCGTCCTTTGGTGTAGAGTTATTTATGTTATTATTTGAGTGGATATTATTAATGTGAGATGAGTTGTAAGAGCAATATAATAACAGATTTTATATGTGGACTATTAACTCTCATAGATGATCAGAACCGTACAGACTGTCAGTGAAGGGTTGCTGCAGACTATATAGTCTGATGTCACAGTGGATAGAACAGGTATCAATACTGTGTGGACTATCCATCATTTTGTAAAACAGGACAATCATTTTGCAAAATGATTTTTAGCGTAGATACAAATATGATCTGTTACCCTTTTTGAATGTCAAAGCTACTTTCTGATCTGACCTGATCTTCTCATAGTACACCATGATATTTCCCTATTATTTATGAATGACAACCTTCATGACTTCTGTTAAGCAATTTTTTAAATTATTTTTATAATACCATGTTTAATTTAGCAGTACATCTGACCCACTGTCCTTGGCATCATTCAGAATCATGTCACATATACTCCCTACCGACTTAGAATGCAAAATACCGTGAGAATGTTTAAGCATATTTTACAGCTTATTTGCTGGATTTAATGTTAAGCTTAGAAAAATACTCAATACTTTCTTTCACCTGCAAGCGGATAAAATGTCTGCTAGATACAAAGCAATATATTTGTGATGACAAATGTGTAAGCTGGAAAACTAATTGCATCTGGGAGGCAATAAATAGATCACAGCAAAGGTAATACTAAACCATAAAAAGCCATTTAAAATGACAACTCTGACTCTGAGAGGTTCAGGATTTAGAATCATACAAATATTGATAGCTCAGAATGCAAACAGGCTTAAGGCTATTTACAAAAGAGCAAAACCTTGTGGGAAGAAAATAGTTTTCTATAAATGTGCTCTAGTTTTGGGAACTGCAGAAATCTGTACCATCTATATGTGCAGTTGCAGGACAAGTTCTTTTGGTGCCCGGGACAAGGGTTTTCAGAATGATACTGTTAACATCTGTGCTCAGCATGATGTTGGATGAATCGTCAATGGCTTACTCTTACCCCTGCGCTCCACCAGCCCTGGCGACTTTATGTATAAATACATACCGCTATTTTCTTCCATCTCCATTCTCCTCCCCCACACATGAGTTCTCAGCTTGGCATGTCCTCTTCATTCAGTTTCTTCTCTTAACAATGAAGGTATAATCATGGGCTGGTCAGTTATAGTGGTCACCTGTAAAGCACTGAAAGTCTATTTCTAAAGGAAAGCACTCAAAGTGTGCCTACAGCTATAGTCTATCAGTAGCTTGGATATATTGTCCAGTTATTTATGCAAAGAAATCTAAAGGCCAAGTATTATTTCTTTTTACCTATTAATTGTACTTTGCACCCATTTTTGACCTAAGACTACTGTAGATGTGTTAGAATTTTTCAAAAATGTGCTACATTTAATCAGATTCCCATTTCTTTTAAAGCCACTCATGTCTTTGGCTTAAAAAAAAAAGAACCTAGCAACATCTGCAGCAAAAATGCAGCTTTTCTGCAATGTGCGGCCTCAGTCTGAAAGTGCAAAGTAACTATAACACAGCATGTAGCTCAAACAATTGTAGAGGACCTATAGTGTATGTTGTGTTATGGCAAAGGAACATATTTATGTACTGCATTGTGTGACAACTTGGGGGAATTAGACTCAAAATGGCGGCAGACTCCTGGTCCGGACAGCGGTGGTTCTTGGTACTGGGCGCCGGAAAGATAGCTTTCAGACGGTCCAAGTGTAAAATAAAAGTAGCTTTATTCAGCTTAACTGCAACATAACAAAACAACAAAAAACCTAGGCCACAGTTAGGGCCTAACTCACTCCTTGAGCCCCTAACTAGCCTGACTATTGCTCAGCTCCAGCAACAGACCCCAGTGGACCCCAGCCCTTCTGGGACAGAGCGTCTCTCTCTGTCCTTAGCTGGTCCACCATCTCCTAGTCTGACTCCTGCTCAACTCTAGCAAAAGTCCCCGGTGGACCTCAGCCCTCCTGGCACAGACCGTCTATCTGTCCAGCTGGGTCCACCATCTCCTGCTCCAAGCAGGATACTCCTGTCCTCTGGAGTTACACGCCCCCTCCACAAAGGCGCGGCTGAGAGCCTCCTCCAGCCTGGGCCTGGGCCGCTCAACAGCACCCTCTGATTCACACACTCACATACCCTCCCCCTCAGCTCACTACCCATGGGGTGAGCTACAATGGGACGAGACATCTTATGATGAAGTCCCTCTTCAACCAAGTATGCTTGTCCAGTGTCTCTCCAGAAGTCCCAATCTGGCGGTCTTTTCTTCCAAATTCCGCTCCGTCGAATTTTCCGTTTTCTCATCACTTTCACTGCTACGCCAAGATCCTGGCCATTCTGTGCAAAGGCAAGCTTTACTTCATCACCTTCACAATTCGCCATACAGGGGATCACATCATTTTCATCATATTTCTCGCCATAGTCTTCAGCCATCCCATTGCATGACTTTGATCCCTTTAGTAAATAGCCGTAAGAATCTTCATCTTCACCTATCACAAATCCATAGGAGCTCAGAGACCAACTAACATGTACTTCATGCACCTCAATGTCTTTAGAGTATAAATGTTTCACGGGTACTTTTTCTGTAATCTTCATCTCAAAGCAAACTTTGCCATCACCATCAAGGCTTAGAAGTTTAGGAGACATAGGCTGCTTGCTCTCCTCTTTGTTTGAGATACACAAGCTCTCTTCCGCAATATCTTCTTCTGCACAAGGGCCATTTTCTGGTACATCTTTAACAACTGCCACATCATATATTGGAATGGTTTCTGTATAATGCTTCCACACCTGCACGGCAGCAGAAGGACCACTTCCATACTCTAGTCTTACCTCCTCTCTCTCATACGCATAACTTTCTGGAGGCATGTTACGATACTGTGATAGATTGCAAGAATTTTCGTGCCAACCCTTTTCTGACAGTACAGGAGCTGGTGATATCGTCATCTCAACATTCTTCAAGTTATTTTAATTCCCTGTGCTAACACCGGAGGACTGGGATACCAAGTTTTCACCATCACAGTTTTTTCTGTCAGTACCCAGATGCTTTTTGATTACATGTTCTGGCTGCCTTAATGGTTCTACTTTCTCTGCCTCTATGCTGGCAGCTTTCTTCAATTCTACCGCCTTCTGTAGCGCACAAATCTCTGATTCCAGTTCCGGAACTTTCTTCATTGCCACATTTTCCTGAGCAGCCTCCATCTCAGTTTTTACTATTGCAACTTGCAGATCTTCCTCAATCTGTCGCACTGCATCTTCTATGGCAGCAGATGTAGATGCCATATCTTTATTCTTCTAACATTTGTCAGGTCAGCATCTATTAAAGACTGCTTATCCTTCAGCTCATTCAGATACAGCTTCTGCTCATCTGCAGACTTTTTGTCAAGTCTTTCATTCAAGTCCCATATCTCAGTGGGTCTCTTATCTTGCTCTTGGTTGAATAAAGACTCTCTCTCTTGAGTCATGTTTCTCATGGATAACAGCTCTGATTCTTTAGAGGTTAACAGGCTCTGCAGCGAGTCCTTCTCAGCTTCTAGTGCTGACAGCTTTGAAGATAGTGCAGATGCCGACTGTTCAGTATTGGATAAAGACTGCTGCAATCGATCCAATTCTTCTCTTTTAGATTCCACTTCGGTTTTTAACTGTTCAATCTGAAAAGTGCGCTCTTCCAACTTTATTTCTGACTCACGCTTCACTTGATCCATCTGAAACTCCAGCTGTTTCTTGATTTCCTCCTGCTTGTTCACTTGCACCTTTAGTTTAGCAACAAGCATTTTTAGATCTACAATCTCAGTAGATAAATTAGACAGGTTTCCCTCAAACTGAATCCTCATGTCTTCTGTCTGGAGGTCCAATTCTCTTTTGGCCTTTTCCAGCTTGTCATAAGCATTAGCTTTGTTCTCATATGATATCTGCACAGATTGCAGGTTTTTCTCAACTTCATCCTTGGAGCTAACCAAATCCTCCATTTCAGTGTGCAGTTGCTTGTTGAGCCTCTCTAACTCGGCCTTCAATTCAAGGGCCTCTGCTTCAGCATGGTCACGTTCTTCTGCATATCTAGCAGAAAGAGTCTTCTCTTCACCAAGCAGCTGATCAAACTTTTTCTGCTTCCTTTCCAAATTTGACACAATCCGACGTTGATGATCAAGATCTACACCTACATCTTCTAGTTCCTGCTGCAGTCTAATTTTCGTCTTTTCAAGTTTGTCATAAGCAGCAACCTTCTCCTCAAACCGTTGATTTGTAGCTTCTAGCTCCTTTTGCAACTTTTCCTTTAGTTCTTTAACAGAGTCCAAGGACCCAATACTATCCTCCATTTTTTTCTTCATATCAGTCGCCTCAGCCTGTAGTGTTGAAATCCGCTTTGTCAAATCTCTTTTTGCTATCTCCTCTTCCTCTAGTTGCTCAAGGAAACCATTTTTCTCATCTTCCATTTGTTTTAGTTTTGTACTAAGGTCAAGCTTCTGACGGGTTTCTTCTTGCAAAAGTTCCTGAGTGTCCTGAAGCTGAGATTCTAGTGTAGAAAAATCTTTGAAAAGTTTGATAAACTTGCTGTCTGCTTGAGAAAGAAGCCCTGTGACATTATCCAATTCCACCTGCAGACCGTTTGCCTTGTCTAGCAGTTCTGCTTGAAACCTGTCCCCTTCTGTGACTTTTAGTTGCAGCTCTTGAAGTTGAATCTCTACTTTTTTGTGACTCTCCTGTAAGGCTTGCACTTTCTGAGCATGGACAGACGACATCTCCATCAATTCTTTGTCTTTATTTTGCACCAAAACAGAACATTTCTCTTTATCTTCACAAGATCCTGACAGCGCCCTCTCCAGGCTGCATATTCTAGCTTTGAGTTCCCTTTCTCTTTGTTCCAGAACTCCAGCTCTGCTTCGCCATTCATGGATTTCACTATTTAGGCGAACCTGCTTTAGTTCATGCAAGTTTTGCTCTGACTGCAATGTCTGCACCACAGATTCTAAATCACTCTCTTGGTCAGAGACATGTTTCCTCAGCTCTGCAATTTCATTTCCTTTGTCAATTAATGCAGCCGAAAGTTTTTCACACTTCCTCTCTTGGTCATCCAGACATTCTGACTGACACTGCAAAAATTCACTTCTCTCACGTTTAGCAGTTTCAAGGTCATTTCTTAATTTTTCAATGACACTCTCTTTGGCAATGGAGTCTTGGACATGCTGCTCCTTTAAATCCTGCAATTGCTTCTCAAGCACTTGCTTTTGCTCTACGCTCTGTACAACTTTATTAGATAGAGCACATTTCATTTCAGCAAACTCCTTCTTAGTGACACAGTCCATTCCAGGCAAACCCAGTACCACATTTTCATAATGACTAGGATATGAACTCTTTATAGTTTCCAGCTCTTTCTTTTACTTAAGGTTCTCTTTTTCTGATACCTCAAGTTGCCATTTCCAATCAGATATTTCATCTTCATAAATGAACCTGATGGTTTTAATCTCATCTTGAAGCTGCTGCACCATAATATTTTCATCTTTGGCGCTCTGATGCACTCCAGTATGAGACATAGTCATAGTCATAGACATACAGTCAGCAGGGACATATTCATTCATAGAACAGAGGTGCTTTAGAAAAACTGAGTCACCATCATGCAACACATTATCTTTACTTGCACTCCACATGATCTGTTCCGGGTTTTGTATCTCTCTGCATTCAGACTGCTGCACTAATAAACCTGTGCAGAACT
Source organism: Leptodactylus fallax (assembly GCA_947044405.1). Lineage (NCBI taxonomy): Eukaryota > Metazoa > Chordata > Amphibia > Anura > Leptodactylidae > Leptodactylus > Leptodactylus fallax. Next base: position 10,582,008 of record CAMRHE010000018.1, on the reverse strand, counting down.
TCTCTGCTTTTTTACAAGCTGAAATTCTCTTTTTCTTGCCCATAGTTTAATAACAAGATTACACAATATTCCACAGCAACCTTGGGTTCAACCAGCAGCAACTTTTTGCTATCTTCTGCAGTCACATGTATTCAAACAGTTAACTTATGTGGCACTACAAAAACCAGCATTTTCTTCTGTCTTCCACAGAAAACACCAACATGGCACCATAGCCTTTCACATAGACTGTTTGCAATATCCAGCTTCTACACACATTGCATACTTCCTTGCCATCAGCAAGCACTTTATAGACTTCTGTGCCACAGTATACACAAAGTCCATTCCCTGGATTCCTCTTCCAGAGTTTTACTTTCACCAGTTTTTACACACACTTTGCTATGTTGCAATTCACTCACACCTTCCTGGGTTTCTTCAGTTGAAATCACATATTTCTTCCAGCTGTAGGCCACAATGCACACTTAGCAGTACTGCAATCACAAACCACTTGTCTTCCAGTACTTGCGTGGATCTCTTTATGCCCGCATTCTCCACCATATGTGACAACTTGGGGGAATTAGACTCAAAATGGCGGCAGACTCCTGGTCCGGACAGCGGTGGTTCTTGGTACTGGGCGCCGGAAAGATAGCTTTCAGACGGTCCAAGTGTAAAATAAAAGTAGCTTTATTCAGTTTAACTGCAACATAACAAAACAACAAAAAACCTAGGCCACAGTTAGGGCCTAACTCACTCCTTGAGCCCCTAACTAGCCTGACTATTGCTCAGCTCCAGCAACAGATCCCAGTGGACCCCAGCCCTTATGGGACAGAGCATCTCTCTCTGTCCTTAGCTGGTCCACCATCTACTAGTCTGACTCCTGCTCAACTCTAGCAAAAGTCCCTGCTGGACCTCAGCCCTCCTGGCACAGACCGTCTATCTGTCCAGCTGGGTCCACCATCTCCTGCTCCAAACAGGATACTCTAGTCCTCTGGAATTACACGTCCCCCCCCCCACAAAGGCGCGGCTGAGAGCCTCCTCCGGCCTGGGCCTGGGCCGCTCAACAGCGCCCTCTGGTTCACACACTCACAATTGTTAAACCCATTACTGAATCATTATATCAGACAGACAGGACTCAGTCCAGAATTAAGCTTCATGTATAATACCTCTGTTCTGCTTATGTAAAACTTAAACTGATTCAAAGGTTTGTATGAAATTGTTGCATTTGCATTGTACAGTTCTGGAAAATCTATAATCCTTAATGTACAGTTGCAGTATATTTTAATAATTGCAAGTGAATTAAAGTATTTCCTCAAAAAGGTCAGAACATATATTAGATCCAAGTAGTATGCAGCTCCCCGCCATAAATACAATTGTAAAAACTCATCTTTTATATTACTGTTTGTTCCTTAGTTTATTAGCAACCAGCAGCCTTTTCATTTACTGTTACACAATCATATTTAAAGAAAGGAGATGGCTGTCTGCTTGTGTTCCCCACTATATCTACATTCTCTGTGTCGCTGAGAAATTACATTACCATGAAGCTCTATGGTAAGGTATTTAACAGTCTGAATAAGCAGATTTAAGTTTTAATGAGAAGTATAGGCAGTGCATAAAACATAAAATTAAATAGAATGAAAAAAAAAACTAATGGAAATTGAAGCAAATTGAATTAAGCATGTGAAGGTATTTATTAATAAAGAACATGCCTGTCTGTCTCCTTCCAGCATCACCATAAGGGAATTCTATGTTTGGGTTTATAAAAGTGTCTGCCTCTCATGGAGAAGTCCACAGCCTTGAACTTGTTGTGTGCTAGGTCTAAATATTAGCTATGTAATTGTGTTTCCTGTAGTGTGGCAAGACCAACATTAATGATTAAAATAAGATATCATCTTAAAAGTCTAACATGCAATGTGAAACACCTCCACTCTAGACAGCGAAGGGGTTGTACAGCACGATAACATCTTTAAGCAAACGACGATAATGAGTTAAAAGAATAAAATAAGTATTCCTCACCTCACCAATCCTCCCACCTCCAGAGATTGGTAAGGCTTGCATTTCCATGTATTTCATGTAAAGTAGAGACCAGCAGGGATCTGGCAAATGTTGAAATGGAAGATCAGTGAGATTATTAAGCCTAGAATCACCCATGAATCAGTAGAGGATATGTCGCTGGGAGGCAAGGACTCTTAGCATCATAAATAAGTATTATGCTAGGAGTCCCTCTCCCTGCATACTGTTCAAGGGTGAAACTCGGTTATGTGAATCTAGGCTAGTGTTTATTTTATTGTTTAATCCATTCTACTCCTTTAGAAGTTCAGACAACCCCTTTCAGAATCTAATACAAGATTATATGGACCCAGATAACTTACTTTAAAAGCATTAAATAAAAATGTATCGAGTATTTGCATGTTTTAAGAGTTGCTGAAAATACTTTGCAGTCACTGCAGTCTACTGTGTAATATTGAGAGAAAATTCAGATGCCAGATCAATCACTAAAGATAATGTGTGCTAAGGGGTCTTACCCTATATTCACATGACACAGTGAATACCAACCATGTGACTGCCATTTTTTAATGGCCACATTAATTTCACTGAATGGATCGGACTGTCAAAATATACTGTAGGTCATGTTCTATTTTTACCATTTTAACGGATCCCTCTATACAATGCAATTTATGAGGGATCTGTGAAAACGGGTGCCCCTCAGATGCAATATGGCCATGGAATATGTCCATAGGCACCAATTCACAAAGGAAAATGGTGCCCCTCTGGCACAAAAATGGCTATGAAAAATGTCCAGAGGCACCTACTGTATTCACAAGGGGAAAACACTGATTTTGGTGACCCTAACCTATATATTGGCAATTCTGGGCTGATATGGTGGGTTCTGCTGACACACTACCTTTAATAAAAGTGTTCTATGAATTATACGAAATGTTTGGTATATACCGTCAAATTGAAACCTAAAGATTATATCTAGTGATCAATCTGGTGCTTATTTTAGTTTTCTTACCTTCACTGGTCAAATAACATTATGGAATCTGGTTTGCTCCTATACAACAGCAATAAATTATATCAACAAGCAGCCATTTGAGTTTTCTTTGCTTATCTGGTGCCTAATGTCAGATGGGTAAGGTGTTGGGGGATAAATTTTTTTATCTTTATTTATTAAATTTTCAGATTTTTTTTTTAAACATATGCAAACTTTACCAAGTCAGAATAAAACATGTTGAGTCAAAACACAAATTTATACTTCTGAGCAGGAAGTTAATGATGTGAGTAAAGAAACATCATAAAACAAATGGAGCAGGGATACAAACCAGGAGGACTTTGTGCAGGAATTGCTTGGCTAGGGAGGGTACAATTAAGGGTAGGAGCCATCAGGGAGAGATGTAGGCTGATTGCCACAGTGTGTGGGGGGAGTACACCCATCCACGCCACAATTGAAAGAAACTTACCTGGCCCCCCACCCCTGGGATAACTTATTTTGCATAATGTAATATATGATGACAATGTATAGATCTTTTTTATGTTTAATCAGAGTTTATTGAGAACATTTTTAACAACAAAGTGTATATAAAGAAACAAGGGTACACAAAGCAGAAAGAAATAGGTTAAGATATTATGGTGCCATAAACACAGATGTATAAGCAATAAGGCAACTCCAGAGACTATGTAATTGAGTGGGAAAATCCCATAACGGATCCTAGGGAAGGAGTCCCCAAAACCTAGTCCCAGTGAACAAGGTGAGGGCCAACTGCTGGCAACACTTGTGTTACTAATAAACCTATAAACAAGGTACTACAGAAAAGGTCCAGCGATGACACAAAAGAGGAAAGAAGGGAGATAGAAGGGAGATGAAAGGAGAGTAAAGAGGGAATGTAAGAAGGGGAGGGATTCTTTTTCATCTTGTCTGGGATAATGAATAATAACGTCAATTGAGGGGAAGGCGAAACTGACCAGGGGGTCAATAGCTTGAAAGTTTTCTCCTATGCACTACAGAGTGCTGGTAGTTTGTGAGCTATGATAAATGATGTACCCCAATCAGGCCAGATAGCTCTCTTTGAAGACCATGCTCCAAGGATCGCACATAGAGGGGTCTACCAAGAGTCGCTTCTCATAGGAGGAAGCTATAGAGTAGGGAGAGAACATGTGCAGGGGCCTCCGTCTGTCAGAAAATGCTTTCAAGTTCTGTAGGCCCAGGCGCAAGTGGGGAAGCTGAAGAGGATGAACGCATGAACGAGGAAAGTTGATTGTATTTCATGCAGGACAAAGGATTCTCAGGGCAGGTAGACTGCTTCTGTGTAAAGGAGGTCTGTGGTGACTCCCAAAATACATGATATCTGCTTTTAATACATGTTGTCTACTCTAATATATTTATTACAAAAGAAGAAATATAGTAGCAAGGCATTGTTTTAATGTACAAACTATTAAACTGAAAGTTATATATATTGTATGGACTCTGGCAGGCAGAGAGTAAATGCTAATCCCCATGGAAAAAAGTATTTGCAGTCACTTTGAAAAATATCATAATTTGACCTGCCATAAACAGATTGTTTTTAACCAGTTTTTTCTTGACATTTCCCATTACCAGTTGCACAATTTCTTTTATGCAGAGATCCTGTGGTTTATACTTATCACCACCAGCATAACATGTATGACCCTTTCTATCTTTGCTCATTATTGCTGTATACTTTCTATTTAAACTTTGTGCTTTATTGTAAAAATGAAGGAACTAGTATATTCTGTTTGACATTCAGTCAGGAGCATTTGTTTGCAGCTGCATATCTCTCACTGAATAGACAGTCTTTAACAATACCGTATATCTGAGACATATTCTTTCTTTCATCAGTCCACTCCAGCTTGTACAGACCCACATGCTGTTTCTGTAATTTCTGATTCATCTCACATATTGTCTCCTATGAAACTGAAACTTTCATAGAAATACCTGTAGTGATAACACAATGAGACATTCAATAACACAATATAAATAGCACAAATGAGCTGCAATTCAAGGCAACCAAACCGCTTAAGCTCTCATTGTGTAATCCATATATCTTAACTGTAAATGTATGCATTTAAAGTATATGTCTGTGTTTTCATATTCTCATACGACCTCTCCTTCTGCATACACATGGCTACTACTGTGATGTCCAGATGTAGGCTTAGAAAATCTGTTACTTTAAAGGGACACTATCTCCATAATACTGATTAGCTTTCTAAAAAGAACATCTTTTTTCAATCATCATATATTATATTAATGGGTGTTGTGTTGTATTATAACTTGTTTAACCCTTCCATGGAATTGCCTCCACTTTCTCTTTACAGCAGGAAGGACCTGCTTTACAGTCAGATTAATGTAGTCTGGATCTTGTTATTGGTAGTCATAACACCAGCACTCAGTACATAACTGTCCCCTTATGATGTATACTCAGCCTGCAGCATATGCATTTTTATAATAGTGGAAAGGGAGAAAGGGAATAAGCACCTGTCAGACTACAACATGCCCCATCTTTTTCTCTTCTAGTATTTGCCATCATCGAACAGTGATGCCAGAGGAGCCCAGGGGAGGAGAGTAACATTGTTTGTTGTGTTTGATCACCTCCCTGAGGCGTCTGCTTTTTATACTCTGGGGTCTGAAGAAACCCCAGAGTATAATTGTAGTTCATGAGTGACGAACCCCACTAACTACCCTAATAGTGGGGGGCAGTCACCGGTTGTACCCCTGGGGATAGTTGGACGTAGGTACTGCACCTTGAGAACAACTGCCCTAAACAGTCAATGGAGTAGCATTGCACTTGGCATGACATAGAGTAGGACATGCTAAGCTGATTGATATATAGTTTATGAGAAAAGATTCAGTATAACTGAGTCAATGGGTGGCCATGATCAGTGACTGAAGTTGTGTGCATGCTAATATAGTGAAGGCTGTCAATCATAGTAAGACCACTGACTCCTAAACCCAAAATAGCAGGGACCTGAATCAGTAAGCTACAGGATATACTGAATCTATTAACACAAAGCTATATATCAATCTGCTCAGCTCCTTCAGCCCTATAATATGATTGGGTAATATTTACATTGTGATAGTTTTCTTTAAGCTATTATAAATGCTTGCTTAGTCTGTACAAGTAGTTAACAGAAGTCACTTTCCTAATCTCACCAATACTCTGGGGACATGAAATAGTATGTGTCCAAATACTTGTTGCAAAAGCATCAGTTATGTCTAAATTTGGCAAACACAGTTTTTGTTTTATGACTGTTTGTCACCGATAACCCAGAATAGTCAATTTTCTTGGAAATGTTAAGCCAGTTCAGATTTAACCATATTTATACTCTGAATGTAACTCATATGTCATTCTAGCTGCCTCAGTACTACCTACAAAGACTGGCAGATATGATCAAAACAGTCTGACTGAAGTAGCCTGTTCCTCTGCCTGCGCTGCACTATACATGCATGGCTATAGTCTTTAGGGTGTACTGTGTGATGGGCAGGCAGGCCAGGAGCGCTAACAGGACTGAGAGTCTGGAAAGTAGGAAAGCTGTCAATCAACAGTGCGGGGGTGCTGCTGCGTGAGATTGTCAGAGGAGAGGCAGAGTTGAGACAAAGCCCATCCAGGCTCTGCCACTCCCCAAAAGCACTTTATACTCATTTAGGTATCCCAAAAAACAGGATTTTTGTGCAAATGAGCCAGCGATTGTCAAAAATAAATTAATGAATGTACTCAGCAGAATCCACTACAAGGTCCTGTGGGTAGTTGAATAGCCCTTTCCTCGGTTGACAGACTCACAGAATTTTCTTTATTGATTATTAAGCTGTATCAACTTCCTGTTTTTAAGCTCTTTTAGGCTACGGCCCCACGTTGCGGAAACACAGCTTTTTTTGTTGTAGATTTTGTTGCGGTTGGCTACAAAAGGAATTGGAAATATATAGGAAGTTCTTATACTTCTACCTTTTGCTCAATCCACTCCTGGCTTTGGCTCAAAAAAACGCAACAAAATCTGCAACAAAAAAAGATGCTTTTCCGCAACGTGGGGCCATATCCTTAATGCTTCATTTTATAATATATCATATTAATAAGATAAGAAAAATGCTTTATTCACATTAGTACTGTTCCGTACTGCTAATAAACTGCTAAACACTTATGATTATGTGTAGCAGGACCTGTTTGTCTGTGTCTCCTTATTTGGCTCTTCCTCCTTCCCCCCCATAGACTTCTATGTAACCAATCTGTGTATTGCTGACATCTTTATTAAAGATAGGTTTGAGCAGTTAAAGCAGAAGAATGTCTATGTGAGTATTTGTTTGCGTTGTAAAGTGTAGGCCAAGCTCACTGCTAAGGAAGTGCTATGTTGTTTTCCCTCACTGACCTGTAGTCATGGTCCAGATTGACAGCACAAGAGGGCTCAGAGAAACTAGGTCATTCTATACTCTGAATGTAACTCATATGTCATTCTAGCTGCCTGAGTAGTAACTACAAACACTGATAGATATGATCAAAACAGACTGAGGCTGAGGCCCCACGTTGTGGAAATGCAGCTTTTTTTGTTGCAGATTTTGAGCCTAAGTACAAAAGTAATGGGAAATATATAGGATATACTATTACCTTCTGCTCAATCCACTCCTGGCTTTGGTTCAAAAAAACACAGCAAGGGGGGCGGAGCCTGGACGTGGAGCGGAATGGCCGGATAGTTGCAGAGCTCTCGGCCTGAGTCTCTATAAGCGACAGTTTAGCGACGTGCTTTGGGCTACCCGCAGCTACTACAGAACCATAAAGGTATCCTACCTTAAAGGATGCCACGCAAACGGAAATCGGCGGTGAAACCGCTGAAGATTTCTGACTTCTACCTCCCCCATGGGGGAGGAGAAGAACAAAATGGCGAAGGCCCGCGCTTGGACGCGGCTTCTAGAGCCTCGACTCCCTCTAAAAATCCTCCGGAGGAGACACTCACGCTCTCCGCTCAAAGGAGAGCGCTGTCGGCTCCTTCTCTTCCACAGCTGCTGGACGGTGTGGATCGGGAGTTGCCTGGACCCTCTCCCCGGCGGGCCGGGGCCTACATAAAACACGGGCCTCCGCAAAAAAATGCTCCGGGGCTTGTAGCTGATGCGAGCCTGGAGACGAATTACTCACCCACCGCTAGTCCAGTCAAGCAAAGGCCCAGGCTCCAGGAAATCGACTATCAGGAGGAGGAGGTGAGCAGTAAGTTACAGACTACTTCTCTATCTACTGATTTTTTTGCAGATATCCCTGCAACAGAAAATTTACTTACTGAGGCCTCCATGAAAAATATGCTTATGCCTTCTGTAAATCACTAACAACAGACATGTCTCTCATGGTGAAACCGCTAGATAGAGATATTAAAGAGCTGAAAAGCCGTACGGTTCATGTGGAATCTAAAATGGCGGAATTTGCGACTTCACACAATGTGCTTATAGATGCTCACTATGAGGTAGAGAGAGATGTGTCTTTTCTGAAAGCCAAAATAGCCGACTTAGAGGACCGTTCTAGAAGAAATAATCTAAAGTTTAGAGGGATTCCAGAGTCAGTATCTACGAGTAATTTAACTGCATTCCTTCAGGATCTGATATGAGCGTTATTACCGAACCTCACGGAACTGGATTTAACTATTGATAGAGCGCATAGAGTTCCTAGACCATCCCATTTAAATGAAGCCATACCTAGAGACGTTCTTGCAAAGATTCATTTCTATCGCACTAGAGAGCTGGTTCTGGCGACTTCCAGGAAGGCGGGTCGCTTACCTGAACCATACCATAAAATAGCCATTTACTCGGACCTATCAGCCTCGACGCTACAATCAAGGCGACAATTTATCCCTATTACCACAGCTCTACGCCAACACCATATCTTGTATAAATGGGGATTCCCGGTCCGCGTGATCATCTCTAGGGACAGTATAGTACACGTTATCAAAACTCCGGAGGAAGGAAAAAGCTTGCTAGCCACATGGAACATTTCGACTGTCGATCCACCACCTAAACAATCCCCTGGTCCCGTGTCTGATGGTTGGCGCCAAGCGAGGACCCAAAAACGTCCACCTAAAGGGCTACAAAGCTAGAGACTCACCTATTTTTGGATTCCGTATGTCCACTGTTGGTGAACTTATCCCCCCAGGATTACGACAGCTGCTGGTCCGCTGTACTATGCTCCTTTTTGTTTTTGTTTCTTTCTCGATTTTGCTCAGTCGGTTTATCCATAGGTTCTGTAACTTGCATGATTTGTTTTTTTGTTGGTTCTGGCACATTGGGCGAAGTGAATACAAAGGGTGGAGACATCTTCACTGCATACGAACATTGACACTCCCTGGTAGAGATGGTTGTGGTAAGACTTGTATAGCGTTTATAAATGTACATTATGGTACTTAAAATTGTGTCCATGAATGTTAGGGGTTTGAACTCCCCTCAGAAAATAGCCAATTTATGACGTGAGGCCCGAGCTCAAAGCTGTGACATTCTTGCAATATAAGAGACACACCTTTTAAAGGCAGACGCCAATCGCGTTCAACACCCAGCGTATCCACATGTGTTTCATGCTCACTATTCTTCAAAGCGTAAAGGTACATTGATTGGGATTAGAGACTCAGTAGCGTTCCAATTATTGTCGCAATATGCGGACCCGGGGGGGCGGTTTATAATAATAGTATGCACCCTTAACAATGTCACTTACACATTAGTATCGGTTTATGCCCCAAATAAGAAACAAGTGGCATTCCTGGGGAGACTAGTAAGGGCGGTAGAAAAGAGGAAGCAGGGATGTTTGATATTAATGGGAGACTTTAATATGGCTCCAGACCCGCTAGTGGATACCACTTCTGGCAGGGTGACACGTCACCCCTCTTTCTCGCAAGCTATATGGAGACACGAATTATTTGATGTCTGGCGTATTCTCCATAATACCGAAAAAGATTATACGTATTATTCTACTGTGCATAATAGCTACTCACGAATCGACCTATTCCTAATAGAGCAGTCTAGCATTCCCCTTGTTAAGAAGTCTGAGATTTCACAAATAACATGGTCGGACCATGCAGCGATAACCATGTCAATAGCAGAAAAATACGAATGCGCAAGAACGTATGTATTGAGGTGTAATGAATATCTAATGTCACAGCCAAAATTAAAAGCAACATTAGAGAATGATTTGAAGGAATTCTTTCAAATTAATGCCCCCTCTGCCTCTGGCCCGGACATACTGTGGAACTCTCATAAAGCTTTTATTAGAGGAACGTTTATCCGATTGGAGCATATCGAAAAGAAAAATAGAATGGCAGAAATAGATCGATTGCTTCATCAGATAAGAACTATTGACACTAACAATAAACAATCTCCTTCTTCCTCAAATGCAGCAAAATTAATGGCATTACGTCATCAGTTGACTGCTTGCTTATTGCACAAATATGAGAAAAACCTGAAGAGGGTTAGAGCTATGTACTATTCTCAATCTAACAAGGCAGGCAAACTCCTGGCATCTAAGTTGAAACTAAAACATGCGAAATCTAGAATCCCATTTATTCTCAGTCAGGACGGTACTTACAAAATTTATGACCCAAAAGGCATCGCTAGCACCTTTAGAACTTTTTACGAAAGCCTATATAATTTGGCGGATGACTCCTCTGTGGTCCCTCCCACAAACAATGACATTGAGCAATTCCTTAGAGTTGCTCAGCTACCAACACTCAACGAATCACAGCTGGAATCATTGAATGCACCTATCACCTCGGCGGAGTTGTCGGCCATAGTTAAGTCACTGCCATCTTGCAAATCTCCAGGCCCTGACGGCCTTACTAATGAGTATTACAAATATTTCTTCCCAGTCCTGATGAAACCGCTGCTGGCATTTTTGACGGATGTGGTTGATTCTTGCACTATCCCAAAAGAAAATCAGGAAGCCCTGATAGTTACACTGCCGAAGCCGGGCAAACCCGCCACCAACCCCCAAAATTTCCGACCCATATCGCTATTGAACTAAGATCTAAAAATTTATGCCAAATTAATAGCGAACAGATTGGCAGTCTGTCTTCCAAATTTAATAAAGCATGATCAGGTGGGGTTCGTTAAAGGGAGACAGTCATACGATAACACTAGACGCATTTTAAACCTCATACACCACATTGACTCTAAGAAGGAAGAAGCGGTGATCCTCGCATTGGACGCAGAGAAGGCGTTCGATCGCATTTGCTGGTCGTATGCCTTCTTGGTGCTTAGAAATATGGGGTTCTCTGGAGCTATTATAAGAGCGATTGGGGCATTATATTCTGCACCTTCTGCGAGAGTGTTCACCAACGGAGTAGTTTCAGATCCTTTCCTGATAAAATACGGGACCAGACAGGGATGCCCCCTGTCGCCCCTGATATTTATTCTTTCCATTGAACCATTAGCTCAAGTACTTAGATTAGATTCGGGAGTGGGAGGTATTGACATAAGAGACAAAACTCACCTTATATCACTCTACGCGGATGATATTATTCTCACTTTGTCTAAACCGCAAACATCCCTTCCTCGCCTTATGGATACTATTAACAATTTCGGGCGATTATCGTATTATAAATTAAACATGGCCAAATCACAGGCACTGCCTCTGCACGTTCCCCAACACACGCTCCAATATTTGAAATCAATTTATAATTTTGAGTGGAGGGAGGACAGTGTTCAATATTTGGGGATACAGGTGACAGCGTCCCCAGGGTCCCTCTATAAAAGTAACTATGCCCCAATGTTAAAAACAGTGCAAGAAGAAACGGAGAGAATGTCTAAAACAGATGTCTCATGGATAGGGCGGGTAGCCGCTTTTAAAATGTTGCTATTGCCTAGACTCTTGTACCTGTTCCGCATGATCCCAATGTTCGTCCCTGTTTCCTTCTTTGAAACAGCTCAAAGGGTGATCTCGAAGTATACAGTAATACCTCGTACATTCGCGAGGTTAGGTTACAGAGCGGGTCGCGGATCGCGAGAAATCGCGAATGTTTGGTACAAGCGCTTAGAAGCGCTTACAATGCCGATTTCTAATGTTTAACCCCTAAATATCAATAAACTTTACCCTACAGTACTGTACAGTATACTAAAGTATACTGTACAGTACTGTATATTAATACATTCATTCATTTTTCTTATACACTCACAGTAAAATGAAACTAATTACCGGGTACGTAACGAACAGGACGCTACTACCCAATAGCGAAGGTGTTTTTTTTTATTAAATTTCACAGATCTGAGAAAAAAGAGCAAAATCTATATATGTTAGTTGCCAAAAAAATATCGCGAATCTGTGAATTCGCAAATTCGGAAACGCGAGTGTACGAGGTATTACTGTATATGGAATGGTAACAGACCTAGAATTAATAAAAGCTTTCTATTCAAACAGCGGGAGGCGGGAGGCCTAGGGGTACCAGTAGTGAGAAACTATTAAATAGCATCGTTGGTCACTCAATGCGCAAGGTGGAAATCAATGGATACTTCGGTTCCATGGCTACATATAGAGCAGGCGTTTATATCCCCCCTAAAATTGGAGGATGCGCTATGGTTGCCTTTTTGGGACATCTCGGCCCCTGGATCCTTCTCTCCAGTCATGTGTGCCTCGTTATCGGCATGGAAGGTACTTCATGGGAAAGCAAACCATACGAAGTATTTTCATATTACAGAAATGCCCTTATCATTGATGGCCTGGGTGATTAGTGACTTGGAGGTCTCGGATTGGGAATCGAGGGGGATCACGCAGATTTCTCAATTATATTCTGACTCTAAGCAACCTATACCGTTTGAAGAACTAAGACGACAATACGGGATTGTCTTAAATACTTTCAAATATGGCACTTTGTGGCTAAACAACCTGCGACGACATTACCCCATAATAATTCACTTTTTACCTGGCTGTCGACTAATATGAGGGGACTGCGATTCTTATATGAAAAAATGGATGAAATATCGACTTTCACTAGATCTACCCCATTTCGCTGTTGGGAGAGAGACTTAGGGATAGCCATTACCCCAGACGAATGGCAGCAAACAATTAGATTGCTCCATTTGTCTTTGAAATGCAGCACCCATATAGAGACAGCTATGAAAATCATCTTAAGATGGTATAGGACCCCATCTACCTTACAATTAGCATATCCCTCTGTGTCTGGAAATTGTTGGAGAGGATGTGGAGGCAGGGGAACACTTCTCCACATTCTGGGGAACTGCCCCAAGATTCGTAACTACTGGGTTCAGGTCTTTGAGTTGCTCTCGGAGCTGTTTGGCCTGCAGCTCCCTTATGCCGTACCTATGGCTATCCTGTTGTTTGGGATCCCCGGTGAGTTCAACAGGTATAAACAACTCATCTGTAAAATCTTGACCATAGCCAAATTAATGTTGGTGCAAAGATGGCGGACGATGGCTCCTCCGACACTGTCGGCCCTGGTCTCAGCCATAAACAACACATACTCCTATGAAAGGGTGATCGCAATAGGAAATAATTCTTTTTACAGCTTTGACAAAACATGGGATGCGTGGACCCACTCTCGATTCGCCATGTTGGGAACCTGAGTTGTTACAGAAAGGTCAATCGCGGGGGAGCAGCGGGTGTGGGGGTGGATACCAAACAAGCTAACCCAGTTAAGAAACGGAGTAGAGAAGGAGCGCAAGGTGCGGCAGGTATGTGTCGAATACCATGAGCATAAGCATAAAACCTGTGAATAAAGAATAGATTCCATACAGAGAAATTTCACCTAAATAATTAATGATAACCCTATGAATGTGCCAAATGTTAGTGTTACTGTTTACTCTATGTAATTTTTCTTATTTGTTTCAGTGGTATACAATTTACTGAATGTGACTTGATAAGAAATATACTCTATTGTATATCAAATGTATACTGCACTGTATATATTCTCTGAAAATTTTGAATAAAAATTATTGAAACAAAAAAAAAAACACAGCAAAATGTGCAACAACAAAAAAGCTACGTTTCCGCAACGTGGGGCCTCAGCTTTAAATAGCTTTTTAACCATACATGTTTAAAGGGAGTCTGTAAGCAGGGAAAGGGCTATGCAACTAGACCCAGTACCTTGTTGTGGAGAGTCTGAAGAGTACATTCTTTACTTTATCTTTGAGAATAATTGTCTCATTTGCATAATTATTGCTGTTAGAAAATTGCTAAACACTTGTGACCATGTGCAGCAGGACCTGTGTATCTGTGTCTCCTTATTTGGCTCTTTCTCCTTCCCCCCACAGACTTCTATGTAACACAATCTGTGTGTTGCTAACATCTTTGCTGAATCCAGATCTCACTTACAAGGAAATGCAATGTTGTTTTCCCTCACTGATCCCTTTGCAGGGACCAGATTGACAGCACAAGAGTGCTCAGAGAAGTCATCCTGGCAGGAGTCAGCTGTTGGAAGAAGTAGTAGGCTTATTGTTGATCTACAGTAAGGGAGATGCTGTCAGCCAGTGGATGTAGCTCCAGTCCATGACCATTAATAGAGAGAGGGAAAGGTCAGGCAATGAGGACTGCCAGGAAGAAGGAGCCCAAGTCCAGAGATGACTGAAACAGAACTATTTACTGTCGATGTTCTGGATTGGAGCATCATCGCCCAGTTGTTAAACACTATTTCTCCTTTGTTATTGCCTGCTGTTTTGTATGTTCATTTGAGAGACACTAAGAGGACCGGTGTTGTTAGGCTAAGGTTAGAGTGCCTGTTAGACACCTAGAGAAATCTCGTAGAGAAATCTCCCAGACCTCTGAGCGTGTAAGGGCAATGTAGACATGTAGCTGTTGGTTGGGAGCAGGAGGCACTTAATGTAGTGCACTCCATCTCTAGGTTGCAGGCAGGCCTCTGTTCAGAACCTTGTTGCCAAAGTATAGGCTAGTTAGTAGAGAGTGAGTTAGCCTCTTTTTGGTAGCAACATAGTTGTTGCTTCCTGGCAACTCTGTGAAGAAACTAAATTAACGTTTTTTTATAATTTATATTTCCATTGTGAGGTAACCCATAGATAGAAGCAAGGTAAGGATTACTTTTTCAGTAAACACCAGTAAAGTTTTCTTCCAGTATATGAGAGTGTCTGAAGGTTTTCCTTCTGACATGACTATGCTACCACTAGTTCTGTGCATGGGTAGGTCAGTGGAAGCGCAGTTGACTGGTATATTACATTTGTGTGTGTCTATTGTAAGTGCAGCAGCATGTGTGTTTGTCTCTACCACTTGTTTACTCTCTTCTCCTCCTCCCACTCTCCTAGACTTTTATGGGCAACAGCCTGTCTTCACTGAGGACTGATTTGAGCAGTGAATTAAGCAGGTTAGGAGTAAGGAGGAAGAAAGAATTATTTTTGTCTGATAAGATACATTACAAAATTTCTTAGATTCACTTGTACTAAAGATTCATGAAAAAAACATGACAACAGGCCTATTCTTTCATTTTTATTTATGTTCTCTGCCTTCAGTAAGGGAATTAAATAATTTTAGTTTCTATTTTATTTTATATTTTTGTTTCCTAACCTAATAATTTTTAAAAACATGTTTATTCATTAGAAGCACCAAAAGTCTTGAAATGGATATAATGCAATTTACCAATTTAACTACATTTATCTGAGGACTTTATAAAAGCATGCATTTTTACAGTAATATATATCAAGGATCCAAACATCCAATCACCACACAAAAATGTGTGACCCTGGATGTGACCTTAAAGAGGAACTCCACTTCCACACTCACCTATCACACTAGGCTACAAAGGAGTGAATTACCATGCAAATAACTGTCACCACCTGCCACTTATGGTAGATGAGGCACCAGTACACTCAGACCACTTCCATATGCACTCTCTGGCACCAGACAGTGAACCTCTAACATATGCTGACAAAGAAAAAGGTAACAAAGCTAAGCAGTATTTTCCCTCTTTGGAATTCCAGGGACATTTTAGAGCCAAGGACAATCTTTTTAAGATTTAATATCTGCAAAAAAGTATACAAAATAAAAGAGAATAAAATAAAGAACAGGCCTCTTACAAGCCTGGCCATAAAGGCAGGATGTTAGACACACTACAGGCGTGGCTGTATCTGACAAACGGGGGTCCTGTCCATCTCCAATTTGTAGAGCTCCTTATCCAGCCCCCTTCTAGAAGCCTTGCACTTGTGACCAGTGCCGGAAAATCAAATTTCATGAGACAAATCAAGAGAAATGTAACCTATTTTTGGGAATATACCATATGACTGGGTGGGTACCTCATATAGGTATGATATGCCTAGCAAGTGTTGTCAAATGTTTTCGCCACTCCAGGCATACCAAACATAAAGAAGGAATCATAAACCCTTCCTCAGATATGTAATTTGTCATGGTTTGGAAGGTTAATGGACCCCATGCTTGATATCATAGACAGTTTTGTGTCCCCAAACTGCCTGTATGCAGATGGTAATGGTCCCTTTGATGTTATGTTTTTCCTTTGTTCAATATAGATTTCCCAGGTATCAGGCTGAGAGAAGTCACCATGGTATCTGGCCTACAAGCTACACCCAAAGACCCTGGGCTAGTTTGCATTGACCTGTAAAGAAGCTTGATTCCCTACAATAGAAACACCCCATTCCTAATTAATGACCTGCATCCTTATATATGTATCGTGAGTGATATTAACACACATCGTAGACCGACTTAGACCCACAACCAGACTACAACAATTCATAACTACAACAATGTGATATGTACATAGCTCATCACAATATGCAATGACTGTAATAATAAATTCTGTGAGAATGAATTATATAAATGTTAAAGTCTATAAATGGATCAAAATACCATCACATTCTGTAACCTTTGGGTAATATCTGACAAGTCAATAATGATAAGACATTTAACTCTGGTATCATCCATTGTAGGCTTCTCAGAAAATCTGAAGAGCAATGAAGGTAAAAGTCATTTGTTAGTAAGAAATAAACAAAAAAAAAAACAAAACCTTCAATAATAGCTACATTTGTTATTTAAAAACCTTCCGCTAGTGTTAGGGTCGTGACCGACCCGTTTTAGGTTTTAAATGCATACAAATTCTACATACATTTGTTTATTGCATCAAGACTTTTTGACTTTTTCAGGAACTTATTTTTAAACAAAATACAATAAAATAAAACTATTTTACTAAATTGTAAAATGCTCTTATTAAAATTATAACATTTATGTTGTTGGGGTCAATTTCGACCCAGGTCTAATATAAGAGTAAAAAAACAATAATAAGTCCCAAAACTGAACTCATAAACACAATATAAACCAACAGCCCACAGCCAGCTCTACCTCCAACAACTTGAGTTAGGGACATGTCCAGGCATGTATGGCCAAATCAGCTTACAGTTGGTACTTTGCAGAGTATACATCTTCAGTTTACACCATGCAACAATGAGGAGAAGATTAGATGCAAGCCAAATTCTGGATTATATCTTGGATGATAATGAATCAGAGGACACACAGCAGCAAACTGATACAGATGAACAAGTTTCTGAGGAGGAAGATGATGTGGAGTATCAACCGGAAGACACAGACAGTTCTGATCAGTCTGATGAGGAGGTCACCGGTGCTGAAGCTGCTCCCGCTGAAAGATTCAAATCCAAAAGTGGCAAGATCATTTGGAGCTCAGTACCTCCAGATGTACATGGAAGGGCAGATGCTGCAAATGTCATAAAAATGACCCCTGGGATCACAAGGTTTGCTGTGACAAGAGTAAGTGACATCAAGACATGTTTTGATCTGTTTATACCATTGTCAATAAAAAAAGTCATTATTGCTATGACAAACCTTGAAGGAAAAAAAAGTCCACGGCAACATATGGAATGACCTTCATGATGATGACCTGGATGCCTACATTGGTGTTCTTCTCCTTGCTGGAGTGTACAAATCCTGCAATGAGGCCACTGATCGTCTCTGGGACACATCGACAGGCAGGAATATTTTCCGGGCAACAATGTCACTTCAAAAGTTTCAAATGATATCAATAGTCCTCAGAGTTGACAACAGAGACACCAGAACAAAATCTGACAAACTTGCTCCCATCAGGGATGTTTGGGAGAAATGGGTGCAGCTCCTTCCACTGATGTTCAACCCAGGGCCAGAGGTGACAGTAGACGAACGTTTTCTCCCTTTCCGCGGAAAATGCCCCTTCCGGCAATACATGCCAAGTAAGCCAGGCAAATACGGCATAAAAATCTGGGCAGCCTGTGATGCAAAAACTAGCTATGCATGGAATCTACAGATTTACACAGGCAAGTCTGCAAGCGGCATCCCTGAAAAAAACCAAGGAAAACGTGTAGTCCTCGATATGACTACTGGACTGCAGGGTCACAACATTACTTGTGACAATTTTTTTACCAGCTATGACCTTGGACAAGAACTTCTCAGGAGGAAAATCACCATGGTGGGCACAGTGAAAAAAAAACAAACCTGAGCTGCCCGCTGAATTGTTGCAGATGAAGGACAGGGCTCCACTTTCCTCAAAGTTTGTTTTTACAGACACCACCACTGCTGTTTCATACTGCCCCAAAAAACGACAGAATGTGGTACTGATGTCCACACTTCACAAAGATGCAGCTGTGTCATCAGGAAGTGACAAAAAGCCCAGAATCATCCTGGACTATAACAAAAACAAAGGAGGAGTGGACAACCTGGATAAGCTGACTGCCACCTACATTTGCCAGCGAATGACTAGGAGATGGCCAATGGTTGTAGTTTCCAACATCCTTGATGTGTCAGCATACAATGCATTTGTGTTGTGGACCCACATTCACCAAGGATGGAATTCAAAGAAAAAAACAAGCAGAGGATGTTTCTTGAGGAACTAGGAAGATCCCTTGTCAAGGCGCACATTGACCAAAGGGAACGGGTGCCCCGAGACCCAGCCGCTGCAGCCTTGGTCCGACAACTCCAGAGCTCAACAAGTGCTTCGCCCACACCCACAGCAACACAAAGAGCATCATCACCAGCATCCTCCTCAACCAGCCCTGCCTCAACATCAACCACAACAGCCACAACCCCAGTGAGACCACCTGATTCTAAAAGAAAGAGGTGTCAGGTCTGCCCTAGCAATAAGGACAGAAAGACAAACACATCGTGCTTCGCCTGCAAAAAATACCTCTGCAAAGAACACACAAAAAGTGTCACTTTTTGCAACACATGCATCTAAATACTAATGCATCTAAAAACTAGTACTTGATTTCTGTTGATTTGATTTGCTTGATTGATTGTTGTTTGTTTGTTTGTTTGACCTAGAAAAGCTACTTTTTATTATTATTGCTATTAATGTTAATATAATTTTCATCTTTTATTTGTATTAAAGTTCTATAAAAAAAAAAAATCTATTTTTTGCCTTTTTCATAAAGTAGTTAGATATGGGTCAAAATTGACCCGTAACACCATAGATGTTACTAGAGTTAATAATATAAAATATATATATGTATATTTTTTTTACATTTAAGAAATGTGTTCGAAAACCCTTCAGTAATAGTCAGGTAATATAACAAACTTTTTTAAGTTTATATTATTCTCTTGAGGTTCATTTGACAATATTTTTATATTGAAAATGAAGGGTACGCTCTCAAATGAAAGGCCCAGGGGGCCAAAACAAAATATTAAAATCAATCCTTCCATGGATGAGAAACCCTAACAAGGTAACTAAGAGGTAAGAAACAAATTGGATCATAAATAACTGTTTTTAGGGTATCCTAGGGGTGATTTAAGACACGGGTCAAAACCGACCTGTTAACATAAGAAAGAGTAACAGAAAGCTAACACTAGAGGAAGGTTAAGTAGTCAGTAACTATAGAACAATATTTACATAAATCAATAATACAGGCTATAATAGTATCAGGCTGTTTCCCTGTCCCTCCTCCCTCTGCTAAAATTACTTTCACGCTGAAAATCCCTGCTGTAGTCGCCTCGAAACAGACTTCTCGTCACATGACTCAGATCATACCTGTCTGTAAAAGTCTACAAAGTGTGGAGGAGCAAGAAGTGAGCAGGAGCAGATAGAAAATTGCAGACTTAATCTGATACTAGAGCTAAATAAGAGCTTTCCATCACAACCAAAGTGTTTTATCCACATCAGTACATGTCAGTATTTCTCTATATGTGTCCTGCATGGTCCTGGCACTGTTTCTGAGTGAGAGAGACACACCGTGCCGTGTATAGCAGCTATTTTCTACCCACTTGCTCAGAGAGAAACACAACATACTAATATAGTATGCAGAGGGAGAAAGTGTAAAAGCTTTGTACCTTATGTGTTTATGCTCATACACAACAGAGGTTTACACTTTTTGTAAATTTAATTTATTAGAGCAAGTCTAAGTACTCACATTTTAACAGTAAATGTTCAGGACATCATAAATATCCTGAGCCCCATATGCTAAGGCTGGCCACAAACTTGAGTTCCAACCATACATATGCATGTACATTCCCTGTCAAGGGTGTATCTGATTTCAATATGGATAGGGAAATAAGCTGCTGCCAGACAACTCCAGCATGACCAACTCTTCACAGAAATAGACATGAAAAAGAGGACAAATACTAATTCAAAGGTTAATAGTTATACTATTGAAGTTATTTCCCATTGTACAACTACTGCTTGTACAAAGTAGAAATCTTTTCTTTTATTTCTTGACCAGTAATATACTGCAGCAGTAGCTTGGAATATACCCTCTGTTGTAGAAACAGCACCTTGGAGAGCTGCCCATTGTTCATTATGGGTGACAGAGTTCTTATTTTCTATTGCATGCCTTTAGCTGCCCTAGAGCAAAGTCTAAATATATTATCAATTCATTTTGTTGTAACATTTTTTATCTTGTTTTTAAATATTATTTTTTGTGTGTATTTTTGTGCATGTCATAAAAATGAAGCACTCCTTGATTTAATGAATTGCTCCAGAAAGAGGATATGTTAAAATGTTAAGTATGCAACATTATAAATTGTGGTCTTGTGAAGAAGTGAAACTATTGTAGCTGACAAATAGCTAATCATTAAACAGATCAAATATATTCTTTATTGTAAGTTTAACACAACTGCATTTATGTATATACAACCTCAATGATAAATATAATTAATAGAAAAATTATATAAGAAAAGATTAAATTATCTATTAGAACATTGTGTTATAATTTACTTTACAGGTCTGAAAAGACCAATTACATACACCATTAGACAAGCGCAAATTTGGGTCTATTAGCCAATTTGGTGGTAACACTGAATGACATCAGGCACAATGAGATCCCACCCACAGAGAAAACACTGCCCCTTGGCTAGTATACCCTAACTTGCATCAACTCTAAAAAGGCTTGTATCTTTGGAATGGCATAACAGATTGGGAAAAACAAAACACCAAATTGCTCAGGATGACAGCATCTGCCAGATGAGGTATGTCAATGGGATTTTGAGACATGGTGACAGGTCCTTTCTAAATAATGTCTTAAATAGCCATTGTTGAGCTTTGTAAAATATATATTATGGAAAATGCATCTTTCTCCATAGGCTTCTTGCCTCTCTCCAGTCATTTCCTAATCTTACTGACTCTGAGTTCACTGCTAACTCCATCTAAAGGAACAAGACAGACTGTCAGCTCACTGAGGGATCAGGTAGGTTACAAACTATGAAAAAGAGAGCTGCTAGAGTTTCAGAGACACATAGAGACAGTGCTACACCTTCTAGTGAGTGTTGTGTTGTATATATAATAGCGCAACTAAATTAATAATGCCCTCTAATTAATAATGCCCACATGCCACCTATAATTAATACTGCCCAATTCCCCAGTGGTTAGTACCCCTTAATGCCCCCTTATATTATGTCCCTGATGCCCCTGTGCATACATACTGCTCCCTCATGCCCCCTTATATTAAATGGTTTGTTCGGGATTTAAAAAAAATATATGCAGGCAGCAGAGAAAGTGTAAAAAATGAAAAAGCTTTTCTAACTGCCTGCATCCTAGCTCTGTTCCTTTGCTGGGCCGTCTGTCTCTTCCGCTACTCTGTATATATACAGAGCGGCTACATCAGTGATGTCACATCAACAGGACCATTGCAGCCATTCTCTGTTCTCAGCTGTATACTGTGTGGATTGGCTGCACTGGTCCTGTTGACATGACGTCACCATTGCAGCTGCTTTGTATACAAATAGAGCAAAGGAGGAGGCCGGCACAGGAGTGGAGGGGAGAATACAGGTAAGTATAAATGCAGTGTTATCTTTACACTACTCTACTGCCTTTAAAGAGGAACTTCATGTCCTCTTACATTGGTAGTGTTATATACCACTGCAAAGCTGACATTTTGCTGAATTCAGCACACTGTCAGTTTTGCTGGTATCTGTTGCAGAGATATCCCAGCATTGTCAAATTGGTCGGCAAGGAAAGCCCCCATGATGGTACATTTCTATAGTCTTGTGTGGATGTTCCTCATTGTCCAGCAATGACACTGAGCTGTAAGGTCGGCCCCTCTGACAGTGCAGAGAAATCAGTGCTGAAACTAACATCACCGATATCTCCGCAACCACGGCACATCCCTGCAAAATTGGCAGTGTGCTGAATTCCACATACCTGAATAGTTCTCTCCCAGATAGTAGTTACCCCCCCCATACAGGTAATAGTCTTCCCCTTTATGTGGGGGGTAGCTATTACCTGGATGCACTATTACCTATGTGGGAGGGGATTGTTACCTTGGGGTAGTATTGAAGTAACAGTGCCCCTCCCACGTATTAGCCCCCCCACAGGTAATAATCCCCCCACCACACATGAGTAATTAAGTAATAGTATTACTCATGTGGGGAGATAATTACTTGTAAGGGGCACTATTACAGTAATATTCCCCCCACATAAGTAATACTATTAATTAACTAGTTAAGTAACCCTCCCCCAAATACCTTCTCTAACATGTCCCTTGCACTGTTGAACTGTATAGGTATCCTGACTGATATGGCGCCCGGTAGCCGCTCTTGCACACAGCCTGTGTACACATCTTATTCTCCTCCCGGGTCCCCTGTCTACTTCTCTGTAGTACCGCAGGACTAGAATAAAAGGTACACACAGGCTGTGTACAAGAGCAGCTTCGGGGCGCGTAAGCAAAACTTTACTCTCCGCTGATCTTGGGTGGAAACCGGGTGGACCCCATTATAGTCTATGGGGTCCGCAGGTTTCCGTGGGTAACCGCTTTTTAAGCGGATAGGGTTACTGCTAATGTGAACCTAGTGCCAACTGTATTGGCGTCTTGCAGACGCCTATACAATTGAAGTTGCCCCCATTGTCAGTGGGACTGGGCCTACCCCCTCTGCTAGCTCCGCCTATGGTGGGAGTGTAACTTTAAGTGCCAGATTTTTTTTATATAAGTTAACATATTATTTCAACAAACGATGCAATAACTGATGATCTGTTAGTTAATGCAATGGTTTTTAAGCCCAGAATAGAATGCCAAGGTCATTGCTCATTAGCAACTATAAAGTTAATGGTGCAAAACTCAATAGGACTGTAAATTGTGGGATGGTCAGCAAAGATGTAAATAATCAATAATCTATTTCAGCATTGACTCTGACCCTACTGAGCAAAAAAAAAAAAATATCACTTTCCTGAGAAGTACTGTGTGCATTGCAGTAAATAATAGGTTTTCAATAAAATACCAAATAGTATAATAACCAGCAGGGATTTATTTATTTAAAACATTTGCCTTAGAGATTCCTTGTTGGCTGCATTGATGACAACAACCTTGTCATGTCATTTTGAGACTGTGATAAATCATTGGGACTGTGGAAAGAAAACAAGTTGTTCTCAGCATCCATGTCATTTAGTAGTAAGATAAAACAATGTATTTAGGTAGTAAATATCCCATTTGTGACATTTGACACGTATGTATGTCATAATGTTGGGTGGCGGATACAGAGAGGGCTCAATATTCGAGACTTCTCCATATACAGTGCGTGATAGCTGTAGCATATAGCAGGCACTTACTGGCAACAGCCACAAATGGTGCCAGAATCACTTGCGACTGTTATCCACTTAGTTGCCACAGTCAATTGCAACCTCAGCAAATCCATTGCAGCATATGGGCACCACCATCTCTGATGCGATCACCACCCCCCTACAACGTGGACAGAGATCATCAGTTGTCATAACAGCTGTAATAATAGACATGTGGTATATAGACAAAAGTAGTGCATTATATTGCATGAGTGTGTCAAAAAGGAAGATCAAAAAATTACTGTGGCGGGAAGGGGTTAAACAGTTCTAGAAATATAAAAAAGTTATGGGGGTCACAATATGGCAATACAAAGAAAAATCTGTTTTGAAAAAAATTATTAAAACATAACATTTGGTATTTCCATTAACCTGTCAATTTTATCACACATTGAATGTCTTAAAGTGCTTTGTATAAAATATTAATTGGTGTCAATAGGAAATACAAATACAGTACAACAAAACCAATTGTATATTGTATATCAATGTTTCATGGTCCTGCAAGGTATAAGTCAACTTATTCAGCTTGTAAGGGGAGAAATTCTCATAATGATAACATATTAAGGAATTGAATAACTCATTATACAATGTTTACGTCGTTGTACAATATCAAGAATAATATTTTATAATAACTCTAAAAATTTATGTTTAAAACAGTTACATTTATTATTACATCAATTCTTATGGCCAATTTCAGTACCTTTACCATACTGTATGGAGATAGTTTCAGCCATATACCCTCCTGCTTATTGATACCTGTGTAGGGAGCATATACTAATGTACCATAGATACATATATACAGACTTGGACAAAATTGTTGGTACCCCTCGTTTAATGAAAGAAAACCCACAATGGTCACAGAAATAACTTAAATCTGACAAAACTGGTATTTGCCAATCTATAGGTTGACAAGCCACAAAGCTTCTGGGAGACTGTCCTATGGACAGATGAGACAAAAATCAAAATTTTCGGCAAGGCACATCAGCTCTATGTTCACAGATGGAAAAATGAAGCATATCTTGAAAAGAACACTGTCCCTACTGTGAAACATGGAGGAGGCTCTGTTATGTTCTGGGGCTGCTTTGCTGCATCTGGCACAAGGTGTCTTGAATCTGTGCAGGGTACAATGAAATCTCAAGACTATCAAGGGATTCTAGAGAGAAATGTGCTGCCCAGTGTCAGAAAGCTTGGTCTCAGTTGCAGGTCATGGGTCTTGCAACAGGATAATGACTCAAAACACACAGCTAAAAACACCCAAGAATGGCTAAGAGGAAAACATTGGACTATTCTGAAGTGGCCTTCTATGAGCTCTGACCTAAATCCTATTGAGCATCTTTGGAAGGAGCTGAAACATGCCGTCTGGAAAAGGCACCCTTCAAACCTGAGACAACTGGAGCAGTTTGCTCATGAAGAGTGGGCCAAAATGCCTGCTGAGAGGTGCAGAAGTCTCAGTGACAGTTACAGGAATCATTTGATTGCAGTGAATGCCTCAAAAGGTTGTGCAACAAAATATTAAGTTAAGAGAACCATCATTTCTGTCCAGGCCTGTTTCATGAGTTTTCTTTTTTTTTAAAATTCTGTTGAAGCATGGTTGAAAAGCAATGTCTGACTTTCATTTGTTCATTTTCATAGAATTTTTATATATTATTACTTTTGTCAGATTCAAGTTATTTCTGTGACCATTGTGGGTTTTTCTTTCATTAAACGAGGGGTACCAACAATTTTGTCCATATGTGTATATATATATGCACATATATATATATATATATATATATATATATATATATATACAGTACAGACCAAAAGTTTGGACACACTTTCTGATTCCAAGAGTTTTCTGTATTTTCATGACTATAAAAATTGTAGATTCACACTGAAGGCATCAAAACTATGAATTAACACATGTGGAATTATATACTTAACAAAAAAGTGTTAAACAACTGAAGATATGTCTTATATTCTAGGTTCTTCAAAGTAGCCACCTTTTGCTTTGATTACTGCTTTGCGCACTCTTGGCATTCTCTTGATGAGCTTCAAGAGGTAGTCACCTGAAATGGTTTTCACTTCACTGGTGTGCCTTGTCAGGTTTAATAAGTTGGATTTCTTGCCTTATAAATGGGGTTGGGACCATCAGTTGTGTTGTTCAGAAGTCATGTGGATACACAGCTGATAGTCCTACTGAATGGAGTGTTAGAATTTGTATTATGGTAAGAAAAAAGCAGCTAAGTAATGAAAAACGAGTGGCCATCATTACTTTAAGAAATGAAGGTCAGTCAATCCGAAAAATTGGGAAAACTTTGAAAGTGTCCGCAAGTGCAGTGGCCAAAACCATCAAGCGCTACAAAAAAACTGGTTCACATGAGGACCGCCTCAGGAAAGGAAGACCAAGAGTCACCTCTGCTGAGGAGGATAAGTTCATCCGAGTCACCAGCCTCAGAAATCGCAGGTTAACAGCAGCTCAGATTAGAGACCAGGTCAATGCCACACAGAGTTCTAGCAGCAGACACATCTCTACAACAACTGTTAAGAGGAGACTGTGTGCAGCAGGCCTTCATGGTAAAATAGCTGCTAGGAAACCACTGCTAAGGACAGGCAACAAGCAGAGGAGACTTTATTGGACTAAAGAACACAAGGAATGGACATTAGACCTGTGGAAATCTGTGCTTTGGTCTGATGAGTCCAAATTTGAGATCTTTGGTTCCAACCACCGTGTCTTTGTGCGACGCAGAAAAGGTGAACGAATTGACTCTACATGCCTGGTTCCCACCGTGAAGCATGGAGGAGGAGGTGTGATGGTGTGGGGGTGCTTTGCTGGTGACACTGTTGGGGATTTATTCAAAATTGAAGGAATACTGAACCAGCATGGTTACCACAGCATCTTGCAGCGGCATGCTATTCCATCCGGTTTGCGTTTAGTTGGACCATCATTTATTTTTCAACAGGACAATGACCCCAAACACACCTCCAGACTGTGTAAGGGCTATTTGACCAAGAAGGAGAGTGATGGGGTGCTACGCCAGATGACCTGGCCTCCACAGTCACCAGACCTGAACCCAATCGAGATGGTTTGGGGTGAGCTGGACCGCAGAGTGAAGGCAAAAGGGCCAACAAGTGCTAAGCATCTCTGGGAATTCCTTCAAGACTGTTGGAAGACCTTTTCAGGTGACTACCTCTTGAAACTCATCAAGAGAATGCCAAGAGTGTGCAAAGCAGTAATCAAAGCAAAAGGTGGCTACTTTGAAGAACCTAGAATATAAGACATATTTTCATTTGTTTCACACTTTTTGTTAAGTATATAATTCCACATGTGTTAATTCATAGTTTTGATGCCTTCAGTGTGAATCTACAATTTTTAAAGTCATGAAAATACAGAAAACTCTTGGAATGAGAAGTTGTGTCCAAACTTTTGGTCTGTACTATATATAGCACAGAACAAAAGACCAAAAGTTTATATATATATATATATATATATATACACACACACACACACAATGTGGAAACTGTACTGTAACAGTATCAATCTTTTCTTGTGATTGCAAAAGCTTCTCAATTAGCATTATATAAATTATATTCATCAGAAATATTGCTAGAAATTCTTTGCATATTACGGCACCTCATGTTAAAATAACTTTGGTCTAGCAAAAATCAGTGGTTCACTACTTCAAGCTGGTTACATTTAAAGGCATATCTGTCTATCCATGACTGGGTCAATAGATTGATGGAACTGATGAAGGCCGTGGGTATTTAAGGACTGTTCTATATTTACTCCTGCAATAAAAATCTCACACCTTTGCTGAGTTTTGGTGTTTGGTCAATAACTTCTTTTTTAATTTATTCTATTTGCATTTCCTCTTGCACTGTTATACATAATATCCCCCTTATAAAGTTTCCCTCTTACAAATAAAAGCAACCACATTATAATAGCCACATCCGTATGTATATATATATATATATATATATATATATATATATTTATAGTGTTTCTCCTTATTATAGGCCATAGGCCTATTATGAATAGTTCTTCCCTTATAAATAATAACCCGCCTTATATGTTTCCCCCTTATAATAGCCCCCCTTATATATAATAATCTCCTCTTATAATAGCCCCCTTGTATTTAATAGTTACCTCCCTTATACATAATAGCCCCCTTATATATAACAGTCTTCCCCTTATAACAATCCACCTTATATATACTAGATCCTCTCCTATAATATATAATACTTCCTCCCTCATACATAATAGCCTCCTTATAACAGCCAACCTTATATATAATAGTTCCACCTTATAATAGCCCCCTTATATATAATAGTTCCTATAACAGTCCCCCTTATAATAGCCCCCTTATATACTGTATATAACAGTCCCCCTTATATATATATCATGTATTGTAATAACCCAATTACATATAACAATCTCCCTATTATACTAGCCCCCTTATAAATAATAGTTCCTCTTATTTATAATAGTTTCAACCTTATAATAGCCTCACCTATTAGTAATAGTTCTCCCCTTTTAATGGGGGCTATTATAAGGGGGTTACAATTATACTATTATTTATAATGGGGGCTATTATAAGGGGGAACTATTTATAAAGTTGCTGTTATAAGGGAATAACTATAATAGGGGGGGGGAACAATTATATACAAAAGCCCCCCTTTATATATACTGTAATATGTAATCTCTTATAATAACTCCCTTATATATAAGTTACCCCTTATATATAGTAGCCCCCTTATATATAGCAGTTCCACCTTATAAATAATACTTCACCCTTACAATAGCCCCCCTTATATTTAATAGTTCCCCAGCACTATAAATATTACCCCCCCTATAAATAATAGTTTGCTCCCTTATCAGGTAATCCCTTTCCCTTACCAGAAAATAATAAATCTATTACCTTACCGCGCTCCCAAGATGAGCGGAGTAGCCGAAGGTTCCCCCTGTAGTAGTGGCACAGGTGGCGTGATGCAATGATGTCATCACACCACCTGCGCCATGACGTCCTGTGCGTTTCTGTAGTTCCTCTATAGCAGAGCAGGGACTTTTCATCTCCCTGCTCTGTCATAGAATTAAACTGCATGCCAATACAGCAGTGGAGCTCCCAGGACTCAAGCCATCAGGCTAAAAGCCTGATGCTCCAGATCCTGGGGGCACCTTTGGAGACGGGGGTCCTGGGCAGTTGTCCAGTTTGCCCTAGTGCCGTCCCTGCTACTACCCATGCTCCTGCTCTATGCCCTCCATATACAGGAAGGGCAGAGATCGGACACATGAACAGTAGATGCTGGCACTGTGAAGCAGCACTGACAGGACATGAGGCGGGGGGAGGGGGCAGAGCTAGTCCAGCCCACATCAGTGAGCGTGGACCCGTGCCAGAACAGTGAGAATGTGAAAAAGTGTATGTAACATCACAGGAACCACTGCCGGTGATCTTGTGACCACATCATGAATGAAAGAAATAGCAATATATTATACAGCTGCTTCAGATGGCATGAATATTTAATTGGGGCAGTAAATAGAAAACGTCTGTGGACAACCCCTTTGAATAATAATAATAATAATAATAATAATAATAACAATAAACTTTATTTATATAGCGCCAACATATTCCGCAGCACTTTACAAATCAGAGGGTACTTGAACGGACAATATGAGACATTACAATGTGAAAAAAGAAATAAACATATCAAACAATAGGAGTGAGGACCCTGCTCGCAAGAGCTTACATTCTATGAGAATGAAGGGAGTCTTGCACCAGAACTCAGCATATCAACAGCCACACAGGTTACGCTCATCTGAATCAAACTGTGTTTTCCCCTTGTAAATTGGTGACTGTGTTGCCAATTTATCATTATAGCAAATGGTTTCTGTGGCGAAATGAGGGTGCTATTGATCATCTCTTTGGAGCAATGCCAATGCCCTCATTGCCTCAAAGAGCTCATTTACATATTGACAAAAAAGGGTGATATTTCAGCAATTGAGGCACCAATTCACAATGGGAAAACACTGTTTTATTCAAGTGATCCTAACCTATCTATGTGCAGGGTTGAGTTGATATGCTGGGCTCTGGTGACAAACTTCGTTTAAGGAATGTAGACGTAATAGAGAGAGTGAATACAAAAAAACCCTCTTTTGTCTGGAGTAAATTAAATAGGCAGATCATTGTTTTCAATGGGCACTGTGTAAAGCGTAATTTTTCCCTACGATATGACATTTCATAAAAAATGTTACACTTTCTGTCACTTTTTCACACAGTTTACAACAAAACCCTGGAGGATCTTAGAAGCACGTGACCCTGTGACCAACCTATATGAAAACCTTTGTAGTTAAAACGGATTTTGAAAAATGGATATTCTTGCCTATCACATCGTATCTGTCAACATCAATTTTCTTTATTAATCCATACTTAATACTGTGTATCCAAAACAATTATGTAAGTGTTCTATCTTGTTTAGTGCAGGGACCATAAGGAAATATTTGTATACGTCCATCATGGCACATGTCACAGAATGTTTCCATTTATGTTAATGGGAAAAACATATTTCCTCCTCTCCCCGGAGAAATAAGCATGTATTGTATGTAGAATATTTGCATTCCTCCTAATTATTGTAAATGAAATATAAATTATTTGATGCATAATTTTTGAACCCTTAATACAACAGTTTTAGCCTATCCTAATTGTATTCAAATAGAGTCTCTACATACTTTATAATAGGTAACAGAACAAAACATAACTTTATTACTGGAAAATTGAAAGACTACATTGGAACAATCAGTAAACCCAATATTAAGCGTTTTTATATCTTCAGCTTTCACTGCTTCTTATTCTAAGAGCATTAGGTAAAACAAAAGAGCATAATAACTCTGGCAGAAGCAGAATATGGAATCTAGACAAAACGAAAGGATTATATATAAAACAATTTAGGCATATGGCTGGTTGCTAAGAACCACAATGCCACTTTTTGTTTGCTGTTCCAATTACCAATCCTCCCAAATCTTGAATTCATGAAAACATGCAGGAAGGCTCAGTGTGTTACAATGATGTTTGTGATACATCTCCATAAAGGAATTTACTTGAGCATATGTTTCTCATTTATATAACCACATTTAAAATAAAATATTCCATATGAATAGAAACACTATACAATGTTAATTTCCTGCTAGTGTTTAATACTAAAAAAGGCCAGCAAAATAGTTGCAGAATAAACCAGTCTAACAAGCCTTCTTCATGATTCTCCTCTTTATGCCAAAAACATGCACAGACCTCCCAATATGTGTGTCAGTCTTTACTAAATCATTTCTATTACATAATGCAATATCCTCAGCCAGTCTTCTTAGATCATTCAGTGCTCCTCAACTAGTGGCTCAGAAGCTATTGTGTACTACTGCCACAGGTGAAGTCATAGCTGTAACGTCCACGCCCGTTCGGACTTCGACGCCATCCTCCGGCTGCATGCTACGGCGCAGGAGGCGTGTCCAGCTATGATTCCTTGCGTTAGGTTCTGGTTGCTCTGTATGAACACTGTTCTATTCCCTCACCTCTGTAATTGATTTTCCACCACACCCATCTCTTACGCCTTTGTTTCCCTCTGCTCCTCTATTAGTTAATCTCAGCCTTAATTTGTGACTGACAGCCTATCTGTCAATCAAGCCTGGGGCGGGTTCTGGACTTCCTATTAACAGCCCATCAGCCCACACATGGTTGCTGGCTATTGTGACTCTGTCCTTGCTAAGTGTTTCTCTTGCTATTGTATTGTATTACTGACCTCTGCTTTTTGGTTTTTGACTTCTCTTTTGGATTGCGATTTGGTACTGCTTTGTCTGT
The DNA here is from genome assembly GCA_947044405.1 of Leptodactylus fallax. NCBI lineage: Eukaryota > Metazoa > Chordata > Amphibia > Anura > Leptodactylidae > Leptodactylus > Leptodactylus fallax. The sequence goes on along the minus strand of CAMRHE010000018.1, from coordinate 10,550,257 downwards.
CTGGCTTTGACCCTTGGCTTCCTTACTCCTCTTCTGTGTTGTTTTGTCTTGTCTGCATTTTGTGTTGTCACTTATCTAGAGTAGGGATTGTCACCCAGTTGTCCCTGTCATTAGGACAGTTGACGTAAGTCAGCAGGGACAGGCGCTGGGTTGAGTGTAGGACTCACTGTCTCGCTCATTCCCCTCCTCCAAGGTTTCAGCAGCAGTATTGGGGAATTGCTCAACTGGCAATTTTCTAACAATAGCATTACTAAAAATTGGTATCGGAGTCCAAACTACACCACTGGCAGATAACACAAAGGTAAAAGCCACACAAGCATATCATAACTTTAAAGAGGACCTTTCACCACCTCCACCAACTCTATTTCTGTGCATCCTTTAGTAGGCGTCACTCCGCTGATTCTGGCAAAGTTGGAATTTTTTTCTCTAGACCCCAAGATTCCCAAGTAAATAGTGCTGCTAGTTTCAGTACCAGATATGCTAATTAGTCTCTCTACTGACAGGTGGATGGTCCTGGTCTGAAGCAGACATTCAGGGACCTGCCCATCTAACAGTAGAAAGCCTAATCAGAAAAAACTCCAACTGCGTCGGAATCAATGGAGCAGCACCTATTAAAGGATGCAAAGAGCTGGCGTTGGTGAAGATAGTGAAATATCCTTTTAAATAAACCATCTCCATATAGAATAAACAGTGTGAATAAACATGTCATGCCATACTTGAAAGTGGTTTATGAACTACAAAAGGTTGGGGATTTATGCCATAACATTAAATTATGTGAATCACGTTGTCACTATTTTATTATCTTCTTTTCACTTTAATGCTTGCTTGAAAATATAGATGGTGATGACAGTGACAGTGTTCCTTTTTTTGTCTAGGCATAGTTTAAGTATATTTTATGCAAACAGATCTATGAGACCATTAAATATAATGTATATAAACAGCAGCTGACAACCACGACTCTGGGCTGCTTGTAGAATCTAGTTTGCCCAACTCCAATCTTATGTTATAACATTTGAACTACAGGAATGTCTCATTTCTTCTGTATTATTACAGAATTTCTGAAAGAAAATAATTGAATTGAGGCATGCATCCAAAGAGAATATTAAAGTATTGCACAAGAATGAATTTCATATGGAAATATTTCTGTTGGTGAAAAACAGGGAAAAGGCCATCCTCAAGAACAAGGAAAAACAAGACAAGAAATGAGGTTCCTGGAGATTAGCATGTAATAAAGAGAGATTTTATTAGGAAGTATTATGCTTGTTACAAATAATGTCATTATGGTCATTTCCAATGTGATTATATTACAATTATTCCTCTATTTGACTTCCAATCAAGCCTTTATTCTTAACTAGATGCTCACAGATAAAGAAAGATGCTTTACATTTCCTAAATAGATCTCACGTTCCATGAATAATATGAATAATCTGTCAGCACTAGCAGAATCACAGGCACAAATGTACAATGAACAGTGTACAGTACTTTACTTCTAATATCTTGTATCTTCAAAGTGTAACTATCATTTAAACTATTTTTTCAGAAATCTTAGCACACTTTAGCACAGATTCAACGATTCAATAGATTGATTCAACACAGCCGACGCTAGTGTGAACCTAGCATAAGGCAATCTTTTGACTCCCATACAAACCATTTGAAAGCAATACACTTACATTTACAAGCATTTTGAAAATTTACTTTTGTCAGATCAGATCACAGGCCATATGGTATACTTGTTATACTTGGTACAAAGTTTACATTTTGTAGAAGAGTGTTTAAGAATCTTTGTAACATTTTTATTAGAATTCACTGCTTGAATCTGTCTGCAGAGAAGACTTGACTAGACATACTTGGGCTGGACCACAGGGGATCAGGTAAATCCCTTGGTGGGCCCCTGAACCAGGCTGGTTCCTCACCCCCTGCACCAGTAGTAAAAAGCACAATGTGCTTACTGTACTGCATACAGATAGGTAGAGTACAGCATCTCAACCAGCCCATATTATTATTATATAGATGTTTCAGGTAGCTGACATTATATCTGCACACAGAGGCAGGTTAACCAGCATCCACCTTTCGTTGGCCCTGTCTTCTCAACATCACTGGGGCGAATAATCACAATCATATAACAGCACCTTGCTGTTGCCTGATGCCTGCTCTTAAGTGATCAAGTATATCTGGTCCTGCACAGAGGACTATTTCCTCCGCCAGTTTCAGTTTTAAAACGATGGCCACCCAGTATAGTCTATGGGGTCCGTCAGGCTCCATGTGTAACTGCTATTACAGCGGAACAATTGACAGCCGATGCTAGTGTGAACCTAGCATAAGGCAATCTTTTGACTCCCATAAAAACCATTTGAAAGCAATACACTTACATTTACAAGCATTTTGAAAACTTACTTTTTTCAGATCAGATCACAGGCCATATGATGAGGTGCCATGCAGTAATCACATGATTCTTTTAATGAATTCCACTCCCCAAATGTATTATTATTATTATTATTATTATTATTGTTTATTTATATAGCACCATTAATTCCATGGTGCTTTACATTTGAGGGTTTACATACAGTACACAAAATATACAAAGCAAATATAATACTAACAGTGACCAACTGGCACAGTGGGATAGAGGGCCCTGCCCGCAAGGGTTTACAATCTATGAGGGAAGAGGGATAGAGACAGAAGGTGAGGGTAGAGGCTGTACAGATGGTGGTATGGAGACAGTAGTGTTATTGGAAGTTGTAGGCTTTCTGAATAGGTGAGTCTTCAGGGCCTTCTTGAAGCTTGTGATTGTGGGGGTCAGTCTTATGTGTCTTGGTAATGTACAGATGTAGCATTCTTCAACATTACAGGTATATTTCAGTAGCGCAATCCACCTGCAATGTTAATTTGTACTGAGAGGAATTTATTTGAATTGCCAACCTAAGGTGTCCCTCACCTACTGCTTCCCTTAATTTTTCTACTTTTTAGTCCAATTTACTGTTTTGCCCTGTGCCATCTATTTGTACTCGAACTGAAATTTCTTAAACTAAAATATATTAAATAAATGCAAGCAATAAAATTAGAAACCACAACACTGAAATTAATATTCAATTAAGAATATTTGGAACTTTTTTTCTATATTTATTTTTAAAAAAGGGGATATTTTTGGCTAAATTCAGTAGACTTATCAAATGACAATACATATAGGAATGTGTGAAAAATGTTAAATGGAATCTGTCACCAGAACTCAGCGTGTCAAACCTGCCTCGCAGATAGAAAGGTTAGGGTCACCTGAATCAAATTTTTTTCCCTAGTGAATCGGTGTCTCTGTAGGTGAAATATCACTGTTTTTGTGATAATGCAAATAAGCTCTTTGGAGCAATGAGGACATTGCAGCTTAAACTTTGGAGCAATGGCAATGCCCTCATTTGCAAATTGTCACAAACAGAAATATCCCAGCCAGCAATGGAGGCACCAATTCATAAGTGGAAAACATTGTTTGATTCAGGTGACCCTAACCTATCTATCTGCAGGGCTGGGTTGATATACTGCATTATGATAACTCCCTTTAACATACAAGAAGTTTCTTTTTTTTTTGTAAAATATTTTCTGTTTCACAATTTAATGCAGAATACATAGGTGAATTTATTCTGTATTATACTGTATTTTTCATCCACTCATGGGCTTAAGAATTCCTCACTTAATCTGGTTTACCATGTCAATTATAATTACATTTCAGTTTTAGATTCCGTTGACCAAGTGTAATTTTGTACATTAATTGAACACTGTGACAATGTCATTATCATGTTACTATTGAAAAACCTGTAATAAGTGACATTTACAAGGAATAAAGACAATGTTATACTATATATAGAAGGATCCAGCAGGTTAATTTAATATTATAATGCAGTCTTTCCTGCTCTTGACATTTATACAATATACCCTGTATAATTTTGTAATTTTCATTGTAATGTGTTAGGATCATGTCAAATTCTTAATTGAGACAAATCAAAACAGGCCTAGTATCTAAAATAGTGTTTTTCTTAAAAAAAAAAAAAAAAAAAAACCCCACCCATTTCTTATTACAGATAATGAAACAATACTTCTCATCAATTGGAAATAAATATCAAGCTATTACACATATAACTGCTCATTGAACATGCTGAAGCATACTTTCTTCTAAAACCAAACTGGTTTAATCACCTTTGGCTAGAATTAAAGATAGGCCTTACAGTGCTGGCCAAAAGTATTGGCACCCCTGCAATTCTGTCAGATAATACTCAATTTCTTCCAGAAAATGATTGCAATCACAAATGCTTTGGTAATAAGATCTTCATTTATTTTGCTTGCAATGAAAAAACACAAAAGAGAATGAAAAAAAAAGTCAAATCATTGATCATTTTACACAAAACTCCAAAAATGGGCCGGACAAAAGTATTGGCACCCTCAGCCTAATACTTGGTAGCACAACCTTTAGACAAAATAACTGCGAACAACCGCTTCCTGTAACCATCAATGAGTTTCTTACAATGCTCTGCTGGAATTTTAGACCATTCTTCTTTGGTAAATTTCTCCAGGTCCCTGAGATTTGAAGGGGGCCTTCTCCAAACTGCCATTTTGAGATCTCTCCACAGGTGTTCTATGGGATTCAGGTCTGGACTCATTGCTGGCCACTTTAGAAGTCTCCAGTGCTTTCTCTCAAACCATTTTCTAGTGCTTTTTGAAGTGTGTTTTGGGTCATTGTCCTACTGGAAGACCCATGACCTCTGAGGGAGACCCAGCTTTCTCACACTGGGCCCTACATTATGCTGCAAAATTTGTTGGTAGTCTTCAGACTTCATAATGCCATGCACACGGTCAAGCAGTCCAGTGCCAGAGGCAGCAAAGCAACCCCAAAACATCAGGGAACCTCCGCCATGTTTGACTGTAGGGACCGTGTTCTTTTCTTTGAAGGCCTCTTTTTTTTTCCTGTAAACTCTATGTTGATGCCTTTTCCCAAAAAGCTCTACTTTTGTCTCATCTGACCAGAGAACATTCTTCCAAAAAGTTTTTGGCTTTCTCAGGTAAGTTTTGGCAAACTCCAGCCTGGCTTTTTTATGTCTCTGGGTCAGAAGTGGGGTCTTCCTGGGTATCCTACCATAGAGTCCCTTTTCATTCAGACGCCGACTGATAGTACGGGTTGACACTGTTGTACCCTCGGACTGCAGGGCAGCTAGAACTTGTTTGGATGTTAGTCGAGGTTCTTTAGCCACCATCCGCACAATCTTTCGTTGAAATCTCTCGTCAATTTTTCTTTTCCGTCCACATCTAGGGAGGTTAGCCACAGTGCCATGGGCTTTAAACTTCTTGATGACACTGTGCACGGTAGACACAGGAACATTCAGGTCTTTGGAGATGGACTTGTAGCCTTGAGATTGCTCATGCTTCCTCACAATTTTGCTTCTCAAGTCCTCAGACACTTCTTTGGTCTTCTTTCTTTTCTCCATGCTCAATGTGGTACACACAAGGACACAGGACAGAGGTTGAGTCAACTTTAATCCATTTCAACTGGCTGCAAGTGTGATTTAGTTATTGCCACCACCTGTTATGTGCCACAGGTAAGTAACAGGTGCTGTTAATTACACAAATTAGAGAAGCATCACATGATTTTTCAAAGGGTGCCAATACTTTTGTCCACCCCCTTTTTATGTTTGGTGTGGAATTATATCCAATTTGGCTTTTTGACAATTCTTTTTGTGGTTTTCCATTGAAGACAAATTAAATGAAGATATTATTACCAAAGCATTTGTGATTGCAATCATTTTCTGGAAGAAATTGCGTATTATCTGACAGAATTGCAGGGGTGCCAATACTTTTGGCCAGCACTGTACATGATCTTTTACAAAAACATACTCTGTTTTAAGTAATGACCCATGTTGCACACTTTTCCTTAAAACCTTGTTGAGGATAAGACTGAGCTACAAACTAACATAAGTGGATAATATAATGTGCTTATAGGATCAAACCACTTTTAAGAAGCAAATCTGATGAGTTCACAATGCTTATAGTGTCTCTCTTATTAAGGATCCTAATTCAGAATTTTTGCTCTTTTAACTATTGTCTTAAATTCTCTGTAGAAGTGTTATATACTTCTAATGATAATGTTGTAAGATCTTTTTCTATCAAATCATGAAATTCAGTTTTATGTTATATGGAATTCTAAATGGGAACTTGTCATGTTGAACATGCATTCTGACCTACAGGCAGCATGCTAAGTAGATTGATATACTATATGGACAAAAGCATTGGGATAACTACACATTACTCCCACAACAGGGTTGGCTCCAGGTTTGTGTGGGCTCTTTAGCGACAGACAGAGGCATACCTTGAAGCCTAGAATAGAAGTATATTTAATGTGGTAGAGGGACCTGTGGGGCCCCATCAGGGCACTGGGCCTGGTAGCAAGTGCTGCTTCTGCACCACCTATGCCTATGCATCGGGTGTCAGAGCTGTGAGCCCCTTTGTGGCACAACTCATGCTGTGGAAGTGTTTTACTCTAAAGTACATTTCCATAAAGTACATTGGCCCCTCATGCACCCATATATTGGCCCCTTATGTCCCTATACAATCCAATGGACCCCCTTATTCCCCCATATAATTGACACTTATGTCCCCATACAGTACGATACTCCCACCTAATTGTCCTTCTGCCCACATACAGTACAATGCCTTCTTATAATGCTCCCTTATGTCTCCATACATTACAATAAAATGGTTCCTTATGCCCACATAGAGTACAATGCTCCCTTATATCCCAAATAATGGCCCTTATGGCCACATACAGTACAATGCTCCCTTACACCCCCATATAATGGCTACTTAAGCCCCCATATAGTGCAGTGCCCCCTTATGACCCCATATAATATCCCCTTATGCCCCGATATAATATCCCCTTATGCCTCCATACAGTACAATGCCCCTTTATGTCTGCCTCCCACCTGCTTTAAAATGCTTTGTGGAGAGTAAGCAGTCAGTGCTGATTTTGTTCTTAGCACTCTTAGCTGCACTGGTGCCAGCACACTTAACCCTGTCAGCATCGAGACTGGGAAGGGATGGAGGTATGAGGAGCCAAGAGTTGTGAGTGAGAATTAAATCTGCACTTACTGCTCATTCCTGTATTGATGGTAGTGCTTATTACAGTGGGTCCCGACATCTGCCCAGGTTTGCTGAGTGCTGGAGCTGGGCCTCACCAATAGGAGTTTAACATCCTATGGAAAATAGTTATTAGTTATAAATATGGGCCCCATATGCTGCTAATACAGGTTCCACTCTTCTAAAACAGCTTTATATAAGATTTTGGGGTGTTTATATGGTAAATTTTGCCCGTTCATCCAGAAGAGCACTTGTGATGTAACATTCATGTTGGATGAGATAGCTTGATTTTCAAATTCTGTTCTAGATCATCCCAAAGATGTTCAATGGCATTGAAGTCAGGGCACTGTACACGTAGTCATGATCTTCCACACCATATTCACCCAATTGTACCTTTACTTGCTTTGTGCACTTAGGGCTCAGTCTTGCTAGGACATCAGTGTGCCATCCTTGGTTTTTAGTCTCCCATAGGCTTCTATGGGTGAGTCCGTTACACAAACACTGAACAGAATAGGACCTGTTCTATATTTTGTGGCATGGACTCTCGGGTCACACACTGATCAGTAGAAATCACAGTCGTGTGCATGGGCCCATAGAAATGAATGGGTCAGTGTGCTATCTGTGAAAAACACAGACAGAACATTGATCTCGCCCACGGTCGTCTGCAAGGGGCCTGAGGGTGAAGCCACACGTTATAGAAACAATGAAGCAGAAAACACTGTGCATTCAAAAACAAAAAATGCAACATGTAAAATCTATCTGTGGAAACCCTGTATTTTCTGCACAGATTTATAAGGTGGGCGTCAAAAATGAAAAACACAGCAGAAAAGCAGTGAAAAATGCAAGTATTTTTGCTGTGTTCTTTTCCGCTGCATTTCTGTTGTGTTTTTTTTCCGCCGCGTTTTTTAGCTGCATTTTACTAAGTGAAGCCTGAGCCTAAAAGGAAAGTATCACCATAAAATAACCTATTTTTTCAGTCAAGTTTTACGTTAAACATATTTTTTAATCATTTGTATTTTTTTTTTTTTATGTTCCATGTTATTATCTAGATTTTAAAAAAATCTCTAAATCCTGCAGTTCTAATTCTGGACATGAAGTCAAATAATACATTGATACTTCTGTTTTTTATAGAAGATTTCTTTGCAGCAAAACACAGAGCCCACCATTCACAATAGGTGATTTCAGAGCTTATCTACACTCCTCTATGCACAGGTCACAGAGAATACCTAGGAAACGCTCCCAAAGAAGTCAATAACATCTACTCCAGACCATTCTTTCTATGGCCCATGGTCCATCTCCAGGAAACAAGAAATGACAGACTAGTTTTGGCTTAGTGGTCTGAAAAGTTGGAATTACAAGATTTTTAGTTTTTTGTTTTTAAAACCTTCCTGCCATTTTTCTATTTTTGTTTTCTTACTCCCGTCCCTCCAAAAGCCATAACCTTTTTTATTTTTCCATTCACAGGCTTCTGAAGGGCTTCGTTTTTATGGCGCTCACTGTGCGCTGTGCAGACATGTCACCTGTATTCTGTGGGTTGGTAGAATTATAAGGGGATACCAAATTTATATAGTTTTTGGTATGTTTTAACCCCTAAAAAAGTCCAAAACTTGAAAAAAAGAATTCTGACACAACTTTTTTTTTGTATTTCCTTATATATGGGGCTGCATAAGGCATCTTTTTGGGAGGGCCAGATGTACTCTATACCATTTTGGGAAATGTCTGATGTTTTGATAGCTATTAATTAAATTTTTTTATGGGAGGCAAAATAACAAAAAAACAGCGGCTTGGCTCTTTAGTTTTTTTTTCCTGCTACGGTGTTCACCATATGGGAAAAATACAGGGACAGCTCCAGGTTTGACTGAAGCAACAGAGCCTCAGTGGGTCCCTTTTGGAGCAATTCATTTGCACCACAGCAAAAAACAACCAAAATAGGGTATTTTTTGCTGAGGCAGACATACTGGAGTGGACTGTAAAACAGTCCATTCCATACAAGTAGATAGAACCTGTTCAGACAGTGGAATGTAAAGAGAAATTTGAGGCAGACATCTGCCTTGGATTCCTCTTTATTTTCTGCCCCCCCCCCCCCCCGGCTCACGGTGCAGAGCATCAGCATACTGCTGATGCGGCTCAATGCAGAACTGAGTGGGCCCCCCCCACAAAAAAAAATAAAAAAATAATATATATATATATATATATATATATATATACAGTTGTGCTAAAAAGTTTACATACCCCGGGAGATTTTTTTTTTTTTTTTGGCCTTTTATCAGACAATATAAATGATAACACAAAAACATTTTCTCCACTCATGGTTAGTGGTTGGTTGAAGCCATTTATTGTCAAACTTCTATGTTTTCTCTTTTTAAATCATAATGACAACCAAAAACATCAAAATGACCCTGTTCAAAAGTTCACATACCCCAGTTCTTAATATCGTGTATTGCCCCCTCTAACATCAATCACAGCTTGAAGTCTTTTGTGGTAATTGTGGATGAGGCTCTTTATTTTCTCAGATGGTAAAACTGCCCATTCTTCTTGGCAAAAAGTCTCCAATTCCTGTAAATTCCTGGGCTGTCTTGCATGTACTACGTGTTCGAGATCTCCCCAGAGTGGCTCAATGATATTGAAGTCAGGAGACTGAGATGGCCACTCCAGAACCTTCACTTTCTTCTGCTGTAGCCAATGGCAGGTCGACTTGGCCTTGTGTTTTGGATCGTTGTCATGTTGGAACGTCCAAGTACTTCCCATGAGCAGCTTCCTGGCTGATGAGTGCAAATTTGCCTCCAGTATTTGCTGATAACGTGCTACATTCATCTTTCCTTCAACTTTGACCAAGTTTCCTGTGCCTTTGAAGCTCACACATCCCCACATCATCAATGATCCACCTCCGTGCTTTACAGTAGGAATGGTGTTCCTTTCATCATAGGCCTTGTTGACACCTCTCCAAATGTAACGTTTACGGTCGTGGCCAAAAAGTTCGATGTTTGTCTCATCACTCCAAATTACCTTGTTCCAGAGGTTTTGAGGATTGTCTCTGTGCTGTTTGGCGTATTGAAGGCGTATTGTGGCATTTACACAGTAATGGCTTTATTCTGGCAACTCGACCGTGGTTTGGTTACTGGGCATGTTATGAGGCCAAAATCACCATGTGAACTTTTGAACAGGGTCATTTTGATGTTTTTAGTTGTCATTATGATTTAAAAAGAGAAAACACAGAAGTTTGACAATAAATGGCTTCAACCAACCACTATCCATGAGTGGAGAAAAAGTTTTTGTGTTATCATTCATGTTCTCTGAAAAAAGGCCAAAAAAACAAAAAATCTGCCAGGGTATGTAAACTTTTTAGCACAACTGTATATATATATATATATATATATATTTATCTTATATATATATATATATATATATATATATATATATATATATATAAAAATGAGTTTCTGTCTGTTCTTTATGCGTGACCAAACGACTGGACCGATCCTCACCAAATTTGGCACACAGGTACATCAGGTGTCCAGGACGATTTTAGACTGGGTCTCAGCTCTCTAGGATGTACCGTTCCTGAGATACAGTATTCCCAAAAAATTATCTCCATTAGCCAATACAAGCCTGCAAGTCTTTCACTCATATTCCAACTGCCATACACAAGGTCACATGTCCCTTATCAGCCAATAGAAGATCACAGGTGCTTAGTCTCCACAGGCAGACAGGTTTACACCAGGTTTCCATAGCAACCAAGCTATTTATGACCTGTATTAGGCAATAGCAGTTCGCAGGTCCTTAAATATATCAGACAATATAAGTTCACATAAAATTTACCCGGTTTCCATAACAAAACAGCCATAAATAGACTGTACCTATACTGGACTCAGTAGCGTAACTAGGAATGGCTGGGCACCAAGGCGAACATTTGACATGGCTCCCCTCGGCAACCGCCCCCCCCACACAAAACCACATTCCTGCACACACTATTATGCCCCATAGTGGCCACTGCACACAGTATTATGCCCCATAGTGGCCCCTGTACACAGTATTGTGACCCATAGTGGCCCCAGCACACAGTATTATGCCCCATAGTGTCCCCTTCACATAGTATTATGCCCCATTGTGGACCACCCATGAACAATTATTATACTATGGGGTCTTTTTAGACCCCAGAGTATAATGATCAGAGACCCGGAGAGGATACAAACATAAAAAACACTGTTACTTACCTCTCCCTGGCTCCGACGCTCTCCCTGCTACCTCTTCAATGTTGGACCAGATGGAACGTGAGCCAGGCATGCGTCGCGATGCATAGTGACGTCGGACTGGCCAACCGACGTCTGGGACATCACCAAGGAGGCCTGAAGCCTCCTGGAGCGCAGGAGAGGTAAGCAACATTGTTTTTTATGTTCCCTCACCTCCCTTGGGCCTCCGATCATTATACTCTGGGTTTCTGAAAAGACCCCAGAGTATAATGACAGCAGTGTTTGTGGGGATCGTAGCCCGTGGCTTTACTTACCGATCCCTGCTCCTGCTCACAGCCACCGCCATAGAAGGTGAAGCGCAGGCGGCCGTGAACAGGGCCCACTATGGGGTAGGTGTTACACCAGCAGGTAACAGCTTATTAAAAAAAAAAACATCAGTGTCTCGCCGGGCCCCCTAATGTCCCGGGCCCTGTAGCAGCCGCTACCACTGCTACCACGGTATTTACACCACTGACTGGACTGCCATACTGGATGTCAGCTTTCTTATAACTTGAAACATTTTTAAACTACTCATACCTCCTGCAGCAAAACGCATGGCTGCTGCTTGAGCTAATGAAAACTCTCAACAGACCCAAGCCCGTCTCCAATCTGACAAGGTATGTCACAGACAACAGTGAGCTGCTGCAACTCTGCAGCAGACCCAAGCCCATCTGAAATCTGACAAGGCATTGTCAGCCACATGCACACAGCTGCACTCCATGTTTCCATAACAGCCCAGCCATTTTTCTTCACTGCTGTAGGTCAGCTTTAAAGGAGCAGGGCGCTGTGGATGACACTGTTACACAGGGTCACGTACACAGCTTTACTCCAGGTTTTCCATAACAACCGATCGCAGGTTTTTCACTGATATCCAAACTGAGATATACATGATCACATGACGCTTATAGACCAATGGAAAATCGCAGGTTCTTCAGTCAATAGCAGTTCGCAGGTCCTTAAATATTCAGTCATATGACATGTATCAGCCAATATAACTTCACATTTCATTGACCAGGTTTCCATAACAACACAGCCATAAATAGACTGTACCTATACTGGACTGCCATACTGGATGTCAAGTGCAAGACTGGCCAATTCTTATGGGGCCACTACACAAACAAAAAATGAAATATACCTGTACGAAGCCGGGTCCTTCTGCTAATATACACACGTGGATATAATTGTTGGTACCCCTCGTTTAATGAAAGAAAAACCCACAATGGTCACAGAAATAACTTAAATCTGACAAAACTGGAATTTGCCAAACTACATGTTGACAAACCACAAAGCTTCTGGGAAAATGTCCTATGGACAGATGAGACAAAAATCAAAATTTTTGGCAAGGCACATCAGCTCTATGTTCATAGATGGAAAAATGAAGCATATCTTCAAAAGAACACTGTCCCTACTGTGAAACATGGAGGAGGCTCTGTTATGTTCTGGGGCTGCTTTGCTGCATCTGGCACAGGGTGTCTTGAATCTGTGCAGGGTACAATGAAATCTCAAGATTATCAAGGGATTCTAGAGAGAAATGTGCTGCCCAGTGTCAGAAAGCTTGGTCTCAGTCGCAGGTCATGGGTCTTGCAGCAGGATAATTACCCAAAACACACAGCTAAAAACACCCAAGAATGGCTAAGAGGGAAACATTGGACTATTCTGAAGTGGTCTTCTATGAGCCCTGACCTAAATCCTATTGAGCATCTTTGGAAGGAGCTGAAACATGCTGTCTGGAAAAGGCATCCTTCAAACCCGAGACAACTCGAGCAGTTTGCTCATAAGGAATGGGCCAAAATACCTTTTGAGAGGTGCAGAAGTCTCATTGACAGCTACAGGAATCGTTTGATTGCAGTGATTGCCTCAAAAGGTTGTGCAACAAAATATTAAGTTAAGGGTACCATCATTTCTGTCCAGGCCTGTTTCATGAGTTTTCTTTTTTAAAAGATTCTGTTGAAGCATGGTTGAAAAGCAATGTCTGATTTCATTTGTTCATTTTCATAGAATTTTTATATATTATTACTTTTGTCAGATTCAAGTTATTTCTGTGACCATTGTGGGTTTATCTTTCATTAAACGAGGGGTACCAACAATTTTGTCCACGTGTGTATATATATATATATATATATATATATATATATATATATATAAACACACACACAGGGGCGTAATTAGCAAAGACTGGTCCCCATAGGAAACTTTTCGACTTGAGCAACCTCTCCCCCCCCCCCCACATAGCATAGCGCCCCCTTTCCTGGTCCCCACATGGTATAATGCCCTACTTACAGTATAATGTTCCATAGCAGCCCATGCACACAGTATAATGTCCCATAGCCGCCCCTTCACACAGTATAATGTCCTAAAGCGACCCCTCCACACAGTAAAATGTCCCATAGCGGCCTCTCCACACAGTATAATGTCTCATGGCAGCCCCTCCTCACAGTACAATGCCCCATAGCGGCCCCTCACACAGTATAATGTCCCATAGTGGCCCCTCCACATGGTATAATGTTCCACAGTGGCCCCTTCACACAGTATAATGTCCCATAGCCGCCCCTTCACACAGTATAATGTCCTAAAGTGACCCCTCCACACAGTATAATGTCCCATAGCGGCCTCTCCACACAGTATAATGTCTCATGGCAGCCCCTCCTCACAGTATAATGCCCCATAGCGGCCCCTGCACACAGTATAATGTCCCATAGTGGCCCCTCCACATGGTATAATGTTCCACAGTGGCCCCTACACACAGTATAATGTCCCATAGTGGACCCTGCACACAGTATAATGTACCATAGCAATGTCTCCCCTGCCCACAGTATAATATCCTACAGTGGTGCTTACAGTGTTCTTTGCAATATTGCAAAAATGCTGGATTCTGAAGAACCTAAAATTTCACCACCCACAAATTATTATCATACCCTCAGGTCTTTTCAGACCCCAGAGAATAATGATGGGAGGCCCAGGGGAGGTAAAAAACATAAAAAACAGTGTTACTTACCTCTCCTGGGCTCCGGTGCGACTCCCTGCTGTTTTCGGCCTTTGGAGCTTTTAATAGGCTCCCAGCTGTCATGGTAATTGATTGCCTCCCCTGGACCTCGCTCTGGGGGATGGCCATCCATGTCCAAAATGGCGGCACCCATGCGGAAAAATGGTGCCTTGGTCAAAGCATCAAGAGGGTGTATAATACAGCCGGACCCGGCAGGTGCCATATTTAAACACCAGACATCCATCGTAATAGAACAGTGGATGTTAGGAAAGGGTTAAATATAGACGATTAATGGAAAATTTCAATTCTTTATAAATATTTTTAACTTAAAAACATGATTTAAACAGTAGGTCATTTAGTGGTGAAACATTTCATTTAAAAAAGTATGACTTCTGCCAAATATAAGTCTAATCATTAAAAACAAAACAAAAAAAACCTCAGTGATTTCCATACTGGTGTATTAACCAGAACGCGCAATGTCAAAACCTAGGAATTAGGATAAAGTCTTTGCTTTGGATCTAAGGATGGATTTACATGGTGCTTTTCCCCACAAAAATTTATTGTTATGTTAAAAATGTAAGCATGCATGTAAAAAAAACGTTTTTTGCATGCATGAACAAAACATGAAATCTTGCATGATAAAGCACCATGTACTGTAAATGCAGTCTTATGTAGAAAATTAACCATACAAGATTAAGCTCAGGCAGCGCGTAACTGGTTCCAATAAATAAATTCCTACTCAAGATCTGTGCTCAAGGAAGCGCTGTTTGTCTCCAACTCAGGTGTTTGCAAATCTAGCTAAGAAAAAGCATCCTGAAATGAAATAAATCTTGACATTTCCAGTGTGTCACGGTTAGTCACATCAGGTGTATTTGATGAGGGCTCCTCAGACGATATAAAAGCATCATCATGTTGAGCAGAAAAATGTTCTTGACGGTTAATCCCCTTACTAAATGATTAACATCTTTTTTTCTTTCAAGCAAATTAAAGTCATGTGAAGAAACAAGTTACAGAATGCAAGAAAAATATGAAATTGGTGTTCAAATTCTGACAAATTAATTATGTTATGACATTCCTCTCTAATATTCAAGATTTCTATTTGCATATATGGATTTCCATTGTTGAGATTTTATGCCTGTGTTCTATTTATTTACTATATAAATATATATTCCTAGAATTGGTTAAATAGTAGGAAAGGGGCCCATTCATCAGAATAATCTGATGGAACATTCAGCCTATAACACTCTGAAGACATGATATCACTTTTATTTGGTGATTGAGATGACATATTGGTATAAAGCAGGCCACTAGAGTTGAGCAAACCAATTCGACATGAGCCACCAGTGAATCAGTATTGTACATGGGGTTACCTTCAGATCCCAGACTATAATAAGCAGAGGCCCAAGAGAGGTGCAGAAACATAATAAATACTGATATTCACCTTCCCTCACCTTTCCTGGGCTTCCTTGCGGTCTTCTTCGATGTTTACTATGTTTCCACATCTCCCTGGGTCTCTGCTTGTTATACATTGGGGTCTGAAGAGACATCAGAGTAGAATAATAGCACAGTCCAAAATTAAACTGGCAAATGAACCTCATGAATATTGACAAAACAAATCTTGCGAGGTTTGCCCATATAACAATTCTACCTTTCTGTATAGGTATAATAGAGACAGATAGCTCTGCAGAAAAAAATGTGATGCGTTTCCGCCACGGCCTTTTCTGCAGCGCTTTTTAACTGCAGCTCAACTACGTGGGGCCATAGCATTAAAGGGTTTTCCAGGATTAAGATATTGACGACCTATCCTTAGAACTGATCATTATTATCAGAATGGTGGGGTTTTAACACCCTGCACCTCTGCGCAACCGCTGTTTGAAGAGGTTCGGACGAGTGTTGCAGGCTCTTTACTGTTTATCAAGCACAGTGACATACATTGAAAAGCAGCTGTGCTTGATATTGCATCTCAGCCTTATTTACTTGACTGGGACTGAGCTGCAAGCAGTCCAATGAATATGATATTATGTGGCTTTTCAGAAGCAGAACTCACCAGGACTTGACTGCCTCTTCAATCAACTAACTTGTGATTCCAAAGCATAGGTAATCGATATTTTAGTCTCAATAAAACCCTATAACTGCCTATTGACAATATATAATATATGTCCAAACGTCCGGCATTTAACTGTGAGGGCATACCTGTACATCCTTGCAGTTGGCAATTAACTCTGTACATACAGTCATATGAAAAAGTTTGAGCACCCCTATTAATCTTAATCATTTTTAGTTCTAAATATTTGGGTGTTTGCAACAGCCATTTCAATTTGATATATCTAATAACTGATGGACACAATAATATTTCAGGATTGAAATGAGGTTTATTGTACTAACAAAAAATGTGCAAACTGCATTAAACCAAAATTTGACCGATGCAAAAGTATGGGCACCTCAACAGAAAAGTGACACTAATATTTAGTAGATCCTCCTTTTGCAAAAATAACAGCCTCTAGTCGCTTCCTGTAGCTTTTAATCAGTTCCTGGATCCTGGATGAAGGTATTTTTGACCATTCCTCTTTACAAAACAATTCCAGTTCAGTTAAGTTTGATGGTCGCCGAGCATGGACACCCCGCTTCAAATTATCCCACAGATGTTCAATGATATTCAGGTCTGGGGACTGGGATGGCCATTCCAGAACATTGTAATTGTTCCTCTGCATGAATGCCTGAGTAGATTTGGAGCTGTGTTTTGGATCATTGTCTTGCTGAAATATCCATCCCCGGCGTAACTTCAAATTCGTCACTGATTCTTGTACATTATTCTCAAGAATCTGCTGATACTGAGTTGAATCCATGCGAGCCTCAATTTTAACAAGATTCCCGATGCCGGCATTGGCCACACAGCCCCAAAGCATGATGGAACCTCCACCAAATTTTACAGTGGGTAGCAAGTGTTTTTCTTGGAATGCTGTGTTTTTTAGACGCTATGCATAACGCCTTTTTGTATGACCAAACAACTCAATCTTTGTTTCATCAGTCCACAGGACCTTCTTCCAAAATGAAGCTGGCTTGTCCAAATGTGCTTTTGCATACCTCAGGCAACTCTGTTTGTGGCGTGCTTTCAGAAACGGCTTCTTTCGCATCACTCTCCCATACAGCTTCTCCTTGTGCAAAGAGTGCTGTTTTGTTGACCGATGCACAGTGACACCATCTGCAGCAAGATGATGCTGCAGCTCTTTGGAGGTGGTCTGTGGATTGTCCTTGACTGTTCTCACCATTCTTCTTCTCTGCCTTTCTGATATTTTTCTTGGCCTGCCACTTCTGGGCTTAACAAGAACTGTCCCTGTGGTCTTCCATTTCCTTACTATGTTCCTCACAGTGGAAACTGACAAGTTAAATCTTTGAGACAACTTTTTGTATCCTTCCCCTGAACAACTATGTTGAACAATCTTTGTTTTCAGATCATTTGAGAGTTGTTTTGAGGCGCCCATGATGCCACTCTTCAGAGGAGATTCAAATAGGAGAACAACTTGCAATTGGCCACCTTAAATACCTTTTCTCATGATTGGATACACCTGGCTATGAAGTTCAAAGCTCAGTGAGGTTACAAAACCAATTTTGTCCTTCAGTAAGTCAGTAAAAAGTAGTTAGGAGTATTCAAATCAATAAAATGATAAGGGTACCCAAATTTTTGCACCGGTCAAATTTTGGTTTAATGCATATTGCACATTTTCTGTTAGTACAATAAACCTCATTTCAATCCTGAAATATTACTGTGTCCATCAGTTATTAAATATATCAAATTGAAATGGCTGTTGCAAACACCCAAATATTTAGAACTAAAAATGATTAAGATTAATAGGGGTGCCCAAACTTTTTCATATGACTGTACCTGTACGTCTGAGTGGCTGGCTATTAATCCTGCAAGGATGTACCTGTATGAGATTGTTCAGCTGCAGGAGCCAGCTGTGACAGCAGGATATCCCAAAGGCAATGAGCTCTATGTACACAGCCATGATGGGTCTTCCAGTCATGGTGATCATGTGATCCGCTATGGCCAGAAACTGCAAGAGCTGCTGGGTAGAAGCTGCATTCATCCTGTCACTGGGGCTAATGTATCAGCCCCAGTTACAGGGAAAATGGGCAAAAATAAATTATTATTATTTTTTTTTAAAAAAAGGACACCACTGCCACGCCCACATCACAGGTTATAGCCCTGCCTATAGCAACACAAAACTATGTGTCACCTACCTATCTCAATCAAGGAAAGGAAAACTATAAAAAAAAAAAATTGTAGTACTTTGTGCTATTAAAAAAAAAAAAAAAAAAAAAAAATCGGAAAAACAGACGTTTGCCTTCCCTTTTTTCTACATTTCCAGAATGGCATAAAAATAAAACCATATGAATCAAAATAAGATGCAAAAATTATTTGAATAACCTGAACCAAAAAAGGTTATAGCCATCAAAACCGTATGTAAAGAAAAAAATGATGAACCAGGATATGGCCAAAGCATATTTGCGTTATTTTGTTTTAATATTAGTACTCATATATGATACAGTCAGAATCAGTATAGCGGAAGCAAGGAAAACAACAAACTAGATTTTTAAACTGGATAAACCATGGTAACCAGCCATTTCAAATTGGAGCAGGAAGGAGACAGTTCTATAGAGAATCAGATTAGAAGTCTCTTTTTTTTTTTATAAGGTTTGGCCAAAGTAAAGCCATAAAATGTAAGCAACAAAACTGCCATTAGAGGCTGACACAGCAGCATTGAGGAAAGATTATCGTACCACCTCCCTTCAATCACCTCCCCCTGAATCCGTCACTCGTACTTCTGTAGACTATAATTTCAGTATGATCCATGACATCTTTTTAGCATCTTAATGTACTGTACTATAATAATGTCAACAACATAAAGAAATAATAACAGTTAATAGGCAACCACAATTTTTTAGGACAGGAAAAACATGTAGAAAGATATTTAATATTTGTTTTAACTATTATTAGAATACATTTCTATCTAACAAAACAGAAGAATACCATTATAACAGAAAGAGCAGCCTAAAGTAGAAAAAAAGTAGAAAAGAAGCAAATCAATCAAAAAAGCACTAAGCACAATGCAGAGAAAAGGTAGTAAGTCTCATGTTCTAAGAACTTCAAAAACATTTGTTTCATCATTTAGCTTTGAGGAGGAATCTCATTAGTCCAAAACATATTTGCGTTATTTTGTTTTGATATTAGCACTAATGTATCATACAATCAGAATCAGTTTAGCGGAAACAAGGAAAACAACAAACTGGATTTTTAAATTGGATAAGCCATGGTAACCAGCCATTTCAAATTGGAGGAGGAAGGAGACAATTCTGAAGAGAATCGGATTAGAAGTCTCTGTTTTGTAAGGTTTGGCAAAAGTAAAGCCATAAAACTAAGATTACAGTATATGGTGATTAACAACAACCAGACCACTGCCAAATTAATTATGTAGAGTAAGTAAAAGGGTAGTGGAAATAAGCAGAAAGCAGAAACTTCTGTATTTCTCTAACCAATTTAGCGATTTACAAATCACTTGTATTTCTTTTTTTTCCTCAATAAAAACATTGTATGTATGTATGTATGCAGGTTTAAAGGAAGTCTACAACCTCCCTCAAACATACTCAACTGTAACCATCGTGAGCACATTACAGTGAGAAACAACATATCTCTGTTGTGTATGTCACTTTAGTAAATTTGTAAAAAAAAAAAAAAACTTTGAAGACTTGTTGGTGCACTGGCAGGTGGGTCTTGAGCTCCCTGGAGCAAAGCTCTTGCCACTCAGACTCCTATCAACTACTGCCTGCGCCAAACCCATGCAGTGAGAATTGACTCTTTCACTGCTATGACATTATCCCATCCATTCTACTTGACCAGCAAAAGCAGTGCACCCAAGGCTAGTGGCCCGCTCCCAGTGCACTAAGGACCTCATTTGAAAGACTTCAAAGTTGTTTTTCTACAAAAGTGACATACATAACAAAGGTGGTAGGAGTGGAATATGCTTGAGGTAGGTGGTGAACTCCCTTTAAATGCTTTTCTTCCAAGCACATAAAGGTATAATACAAAGGTAATTTAAATAAAATGTTGAGCAACATGCATAAATAATGAGAGGGACATTCCAAAGAAAACTATAGTTTGCTATATGAAGTCTCACCTGTACGCTTGATATTGGATGCCACTGCTGTGACTTGTACATTTCTGAAAAATCAAATACAGAATTTGCCTAGGCTATTGCATAACAGCAATCCAGGAATGCATTAAAGCAACAAACACACATCTTAGCCCTGTGTGTTCACTAATTCTCTTTTAGACTGCTTCCTGTCTATATATATATATATATATATATATATATTGACAAACATTCATCATTGCCTGTCTTAGTAGAGGGCACACCAAAGGGCACACTCAACAACCTCTCACAGCACATATTGTATACATTTATGACTCTCCAGCATCCTGTTGACAATTTGGAATTATCTATATTCTATAACTTTAGCCTCTGAATGATGTGACCTGACCCCACCTCCATATGTGAATCCTGGCTATTATGAAGATATAAGCTCAAGGATGGTGAACAAAAGATGGACTATTATCTTCTAAAAAGCAAGTTAGAGGAGACATGGAGAAAATAGAAGAAAATGGATGTTATGGTAGAAAAGTGTGTCTGCTGGAGTCTTTTTAAGATAAAAACACACACGCACATATTGTATACATACAGTACATACAGAATCGTAATGGCTTTTCGGGAGTTTGTAGGCATACAATGTTCTTCGGAAAGATTTTGGTCAGACACATAAATTATAAAGAACAGTCCCAGCACTCCATGGATAGTACAGCTACACGGTAGTTACAGCTCCATCCTATAGAAGAGAATAGGACATAATTACATTGCATGATCGCTATAAAACAGATGGCATGCAATATCAATAATGAAGGGATCAAACAGCTAGTCAGCAAGGGGTCCTGGGTGTTGAACCCCACTCATCTCTTATTTATGACCTATCCTGAGATTAGGTGATTAATACCAAGGAACTGGAATAAATCTTTAGATGATTTATCCACCTTTTAACAATTGATGGCCTATCATTAAGATCAACAGTTGGACAATTGTAAGGACTCCCGCAGATCAGCTGTTTCCCAAAAAACGCAGCTCCCAGCATTTACTGTATATGCCAGATGCTGCGCTGCTTACTCTTAATAATGGCAATTGTGGACACTGCTATGGGACACTGCTACAGCACCCATACCTGCCAATATCAAGAATACGCTGTAAGGATGGGGTAGGAGGCCCCAGTCAAAGTTTTCATCAGATCCACAAGACTTTAGTTACGCCGCTGCCTGACAAGTTCCCTTTAAATAGCCCAATTTACTGTAGTTTGAAAAGTTAGCAGAGGCCAGTGTCAGAGCAGCTTTGGCTGTGTGATCTCATGAGAAGTTGCGAGATCTCGCGAGACCACACAGCCAAAGCTGCTCTGACACTAGCCTCAGCTATTTGTACAGTGTCAGAGCGATGCAAATGATGTAGCCCTTCACTTACAGTCAGGGAACGCCCTTCTGACAGTGAAGGGCTTTATTAGCATATAGGGCGCCAAAAATAACGGGGCTCATAACACCGCAATGGTGGGGGCTACAAAGAGAATTCAAAGTGCCCCAGGGTCTATGCAGCGGCGCTTATAACACAGTATAAAAAACTGCACAGCCCTGGGTTGGTGAAAAGTTCCTCTTTAAGTAACATTATAGTAATATTTTTCAGTTACTTCATAGCTCAGTTGTGGTGGCATTATTAGGAATACTGATTTTAGCGTTTTGTTCACTAATATTATGATGATAATATTCAGTGGTTACAGTAGTTGTCATGGTGTAGCAGTATTAACTGGCCTTGTATAGTGACATCATTGGAAATATTAAATATTGCTTTTTTTATAGTGTGTTTTATTCAGTAACAGTATGTAGATGTTATTTTTATTGTCATTAATGTTTATTATTTTTAGCACAAAAAATAATAACACATACATATCCACATAAAATCCAGTATTTCCCCCAAAACACCCCTAACCCACTAATTCCCTCTTATGTCCTGTGAGGGGGGCCCTGCAGAGTTATTGAAAAGATGAGGCCCAAGAAGGAAGGATACTGGTAGGCATCTCAGCCATCCTGTGTATCTATAAAAATAAACTTGGTAGTTTCTTAAATAATCTACCCAGTATATTATACTGATGCATTTGACTGGTTGAAATACTTTATGATGAGTATCTGTATGAAGTACAATGAGCGTACCATGCCATTCCAGGGTAAGCTGGGGGCCCACCTGCATCAGGGGCCCACCAGGGATTCACCTGTTCACCTGTGGGCCTCTCCAAGCCTTTTTCCTGGTTATTAATCTTTCTTAGTTTAAACATGACTTTCTCCATTTTTTCCAGATTCCCTTGTGGGTTGCAGACAGTAGTCTTCTTCCCCTTTCAGGAAATACGCTGTGTTTTCTATTATTCTTTTTTTTTATAATTTCCTTCCTAGCAAAAAATCAAATAAAAAAAAGAAATGCTTTTAGAGAATCCCAAAGTACCCATGGTGCAGCAGAACCATTGTTTCTTTCTGAGAAAACTTTAACGTCAAGTTTAAAGTCATTATCCATAGCAAATTCTTTCATACTCAGAGGATTAACTCTATAAAATCTATTATTACTCCTAACATTATCTGTAATTATATTAACCAACATAGAGAAAGGATCTGAAAGACCTCTAAATTCATATGAAACTCACTGTACCCGTGCCAGCATAGAACTATTAACCAAAGCCATATTGATATGGGGTTACAGGTCAGTTGATTTAAAGAAATGTGAGAAAGCGCTCTATTCTGGATTTTTAGCCCGCCATGCATCCACCCAACCCATCTCTCTGATCCATTCCTGGAATAGAGCCCTGTATTTGTTTTTCTCCTACCAACTTTTTAAAACTGATCTAGATTCTCATTTGGAGCAATATTAAAATCTCTTATAACCAGAAGTGGGATACCTTCATAATTCCTTCAAAACCCTATATGAAAAAGTTTTGGGTATATTTATTATATGTCAATATGTCCACAACACAGATCATCACATTTGCCAAACAGAAACACATCGGATCCTTCTGGATCAATTGAAAAAAAAGTCCAGCCAGTAACAGCAGACAATACAAAGTGTTTACTGTCTTGATTCTCCTCCTCATTTCCACAAATGTTTGTCTGTTCCATCTAGGTGCTGTAGAAGACTCTGGATATAACAGAACTCTCTGGTTATTCATTTGAAATTCTGATGACTCTTGATATTTTTAAGATGGAGTCCCGGTCTTGAGAGGATACTAATTTGGCCAGAACTTGGGAAAGCTCCTTGCACCTGTGATTTTGAAGGCACCCTATGTGCCCATTCCACTGAAAATACTTTGGAGAGAGTTTTACCATCATATTTCTGAATTAACAAGTCATAAATATTTCTCATAAATTCTCCCGCTGGTGCTCCAGTGAATCTAATATTTGTTCTCTTGAATCTGTTTTCTAAATCAACTAATTTTCTCTTCATTTCTCCTTTATCTTGTTTTAACAACTGTGCCTGTCTCTCTATTCATTTTACTGTGCCTTCCAAGTCTGAAACCCTTCCTTCAGCCTTAATAAGGCGTTCCCTGAACTTTGTCAAATCCATTCTGATAATGGTCACATAAAATTATATGCCACTAACTTTGCTTACCAACATGACCATGGACTCCTCTAATATCTGTACTATCTTTAAAGCTCCCGGAACAGCATGTACCAGTCACGTCCGAAAAAGGGGCATGACTAGTACACAAGAAACCATGTTAAGTTATACAGTGCCTCTGCAATTCAGTGTTTTGTTGCATGAAAGTGCCTGAAATAAAAAAAAAAATGTCTGGTAAAAGTCTGAGTAGCAAAGAACAGGGCAATGTATGAGAAGGAAACGTCAATGTAGACTCAGACTTGCCCACAGGTGAATCCTCTGGTGGGCCGCTGATCCAAGTGGGCTCCCAAATCACTCTGTCATGGTAAAGTACACTCAATATACTTCATACAGTTACTCATCGTACAACATTTCAACCAGGCTATGTGGCGGAATAATATACTGGATAAATTATTGAAGAGTTTATTATTACCTAGTTTATTTTTATATACTGTAGACACACTGGTCATCTGAAACAATATCTAGGTGTAGAGTCTGGCCAAGCAGTATCTTTCCTCTCTGAGTCTCATCTTCTCAATAACAAAGCAGGGGTTACAGTCATCAATAATAATAATAATAATAATAATAATAAGTCGGCACTAGTTCAAGGCAAGAGTCAGGCAGCTAGCTACTTACAGGACCCCAGGAGAGAAAGAATCAGAGGCAAGGGCTAGGTAGCAAGCTACAGCTGAAAAATACATTTATGTTGGTAACATTTTAGGATTTAGCGAATGAGTGTCAGGTAATATTAGCATGTAGCATTATAGTTGGCCTCCATGATGAATTTTATTGGTGGTCCCTAGTCACCTCAATCTGACAATGCGCCAATGCCACATTATCCAACACCATCAGCACGAATTTGTTTGGTAGCTGTCCGACAAGTAATAGTAGCAGCAGGCCACAGTTATCTAGAGCTTCAACTAGGTAATAGCATACAATTGTGAAGGGAGATAAGATTGCAGAGTATATTTCTCTCTCATCATCTCAATCACAGCAGGATGGTGACTGTGACACATTAAGCTAGTGTTCAGCAACTTTAGCACATTCCTCCTCGTCTGCCACCACTGCCACCGTAATAGTTAAATCTCCATAGAGGCATTTCTATTCTGTTACCTACCGTATGTCTTCATCGACCCCTAGTGAGATGCTCTTTTACTCAAAAGAGACAGTAATCCATCCATCATTGTTCTTTAGACAGGGTTCGTGCCCCAAAATGTTGCTGGGCATGTATGTTCAGAAACACTTTCTGCCACATGTAGCGTCTATTCAGTATTCCTGCTGCACTGCCCTGTGAGTTATGTTATAGAGAATGTTGGACTATGCATGAAGTCTACATTTGGGGGAAGGGGGGTCAAGTGGTCATAGACATGACCATTGTTGCTGGAAGTATTAGCACTTGTAGCCATGGTAGTGAACATAGTGGTATTGGTAGAGACACTAGGGCCAAGTGCATGACCAGTCGTCTTTTTGCAATTATATATGCACCCAGGCATCTATTTGGGCAACTGAACTCAATCCTGGTCAAGTTGCTGGCAATGCAGTTGCAACAGGCGTGTTGTATAAAGACCTTGTACCTCTCCAGGGAGCAGGTACACAGAGTCCATTCGGGAACAGGTACTGCCTCACATGGAGTCAGAGGTCTAGTCCATGAGTATGGCAGGGAGTGTAGCGAACAGGAATAACTAGCTAATGTAAGTGTGTCTTCAGCAATGGCAGTTACTGATTATGTGTGCCATACCCTGCGTGTTTCAATTGCTGCAGCCAAAAAACACTACGGAAAAGACAGTTTTTCACGGAAAGTCAGCAGAGAATAACTTTCTGCCTCTATTATACCCATATGTAAAACGTTAGTGTTTCCTTAGGTATAATTAACATGCAGTGTGTAAGGGAATTGCCAGTTGAGCAATTCCCCAGTGCTGCTGCAGAACCCTGGGGGGAGGGGCATAACAAGACAGTGAACCCCTAAAGCTGAACCCCCCCACTGGCCCTGCCTACTTGCCTGACTGTCCTAGGTGACAGCTGACAACTTGGAGACGATCCCTTCACTAAATAAGTGACACACAGAACAAGACAAAACAACACAGAAGCAGAGTCAGCAAGCCAAGGGGTCAGTAACAGTCGAGCAATGCAATACAGAATCAAAATCCAAGAGAATAGTCACAGGGGGAGCCAAAGATCAGAAGTCAGAAATACAACAATAGCAGAAAAAGGAGCTAGCAGGGATAAAGTCACAAGACAGAATCTCAATAGCCAGCGACCATGTAAGGGCTGATGACCTGTTTATAGCAAGTCCAGGACCTGCCCCAGACTTGATTGGAAGACAGGCTGTCAATCACACAGGCAAGGCTAAGATTAACTATTTGAGGAGCAGAAGAAACAAGGTGCAAGAGACGGGTGTGGATGAAATTCAATTACATAGTCTAGGACAGGGGTCGGCAAACCCCGACACGCGTGCCAAGAGTGGCATGCGAGGCTTATTTCCCTGGCACGGCAGCCCGAGTCCTCACCCAGCAGCTTCGATCGGACTAAACACAGCCAAAATGAAACTGCTGTTATTATACTCGGGGGTCTCTTCAGAACCCCGAGTATAATAAGCGGAGACTTAGGAGAAGTGATAAAACATAAAAAACAATGATACTCACCTTGCTCCCTGCGCTACGCGGCGGCTGTGCGATCTGCAGGCGCTTCTGACAGCTGAAAGGGCCTCAGGGGTCACATCCGGCGTCATTACGCATAATGACGCGACGTGACCCCAGAGACCCAATCAGTGGTCACTAACTACAGGCAGAAGTGCCGAAGAGAACACAGCAGCTGCGGAGCGCATAAAAAGGTAAGTAGCATTGCTTTTTTATGTTTGTCACCTCTCTTGGTCCTGCACTTATTATACTCAGGGGTCTGAAGAGAGCTATGGGACATAATACCATGTGCAGGGGCCGCTATGGGACCTACTACCATGTGCGGGGACCTCTATGGGACCTAATACCATGTGCAGGGACCGCTATGGGACCTAATACCGTGTGCAGGGACCGCATTGGGACCTAATACCATGTACAGGGACCGCTATGGGACCTAATACCGTGTGCAGGGACTGCTTTGGGACCTAATACCATGTGCTGGGGCCACTATATGACATAATACCGTGTGCTGGGGTCACTATGTGACATAATACCGTGTGCAGGGGCCACTATGTGACATAATACCGTGTGCAGAGGCTGTTATGGGATATAATACGGTGTGCGGAGGCTGTTATGGGATATAATACCTTGTGCAGGGGCCGCTATGGGACATAATACCGTGTGCAGGGGCCGCTATGGGACATAATACCGTGTGCAGAGGCCGCTATGGGATATAATACCGTGTGCAGGGGCCGCTATGGGACATTATTCTGTATAATGGTGTGTTTTCTGTATTAAGGATGTGTTTTTGCACAGAAAATACAGGCATTTTTTTTTTTTGTGCAAAAATGTACCATGTGAACGCAGTTTTACATTGAAGTAAAAGTTCCAGTGGCCTAAGATTATATCTACATAGTGTGTATTCACCATAAGGATGCTGCCATACAGTGCTCCTGGACACATACATTTACCACTAATTGGCGGCTGCACATGGACTTTCATTGCTTCTAATCGGAAAGTACAGGTGCGCCCCAGGAAATAGCAGTAAACGCATGCGTCCTAAAGCATCTGGTGGCAGCACTTCTGTGTTATGGTTTGTGGTATATGACTTTAGTTTAGGGGTCGTCAGACTTACAATTATTGACCGGCGCTCTGAGTACCTCATCTTTGATTTTTTAATTAAAATCGGGACGCCGAACAAAAAAGGTTGCCTATCCCTGGTCTAGGACAGTGTTCAGACTGAGCAGCAAGAACCTTAAGCAAGGAATCAAACTGAACATGCCTCCTTCTCTGCAGCGTGCAAGCAGAGGGTGGCGCAGAGACACGAACAGGCAAAGAAGTTACACAGTGATTTTCAAAAACGCTTTTCTGCTGTGTATTTTTTTCTGCAATGTGTGGGTGGGGTTAGCCACAATTCCATCCACTTTGCAGGTACTGTAAAACACAGCGAGCGTTTTCACGACATGGGGCCACAGCCAAAAATAGTAAAGTCTCAGTTCCAGTATTAAAGACTTTCTGGTAGTTTCCTTTTCAGCATAACTGCACTGCAGATTGCCCTGTAGATTGTTTTGAGCAGCTGTGATGACCGTGCACCCTTGAAACAAAGCAAGATGACACTCCATGTTTGTAAAGTCTTGATTTTGAATCTTTTGACGTGAGGCATATGTCAGCTGTATATAAATAAATATCTCTGGAAATTATATAGGTAGAACTGCATCATTAGTGAGATGAGAATCTCCTCTTTCATACGACACACAATTATAGAATTATAATTCTTGAAATATAACTGAAGTCTGAAGTGACCCTCCCCTACCTTATTTTCCTTTCATTTCACACAAGCTCATGTACAGTGAGAAGCAGGGGACAGTTCTCAATAGAAAAGCAAGGGAAAGAGTAAAACAAATATAGGATTTCACAGAAAAGAGCCCAAATTTGTTAATAAAATATTTACTAAATTTATTAATGACATATATGGTGCCAAAAAATCAAAGGTTGTCCGAAAGTTTAGATGCGCTTCAAAACAATTTACACTTGATATTTTGGTCTAAATTTGAGTATTTAAAACAAAATTAAACCCTTCCCGCCACAGGCATTTCTTTATTTTTGTTTTGTTAAAATAACTTTGTTATTTTTCCGTTCACAAAGCCATATGTGGGCTTATTGTTTGTGGAACAAATTGTGCGTAATTAAATGGTACCATTTAATATTCTGTACAATGTACTTGGAAGCTGGAAAAAAAAATTCAGGGTGGGGTAGAACTGGAGAAAAACTGCGCTTGTGTGACTTTCTTACAGGCTTTGTTTTTACGATATTCACTCTGCAGCCAAAATATTATGTCATCTTTATCCTATAGCTTGGTACGATTCAAGGGATACCAAATTTATATATATATTTTTTTTATATTTTAACAAGTAAAAAAAAAATCCAGAACGTAACGCATAAAAAAATTTTAAATTCTTGGAGTCGCTATATTCTGACAGTCGTAACGTTTTTGTATTTCTGTATACAGGTGTAGGGAACTGCCATTTCTACTAGTATATAATGTATCTGGCTTCTTTGCCCCTGCAGTTTGGCTTCGGAGACCCCAGGCATTCAGTGCAAGTTTTGTTTTGTAAATACAGTGAGTCAGACACATGTGAGGTAGAGCTGCTGGGGGGAGAGATGTGAGCAGAGCTGCTGAGACAGACATGTTATGTCTGGGGGAGTCTAAGAGCCACTTGTTCCTCTTTACTTCACAGTATATAGTTAGGTATGTGTTACCCCCTATATACTCACAGGACCTAGCTAGTAACCGTAGTTAGGGATCAATATATATATAGTTCAGGGCAGTGATAGGTTAGGCTTCCGAAGGCCAACTAGCTAGTTAGAGACCCGGTGGCACTAGTAGTTTAGCTGGCAGGTTAAGGACTCAGTGTTAGGGTAGTCAGGCCTGCATCTACTGCCGTCACCGTCGCCCTGTTTGCTGCCTGTGAAGAATCTCACCATCATCATCATCTCCTGATCGGCTGTCTGTCATCTCCTGGAAGAATCCGAGGATCCACAGTCATCCACAGGGGCCCCTGCATCTCTTCTGTTGCCTGGAGGTATTGTGCACTGGACTCTTGCTATATATCTATACATATACCCGGGTATATAACCTAAGACGGTTGAGGACTTGCTGGTTGTTGTAGTATTGCTGTGTTCTGAGTATATTTTATGTATGTATTATTACCCTGTTGATTCTTATAAAGCTACTGTTATAACCTTATGTGGTATCTGTATGTATTCTTCAGACTGAGATTAGTACAGTGATCCTTGTTAAGGCTACTAACTGTACTTCATGGGTAAGTCCCAGGAAGAGACCCCCCTGTAATACAGAGGCTCTATCCTGGGTGGAGGCACTGATATATTTCATATATGTTCCCACTCTTCCCTTCAGCGAAGGCTTCAGGTCCCATTATACACACAGGTCAGCGCCAGAGTCTGTTGCGGGAGGGATAATACTCATACCCCCCCCCCCAAATAGGGCTACACAGGGATGCATAAGGAGTCTTTTTTTGCAGGGTCAGATGTACTTTTTAGTTATACCATTTTGGGGAATGTCTGAGGTTTCGATTGCTTTTTATTCATATTTTTATGGGAGGCGAAACAATGAAAGCAGCAGTTTGACTCTTCACTGTATAGAAAAAGTATTATTATATGTTTGCAGACCGTGTATTTTTGGACACACCAACATATAATATGTTGGTATTTGTTTATTTACTTTTATTTCAAATCTAGGGAAGTGGGGGTGATTTGAATTTAGTTTTTTTGTTTTTTTATATTTGAAAAAACTTTTTTTTATTTTATTAAGCTCCTAACCTTGAACCTGTGATCGTTTGATTGCATGTCCCATTGACTGCAATTGAACTGTTTTGCAGTCTATGGGACTTTCACTATACAGTATAGCTATTGCCAGCCGCAATAGCTATATTACTTCAGACGGCTTCTGGCTGTCATAGTAACAGATCTAAGGAGCAGTCCTGTTTTCTCATCTGAAAGAAACATATTAAAAGTATTTTCTTGACTGCAAGTATATGCAATAGATGAAAAATATAAATTAGCAGAAACAATCATTTGTGTGTGATTTTATTGGAAACATGAACCATATCAATATTCATGTGATCTATGCTATCACAATGTCCTTTTATGTGAAAGATAAATCAAATTTAGATCAATGAAGAATTTGATGACCTTTTCATTCTGTAAAAAGTTTACTAAAATACAATAATCTCATAAACTGGAAACCTGTCATTATTCAAGCTTTTCCAAACACTATCATATTAAGCGCTTCATGTGATATTATGTTTCAAATTTAATTAATAAGTTATTCAAGGACTTTTCTATTGATGGCCTATCTTCAGGATAGGTTATTGATAACAGATAGGTGGGGGTCCAACTCCTGGCACCCCTACAGATCAAATGATTGAAGGGGCTATAATGCTTGAGCAAACGCGTATTTTCTTAGTGACTGATCCCATCCATAAGATTCTTCTGCAGCTTAGTCCCATTCAAGTGAATAGGACTGAGCTGCAATACCCGGCACTGCCACTATGCTAGGTATGCTGCTGCTCCTGGCATACAGTAAAAAAGCCACAGGATAGGCCACCAATACAAATATTTCAATGTGTAAGATCTAGATATTACTTTTACATGTTGTTATGAGTTTTAACTTCCTGCTGGAGCCTTTTTTTTTTAATTTTCCTTTTTCACTCCTCTCTTTCAAAAAGTGATAACTTTTTTCTTTCCATTTACAGAGCTGTATGGCTTATTTTTATTTTTTTTAATGGGGGACAGTTCTAGTTTTCATTTAACATTTTGGGGAATGTCTGACATTTTGTATCTTTTTGTTGAATGTTTTTTGTGAGGCAAAACAGTGAAAAACGCTGTTCACCCATTTTGATTATTTCCCCACTACGGCATTCACCACATGGGAAAATTATTTTTATATGCTGATAGTTTGGGTATTGTAAGATGGAGGAATACATAATGTGTATATGTTTGTTTTTGTATATATATATATATATATATATATATATATTGATCTGGGATCTAAGGGAGAGGGGGTGTTTTGAACTTATGTTTTTTTATTTTTTATATTTTTTTTACATTTTTTTTACTTTTTTTTTTTTTTTTGGATGCTCCAGGGAGTCTGTTTACTACTACAATATACTGTAATACTAATGTACTGCAGTATATTGACTTATTCTCTTACAGGCTCCAGCTGTCATGACTACAGGACACCGCTCACAGATCTCGTACTGGGAGAAGGGTTAATCACTGCGATTAGAAAGGACATAAAGTGCCCTCTTTAAAGAGCCAACATTAGCCTTAATAGTATTCATGTTATTGAAGTGTATCAAGTTCAATTACCCAATATACTTACTTCAGCAAGTTACTCATACTGTAAGCAGGAAGGATCAGAAGTAGAAATTTTGCCAAATTTGCCATAGTTTTCCTTAGCAAGAAAGAATAGGACACTGTATATGGCAGTCTCTAGTTTGATTATGAAATGTGTGCATATAGGCAGCTAAAAGCTGCAGGAAGCAGAAGGCCAGGTTTACACACAAAAGAGAATCCTGAAATATTACTGTGTCCATCAGTTATTAGATATATCAAATTGAAATGGCTGTTGCAAACACCCAAATATTTAGAACTAAAAATGATTAAGATTAATAGGGGTGCCCAAACTTTTTCATATGACTGTATATATATATATATATATATAAACACACACATGTATTAGTACCCCATTGCAGGGATGAAGTGGAAAAAAGGGTAGATTAATTTAGATTTGACACCCTTCCTTGGTATATACCCCAATTATGGCTTCATGTTTTGCCCTCTGTTTCTCCACCCAGGCCCTTTCCATGATTCTTGAACCATTTCTAGAATGTTCACAGGGTAGTTTTACACTAGTGTGTAGCAAAGGGGATGGGGCCTTAGACCTGGCTGCCCTACTGTATTACATAGCCACTGGTTTGCCTCTATGACATGCCTGCCCTTGCACTTGGTAGATGAGTTAATCCTTGTTAAAACCCAGAACACTGTACTGTACCGGAATGAGCAATGAGTAGCAAGTCTACTTCATAGGAAAAAGTGGTCAGTTTTATCTGAAAGGTCAGTTTCTGTGACATTTTTCTCTTCTACTATTTCATGTGATGCTAGACAAGGTTGATTTCTAAAATGCTTCAGTCTGTCATGCACTAAAAATGAGACACTCAACATTGTCAATCATCTTGCAAAATCCTCTTTGGCGATGTGGCTTAGCTTTGTAGGGAGAAATAAAAGAGAAAGCTTTCTGGGCATGGATATTGAAACATACAGTAAATCCAGTCAAAACCTTAAAATTCATATGTGACTGCAGTTAATCTAAATATGCCACTTCCTCCATACCATGTCACCTTTACAGTGATACTGGAAGCTGAGACTTGAGATGTTTGTCAGTCCTTGTTATTGTTTTACTCTGGAATCTCAAATTGATTTCTATTACAGTGATATCATATTTATATGGGTTTTCTTATGTGTTATCACTTCTACTAAATAAATTCCCTTTTTGTGGAATAAATAATAACACAAGCAAGCAAAACAGCTGATACTGGTAATGTACCAGCATAAAACGCCCAAGGAAGTGTATAATATCAGCAAAGACGTACAATAAACTAAATCATAGCTTTTAATAAATACCTAATAAAAAATATATATATATATACTTCACCACTGTAATAGTCAGGAGGTTATTTTTTGTCCATGAAGCGGTTCATATATGATAATGACTACTGTATATTTATCTCCTCCACTATTGGAGTTTAGAGATTTACCCTAATTATTGATTTTTTTTTATTGTTACCAGTTCCTTAGGAGATAGGTCCCCTGATGAACGGTTTCTCCTCCGTGAAATGTGCGTAGGGACATTTAGGGACATTGTTTTTTCAGGGACAGCTGGATTGGTACAGCCCTTGTTAGGGCAGGAGTTATGGGGGGCAGAGGCAAGAACTGAGGGTGAGTTAGGATATGTATGGGACCCGGCCCCTTTTCTGATTGACCTCCTTACATACAGGTGAACTACATGATCCAACGGAGTGGTGACATTGAACTGATTTATTTTTTATTACTCTCTGCTAATGCTGTTGTATGTTTGGCATGACATATGGTATTTCTGCACGTCTATAAATAACTAAATTGGTGGTATCCATTTTGGTATCTTTAATCTATTTGTTTGATTTGATAATGGATATATTTTTTATTAGGTATTTATTAAAAGCTATGTTTTAGTTTATTTTTTTTTTTTGTGCCAGAGTTATGTGAAGGTGAGCTGTAGTTTTTATTGGAACCATTTTCTGGTATGTAACTTGTTGATCACTTTTATTATTCTTTTTTTATTTTTTGTGGGAGGCAAGGTAACCAAAAAACAATTCACACGTCGCTTTTTTTTTCACTTCAATGGAGAAACAACATTATATTTTTTATATGTTTATAAAATTTTATATATTTTTATATAATGCAAACTGATAAAAATATTTGGTAATGCCGAATGTGTATTTTTTTACATTATATATATTTGAAATGGTAAAGTAAAAAAAAACAAAACACTTTTTTACACACTTTTTCACAATCTTTTTTAATGTCCAAGGGGATTTGAACATGGAATCACTTGAACGCCTGTACAATATACTTCAATACATGCCGTAGATATATTAGATCCTTTTCAGGCCTCCTTGCTGCCACGAGGGTGAAGTGGGTAAGAGAAAGAGTGCCCCACCCAACCACTTACACTAAGTTCACACCTGCGCCTTGGTTTCTGTTGATTGGGTCCCCTTGGGAACCCGAAGGATGTAAACCTAATCTGCTTAAAAAACGGTTACACACGAAAACCCAAGGACCCCATAGACTATAATGGGGCCCGCTGGGTTTCCCCCCAAAAAAATGCGGAGAGAAAAGTCCTGCTTGCATTTTTTAAGCAGATTCGGGACAGAAACCCTGAATGTAGAACAGGCGCAGGTGTGAACCTAGCCTTAGATGTTTGTCATTAATATTGCAGATTTATAGTATAAAGTGTAAGGCAGTTCCAAAACTGATCTTTACATTGATGAGAAAAAATCATGGAACTAAGTCAAAGCTTTACTTCAGCACTAGCCAAGAAGCAGTTTGTGGAGTCATTCTCCATATGTACATAAATCCTTGACTAATATCATAATATATTTTCTATTCTTCTAAATACATTACTAGCTCATGTTCTACATATATAGTAAAAAAAACAAAAAACACAGAATTCTCTTAGGGGAGGATTTATGAAAGCTAAATACTGCTCAGCACTACTGAGGATGAGGCTTTGGATTCTCTGGAGGTAATCTCATTGGACTGCACATCTGCTTGTATTGAAACATGAAAACATCACTGACATTTGTTTTGAAAGCAATGTGTGCAGTTTAAAGCAATGTTATCTGGCCTGAAATGAGCAGCAAGGAGGAGGACACACTGTACAATATGCATGACATAAGAAACCTGATAAAATGAAACAAAGGTGTATTTGTATGCAATGATAGCAAAGTATACATAACTGATAAAAGGTGGAGGAGCTGTAGCCACCAAGGGTGTCAATGTCTGGTGCGAGAACATTCTCATATTTATCGATCGGCTAGCTAGCTATCTAATTTATTTTATTACTGATTGTGACTGTCACATTATTAAACTAAAATATCTAAATCAATCAATCTATCTATCCTTTTGAGGACCAATACCTGGTGTTTGCTATTTCTATTAAAGGATTTACCGTGCTTTTTGCAAGATTCTGGAGAATGGTTTATTTTCTTACCTATCTATCTAGTAAGCAAAATCCAAAGCCATTCAGTGTAATTAGCACATAATGGGTGCATGTGTTATGTTCTTGGTGAAAAATACCATATCAGGCTAACGCCCCACGTCGTGGAAACGCTGCGTTTTTTTATTACAGATTTTGCTGAGTTTTTTGAGTCAAAGTCTGGAGTGGATTTAATAGAAGGGAAACGTCTAAGAGCTTCCTTTATATTTTCCATTCCTTTTTAAACCACTCCTGACTTTGGTTAAAAAAACGTAGCAAAATCTGCAATAAAACAAGCTGAGTTTCTGTAACGTGGGGCCTCAGCCTCAAGTAGAAAGCACAAAAACAGCAGCAGTAAGGGGACTTCAGCACTCAAGGATAAAATGAAATAATGCAGACTCTTTATTCCATTTGTAGCGTGATTTATTTAAATGGATCTTTCTCAAGCTTCAAAAAAAGATAGAACTCTCAAGCTCGAGAAAGGTCCATTATAATTGTACTGAGTCTGGATTTTTCTATTGTATCAGAAATCCTGGAATGCTGCTGTTTTTTGCTTTCTATTTATCTAGTTAATTTATTTTATTGATTGTAACTGCCAGATTATAAAACTGCAATAACTAAATCTATCTCTCAGGGGCTAAATTCCATGCAAGGATACTTTCCTATTTTATGTAGTAATCTAACATCTACAGATTACTAAAACCTTAGTTCAAAGCATAAAACTGAAATATTTGTGCACTGCAGCTTAATCCAAAAGATATCAAAAGCATACGACTGGGATTACATTTCATAGGTTGTCAATTTTTCCACCCTAGTCTGGTCCCAGCAGGTGCAGCATCAAGTAATGACCTTTCCTATGTTTCACTATGTTTTCTGTTGCTGGAAAGTCAAGTTTCACGTTTTTAAAGCCTAAGGCTAAGGCCCCCCACGGAAATGCAGCATCTTTTGTTGCAGATTTTGCTGAGGTTTTTTGAGCCAAAGTCAGGAGTGGATTTCACAGAAGGGAACATCTAAGTGCTTCTTTTATAGTTTCCAATCCTTTTCAGGCCTAAGACTACATTCAGATGACTGTGGTGAAAAATGTCCATTTTTCATGGCCGTCTTGTACCCGAGGGGCACCCATTTTCATGGATCCTCCATACATTGAGTGTTTGGAGGGATCCATGAAAACTGCAAAAAATAGGACATGACCTCTTTTTGAACTCGGACAACAGACCGTCAAAATAACGGTCATGTGAAATCCCCCCCATTCACTGACATTGAATTTAATGCTGCTATGTGACGTCACACAACATTAATCACTATTGTGTGAATGTACTTTTAGATCAGCATATGCCAATTTACCTTAACTAGTCACAGGAGGCAGGGAGCAGCTTCATCTAGTCATGCAGTCATTGCACTAAATCACTCCCTGTGAGGCCGGCAGTTAGGTAGGGTGTCAGGCTGATGTCCAACAATGATGAACATGTCAATCATGCCAAACATACAAGTAAACACACTGATAGATAGATTAGGGCAGGGGTCCCCAAACTTTTTACACAGGGGGCCAGTTCACTGTCCCTCAGACCGTTGGAGGGCCAGACTATAAGAAAAACTATGAAAATCCCTATGCACACTACACGTATCTCATTTTAAAGTAAAACAAAAAGGGAACAAATACAACATTCAATAGTAAATTTAAGTCAACAAACTCACCATTATTTCAATGTGAAGTATGGGCCTGCTTTTGGCTAATGAGATGGTCAATGTCCAGTTCCATATTTGTCACTGCTAGCCGTAACAAGTGATGCAAGTGCACATCGGTTAGTCTAGATCTGGTTGGAGATTTCAGATGTTTCATTCTGGAAAAAGTCTGTTCACAAACATAAGTGCTGACAAAGATTGTTGCAATTTTGAGTGCATGATTCCTGAGATTAGGATAGGTCTCAGAGGAGAGAGATGCATAGACGTTAAGCAAGCTGCTTGCCTTGAATGCATCTTTCAGAGAGTCACAATTCTGCAATTCAGCCAGTTCCATTTGGTAAATTGCATCCACATTTTCAATGTTAATAGAAAATGGGTTACGGAAAAGCTGTATGTCCTATTCATGGAGATGAAGCTCTTTAAATCTGAATTGAAACTCCTTTTGCAACTTTTCCAGTGAATTCACACATGTTTCTTTTGGGAATACAGTCAAGGGGCTTTCCGCTAACAGATTTTGAGTTGGGGAGATGGCAGAAATTTTCCTCCTTCACTTGTTTGATAAGGAGGCCTAATTTTACTTCAAATGCTTTCACATGTGATTGCATATCACAGATGAGCTTCCCTTTTCCTTGAAGTTGCACATTGAAACTGTTGAGTAGCTCTGTTACATCTGTCAGAAAGGCGAGGTGCCATTTCCATTCTGCATCATTGAGCTCTGGTACTTCTTTGTTTTTTGAAAGCATAAAATCTGTAATCTGTGGAAGTAAGTAATAAAAATGTCTCAAAACTCTACCTCGACTCAGCCAACGGACTTCTGTGTGGTACAGAACATCTTCATAGGCAACATCTAGCTCAGACAGAAATTCCTGAAATTGTCTGTGGTTTAGTGCATTAGTTCTAATGAAGTTAACACAAGATACCACAATTTTCATAACAGAGTCCCACTTCAGTGATTTACTACATAGTGCTTGTTGGTGGATGAGGCAATGTATGGCTATTGGATGAGAATGATTACGTTTGTCCATCTCTTGGTTAATGGGAGCAATTACTCCTTTCTTAGACCCCACCATGCTAGGCGCACCATCAGTTGTCACACTGGCTAGTTTAGCCCAGTCCAGCTCCAAATCCTTCACAGTTTGGGAAAGCTTTTCATAGATATCCTCTCCTGTAATTGTTCTTTTGATGCTTTGCAGTGCACCAAGCTCTTCCATGACTTCGAAATTGTCATTCATCCCACAAATAAAAATTAGAGGTTGTGCAGAATCACGAACATCATTGCTCTCGTCAAGTGCCAAGGAAAAATAAGAAAGTTTTCTTGCGGAATTTTGCAAATGCTGATGCAAATTGTCTCCCATTTCTTCAATCCTTCGTGTAATTGTAGATCCTGAAAGACTAATTGTACTAAATAAGTGTGACTTTTCTGGACACATCTCTTTGGCAACAAAAAGAAGGCACTCTTTAACAAATTCTCCCTCCACGAATGGTCTGCCAGTGCACGCTATTAGCTTGGCAACTTGAAAACTTGCTCGCAGTGATGAAATATTTTGCTGCTTCTGCTTCACAAAAGTATTTTGCTGAGTTGTCAATGAATGTTTCAGTTTTAATATTTTATCTTTTCTTACATCTCCAAACAATCATATTTATCTTTATGTTGAGTTTGATAATGTCGACGCAAATTGTATTCTTTGAACACAGCCACTATATTCTGACATATCAAACACACAGCTTTTTCCTTGTACTGCATGAAAAAGTAATCATAAGTCCACTGTTCTTTGAATATCCTACACTCCGAGTCAATTTTTCTCTTTTTTGACGTCATTGTTTCCTAGGGATTCCAAATTGCCATTAGTAAAATACCAATAGATATATATACAGCCCTACAAAAACAATATATGCCAACAATAATCCTGTACACACACTGTACCTCAGATTATAACACTTACATACACTGTACTCCCCAAATACAGCACAGTGCACCTCTGAAATGTGCTTCTCTCTTCCCGCAAATAGGTCCAGCACTCTGCCCCCATATAAGTCCAGCTCTCTCCCCCATATAGGTCCAGCTCTTTCCCTCATATAGGTCCCATGCAGTCTCCCCCATATAGGTCCCATGCAGTCTCCCCCATATAGGTCCCATGCAGTCTCCCTCATATAGGGCCAGCTCTTTCCCCCTATAGGTCCCATGCTCCCCCATATAGGTCCCATGCTCTCCCCCATATAGGTCCCATGCAGTCTCCCCCATATAGGTCCCATGCAGTCTCCCCCATATAGGTCCCATGCAGTCTCCCCCATATGGGTCCCATGCAGTCTCCCTCATATAGGGCCAGCTCTTTCCCCCATATAGGTCCCATGCCCCCCATATAGGTCCCATGCCCCCCCATATAGGTCCCATGCCCCCCCATATAGGTCCCATGCCCCCCCATATAGGTCCCATGCAGTCTCCCTCATATAGGGCCAGCTCTCTCCCCCATATAGGTCCAGGTCTCTCCCCAATATATGTCCAGCTCTCCCCCATATAGGTCCCATCAATCTCCCATATAGGTCCCATCAATCCCCCATATAGATCCAGCTCTCTGATCCCCCTCCATGCCCAGTAAAAAAAAAAAGTGAAAATATACTTTACCTAGCACTGCAGCCGCTCCCGCGCTGTGGTCCCAGCTCCTCTGTCTTTGGCTGTAAGGCCTAGATGAGCACATCGTGCATCATGACGTGATCATTCTAGGTCCGGACGACGAGCGCCGAGCGTCTACACAAGAACGATAGTAGTATAATGTTGTACCGTGTTAGCCATTGAAAGTAGTGGAAGAGTGAAGAAATCAGGCGATACCTTTTAGAGGCTAACTGAGTATATTTATAAGTAAGCTTTCAGGAGTACTCGCTCCCTTCATCAGACATGGTGTGATACAAGAACTGAAAATTAACAGATTTTTATACACATGGTTTTCAAAGCATTTTAGAGTCCTTAAAAAAAATTGCAATCTAAGTAGAGAAGTTATTTACAACAGGTCAAAAAAACAGTCTGGAAACTTGTGGTGCGTGACGGAGGGATCAGTAATTCTTGCTGTTATCTGTTTGCTATCAGGAGGTGATTTGTGACCCTCACAGGTCACACATAGTGTGATTTGAAGCTGGCATGAATATTGAGTTCAGTTCATGGTTCATGCATAGTGTGACATGAAGCTGGCATGAATATTAAGTCCAAATTGCAGAGTTTGAAATTTTTGCATAAATTTGTACTCCATTTCTTTTCTTTTCTCCTGTGTCTTAAAATGTCCCATTAAAACCACAACCCGCAAATCTTCAATAGAGTGGTTTTCTCCGGAGAAATGTGCGGCCACTGGGAGATTGGTTCTGCTGTTATTAATGGTGGATCTGTGTGAGTTCATTCGTTGACTGAGTCTCTGCCCTGTTTCCCCCCACATAGAGGCCTGTGGTGGGACATTGCACACACATTATGAGGTACACCACATTGGAAGACCTGCAGGAAAATGTCCCCCTAATTCTGTGCACCTGTTGTGACTGTGGGATAGGTACACTGTCAGCGGTGTGGATGTGCTTGCAGGTCATGCACCTTTTATGTAGGCAAGGTGAGGTGCCATTTTCAGTTGGGGCCTTCAGGGCACTCCGGACGATAATGCGCCTCAGGTTTGGTGGTTGTCGAAAGGAGAGGAGAGGGGGGACTGGAAATATGTCCTTGAGTCTGTTGTCCCTATGTAGTACAGGTTGGAGCTCCTTGGCAATCCTTCGTAGGATCTCCAGCTGTGGGTTGTAGGTGACAACTAGGGGCACTCGGGCTTCTTTCTGGGTCTCTCTATATGTGAGCAGACTGTCTCTGTTAATGGCTGCTGCTTTGTTTAATTGGTTGTCTGTCACTTTTGGTTTGTATCCCAATCTGAGAAATTTCATCCTCAGATCCAGGAGGTGCTTGTCCAGGTCTGTTTTGTCGGAGCAAATACGATTGTATCGTATAGCCTGGCTGTAGATTATACAGTCATATGAAAAAGTTTGGGCACCCCTATTAATCTTAATCATTTTTAGTTCTAAATATTTGGGTGTTTGCAACAGCCATTTCAATTTGATATATCTAATAACTGATGGACACAGTAATATTTCAGGATTGAAATGAGGTTTATTGTACTAACAGAAAATGTGCAATATGCATTAAACCAAAATTTGACCGGTGCAAAAGTATGGGCACCTCAACGGAAAAGTGACATTAATATTTAGTAGATCCTCCTTTTGCAAAAATAACAGCCTCTAGTCGCTTCCTGTAGCTTTTAATCAGTTCCTGGATCCTGGATGAAGGTATTTTTGACCATTCCTCTTTACAAAACAATTCCAGTTCAGTTAAGTTTGATGATCGCCGAGCATGGACAGCCCGCTTCAAATTATCCCACAGATGTTCAATGATATTCAGGTCTGGGGACTGGGATGGCCATTCCAGAACATTGTAATTGTTCCTCTGCATGAATGCCTGAGTAGATTTGGAGCTGTGTTTTGGATCATTGTCTTGCTGAAATATCCATCCCCGGCGTAACTTCAAATTCGTCACTGATTCTTGTACATTATTCTCAAGAATCTGCTGATACTGAGTTGAATCCATGCGACCCTCAATTTTAACAAGATTCCCGGTGCCGGCATTGGCCACACAGCCCCAAAGCATGATGGAACCTCCACCAAATTTTACAGTGGGTAGCAAGTGTTTTTCTTGGAATGCTGTGTTTTTTTGACGCCATGCATAACGCCTTTTTGTATGACCAAACAACTCAATCTTTGTTTCATCAGTCCACAGGACCTTCTTCCAAAATGAAGCTGGCTTGTCCAAATGTGCTTTTGCATACCTCAGGCAACTCTGTTTGTGGCGTGCTTTCAGAAACGGCTTCTTTCACATCACTCTCCCATACAGCTTTTCCTTGTGCAAAGTGTGCTGTATTGTTGACCGATGCACAGTGACACCATCTGCAGCAAGATGATGCTGCAGCTCTTTGGAGGTGGTCTGTGGATTGTCCTTGACTGTTCTCACCATTCTTCTTCTCTGCCTTTCTGATATTTTTCTTGGCCTGCCACTTCTGGGCTTAACAAGAACTGTCCCTGTGGTCTTCCATTTCCTTACTATGTTCCTCACAGTGGAAACTGACAGGTTAAATCTCTGAGACAACTTTTTGTATCCTTCCCCTGAACAACTATGTTGAACAATCTTTGTTTTCAGATCATTTGAGAGTTGTTTTGAGGAGCCCATGATGCCACTCTTC
Source organism: Leptodactylus fallax (assembly GCA_947044405.1). Taxonomy (NCBI): domain Eukaryota; kingdom Metazoa; phylum Chordata; class Amphibia; order Anura; family Leptodactylidae; genus Leptodactylus; species Leptodactylus fallax. The sequence goes on along the minus strand of CAMRHE010000018.1, from coordinate 10,507,839 downwards.
AGAGGAGATTCAAATAGGAGAACAACTTGCAATTGGCCACCTTAAATACCTTTTCTCATGATTGGATACACCTGGCTATGAAGTTCAAAGCTCAGTGAGGTTACAAAAGAAATTTTGTGCTTCAGTAAGTCAGTAAAAAGTAGTTAGGAGTATTCAAATCAATAAAATGATAAGGGTACCCAAATTTTTGCACCGGTCAAATTTTGGTTTAATGCATATTGCACATTTTCTGTTAGTACAATAAACCTCATTTCAATCCTGAAATATTACTGTGTCCATCAGTTATTAGATATATCAAATTGAAATGGCTGTTGCAAACACCCAAATATTTAGAACTAAAAATGATTAAGATTAATAGGGGTGCCCAAACTTTTTCATATGACTGTAGATTGTCTTGTGTGCTTGGGGTGGAAGCTGTCGTTTCTCAGGTAGGCCGTTCTGTCTGTGGGTTTGTGGTATATTGATGTGAGTAGCCGGTGGTCTTTAATGTATATTGTGGTATCCAGAAAGTGAATTTCACTCCCTGAATAGCTAAGTTTAAGGTTGATGGTCGGGTGAAAGTCATTGAAGTCATTATGGAATTGAAGTAGGGCCTCCTCACCTGCAGTCCAGATGACAAGGATATCATCGATATAACGAAGGTAAATCATAGGTTTGGTGGTGCATGTTGATAAATATGTTCCTTCCATTTCTGCCATAAAGAGATTTGCATATTGGGGTGCACATCTGGTTCCCATTGAAGTTCCCATTCGCTGTAGATATAGATCCTCTCCAAAGGTAAAATGGTTGTGGCTAAGGATGAATTGTATGAGCTGCGTTACTGGTTCTGTTGGGAGGTTTTGTTTTGCCAGGTGTACCCGACATGCTGCAACTCCATCCTTGTGGGGAATGTTAGTATACAGGGATTCCACATCCATGGTGGCCAAAATGGTACCCTCAGGTAGAGGGCCCAGGGCATTCAGTTTGTTAAGAAGGTCAGTGGTGTCCTGGATATAGCTTGGAGTATCCCTGACAAGGGGTTTTAGGAGATTTTCCACCCAACCTGACATGTTTTCTGTCAGTGTCCCAATGCCAGAAATGATAGGCCTCCCAGGGTTGCCATCCTTGTGTATCTTTGGGAGCATATAGAAGCAGCCCGGCCTGGGATCTTGGGGGATAAGTCCTTTTACCTGATTCGGGATCTGGACTGGAAACTCCTTGATCATACTCTTTAGTTCTTTCATATAGGCCTCTGTGGGATCACTTCCAAGTTTGGAGTAATGGATGGGATTTGACAGTTGCCTGTTTGCTTCCTGGATATAGTCTGAGGTGTTCATTATGACTATTGCGCCCCCTTTGTCAGCTGGTTTTATTATTATATCCTGATTTTCTTTCAGTGATGTAATAGCCTTCTGTTCCTGCAGGGTTAGGTTATGCGCCTGTTTCTTTTGTTTCTCTAGGATTTCTGATTTTACTTTGCTTCTGAAACAGTCAATATATTTATCCAGTGCTGCATTAGCTCCAAGGCGTGGGGTCCAGGTAGATTTTTTGGTAGGATTCCTTATGGGCTGTTCCATCTCAGAGTCGCTGCTGTATGGAAGGTCTTTGTCATAAAAATATTCCCTTAATCTCATTTTTCTGAAAAACTCCTCCATATCATTGCAGAGTTGGATATGGTCAGTGCGTGCTGAGGGGCAGAAGGAGAGACCTTTGGAGAGAACTGACATTTCGTGTTTGTTTGGCTCATAAGAGGAAAGATTCACAACACAGCTTTGCTGAGCTGGGCTAGTACTTGCGGTTGTAGTAATGAGGCCTTTTTGTCTCAGTCTGTGGAGCTTTTTCTTTTTGTTGTTAATAAGCATATCCTGAAGTTTCCAGTAGTATGTGTGGAGTCTGGCCTTCATTTCCTCTGTGTCATTAGCCAATGATGATTTCAGGGCCTGTATCTCCTCCTGTGTTCTTTTTTTGTTGTTATAGGAAATTTTTATCATATTGTTCCGCAGCCTTTCAGATGTCCGAATACATAGTTGTTCTGCATATCGGCTGTTGTAGGTGTTCCGGGTTGGGTTACGTAAATTGAAGCCTTTTGGGATGAGTCTCTCCTTTTTGCATTTTGTTAAGAAGAAGATGTCGCTGTTGAGTTGTGCAAGTTTCTTAAGCCGGTTTTTCAGTTCCATTCTTTTGCGGTACATTGTGGTATCTTTCAAGTTGATAGTAGTATAATGTTGTACCGTGTTAGCCATTGAAAGTAGTGGAAGAGTGAAGAAATCAGGCGATACCTTTTAGAGGCTAACTGAGTATATTTATAAGTAAGCTTTCAGGAGTACTCGCTCCCTTCATCAGACATGGTGTGATACAAGAACTGAAACCCATACACAATACACAAGAACGAGACTTCCCGTGTAGCGCTCGATGGGTTATTTCAATTGTAAGCGCCTGTGCCCTCACAATTGAAATAACAAAAGGAAATTGCGACGCGGGCCGGGTGCGGATGATGAGTGCCGAGCGTCTACACAGGAACGAGACTTCCCGTGTAGCGCTCGGCGGGTTATTTCAATTGTAAGCGCCGCCTGTGCGCTCACAATTGAAATAACACAAGGAAATTGCGACGCGGGCCGGGTAAATGGCCTCCGGGGGCCGGATGCGGCCCGCGGGCCGTAGTTTGGGGACCCCTGGATTAGGGTCAACTGAATGTAAGGCTAAGGCCCCACGTTGCGGAAACACAGCTTATTTTATTGCAGATTTTGCTGCGTTTTTTTGAGCCAAAGCCAAGAATGGCTACAAAAGGAATGGGAAATGTATAGGAAGCTCTTATACTTCTACCTCATGCTCAATCCCCTCCTGGCTTTGGCTAAAAAGAAAAACGCTGAAAAATCTGCAACAACAAAAATTGATTCACAGTATATGATTTCTGTAATAGAGTAAAAACCACAGCATTTTTTAGTTCCTGCAAAGTGGACGGAATTCTAGCGAATCTCATCCACACATTGTGGAAAAATACGCGCAGCGGAGACGCTGAGATTTCCAAAACCATCGCAGTTTTGGAAATAGGAGCATGTCAATTATACCTATGGAAATGCCGGCAATTTCCCTATAGTATAATGGAAGCAGAAAGTCCTCAGAGTTTCCTCTGCAGATTTTCTGTGAAAAGCGCTGTGGGAAAAACTGTGATGCATTACCGCCGCGGTTTTTCCCACAGCGTTTTTTTTTTGCTGCAGCAAAACAGCATGCAGTTCGTAAAATGTTCTTAAAATGTTTTGACTGAAAAAAGCAACAAATCTGCAAAAAAAAAAAAATCATTAGAAATGCACCATGTGAACCTAGCTTAATGTTTGTTCCCAGCAAGACAATAAATAAAATGCACGGAATACTTACAACAGGTGAGCAGCATAAGGATCAACTCCAAAGTAGCTGCAACCACATGCGGACAAAACCCTGACACGTGGTGAGACTGCCAATAATCACTTGATTATGCAGGTAAACACCTGCATAACTGTGCAATAGTTTTGTCAGACATTACTGCCATTTTGGTGGACAGTGAAAATTGGCCATGTGACAGAAGTTTTTTTAACGACTGGTAAATGAATACACGTCACTCCACTCAAGTATGTAGTACTTAAGTAGGGTTCCGCCTCTTATTCACATTCCAAAAAACTTGACCCTCAAAAAGTTTGCGGTGAAGTGAAAATAGCTTATTTATTTGGTTTGAATTTACCGCAAACCTAATGGGTGCCAAGTTTTTGGAATGTTTTTTCTAACGCCTGTTGCACTGGTGTCAGCAGGTCTAGATAGAAAAGAAGAAGTAAAACTGTAAAGATAATAGATTACTCTGTACACATTCATGTTATGAATTGTATTATCGAATAAAACAACAAAATCCCATGATGTTTCTAAGTTTCCTATTATGTATTTTATGAAGACTTATTTAATTTTGAGGAAAGAAAAAAGTCATAAGAATAAATGTGTTTCCACAGCATTTAAAGGCAGAGGTAATCTTCTGAAAATACTAGGTTACTCATTCATAAAGTACAGAAAATATTCAATCAATGACTTTGATGCTGGGAGCATACACCTTAAAAGCTACATATTATTCTATGGTACAGCAAATGGCAGAGATTTCAAGTGGCACAAAGCATACAACCTACAATCATATTCTTTTCAGCTACAAACATGAAAAGAAAGATGCTAGAAACTTTTCAGAAATCATGGTAAAACATATAAATTATACATTGTATTCAGTTCCAAGCCAGGCAGATATAGAAAGGCATGACGAGTGCAAGTGCTAAAATATAACAATGCAGATTAAATGCAAAACAGGAGAATTTACAAATAAAAATGTGAAATCTGCTTTTTGCTACATAATTCAAAAATATAGAAAATTGCATTTATTATGCATACAAAAACAGCAATACAAATCACACTAACCTGCGGAATGGAGCCCGCACAAAAGTAAGTGTTCCTTGATACTTTCCTCACCTGGCTCAAAGGACACAAACTTTCTAGAAACTATATATTATATACTGGATAAGTCTCTATTCACGCTATAGTTCAGAACCTTGTTGGCGTTTTCATGGCCAATTACTATGTTTTTGACAATAATGCAGTCTTCAGTACTACTTTCGTCAACAAAAATACTGGGACACTGTTGGATTCCAAGTCAAAGGTTCCATCAGGATTGAACAGCATTTATTTAAATAGCAGTAATGGGTCAGCTATAAATGGAAGCCTTGACACTAATGTGAACAGAGCCCTAGGGGATGTAAAGGTACGGTGATGTACTTTACCATAACTAATAGAATGCACGATTGTAAAAGTTTACTAATGCACCTATTTTATATTTCCGTCAGTCAGAAAAAGAGAGTAATAAAGTGAATAAAATGTTATGCAAATCTTTTACCATTCTTCTGAAAATTAATGTAGCTGAAAATGGAATAAGCAGCCAGTTTTCTATAGTGTGCACTATATTCCCCAGCAGGTATATACACTAGGGAATGCTACTGTGAAAATTATATGTAAGCGTTTGACAGCAGATATACTGAAACAGTCTTAATGGAACTAATACCTCATTGAGTATTACTGGTTTTCCTTTTCTGTCTGCCTATATATTCTATGCATGCATTACTTCAGTTTAAGTATCTTTTCAATACTCTAAAGGTAAGCATTTTGGCAGGTAACATTGCATTTAGTAGTGGTGCTAAAACACTGTGCTATTAGTATATGAATAAGAGGTGCAGTTAGAGTTCTGACCATCCATGATGCATTTATTTTGTATTTTATGAATATTACCTGCAAAAGGAGGCCCTACCAATTTTCTTGATTAAAGGCCATGGGCTCTATAGGCCCTCATCTGTTTCTAAAATTTGGGCCTTCCCACCGCCACCCTGCCTCATTTGGAGGATTTCATCAAAACTGGAGCTTCCTACACCAGACAATTCCTGACTGTCGTAAGATGACTCTGAATTATTAATTGATTATTACCGCTCATTAATTCAGGTGCACTCCTGTGCACCAAAATTAACACCTACCCCAGTCAGGAACTGGTGCAGATTTCAGATAGCTGTCGTGAGTTAAAGTATTTTTGTCAGGCCAAGGAGTCTCCACCCAGGACCACCTTGGTCTCTGCCCTGCCCACTTTTGTAAAATCTGGAGAGAGAGGTGCAGAACCAATGATCTGGTGCATCTTTGGCACAAAAAAGGACCGTGACAGGTGACAAGTAACAGGAACGGAGCTGCAGTTCACCAGAACCACCACTATGCAGTGGACAAGGATGTTGTGCAGCTCCTATTACTTGAATGTTACTTGTGTGTTGCAGCACACAATGCCCATCCACTAACAGCTTCCTACATCTGGCAAGAGACTTTGGGGACACTTAGCTGAGGTTTACTGTATAGTATAATACTGTTTGTATGTTCTCCCAGTGTTTGCATGGGTTTCCTCTGGGTACTCAAGTTTCCTCCCACACTCCAAAGACATACAGATAGGGAATGTAGATTGTGAGCCCTATATGGGACAGTGACTGTCAATGTCTGTAAAGCGCTGCGGAATATGATGGCACTATATAAGAAAGCATAATAAATAATGTCTCTTAGTCACAACAGAACAGCCTCTGGCTTCTCAAGCTGAGGGAAACACAGTTCTGAAACTACAGGCTCTTCCTTGATCTCTGTTATGTAGTTGCAATCTAACCTTCTGTTTGGGATAGGGTGAGATGGAATCTTCCATCCCTATGAGGGCTTACTGCAGGACACATGCTTAATTTGTCCTGACCTGTCCTGATCTTTTTCGTGTGATCACCAGCCACTCATCTGTAACACTCTGGCCCTGTACCGCTGTCTAGTCTCTGAGGACTGTTTGATTTCAGGGGAGCTCTGCAGATCTGACCCTCTCAATTTCCCTTGCTGGTTCCAGAAGTCCTTGTCTTCCCCCATTGGTAATTACCTCGGGCTTTCATGGAGCTAGAATATTGGCTCCCCTAGTCACCTGATGTGCTACATATATACAAAGCTGTAAAATTTTTACCCTTTTTGAATTCTAATAAAAATAGATATTTATATAGTGCCAATATATTCTAGAGCATATTACAATTCATAGGGTTCATGTACAAATCAGACATTACAAACCAGACATTACATTACAAACTATGAGCTTACAATCTATCAAAAGAAAATGCAGACAAACAGAAATTACATATATTCATTTTTTGTCTCGAAAGGATGTTCTAGAAATAAGTACCAAGAAATATGTTAAAGTAGTAAAACCATATAATTGGAAATGCATAGCCATAACTCCCTAAATGTTCCTTCAGCACAGGCACAGCTGTTTTATTTGTTTTGTTTCCACAGAACTATGTAGAGTACTTAAGACCAAAAGCCTCCCAAAGTGAATACTTGAGCAGCAATGCTTATACAACAGTGCATTAGGATTCGCAAACCAAATAAAACTCAGATTGGGATACTATTTTTTTAAGGCACTAAAATCTTTGGCTTCAAAATAAAGGACTTTCAACACTTCACTTGTCGCTTTATTTATACAAGCTAAAAAAAGGAAACTCAGTTGTAAGATGTTATTATCCTTACAAACTGTTGTTGATATAGTGTATGCTGCCGAGCAAAAACATATCATAATTGGAAAAAAAAAGCTCAGCAACAGAAATGGTTATTTCTTTGCCCGTACCCCTTGACCTTGGCCCTCTGCCACATGAGTATGTCTAAAAACCCCACTTAACTTTATACTGCTTCACTACTATACTAATTGGGTATCAGAAACACTTCACATCCAGTAGCATCTGCCAGTTAGGGAAGATGGCGACTGTGATTCTACTCTGGAAAGGGGACTTGGAGACAAGAAAATTTTTGCAATTTTTTAAATTTTTGAGCCAAAAATGCAGTGGCAACAAGTTCTATAAAGTGACAAAAATATATTAAAGTAGTCTATAAAGTGTCTAGGGTAGAAAACACAATAACTGTATGTATGGGAGTCATGATAGTCACTGTCCCCAAGAAGCATTCCTAAAGCTTTCTTCACACATCTGTGTCCATTTTTGTCAGAGTTAAAATAGTCCTCATTGGTTATATTGTCAGTTTTCTGGCATGAGTTATAGTAAATATAACTGCATCACATCTATGTTCTCTGGTGTAGAAGACATAGCAAATTTCCGCCATTATTCAATTATTCATAGCAATTTTGTTGGATTAAAAGGGATTTCAAATGAACATAACCATATTTAAATTTGTAGACAATTGATAGTTAAACATTTCTGCAAATATAAACAATATAAAAATTTGCGAGATTTTAAACATTTCCTCTAATTATCTTAGTGGCGAGAATCCTTTGTCTTGATAGGTTGCCAATGGATATGATCATGAATGCAGGAATTTTCTATGTTTGGCTATTTTATTAGAGCAACAATTACCTCAAAAACATATGACAATGACACAGCTCCTTGTACCATAAATATATGAACAACAAACACTCACCAAGGGCCGAAAAGATTTTATACAATATAAAAATAATAATTTATTAATGCATCACATAATACAAAAATTCATGAAAAAGGTGAACAATTACAACAACACAACCACAGGCTGTGCAGGAGGACGCAAAATACATAAATCCCCTCACAAAAACAGCCCCTGGAGACACAAGAAGGGAAATACAAACAATCAATAACAGAGTAACACGGATTATACCAGTTATAACAAATCCATGCTATAATAAGAAAGATAATACACAAAAGGAGCAGGAGGTAGGAGCTACCAATAATATCTAAAATGTACCATACAGACTAAATATTAGGCATATATAACAAATCACATGGCTAACAGACCCACATAGTTAATGGTAAAATAATGGCCACAGCAAAAATATTAGCAAAGTCCTGACAAAGTCTTGACAACGAAATGTGTGTTGGGGTTGTTGCTGTTCCTTCAGGGTTACATCTACACTTTTTCTATTATGTCTGTGGGTAATTTGGATGACTTTCTCCACTAATATGGGGCAGTTGTTTCTACCTGATATTAATTAGCTACCATTATGTATAGGTACTCATTATTTGCTATATGTGTCATCCATATCCATGTTAGGTAGCCCCTACCTCCTGCTCCATAGACAAGAAGGGAAATGTATACGGGGGGGAACACCACACTAATAATTAATAATAGAGTAACACGGATTATACCAGTCATAACAAATCCGTGTTAAAGTAACATTAAACTATTATTGATTATTAGTGTGGTGTTCCCCCTGTTTGTATTTCCCTTCTTGTTTCTCCAGGGGCTGTTTTTGTGCCTCCTGAACAGCCTGTGGTTGCTTTGTTGTAATTGTTCACCTTTTTCATGAATTTTTGTATTATGTCATTATTTTTATGTTTGGCTACTTGTCAGAAACCCAGCCATGATTTCCTTATTCCTTAAAGGGAATTGAATAACACTGACTAACGGTGTTAGCCCACTTTAAAGGGAGCCTATGCCATCCATTTTAAACTACTGCCACAGTAAAGTAGGGGTACGGACTCCAGCGATGGATGGGCGTACTTGTCAATGACGCAACTGTGCTCTGGGAGGAAAGTGAACGCCCCCTGTGCTCCAGGGAGCTTCATTTGCATAATGATAAAAATGGTTATTACGAGAAATCTGGCAGGATAATATGCATATAAAAGGTATGCCTGGACATATATAGTGAACACCTACATTATGTGGCAGTAGTTTAAAAGGGACGGCATAGGCTCCTTTTAAGGTGGACTTACACTATTATTCAGTGTTATTCAATTATATTAAATGACAGATGCAGAAGGAGCCCCTTCCATTGGTTATCTGTCTACATTCACCCCAATGTAAAAACATGATGGAAGCATTTATCCATTATGTTTTTTACTTTTCTGATGGAAGAAAAAGTTGTGGATGCAAGTTACACACACTGGCCAGATTTACTATTGTGGTTATAACTAGACACTGGTGTAAACATAGAGTATCTTTGGTGCAATGTGGCACATCTCTGGCGCATCTTTCCCCTTCTAGTTTGGGCTAAATTTTTTGATATTCTAGATATGTGGGTGTTGAATTTTAGAAAAAGAGGGCATGGATTAAATGTTCCATGATGCACCAGCATGATGTCAAAATGTGGCACAAAGTAAGCGAACTACAAAGTGGTATGAATGCAGATTAGTCAGTCTAAAGATACGCCAGATTTAATAATAATAATAATAATAATAATAATAATAATAGTCCTTTAATAGTCCCACAATGGGGAAATTCAGCGTGTTACAGCAGCAAAGATAAGATAAGCAGATACAAATACAACATGTACAGGAATGTTCCAAGGTGAGAGGCATTACATTGATAGCAGACAGACAGATTTATCAACCAGCATCAGCCACTGATAAATCTAGCACATTTTCACTCCCTCCTCCCATCCACTCCTCCCACTTGCTTTAGTTGCTGATGAATTAACACCCTTTAACCCTAAATCACTTATATGTACGTGATTGGGTGTGAAGTGGTGTATGGAGAGAGCCAGGGGCGTAACTATCAGGGTAGCAGCAGTAGCAGCTGCCACAGGGCCCGGGACATTATGGGGCCCCGCGGGCCCCCGATGCTTTTTTTTTTTTTTATAGTCCGTTACCTGCTGGAGTAACCCCAGCAGGTAACGGGCCCTATATACTTACCGATCCCCGGGGTCCCGCTCACAGCCACCTGCGCTTCCGATTCTGCGGAGGCGGCTGTGAGCAGGAGCGGGGATCGGTATGTGAGGCCGCGGGCCGAACCCCACAATCTCTGCTATCATTATACTCGGGGGTCTTTTCAGACCCCCGAGTATAATAATCGGAGGCCCAGAGGAGGTGAGCGAACATAAAAAACAATGTACTTACCTCTCCTGCGCTTCTCCAGGCTTCGGGCCTGTTTGGTGACGTCCCTGACGTCATTTTGCGTCGCGACGCCTTGCCCGCATCAGGTGACGCCGGCCTGTTATAATTGTTCATGGGTGGTCCACAATGGGACATATAATAGTGTGTGCAGGGGCCACTATGGGGCAAAATACTCAGTGCAGGGGCCACTATGGGGAATAATAGTGTGTACAGGGGCCACTATGGGGCAAAATACTCAGAGCAGGGGCCACTATGGGGCAAAATACTCAGTGCAGGGGGCCACTATGGGGAATAATAGTGTGTGCAGGGGCCACTATGGGATATAATGCTGTGTGCAGGGGCCACTATGGGATATAATACTGTGTACAGGGGCCACTATGGGGAATGATACTTTGTGCAGGGGCCACTATGGGGCATGATACTGTGTTCAGAGGCCACTATGGGACATGATACTGTGTGCAGGGGTCACTATGGGACATCATACTGTGTGCAGGGGCCTCTATGGGGCATGATACTGTGTGCAGGGGCCACTATGGGGCATGATACTGTGTGCAGGGGCCACTATGGGACATGATACTGTGTGCAGGGGCCACTATGGGACATGATACTGTGTGCAGGGGCCACTATGGGGCATGATACTGTGTGCAGGGGCCACTATGGGGCATGATATTGTGTGCAGGGGCCACTATGGGGCATGATACTGTGTGCAGGGGCCACTATGGGGCATGATACTGTGTGCAGGGGCCACTATGGCGCATGATACTGTGTGCAGGGGCCACTATGGGGCATGATACTGTGTGCAGGGGCCACTATGGGTCATGATACTGTGTGCAGGGGCCACTATGGGGCATGATACTGTGTGCAGGGGCCACTATGGGACATGATACTGTGTGCAGGGGCCACTATGGCGCATGATACTGTGCAGGGGCCACTATGGCATATAATAGTGTGCGCAGGAATGCGTTTTTTTTTGGGGGGGGGGGGTTGGAGGGGGTGGTCCGGAGGGCGGTTCGGGGGGGGGGGCCCATGTCAAATGTTCGCCTTGGGACCCAGCCATTCCTAGTTACGCCACTGGAGAGAGCTCAGCAGCTGAGCTCTCTCCATACAGGGCGGATGCCGGCTGTATAAAACAGCCAGGACCCGCCGCTAACAGCAGTGATCAATACCTGCACCATTCATGGCTGTTAACCCTTTAGACACCACAGTCAAATGGGACCGCGGAGTCTAAACTGTGCAGGCACAACCGGTGCCGCTATTTTTCACCGATTGCCTCCCTCCTGAACGCCATCGGAGGGCGGCCATTGGAGGGTGGCGATCGGTTGCCATGACAACTGGGAGCCTATTGAAGGCTCCCAGGCTTGTCATTGCATTAGATCTATTGCATGCTGCCAGAGGCAGTGTGTAATAGAGAGGTAGGCATTTTGCTATTCACTGCAATACAGTAGTATTGCAGTGAATAGTATGAGCGATCAGACCCCCTAGGTTTCAAGGTCCCTAGGGGGTTTGATCATAAAAGTAAAAGAAGAAAAAAAAAAAGCTTTTAAAAGTATAAAAAAAAAAAAAAAAAACATAAAAGTTCAAATCACCCCCCTTTCCCTAGATCAGATATAAAAGTAAATAAACAAAAGTAAACATAAACACTTTAGGTATCCCCGCGCTCCAAAATGCCTGAACTATTAAAATATTAAAATATTTATCCCATATGGTGAACGGCGTAGCGGCGAAGAAAATTAAAATAGCCAAATAGCGTTTTTTTTCAACACTTTACCTCCTATAAAAAATTGAATAAAAAGTGATCAAACCATCAGATCTTTCCCCAAATGGTATCAGTAAAAACATCATCTAGTCCCGCATAAAAAGACCCAGCTCCATACAGGTAAATATGAAAAAGTTACAGGTATCACAATATGGCGACACAATTTTTTTTTATTTTTTCAATTTTGCAAAGTTTTCATTTTTTAAAAGATATCAAAACATTACAAATACTATATAAATTTGGTATTGCCGTGATCGTACTGACCTGGAGAATACAGATAACATGTCATTTTTACCACACAGTGAACGCCGTAAAAATTAAACCCATATGAAATTGGCGCAAATGCATTTTTTTCTCCAATTGCACCTCATTCTGAATTTTTTTCCAGCTTCCCAGTACATTTCACAGCATATTGAATGGTGCCATTAAAAAGTACAATTTGTTTTGCAAACAATAAGCCATCATGTGACTCTGTGAACTGAAAAATGAAAAAGTTATGGCTCTTGGAATGTGGGGAGGGAAAAACGAAAATGCAAAAACGAAAAATGGCTGTGTCTTTAAGGGGTTATTATGTACTAATCTTTTCTAGGAATGTGAAATTAATGAGTTAGTTCACTGTGAAGATCAGTTCATCTTGAGCTAGGAAAGGTAGCAATCATGTTGATTCTAATTTGTGTTTATAACCACAAGGTACAATAGTTAAAAGTACTAGGGATGTTCCTCTAATCTTAGGCATTGCTGTACATTTACCACTCATTTTTCCTTTGTTAACTGTATTGGAAAAATTAGTTGGCAAAGAAGGACTCTGTAAAACTCTTGTAATACACAAGACTACATATTTTTTTTTACAGTAGGGTCAATGGAAGACATGTACTGACGTGACATAGATAACAAATGTATGTTTATCACAGTAATTTGCTCTCTAACTTGGAGGTGACAGTTAAATATGCTTTGGGAGGTGATAGACTCCCTTTAAGCTGTATACTTGCATATATGTAATATTGTTGTACCCTTTAATTGTGCACAGCTCCACAATTATGTAAAATAACATTAATAATATGGAGATATTGCCCTTTTAGCTTCCCAGTTCCCACATATGCATTGCATTTACAATATCCACATTGAAACACATTGAAAATAAATGTTATGTGTTCTAATCTAATCCCATATAATATTGTTTAGAAATATATTTCTGTGTTCTTGTACAAAGCCTCACTAAATCTCTAAATGTAAAATAATAATATACTTCCTAAATATTACTTTGACAAAACATATAACTGTCATTCAATATTTCTTGTGTTGTCCGCTTGTTGAAAGGTTTAGTATAAGAAGATTATGTCCTTCATGCTCTGTAATAAAATGTTTTTCTATCCTTTTGAAAAACATGAAGCGCAGACAATCTCCAGGTTGATAGTTTTGGGATATTTATCTGTCAACACAATACAGATCTCATTTTTCTCACATATGGACAGTCTTATTTTTTTCCTGTGATTACTTGAATTGTCAATGTAAAGTAAAGGTTGTATGCGGACAGTGCTAAAAAAAAACACTTCTATGCATGGCCCTGGGAGCAAATAAGAATGGGCAGGTGGAGACAAAGAGTGGCACAGTTATTCATTTTCTCATTTTGTGTCACAATGTAATCAAACTACCAGAAGCATACTATATACTGGGGGTACAAGGTGCTGCTTTCATTTTTCTTTCATCAGTTTTATGTTCTGTTTATTCAGCTGAGGGTTAGATTTTATAATTAATGGATGCATTCAGGTCTTCAGGATAGATATATAGAGAGAGAGTGAGAAAGATAGACAGATAGATAGATAGATAGATAGATAGATGTTTGTTTGGTAGGAGAGGGACTGGGGATAGCTGAATAAGGACATTAAACTGTGGGGGTAGCTGGAAGGGGACATTAAATTGTGGGTGCACCATGTTAGGGGGACTTTAGGGGCACAATAATAAATGAATGGGCAGAGTCAAAGTGGAAAAGTGTGGGGCTAAATTCACCACGGTGCGCACAGCGCACGGCACATTCTATCCCTATTTCTCTCCTTTGAAAGTTGGGAGGTCACTAAGCCACTGAGGGACATTATATTGTGGGAGCCATTTAGGGGGCATTATCGTGCAGGTCAGGTATTTCTAGTATGTTAAAATGGCCCTACTGCTAAGGTACACCACTTGGTAGTTTCTCTCATACTGGGCATGCACAGTCTCTTATGAAAGCAGATGTAGAAAATTTGTTCTGTCTTTCTTGAAGCCTAGAGGTCAGGTCACAATCAGAATTGCTGATGGCTCTTGCCATAAGCTTACTTGGGTCTAAGGGACACTACCCCCTTATCAAACATGGCCTAAGGCCAGTGATGGCAAACCTTTTAGAGACTGAGTGCCCAAACTGAAACCCAAAACCCACTAATTTATTGCAAAGTGCTAACACAGCAATTTAACCTTAATAATGTGCGGATCCACAGTTGTGGACAGTTACAGACCTGCAAAATACGGCCGTGTGAATGGGGTTTTATAGAGCTTTCAATGATACAAAACAACTTTGCACTGAAAGGTAGAAGTTTGCAATTGGTACTTTTGAACAATTAATGTTCATTATTTACATCACACAGGATCTGTTTTATAATGACCGTGCAATGTTATTACGGCCTGTAATAATATCATGTCTGCTATAAAACAGATACTGTGTGACTTAAATAGTGAAGGGCCCCCAGACGGTGAAATGTTCCCTACAGTGGTCCCCAGATGGTAGAATGTGCTCCACAGTGGCCCCACACAGTACAATATGCTCCACAGTGGCTGCCAAACAGTAAATTATGCTCCACCATGGCCCCCACGCAGTGTAATATGCTCCACAGTAGCCCCCATGCATTATAATATGCTCCTTAATGGGACCCCACACAGTATTATATGCTCCACAGTGGCCCCGACACACTATTATATGCTACTTTCCAGCACTCCCATGAAGAGCAGGTAAGTAGCATCCTCTTTCTTCTATCACTGCAGGCACTGATGAATTACGTCATCGCGTCTGTGTCGGGGCAGAGGTCACACTCTACTGTCAGTGTAAGCTGCGAACCCGTGGCTTACACTGACAGTTTTCAGCTGTATGTGCATTTGCACATAGAGCTGAAAGAAGCGCTCGCTCACTAACGGGGAATCCTGTTCCGGATTCCCCGTTAGTGAGCGATGAGGGAACCTGCCAACAGAGAGGGCTCTGAGTGCCCCCTCTGGCACGCGTGTCATAGATTCGCCAACACGGCCCTAGGCATTGATCACCAGGTTGCACCAGCCTTAAGTATACAATAGTCTGTTGCCTCCAGGGGTTTCTGTGATAATCACTACCTGTTTCCAGAGTTACCCTGACCTCTACTGCATGCCAGTACTGTGCATGATAATAACACTTTGTTTCCCAGGGAACAATACCTTTTAGCATAGTTTATGCACTCTCTTCAGACCCCAGAGTATAATGAGCGGAGGGCCAATTAGGTGATTAAACATAACTAACAGTGCTATTCCCCTCTCCTGAACTCCAGTGCTGGTCTTCGGGCCTCTTCAATGACATCACAGACCTCTGAGGCCTATATATTTGGACCTCAGCAGTCACGTGGGTTACGACTTCACACCTCAGTTTAGCCAGTGCCAAACTGGTGCTGTCATAAGAATCCATACTCAAGTCTTTCTGTATGCTATCTGTGACTAGTAATGTTTGGTTGCAACAGTCTACTTAGTCTTTTCTTGCCCTGTCTGATGCTGAACTTGTTGGGACCTAAACATTGCTCCAAGACAATACACAGTCACTAGCTTCCTTGGAACAGTTTCTTGGACTGACAGTTTCTAAAGGCCCAATCGCCCTCTCTCTCTTACACTGTCCACATATGGTGGTTCCATGGACTCCACTCCTCATACTTTCAATCCAGTGATGTAACTAGGAATGGCTGGGCCCCAAGGCGAACATTTGACATGCCCCGCCCCCCGAACTGCACACAGTATTATGCCCCATAGTGGTCCCTGCACACAGTATTATGCCCCATAGTGGCCCCTGCACACAGTATTATTCCCCATAGTGGCCCCTGCACACAGTATTATGCCCCATAGTGTACCACCCAATAACGATTATTATACTTTGGGGTCTTTTCAGACCCCAAAGTATAATGTTCGGAGATCCAGGGGAGCATACAAACATAAAAAACAATGCTACTTACCTCTCCCTGGCTCCGATGCACTCTGGTGTGCTACTTTGGCCATCTTCAATGTTGGACCAGATCTCGTGTGAGCCAGGCCGGCGTCATGATGCATTATGACGTCGGCTAACGTCTGGGACGTCACCAAACAGGCCCAAAGCCTGCGGAGAGCTGGAGAGATAAGTATAAGTGTTTTTTATGTTTCCTCACCTCCCCTGGGCCCCCGATCGTCTTTTCAGACCCCCGAGTATAATGATAGCAGTGTTTGTGGGGTTCGCAGTAGCGGCTGCCACAGGGCTCCGGGCCCCTGAATGTCCCAAGCCCTGTGGCAACCGCTACCACTGCTACTTCGGTATTTATGCCCCTGTTTCAATCACTTTTTTGGCTTCTCTCTCACAGCCCATCAGTGTGCTCCTCCATCTAAACCCAGATCTCCATCCAATTTTGCACACACTTACTAGAATCATTAAAACACACTTGGTTTTATGGACGCACCATAACCTTATCTTCAGACACTGGGATGCAATCCAGTGCCATAACATCTACTGTTGAGTCAACACCTTCAACTACAGGGTGACATCCTAATGTCATTCACCAACATAAGAATGATAAAACTGCAGAGAGTGTCTAACCTTTTCCTACTGTAATGTGCCAGTGGTTGCCGGGACTCATCTGGTACAAGGTATATATAAAATACATTGATAAATATCATCACATATCAATCATATTAACATTCCCTCCAGTGTGTTACTGTGCAACATACAGTAAAACAGCAATCCTTTTTTTAATAGGACAAGTGCATCCCTTGCAGTTTACCCCCTTAGAACAAAGCACTTTAGAGCAAGGTTTAAAATCAAATGCCTAAAGCATCCATAACATTTTTTTCAAGTTACTGTAGACCTTTGTATGAGATTTAGCACAGTTGGTATTAGACATCACTAGTAAATCTGTCAATGCTGTCAACTGATATAATGTGTCATGATGCTATGCATTATCTGTGAGGATTGTAGGTAAACCTACTGAGTTATGTTGATTCAATAAGCTATCACAGTGTGAAAAACAAAAGCTGATGAAAAATTCAGCTCTGCTGCTTTTGTACGTACTTCACTGTCCTTTTTTTCCTCTAATTTTTCTATCAACACCATAGTGAATGTCATCTGTAGCCAATGCCAAATTTAATAAAAATTCTCAGAACAAAAGACTATAAAATAATCAGTAACAGAGAGATCTAGTGTGTAACCAGCTGCTTGTAGTGAGGTGCTATATATGTCCTGCTTTTGTACAATGACAAAGCTACTACTTTTATTCTTATGTCTTCATCCTGAAGCAGATAGCTTTGTTCTTTATGTAGTGGCTATGCCGTGGGCAGTTCAGATACGATGCAAGTAAATGGGAGCCGATCTGCAATAACACAGCATGACCACTACACGGAGAAGAGAGCTATCTGCTTCCGATTCTGATCTCCATATAGCGGCTTGTTAGAGTAGTTTATCAGTCCTGAGTGTCAGCCCCCCTCCAATCTGATATTGACAACCAATCCCAAGGATAGGTCATCATATCATTTATCCAGAAAACTCTTTTAAGGCTACAGCCAGATGTGGAAATGCAGCGTTTTTTGTTGTAGATTTTGCTGTGGTTTTTTGAGCCAAAGTAAAGAGTGGATTAAATAGAAAGGAAACATCTAAGAGCTTCCTTTATATTTTTCATTCTTTTTATAGCCACTTTTATAGTCACTGTGGCTCAAAAAAACACAGCAAAATCTGCAACAAAAAACACAGCGTTTTTTTCACAAAAGAAAAGAAAATGGGTGCTTTGGCAGGTGTATATATAGTAGTTTAGAAGCAAACTTTTGATTTTCCAGCAAACATCCCTTGTGTAGACATGCAATGAATAAAATAGAAGTCAGTTGCACTAGCAGAAATTTCCCCCAAAAGTTAGACATCATGAAAAACACCCAAATAAAGAATGGTTGAAATATTTTATTTCTCATCATGTACAGTTATTTGGTTAAGTGATCAGTATTTTTAGACTCTTCATCCTCAAATAAAATAATAAACTCCTGTAATAATAGTACCATACACGGCACCCATCCTTCCACCAAATAGAGCCCAAATAATATCACTACACAGTTCATAAATATCACAACCACAGAGTGCACAAATAATACAATAAAAAGCCTGCATAATACTACTACCATTCAGTGCCCAAATAACAAAACACAACGTTCAAGTACTGAGCGAGGTGCAGAATGGGGGTTTTGGCGCACTTTTGACACCAGAAAGGGACTTTCTGGCATACATTTTCCCCATTGTATCATGGAAAGTCCAAAAATATAACCAATGTCTAAACAATGACCTTTTCTTTATTACATGCATTTGCATTCTCTGTTTCTTTAACTTCTCCTTGTAGCAATAGGTGGCGCAACGTTTGCAGCAGTTTTCCCTATTTACAAAGCAGGAATGAAGAAACCTTCCCAGTAACTCAGACTCTGTTTAGGAAGGCAACAGAAGGGAAATTATTCATAAGCATGCTATTTACATGGCTATGGGGCTCCCTATCCTGTTTCCAATACATACACTTACACCCCAAAACACATTCTGAACTTATCTGTATTGCCAATTGTAGGGCAATGTTCCTAGTCACTTACATGATCTTGCCCTTGTGTCCCACTACTTATTGAGGCCACTAGGTGGCAGCATATGGCTAGTCTTCTATAAGTAAATTGGATTGGTAGTCACACAGCAAGAGAACAGGAATAGACAGCAATAGGAATGTTCAAGAAGGAAGAATAACAACTTTAGTTTACCTTACCTGAAATAAGCCGAAGTGTTACTGAAATAGGGCAGACAGGACGAACCTGACTGACCAGTAGTAGGTTTGGCAGCAGTGTATGGTTGTGGTTACCATAAAAGACATTGCAAGCTCAGACTGTTTCTTTTGAATTTCAATATACACTGTATTAAACACTTTTGTTCTAGCACTGCCATCTACTGGTCACTTGCAATGCAGTTACAAATAACTCAATAAAGTAAAATACTCAAATAAAAACAGAGGTGTAGTTATAAGGGGTGCAGAAGTTGCAGTTGCTGTTGTGCACTTGAAGACTGGGGAAGTCCATTGAGGTCCAGGAGCTTCTAGTTATGCCCATATATAAAAATATATATTTACCTGCCTTTTAGTGCCGTAGATTATAAACTGTAACACAGAGGATCCTTTCTTCCATCCATTTTAGTGTTCGTCGACGCTCATGTTGTTATTATTGTATGTATATTGCTTCTCTAAAATGTAGACATTGGTGTATTCTCCATATTCCGTATTAGTAACCAATCAATGTCTTTAATCTGGTTTTCAAAATTGTTATAACTGGAGTTTTCTGCTACCCATGCCACTTTCTGAAAACCAGAAAACTGGTGTAAATGATACCAGGAATATATACGTGTAGATTTCAGGGCAGACACATGGCCTGACAGAGTGTGCATCTGATTTATGGGGAGGCAGGGGTCACACTCCATCAGTGCAGAAGATATTAAGACATGCATTGAAAACACCATTCTTCATAAATCTACCCCTGTATGTATTGCACAATGTACAAACCTCCAACCATCATGATTGTGATGTCATGAAAGGTCCTTCCGTCCTTTCCTTTTCTGCTTCGTCCTGTCTCCAGAGGTATCTGAACACACAGAGGGCTGTATTTCTTACAGTCCTTTCCATGTAAGGAAGATGAATACAATGTACGTGCATCTAGTTCAGCTTCCTCTCTCCTGCATTGATCACACAGGTCATTGTCAGGCAGGGATGGAGATTAGTGTGCAGCCATATAGCACACTCTGTGATCATGCAAAGCAGTATATAAACACTTTGCCTGATTATCAAAGAAGCAGAGGGAAGGTCTGTCCAGGGGCGCACCGCTAATGAGGCGAGGTGAGGCGGCCGCCTCGGGCGGCACTGTCCGGGGGGCGGCATTTTACTATTTAATGTAAAACAGCCCAGGACAGGCCGCTTTAAAAAGAAAAAAACCAGAGCTGAGCGGGGCCTGTCCTGGGCTGGTTTACAAGATGTCGCATCTCAGCGCAGGCGGCGATACAATGACGTCATCACGCCGCCTACGCTGAGACACAGACGTCGCAGACAAGAGGAGGAGGCGGCGGCTGCATCAAGGCATCGCAGGTGAGTATAGCTTTTTTTTTATATATATAAATAGGCCGCAACCTGTTGGAGTATCCCCGGCAGGTCAGGGCCTATTTATTTACCTACCCGCGTCTGCTCGTGGCCGCCCCCGCTTCCCCTTCTGCTATGGGCCGCAGAAAGGGAAGCGGATGCCGCTGTGAGCGGCCGTGGGCATTGGTAAGTTAGGCCGCGGGCCGCAAATACTACTATTATTATACTCCGGGGTCTATTCAGACCCCGGAGTATAATAATCAGAGGCCTAGGGTTGGTGAGGGAACATAAAAAACAGTGTTACTCACCTCCTGAGATCCGCTGTAACTCCGAGCAGGCTTGAGGCCTGTGGTGACGTCATCAGGTCGCGTCGCCGGCCTGATCACGTGACGTGTGTGCGCAATTAAACAGGGCCGAAAGCTGCAAGGAGTGCACCGGTGTCCAGGATAGGTAAGTAACTCTGATTTTTATGTTTGTATTCTCCCCTGGGTCTCCAATCATTATACTCTGGGGTCTGAAAAGACCCCAGAGTATAATAATAGTTCATGGGTCGGCCACTATGGGGCATAATACCCTGTGCAGGGAGCACTGTAGAGCATAATACCAGTGCAGGGGCCACTATGGAGCATAATACAAGTGCAGGGGCCACTATAGAGCATAATACCGAGTGCAGGGGCCACTATGGAGCATAATACCGAGTGCAGGGACCACTGTAGAGCATAATACCAGTGCAAGGGCCACTATGGAGGATAATACCAGTGCAGGGGCCACTATGGAGCATAATACAAGAGCAGGGGCCACTATAGAGCATAATACCGAGTGCAGGGGCCACTATGGAGCATAATAGCAGTGCAAGGGTCACTATAGAGCATAATACAAGTGCAGGGGCCACTATGGAGCATAATTGCAGTGCAAGGGCCACTATGGAGCATAATACCCTGTGCAGGGGCCACTCTGGAGCATAATACCAGTGCAGGGGCCACTATGGAGCATAATACCGTGTGCTGGGGCCACTATAGAGCATAATACAAGTGTAGGGGCCACTATGGAGCATAATACCAGTGCAGGGGCCAATATGGGGCATAAAACTGTGTGCAGGAGTTGCTGCGGAACATAATACCGTGTGCAGTGGCCAATGCGGGGCATAATACCGTGAGCAGGGGCCACTATGGAGCATAATACCGTGTGCAGGGGCCGCTGAGAGGCATAATACAGTGTGCAGGGGCTGCTGTGGGCCGTAATACTGTGTGCAGGGGCTGCTGTGGAACTTTATAGTGTGTGTAAATGGGGCGCTATAAACATGGGCTATGGCACCTGTTTATATTATACACTATCTGTTTATAGTGACCGTGTGATGTAATTGTAGCCTTGTCACATACTGTAGACATGTACAGGACGAGGCTGCAGTTACATTACATGGCCGCTATGAGATGAATTACACTATGTAAACAGAGAAGCGGTCACGGCGCTTACACAGGTACCATTCAAACAGCTGATCAGTGGGGGTCCTGGGTTTTTGAACCCCACTGATTAGTTTATTAATGACCTGGAAAACCTTTTAATTAGTTAACACCTGGGGTGTTATTAATAAGGGGCGCTATTTATACAGGGTACACACGGACATTATTAATATAAAGATGCACTTGGGAGTATTATTCATTATGGGGGGTTATATCATATATTTTATAATTGGGGGTAGCAGCAGAATGGGGGCTTTGTGTAGGTGAGGACAATGAGGGTTGGATGCCTGGAAAAGTGAGGAGCCAAAGATGTCTGTGTTGCAACCTTTACAGAGACAAGTCACAGCTGGAAGAAGTGGTCATGGCGGTCCAGAGGGAAGAGAAGGGAAATATGAAGGATTAGTCAGAGACGTCACCTGTAAGTCACAGAATGTTACTGCACTGTATTCACCTAAATGATAGAGGATAAATACCTGAGTGATGGGGGTCTGTCTGCTGAGACCCCCACTGAGCCTGAGAATTGGGTTTTTCCCCCCACTAGGTGGGAATTCAGCCTGACCGCAGCCATATATATAGGTGGGTACTTGGTGGATGGACGAACCCGCGTGGCTCTCATTCACTTCAATGTGAGTGCCAAAGATACCCGAAGTCCAGTACTCAGCTATCTGCGGGGCTCCTATTATAGAGAATGGGGGCCACGTGGGCTCGTCCATCCACCAAGCAGAAGATGTGTGAAGTTACTTTCATTGTTAATGCCGTGTTGTTGATCTGATACTGAAGTAATACAGGAAGAAGAATTCTTAAAAACTGTTTTATAACTTTGTGTATTGTGTATATTGTGCGACGATAACAGTGTGTTAAACTAGTAGCATGGAAACTCAGTTTTTTTTGGTTTTTTTTTTGGGGGGGGGGGCGTCTTTCTATAGTCCGCCTCAGGCAGCAAAGAGGCTAGGTTCACCACTGGGTCTGTCGCTACTGGACCCCGTGAATTTGGACTATAAGAGGCAGGGGACTGTGTTTTCTGCAGGAAAAAGTCATAGACAGTTGAGATAGTAACAAATATCTTTATTTCTTTCACTGCAAGCACAAGTCATCTTAAGTGTTATAAAAGCTTAATGATTACAGAGGTACAACATACCTGGTGGTTTATCTTACAAGGAAGGCAAATACTCTTGAACAGAAAAGTTCCAAAAATTTTAGCGGTCTCTTGCTGAGGTCTGAAGGACTGTGTGTCACACCACAAGGCTACTCTATGTGATCAGGTTGTGCTCAATATGGCTGACATTTCTCACCCAAACTGTGGCATTATGAGCTTAAGGGTAAGTTGATATAGTTGAATTTAGAGAGAAATTTGAGACAGTCGTTTGCTGGTCCAAAAACCAGCTGTCAGGATTCTCAATTCAGCTGCTATACCTTTAAGGTTACCATGTCAACCTGGGAAGCTTCTACAGTTTCAGAAGTTCCCTGGGCTTGTCCAATTAGCAGCTGAGGAGGC
Source organism: Leptodactylus fallax (assembly GCA_947044405.1). Lineage (NCBI taxonomy): Eukaryota > Metazoa > Chordata > Amphibia > Anura > Leptodactylidae > Leptodactylus > Leptodactylus fallax. The sequence goes on along the minus strand of CAMRHE010000018.1, from coordinate 10,484,437 downwards.
ATATATAAGACCTCTTCCTCCTGACCAAGGTTGTCTGCTAATTTAGTTCTCTAGTTTGGCTCTAAACCTGATTGTGTGTATTGGATTGCTTCATTCTGACCCTCGACTTGTTTTCTGGTTATTCGTTTGCCTGCTGATTCTGCTATTGATGTACCTATTCGGATTTGACCCTTGGCTTTCCATTGGATATCGGTTATGTCTCCTGATTTGCCTCTGACGACTTCTACTGGTTTTGACCCTTTGCCTGGACGATTATTCTCCTGTTTCTGATCTGCCCTGTAAGTAATTGTGGGTTCTGCTTTGGTTTCAGTTAGTAGAGCGTTTATTTACTGTACAGTTTCTGGTGGTAATAATTCAGATGCCCAAATTCAGCAAAGCCCATCTGGCCTTGCGGCTGGTGCTGGTGAAAGCATTTGGTGGTCTGTCTCTATTTCGCAGTGCTGTGCTGGTTTTAAATAGCTTGTTGTCTTGCTCTCTGTTATCAGCCAGTTTCTGCTTTTGCTGCAACTAGCTCTTGCATCTCAACCATAACACCAGCCCTGTATAATCCACTGGGGAAAAGCTGAAGCAGAGCCTTGATTTTCCAATGCAAGTTTGCATGCTGATTAACTTCATACACATATAAGACTAATCACGCATGAGCCCTGACGCCATCGTTTCTGCATTGATTCAGTTCTGGAAACCATGGCAAGAGCAAGCAAGATGTTTCTTTTTTCCATCACCGGCTCACCTTGAAAATAATGGAAAGATGATTTCAGGCAGAATTTGAATCTTAATTTGGATTTCCAAATTCCTACATGTGAACTTACCCTAAGAAAGGCTACCACTTACCACAGCATATCACACCTAGGCATTGCACCAGCTTCTTGTATGTCAATGCCCTTGCCCCTCCAACAGTCTCTGCCACTACTAAGCCAATGCTCTTTTCCAAAATTACTCCTGACAGGTCCACACATACAGCGTGCACACTGTCAACACTTGCATTTGACTTTGAGAACAGTCACATGATTACTGCCGCTTTAAGAGTACTATTTACCAGTGGTGTAAGTACTGCCGTAGCAGCTACCACAGGGCTCGGGACCTAAGGGGGCCCAGTGGCCCCTGATGCTTTTATTTTTTAAATAGGCCATTTCCTGCTGGAGCAACTCCAGCAGGTAACAGGCGCTATTTACTTACTGATCCCCGCTCCTGCTCGTGGCCGCCTCTGCTTCCCCTTCTGCATTCCATATTAAGTTGCTGGAGCCCCCTGGAGGGTGGAAGGGGAAGTGGAGGCAGCTGTGAGCAGGAGAGGGGATCGGTAAAGTAAGGCCACAGGCCCGCGGCAAGAGTATTTGTTGGGCGAACCCCAACAAATACTGTTATTATTATACTCTGGGGTCTGAAAAGACCCCAGAGTATAATGATCATAAGCCCAGGGGAGGTGAAAAACATAAAAACCAATGTTACTCACCTCTCCTGGGCTTCGGCACATGCCCTGCTGTCTTCGAGCATCTTTAGTGATGTCACATGAGCCAGGCTGGCGTCATGATTCATAATGACGCCGGCATAACCCACATCTGTGCCGACATTGAAGAAGGCTGAAAGCAACAGGGATTACGCTGGAGCTCAGGATAGGTAAGTAACACTGGATTTTATGTTTGTTACCTCCCCTGGGCCTCCGTTCATTAAACTCTTGTATAATAATAGTTTGTGGGGGGGTGGTCCACTATGGGGCACAATACTATCTGGAATGGCTAATATGGGACATTATACTGGGTGGAAGGGCTGCTATGGGACATTATACTGTGTGGAAGAGCCTCTATGGGACATCATACTGTGTGGAGGGGACTCTATGGAACATCATACAGGCTGGAGGCCACTTTTGGACATTATACTGTGTGCAGGGCCGCTGTGGGATATTATACTGTGTGGAGGGGACGCTATGGGACATCATACTGTGTGGAGGGGATGCTACAGGACTTTATACAGGCTGGAGGCCACTTTGGGACATTATACTGTGTGTAGGGGCCGCGATGGGACATTATAATGTGTGAAGGGGCCGCTATGGGACATTATATTGTCTGGAGGCCACTTTGGGACACTATAGTGTGTGTAAATGAGGCATTATACTGTGTGGGAGCCAGGAAAGGGGGCGCTATGCTGTGGGGGGGGGGGAGCCAAGTCAAAAGTTTGCAATGGGGTCTTTCCTAGTTACACCCCTCCTACTTACCTTAACTTGTGGCAGTAGCACACCGTGAACTTGAAGAGGAACACATATAACACTTTTGGTCACTCTGCCTTTTCATCCACACTGTTTCCACTTGCATAAGGAGGGTACTGCAAACTCTAGTTCTCATTACAGATTGTTATTGCTGGTACAGATGTAGATGTATTCCCATTCCTCCTTTTCCTCCTCCAATAACAACATATGGTCTCTCACAGTCTAGCTTGTGTTTGGCCTTAAACCACACTGTCGGACAACTACTCCTTACCACAATGCTGAACTTGCTCAGTGGTTTGTTCAGTGGCTTCCAACATGGTCCAGGAACTATACACAGTCACTGACTCCCTTCAACAGTGTCTCTGGCCTCTGGCTCTCTCTTTTTCACTGAATTACCGTACTCTTTTGAGGGCTTCCATCTCCATCTCTTTAACTCTCTCTCCATATTCATCTCCTAAGTCTTCAGTCACTCCTTCTCTGCCTCTGTCTCAGCCCTCAATCATAATTCACAGTGGTTGACTATGGCCTGCGTCTGCTCAGTCTCACAGCAGGTCTGACACATAAGAAGCCAAACAGACAAAGCTATATTGACACAACCCAGCTCCACATATAGACATTGCGGCTCAATACTTCTACTGCTGCACCTTCCACCAGCTTATGACACAAGGTAATGGCCCCTCCTTTTCTTACAGGACGCCACCCAGAAATGCTGCTCTTCGTATCATCAACGGTGAAACCATTGAGACAACAGTTTGCAATCTGATCTTCTGTTTGGTGATGCCAGGACCCTATGGGGTATCAAAGACTGCAATATTATCATATGCTATGTACAATAACATAAACAACACCAATTTCAGTGCAAAAGCTAACAGTGCAATTTGTAAGGGGCAAGTGTAGACCACTTTCAGGTCACCCCTTTACATGTTTGCTGTAAAGGTAAGATTATGTTCACTGCGCCTCACAAAATGCTGCAGATTTGCCTGTAAATACAGCACGTTACATGCAGGTTTGACATATTTCTCTAGGTTACTTGCGATGTTTATATGAAAGAAGGTTGTGGCACTACACATAAAAAACTGCAACAACAGTTTTCAGTGCTTAGGTTTTCCTCTTTGAAGTAAAAGAATAAATTGCAGCAAAACCATTTTCCCTGAAAAAAGGGAAAAAAAAAGAAATATGACCAAAGGGCATTCTGTAAAAAGAGGGAAAATAGCATGTTCTGAAAGTTGTGTGGGAATGAGATTTCATGAAATCCTATTTACTATAGTGAAACATCTTGCTATCGTATTACCTCAAAGCCTAACTGTCTAAATGTGAAAGCTATATTGTAACAGTAAATGCAGAGAACACTGAGCTCTTTCAGTATGAAGGCACTATGAGGCAAACAATACTATAAGAGATTTATAAACAGAAAGCCAATGGTAATAATTATTGTAAATTTTTGTTCTTATATGCGCTTTACAGTAGAAATATGGAAGCACGTTTGCGCTGTTTCTTTCATCTGTAACTTCATCGGAGAGATCCAAGGACATGTGCAAATGCCTCTCCAAGTGTGGTCCAAGTGAGCAGAACTTCACCAGTGATATATTTGTGGCATATACACAAGGCTTTTGTTGGAAAACTCTATAAACTCAAAGTTCCAATACTAATAATAAAGGGGTCGTTTTTCATAGTCTTATAGTAACTTTGGACTGGTAGTGATCTCACAAGGCTTTATATGCACAGACAGAAATAGACAGCTCTGTTTTACCATTAGTCACACTTATAGCTTAAAGATGGAATGCTTTTTCATGCCTGCTGCCACCAATACTACCAGCGCAGTATTGGTGGCAGCAGGGTCCATCATCAAAAATCCGCCAGATCACATAAATTAATCTAAACTCCCTGGACAACCCCTTTAAGGACCTTCCATCTACAACGTACAGTACATGCAGTTTATTTATAACCATTGCAGAGAAGCTTATATATAATCAGTACTTCCATGTGTTCCCTTCAAATGCCTATGGTAGAAGAATATGAGGGTTATCACTGACTGTATCTTTCAGCTTAAGAGGACGTGATCCACCTCTTACAGTTCAAGAACTCTCAACAGTAGCTCATATGTAGAATGCTTTCAGTGCTTTGCTTAGCTTACAGTATACTCTCTCTACATTGTCTCAGCTGTGAATGCTACAATAAATGTTATCAAGCAAATCAAAGCAGCTTATAGGAGAACCACGATGATACATTTTCTAAGGATTTCAATGCTTTATACAATAATCCATTTTTCCATTACACATCTGAAGAGCTTTCGTCGGCAAGTATATAAACATCTAGCGTCTTTAAAACTCGTGCTTCGTGAGTAAAGTAGCTGAAAATGACACTTTACTAGGTGTATTAGATTTCAATGTTCATACAGTAGACTCCTACAAATTATTTTCAACAGTTAAAAGCATCTTTGTCTGTTTCACATTCATTCATAACAGCTCTTCTGGCAGTGTGCTTAATAGATAATAAGTGTAAAAACAGTGTACAGTTCAGCAAATACAAGTGTCCTGATATATGTAGGTCTTATGATAAGTAAGTATAATATGGCAGACAACTCCAGGATACCTATCACTAGGTTCACACTAGCGTTTGGGTTTCTGTCCTTCGGGACCCCATGGGGACCCAAAAGACGGAAACCCTATCTGCTTAACCCCTTAATGACCAGGCCATTTTTTGTTTTTGCATTTTCGTTTTTCCCTCCCCACATTCCAAGAGCCATAACTTTTTCATTTTTCAGTTCACATGATGGCTTATTGTTTGCGAAACAAATTGTACTTTGTAATGTCACTATTCAATATGCTGTGCAATGTACTGGGAAGCTGGAAAAAAATTCACAATGAGGTGCAATTGGAGAAAAACTGCATTTGCGCCAAATTCATATGGGTTTAATTTTTACAGCATTCACTGTGTGATAAAAATGACATGTTACCTGCATTCTGCGGGTCAGTACGAACACAGCGATACCAAATTTATATAGTATTTGTAATGTTTTGATACCTTTTAAAAAATTTAAAACTTTGCTAAAATAGAAAAAAAAATTTTGTGTCGCCATATTGTCACCTGTAACTTTTTCATATTTACATCTATGGAGCTGGGTCAGGCGTCTTTTTATGCGGGACAACATGACGTTTTTATTGATACCATTTGGGGAAAGATCTGATGGTTTGATCACTTTTTATTCAATTTTTTTTTATAGGAGGCAAAGTGTTGAAAAAAACGCTATTTGGCCATTTTGATTTTTTTTCCCTGCTACGCCATTCACCGTATGGGATAAATATTTTAATAGTTCGGGCATTTTGGAGTGCAGGGATACCTAATGTGTTTATGTTTACTTTTGTTTATTTACTTTTATATCTGATATAGGGAAAGGGGGGTGATTTGAACTTTTGTGGTTTTTTTTAAAATTTTTTCATACTTTTAAACTTTTTTTTTTCTACTTTTACTTGTATGATCAGACTCCCTAGGGACCTTGAAACCTAGGGAGTCTGATCGATCAAAATGCCTTCACTGCTATTAGACGATGCCTCTGGCATCGCGTAATAGCTGTAATGTAATGACAGGCCTGGGAGCCTTCAATAGGCTCCCGGCTGTCATGGCAACCAATCGCCGCCCTCCGATGTTCTGGAGGGTGGCGATCGAGGAAAAACGGCGGCGCCCGTGGTGGCTGCGCAATTTAGAAGCCGTGGTCCCGTTTGACCGCGACATCTAAAGGGTTAACCCGATTGCTGCTGTTAGCGGCGGGTCCTGGCTGTATTATACAGCCGGCATCCGCCCTGTATGGAGAGCGCTCAGCTCCTGAGCGCTCTCCATACATCTTCATGCGACTCAGGACGTACTATTACGCCCTGGGTCGTTAAGGGGTTAAAAAGCAGTTAAACAAATTCAGAACTGAATATACGTCTCTAGAACAGCTGTGTGTGGGTACCGGACCCCTTCGGCACTCCTTAGCTACTATTTACAAACTCCTGATCAAACCCCCACCTGATGCTGTCCGCCATTTCATATTGAAGTGGGAATCTGATCTTAATCTGTCTCTCACTCCTGTTCAAAGAGAGCGCATATTCCGTCTCACACACGAATCATTGATCAGCTCTTGTTATCAGGAGGCCAGTTTTAAACTCATGTCCCGGTGGTATCGTGTCCCCTCGAGATTGCATGCTCTTATCCCACAGGTCCCATCAACAAGCTGGAGGTGTGGGGTAAAAGAGGGCACCATGTTACACATTTTTTTGGTCTTGTAGCGCTCTATCCCTCTTCTGGGATGGGGTTAAGAGGATTATTTCTCAAGTAACTGAGACTTCCCTCCATCTGGACCCTGCTCTGTTCCTCCTCCATCATTGTGAGTCCCCGATGCATATCTATAAGCGCTCACTGCTTCGATTTCTAGTACTCACGGCTCGAGGCTGTATCCCGCAGTTTTGGAAGCAAAGTGAACACCCCCCTCTCCCTTTGGGTTTTGAAGGTCAATGAGATTATGCGTATGGAGAACCTTACCTCTTTCCTGCATGACACTGTTCAAACTTTTAGCAAGACCTGGTTCTACTGGTTGGAATTTTAGCATACCAGTGAATATCAGACGCTTCTCAGGCCTGTGCCTCCCCCGTAGACTTACAGTGGGATGCTCTGGCTTCTATAGCTAACTGATGGGTTACTTGTTCTGGACTATTCTTGACCCTCTGGCTTCGCCCCCTGTGGAGTTTTACTACTCTTTTTGAGGAGGAACTTTTCGAATGCTTACATCCCTGGGGTCCTCCCCTGGACCCGAATATTGTTGCTGTATAGTCCCCATCCCCCCCTCCCCAATTAATAATTTCCTTTTCCTTTCCTTCTCTTTCCTTTTGCTTTGTGTCTGGTTTTGTCGTCTCGCCCCTCCTTTCCTTCCCCCCCTCTTCTTGTCCTTTGGCCTCTACTCGGAATCTCCCCGTTATTTACAGTATAAAATGTTACTGCTGCCGTTGCAGCTATATATTTTCACTGTACTTTCTGTATTCTGTATTTTATGTCTTTTTGGAAAATCAATAAACTTTGAATTGAAAAAAAAAAGCAGTTAAACCACGGTTTCCACCGATTTTATACTCTCCGAATTTCTATCGTAGTCTTTTCCGCAGCATGGGACTTTAGCCTAAAGGGGTTGTTTCATATCTATGTAAATTTTTTTGCATAGTCAAACTAGTTGGTTGTACCCTTTAAAAATCAGGTGCACAAGAAACAAGAAATGTCCCTACACACAATAAAATATTTATATACATACAGAATTATCAAATAGGACCGCTATACCCGTACTAAATACTGTCATGTCAGCCACTTACTGCCAGATTCCCCTCTGCCCTCATAGTATAATCCACAAATAGCTGTTTTTAATTTTTGTATAATGTTCCAAACATTTCACTACTATCTGAGTTTCCTCCATTCCCCATATTGAGAACACAACCAGCCCCCTTTTATTTGCAGATGCTCCCCTCACAATGCCAGCCAGAAATTAACCTCTTCCTGCCCTGCACTGTAATAGTATGCTGTAGTAAACAGCTTGTTCCTAGGAGCCATGCACTATTCACTTGTGAGTGCCGGCGCCTTCCAGTGACATACACTGCACCTCTGCAGGTGCCTGGCTGGACAAAGGTCCTGGAATACCAGGAGACTGATGCAGGCGAAGTGCATTACTGTATATAGGATGTGGTGGGCACTGCAGCATCACATGACCCTTTGTTGGTGGCCACTTTCAGGCTACCTAGGGTTGGTGTTTCACAATGAAATTCAACAAGGCAACTTGTAGAGAGAATATATTAGTAAACTGCCGAAATGCCTGTACCTAGTCTTCTGTACAGATTGCAGATACTTCCACATAGGATGTGTCCGCTGCTGATATCCCATTGCAGGAAACCAGCAGAGGATTTTTCTGATCTACTCCACAATAAACAATGCTCAGAATGACCTGCAGCATAAGATGACATGAGGCTGATGCGAGATGTTCTGCACCTCAAGTCAGATTATGCTGCAGGATTTATTTAGATCTCATCCACTTTGCTGCTACTGTACAATGCAGCAAATAAGCCACCAAAGCTGCACTGACTAATCCTCTGCATGTACATCCCATGTTGACTTACTCTAAAAGGTGCTTTCTTATAACCATAGCTTGTCATCTGTCCACAATTGGTGATATGTGTCTGATCAGTGGGGTCCTAGGACTGAGCTCACACACATCAATCAATCACACACACAAGTTTCCATGTTCTCCTGTCTCAATGGATTGGTGTTCATGCGCATAGACTTTGAATGGTATGGCAATGGGACAGATGACAACAGCTGACCTATGACCTCCGCTACCTCCATCAGTTCCTTACAGTTTGTACAGACCAGCAGTGCGCTCACTCACTCACCAAACTATTGACATGGGAGAACACAGGACACCTGACCTCGTGACACAGCAGTCAGGCACTTATCACCTATTTTAGGTTATAAATTTTGATGATGAAAAGACCCCTTTAAGGCTAGTGCCCCAATTGTGGAAAAGCAGCTTTTTTTGTTGCAGATTTTGCTGCAGTTTTTTGAGCCAAAGCCAAGAGTGGCTACAAAAGGAATGGGAAACATATAGGAAGCTTCTTATACTTTTACTTTCTGCTCAATCCACTCCTGACATTGGCTCAAAAAACTGCAAGAAAAAACCCTGCTTTTCCATAACGTGAAACACAGCGTTTATGGCTGCTGCAGAAATGAGCCAGCAAAGTGAATAAAATGTAATCATTTAATCTCATCCACAGCATGTTATGTTTAATCGAGTTTATTAAGGTTTTTAAATTAGGGAACAGAAAAAAAAGAAAGGGAGGGAACAATGCTAAGACAAAAACATCAAATAAAACATAGGGGGCCACATGGGCCGCCCAAAACATAGATGAGACACCAAAGTAAGTTAGAATAAAGGGCTGTTAAGGCCCACAACTAGAAAATCAGCGGTGGGTGGTGTAGTATAACTACAACTATATTATTAGGGAAATGGTAGCCAGGAAAACAAATATCAAACTGTAAAAAGCCGCCACGATGCCACCCACCTATCAGTATGAAGGACAAACATGAAGGGGAGGGAGGGTCACAAGGAATACACGGATACTTGAAGACCTGCTAAGACACAAACATAAAAGAACGGAAAGGGACACACAAGAAGAGATGGGGAAGGACAGAGAAAGTTGGCAATAAAAAGCATCCAGACACCGTACCAACAGGGGAACAGCGTCCCAGTCAGACAAGGAGGCAAGAAAACTCCGGAGAGTCCTGAAACATCACCCACGGCCGCCAGAGAGACTCAAGTTTAGAGAAGTTAGGCGAGTCCTCAGTCACCAGGTCCCCCATTCTCCTAATAAGGAGAAGCTCCTGAATCAGCTCGACAAGGGTGGGCACGGCAGTGCTGCGCCAGTGCCTGGGAATGACTGTTCTGGCGGCAGTGAGGAAATGTCGCAGGAGGTCCCCCTTAACAGTGGAAACCTTTCCCGGTATAACGGAAAGGAGAGCAAGATGGAGTGAGGGCGTAACAGATCTGCCGCTCACTTTTGCATATAGCGTGAAGACTGCCTCCCAGAAAGGCCTGATGATGGCGCAATTCCACCAGATATGATACAAAGTGCCTCTTTTCGGAGTCACAGCGCCAACATCAATCCGAGACAACAGGGTAGATCCTATGCAGAAGGTCGGGGCAGCGGTACCAGCGGGTCAGAATTTTGTAGTTCTTTTCCTGCGCACCGCAGGGCATCGGGAGTTTATGCGTGTACAGAAAGGACTTATCCCAGTCGGCAATGGAGAGGCTATTATCAAGGTCAGACTCCCAGGGGCCAGCATAAGAGGGGAGCCCGGGCGTGGAGTCCTGGAGAAGGATGCCATAGAGAAGAGAGAGGGCACGTGGGGTGGTGTCAGTATGTGAGAGGGCAGACTCCAGGTCGGTTAAAGGAGATGAGAGCATGGAGAGCAGGGAAAATTTACGAAAGAAGGCCGTAAGTTGGCCATATTCCAACCAAGACAATCGAAAGTTGGGGTGGGAGGCTTGTAGCTGCGACAGAGAGGGAAGAGAAGAACTATCTGTGACCTGATGTAGGCGAACGTCGTCCCCCACTTGCCAGCAAAGGAATCTGTGAGCCGAGCAGACTGGGGGGAACATGGGGTTTTGGAACAGAGGACTGAGAGGGTCAGGGACCCTAGCAACGTGACCGCCCGTGCTTGTAGAGTCCCAAATCTTGAGGAAATGGGAGGATAGAAAAGAATGTTCAGTAGTGCTAGGGCGAAAATGAGGCAGGATCCATGGCAGGGAGGAAAGATGAGCCGAAAGTAAATCGGCCTCTATGGAGACCCACTGCTTGTCCACCCCGCGATAGCGCCAATCAAAAAGGCGCAACAGTACTGTCGCGCGGTAGTATAGCCTGGGGTCTGGCAGGCCCGCGCCACCGCGACACTTACAGCACGTCAGCGTCCGAAAACGTAGCCTGCTCCGCGCTGCTCCCCACACGAACCTCCCAAACAAGGTCTGAACGCGGGCAAAAAAGGGGCGTGGAACAGGGATGGGTAGGGCTTGGAACACATGTAGTAATCGGGGCATAACATCCATTTTCAGCACGTTAATGTGACCAAACCAGGAGAGCATGAGCGAGTTATATTTCCGTAGATCCATCTGGAGTGATTCAAGGATCGGGAGGTAATTAAGGCGGTAGAGAAGAGAGGGGTCCGAGGGGATATGAATCCCGAGGTATTTGATGGAGGTATGGTGCCATTTAAAGGGGAAGTCACTCGCAAGGCAGGCTGCCTCTGCTGAAGGCAAGGTGATATTGAGGGCCTCGCTCTTAGAGAGGTTCACTTTGAAGTTACTCAAGTTGCCAAAGCGACAAAATTCACGTAGGATAGACGGGAAAGAAACACGAGGCTGAGAGACATACAGGAGGAGGTCGTCGGCATATAGGGCCGCTTTGACTTGACGGTTACCCAGCTGAAGGCCATGGATACCAGGACAGCTCCGTATGGCCGTCGCTAGGTGTTCCATGACCAGGGCGTATAAAAGAGGAGACAATGGGCAGCCCTGTCGTGTGCCATTCCAGACCGGGAAAGAGTTGGAGAGGAGCCCATTGACCCGTACCCGTGCCGACGCGTCACCATAAAGAGAAAGCACTTTGCCCAAGTACGCTGGGCCAACCCCGATTTGTTGGAGTGTGGCCCGTAGAAAGCCCCACTGTACACGGTCGAACGCCTTTTCAGCATCCACAGAAAGCAAGCACACGGGGGAATTGGTATTGCGGGCCGAAGAGATCGCCAGCAGCGTCTTGCATACGTTGTCCCTGGCCTCTCAACCCGAGATGAAGCCAACCTGGTCAGTATGGACCAGGCCCGGCATCAGGGGTGACAAGCGATTGGCCAGCAATTTGGCAAATAATTTGATGTCGATATTGAGCAGGGAGATCGGGCGATAACTGGCACAGGAGGATGGGTCTTTCCCTGGCTTGGGAAGAACTGTAATGAGAGCTGATAGAGATTGAGAGGCAAATGGAGTGGAATCATCGACGCTGTTAAAGACATGGGCCATTACTGGGGAGAGGAGGCCTCGGAAGGTCTTGTAAAATCTAGGAGTGAACCCATCAGGGCCATGGGATTTGCCCGAGGGTGAAGATTGAATGGCGAGGGAGACCTCCTCCTCGGAGAAAGGGTCCTCGAGAAGCGCCCTATCTGAGGGGGCAATGGTGGGGAGAGCGGTCTCAACAACATATTCCCAGATTTTCTCTTCCAGAGAACCCGGGGCAAGATCGGCATACTGTCCACGAATATTGTACAAATCGTGGTAGAAGGAGCGGAAGGCCTCTGCAACGTCTATTGGGTTATGGACTGATTGCCCATTGCCTCTGTTGATCCGAGGGATGTACGCGGGGGAGCCGCGGGGATGCAAGCGACGCGCAAGGGAACGACCACACTTATCCGCAAACTCATAATAGTGTTTCCGGACACGGTCTCGGAAAAGCAAGGATGTTTCATCTAGATGGGCTCGAAGCTCCTCTCTTGCATTGAGGAGCTCGTTTAAGTCCGCCTGAGAACAATACTGCTTGTGCTTCACCTCAAGAGAATGGATCCTGGCCAACAGTGAGGAAACCCACGCCGCTCGCTCTTTTTTGAGGCGCGCTCCATGCTTGATCAGGACACCCCTAACCAAGCATTTTAATGCCTCCCACTGTAGCAGAGACGATGTGGAGTCCCGGGCATGATCGAGACCGAAGTTTCTGATCGCGTCGCTAACGTCTGTCCGGCAAGTAGTATCCTTCAACAGGCTGTCGTTCAGACGCCAGGTGAAAGGACGGCGTGCAAGGCCCGGTACCTCCATTGATAAAAATACGGGTGAATGGTCTGACCAAAGGGCAGAGCTGATCTGTCCGGCAGGGACCCAGGAGAGGGCGTGGTGACTGATCAGGAAAAAATCGATACGGCTGTATGAGTTATGCGCAAGGGAGTGGTATGTGTAGTCGCGCTCATTGGGATGCAGAATGCGCCACACGTCGACTAATTGGGAATTGTGGAGTGCAGTCTTAAGCCTGCGCAGCTGGGACTGAGAGTGGGGGGGCGGGAGGGGGAGAGTCAGTCATAGGGTCCATTACAAAATTAAAATCACCCCCAAGAATCGCCGACTAGGTTCCTGCAGTATCGCAGCTGCCCCTGATTAGGGAGATAGCAACTGGCTATAGTGAGGACAGTGCCCGCGATGCGCAGTTTGAGAAAGACAAATCTACCCTCAGGGTCTATCAGGGTGTCTATTACCGTGTGGTGCAGAGATCTATGCAAAGCAATAGATACTCCCTTGGACTTGGCGCCGGGTTGACGCTGTGGAACCAGACAGGGAAGTGGCGGCTGCGAATATCCGGGACATGGCCTTCCTTGAAGTGAGTCTCCTGTAAAATAAGGACATGAGAGCGCTTCTTATGAAGTTGGTACAATATCTGGCTGCGCCTCTGTGGGACGTTAAGTCCTCTTGCATTTAAGGTGCAAACATTCAGAGTGGACATATTTAGACAAGGTAGGAGGAGGGAAGACACAAAAGGGACACACACTTAGGAAAGAGGGACACAAACGTAATCCAACACAACTAACACAACTATAGAACCAAATGTTTAACTGACTAAGCAGCAAGGTGATGGGGCAAGCCACCACCAAAACAGGTGGGGAAAAGGCAAACAATGCCAAAACACGTGCTACAACGAAGCACGGAGACCCTGGTGGGGAACGAGCCTTCCGAAGAGGAGCCCCCCCCCCCCCTGGACCCCCGAGCCTGCCAATATGAGACAAACTGTAACAACAAGATAAGCTGACCAAAATACATGATCAATGTGAAACTTGATAGACCAGGGCATATAAAAGGAGAGGACAAAGTGGAGGGATAGAGAGAGAAAAAAAAAAAGGGGGAAGAAAGAAAAAAAAGAGAAATTATATGAAAAGTAGAGGAGAGGAAGACAGAATTTCACGGCCCCGCATGAGGCGAATGAGACCCCTAAAGGTTGCGGAGTGGCAATCTCGCTGGCGTGTGAGCGGAGAGTTCTAGTCCTCAGGTTGGGGAGGCTTGGTGGTCCCGTTGCTGAACTGTAGGGGAGGAAGCTCTATCACGGCAACGTCGTCTGGAGCGGCGCTGCGGCCACGCAAGCTGGGCAGGTTCTGGAGCGCCAGGTAGTAGTGGCCAGTTCGAGATCTGCACCGCCGGAAGTCCAAGGGCAGCTGTGAAGGCAGGGACGTCGTCTGGACGAGACAAGGAGAGGGATTGGCCATCTCGCCGGACCTGCAAGCGGAAAGGAAATCCCCAAGAGTACGGGATCTGGTGGTGGATCAGGAGGTCCAGGAGAGGCTTTAGGGCGCGTCGTCTGGCGAGGGTGAGTCTGGACAGGTCTGAGAGTAGGCTGATAGAAGAGTCCTGGAATTCGACTTGGCGGGCTTCCCTGGCCTTCCGCATGATAGCCTCTTTGATCTGGTACCTGTGAACTCGGCAGATGACGTCTCTAGGGCTGGAAGAGTCCAGAGGGCGTGGGCCTAGGGAGCGATGGGCCCAGTCTAGTTCAAGTGGAGAGGCAGGGGGGACCCCCAGGAGGTTGTTAAAGATGGTACGCAGAGTAGCGTCTAGTTGCTGGGGCTCGATGACTTCAGGGAGTCCCCGTACCCTGATGTTGTTCCGTCTGTTTCTGTTCTCCAGGTCATCCATAAGGTCCATCAGTTGATGTAATTGGTGGGTGTGGGACACCAGTACGGAGTCATGGGCGGACAACTGGGTAGAAAGTGAAGTAGAAGCGGCCTCCAGGGTATCCACCCTCCCCTCCAGTAATTGTACAGTGGAACAGACAGCAGACAGTTCAGATTTGTAGGACTGTTCCAGGCGTGCCACATATTCCTCCATGTCAGACTTTGTAGGGCTGGCACGGAGATGAGCGCTCAGTTGGCGTAATTCAGCCAGGGTATCTGAGGGGGTAGCAGATGGAGTTAATGTACAGCTAGCAGCAGTCCCAGAGGGGGCCCCCGCGCTCCGGCCAGCGGATGCGGAGGCCATGACAGGAGGAGTTAACAGAGGAACTGGAGAAGCCCGAGGCAAATATGGAGCCGCCGTGACAGAGAGCAGACTCGACGGTGCTGAGGTAGGTGCTGGATGGGTACCACAGGTGGAGGAAGTACCAGGTGCAGGTGGATCTGGCCTTAGTCCAGTGCCAGGAGGAGCTAATAGAGGGGCCCTCAATAAGGGGCGCAGGGCTGCAGTGGGAGTGGAGGTAGCCAGGGGCAAGGACATGATGGGGGTCTCCTCACCTCCTGGTGGTCCCTTGGGCTGCAGTGCAGGGGTAGCCTCCATTGGTCGCTGGCACCCAGGTGGCAAGGGGGACGGCGGCAGCGACAGCCAGTCCTGCTCATGCTGACCCCGGCGACACAGGAGCCGAGTGGGGCCCAGACTCCTGTAGAATCCATGGCTCCGGGGAGCTAAGGGAGCAGGCCCCAGACACCAGAGGGGACAGGGGCGCCTCCGTTGCTGCATCGGCCGCGTGCGCCGGCGAGGCGCTTATGGATGAGCCGTGCTGCGGAGCGGTGATGTCGGGCGCTGAGATCTGGAGGCGCCCGGGCACCGGAGGAATTCGTCCATCGTGGGCCCCTTGGATGTCCTCGGAGGAGTGGAGGAGGACCTAGGAGGATATCGCCAGGATTTGCCCATAGTCCGGTGGGCTGCAGAGGTGCCGGTCAGCAGATTTCAGCTCTGGCTCGGGTGAGTCGGGGAAGGAGCTGAGGAGACAGCAACCTCACTCCGCCATAGCCAGTATCCACAGCATGTTAATTTTAAATGCGGAATCGCGAGAATTTCCACACATATTTAATAGGAGAAGAAAGTGCAGAGAAAAATGCATCAAAAGCTCAATGAAAAACGCTGTAGAAAAAAATAATGTCACGTGTGGCCAGGACTTCTGCCAGAACAAACCACTGGGCGCCGCTGGACCGGACAGCCGTGGGAGACACCAGGGACAGGTGAGTATGGGCTTTATTTTTCTTCTTCCACAGCCTCCTTGCAGAAAACTGTAATTCCTGTGTGCATCATACTATAATATGCAATTCTAGTTTGCATAATGGTACATAAGAAAACACAGATATACATATACATTCATTTATATACAATATATACACACACACTTACCTGTCTGCAAACATACAGTACTCACACAGTATATAAGAAACATACTGTAAACAAATATACACATAAACATATTAAATATACATATTTTACTCAAAAAATACACATTTGGCTGAATTTATGGGTGCAATGGAAATGGAGGAAACCCGTGCAGTTCTATGTCTGGTAGTAGTGAAAGCTCTTACATCGCAGCACAGGTCCCCCCTCACACTCTGATCAGATGGATGAGTCACTGCTCGTGAGGAGGGGAGGGGGAGTTAGGGTGCACAGGCTGCTGCTAAGTACCAGGACTGTTTACAAGAAGCTATCAACAGACCCTGCATCTGCCAATGGTTTCATCTACTCCCGATCATTAGTCCTAATAGTAGGGAAAGTATGGGGCCCCTATGGGTGTGGGGGCCCTGGGCAATTGCCCAGTCTGCCCCCCCCAACACCGTGCCCTTTGTATGGCTACCAGAGGCGTAGCTAGAGGTTCAGCACGGGGGGGGCGTACATGTCCAAGTGGGCCCCCAACTTAGGTATACCAATATTATCACTATATGGTGATCCTATAGTGGTACATACGTGGACAAAATTGTTGGTACCCCTCGTTTAATGAAAGAAAGACCCACAATGGTCACAGAAATAGCTTGAATGTGACAACTGGAATTTGCCAAACTACATGTTGACAAGCCACAAAGCTTCTGGGAGAATGTCCTATGGACAGATGAAACAAAAATCGAAATTTTTGGAAAGGCACATCAGCTCTATGTTCACAGACGGAAAAATGATGCATATCTTGAAAAGAACACTGTCCCTACTGTGAAACATGGAGGAGGCTCTGTTATGTTCTGGGGCTTCTTTGCTGCATCTGGCACAGGGTGTCTTGAATCTGTGCAGGGTACAATGAAATCTCAAGACTATCAAGGGATTCTAGAGAGAAATGTGCTGCCCAGTGTCAGAAAGCTTGGTCTCAGTCACAGGTCATGGGTCTTGCAGCAGGATAATGACCCAAAATACACAGCTAAAAACACCCAAGAATGGCTAAGAGGAAAACATTGGACTATTCTGAAGTGGCCTTCTATGAGCCCTGAGCTAAATCCTATTGAGCATCTTTGGAAGGAGCTGAAACATGTCGTCTGGAAAAGGCACCCTACAAACCCAAGACAACTGGAGCAGTTTGCTCATGAGGAGTGGGTCAAAATACCTGTTGAGAGGTGCAGAAGTCTCATTGACAGTTACAGGAATCGTTTGATTGCAGTGATTGCCTCAAAAGGTTGTGCAACAAAATATTAAGTTAAGGGTGCCATCATTTCTATCCAGGCCTGTTTCATGAGTTTTCTTTTTAAAAAAATTCTGTTGAAGCATGGTTGAAAAGCAATGTCTGATTTTCATTTGTTCATTTTCATAGAATTTTTATATAATATTACTTTTGTCAGATTCAAGTTATTTCTGTGACCATTGAGGGTTTTTCTTTCATTAAACGAGGGGTACCAACAATTTTGTCCACGTGTGTATATATTGGCTCTACACAGGGCTCTGCAGACCAATTAGGGGAATACAGGGCAGTAATATTTAGTGACTTACCGGTGATGTGACTGATTAGTCAAAGACATTTCCCATCTCTTTCATCTGGACGGCCATGACCACTTCTTTCAATCTCTGTAAAGTTTGCAGAACATACATCTTTGGATCCTTACTTTTCCTGACCCACATTGTCCTCGCCTGCACACCCATCCTGCTGCTACCCCCAATTATAAAATGTATAATGTAACCCCCCATAATGAATACTACCCCCAAGTGCATCTTTAAATTAATAACTTCCCTGTGCACCTCCTTCAAATAGTGCCCCTTATTAATAATGCCCCAGGTGTTTCCTAATTAAAGGGTAAAAAAAAGGTAAAATTAAGGCAGCATGGTGGCTCAGTGGTTAGCACTGCAGCACTGGAGTCCTAGGTTCGAAACCTGCTGAGGACAACATCTGCAAGGAGTTTGTATGTTCTCCCTGTGTTTACGTGGGTTTCCTCCGGGCACTCCAAAGACATACTTATAGGGAATATAGATTGTGAGCCCTATATGGGACAGTGACCACAATGTCTGTAAAAGAACTGAGGAATATAATGGCGCTATACAAGTAAGCATAATAAAATAAAAATTAGTAAAATTAGTGGGGTTCCACTACCCGGGACCCCCCAGGATCAGCTGTTTGAATTAACCTATTTACACAGTGTCATTCTATTTATAACAGCCATGTAATGTAACTACAGCCTCGTCCTATACACGTCTATGTGATAAGGCTGGAATTACATCACACGGTCACTATAAACAGACAGCGTATGATATAAACAGGTGCCATAGCCCCTTCATACAGCTTAATTAGTGAGGATTCACTAATATCTTATTGATGATCTATTATGAGGATATTATGATGATTATGATCATCAATAAAAATAAGCTGGAAAACTGCTTAAGGCCGGGGCCTCACGTGGCGGAAAAAAATGTTGCATTTTACAGTTCCTGCAAAGTGGATTCTTGCAAATCCCATCCACACATTGCTAAAAAATACGTGCAGCATGTCAATTATTGCTATGGAAACACTAGTGGTTCCCTATAGGTATAATGGAAGCAGAAAGTTTCCTCTGCGGACCTCCTGTGAAAAGTGCTGCAGGAAAAACCGCAATGCATTACTGCAACGGTTTTCCCTGCAGTGTTTTTTTTGCTGCGGCCCACTACGTGGGGCTTTAGCCTTAATAAAGCCCAAGTGCCACCTTAATTAAATTAATTGCCCCCTTATATTATGCCCAATTCCCTCTGACATAAATACTGCACCCCTAATGACCCCTTATATAAATGACCACCCCCTTATGTTCATAATGCCCCCTAATGACCCATTATATAAATGATGCCCCCTAATGACCTCTTATATAAATGATGCCCCTAACGACCCCTATATAAATAACCTCCCCCTTGTACTCATAATGCCCCCTAATAACTCTTACATAAATGACACTCCTTATGTTCATAATGCCCCCTTCCTTATAGTTCTAATTTCCCCTCCTAACCACTCCTTATACTATTAAATTACCCACAACTGTGCTAAAAACAAAACAAAAAAAGAAAGTTATATTCACCTACCTGCGATCCTTTGATGAATGGAGCCACCACCTCCTCCCTGTCCACGCATAGATCATCTGCCTCTCAGCGCAGGAGGCGCGATGCTGTGACGTCATCGCATCCGCCTGTACTGAGAAGCAGACGTCCACTGTCTGTGGTCTCGGCGTATTGTAAACCGCAAGCCTAAAGCTGCAGGATGCATTTTAACTGCAGACACCGATCTAGTAACTAGTAAAGCACGTATTAATGGTGGCCATTATAGCTACTGATGGCTACACTATTGAGCATTTAATTAAGTATTTACAATTGATGAATTCACTTGATGTATATTATTGTATATGGAGTGACACTTGTATTTGCTAAAATTGACACTGTTTTTTACACTTATCATCACTTTGTAACCATATAAATATGTGACCTATGCACTAACTTCTTGTGTGAGAAAGGCTTTAACATAGAAGCTGAAACGTCATCCGTACCATGGGTAAATAAAACATCTCATTTTTTTAAGAATGTTACTTTTGGAGTGCTGGAATGCTTTTGGATACTGCCAAATGAGGCCAAACAAACTCTCTCTTGACCACTGTTGATATAATGGAGGGCCTATTGGCCTATTTAATATACGGCATGTACTAGGAGGCAAATGTACACAGCAGACGCACTGAGAAAAGACTCTCATTTATCTGGTGAGTGCAGATCTCAAAAGGTTGCTGTATAACTCACTATATAAGTCTAAAGCATCTTTCATGACACACATAGTTCTTTCTCTCCTTTGTTACATCCTTTTGTCGATTATAAAGATATGTAGGCATAAATATTGTGACATTTAGAGTTATTTTCCATCCCATTGCTTTAATGCCAGGAGAATATAATTGCCTACAATTTAAACAACAGCTTTAAAAGCTGAGAAAACATATTGTACATTATGTTGGTTTTACATTTATTGCATGACTCACCCTTTTTATTATGTTTATGAATCATCGAAGCCCACCCAGTGGCCTGGAGAATTCACTAGCCCATTCATTGCCTACTTATCGGCACTAGGAAAATAAAGAAGAGGGATATAAAAATATATTAACACTATAGAAAGTCAGAAGAAACATATTCATGGTTAAATGTATTATCAATGAGAATGTCATGACTAGAGATGAGCAAATCCTTTTGTAAGAAATCAGATTTCTTACAAAGATCCAAAATTTTTGGATTAAGCCAAATCAGAAATTTATATGATGCATTTCAGATTACCTACAATGGCTGCCGTTGTGAAGCCAGAAAAGAAGGCTCACATAATTTCAAGGATCAGGTGAGCTTCGCCATAATGTATTATAGGTAGTCCCTTCATCAAGTCTTGAGAGACTGTGGGTTTGAGATGTCATTGTCAATAGCTACATTATAGCCACTATATAAGAGCACAGCCAACAAAGATGTTTTCTTGGAATAGAGGGGAAAAAGAGAAAAGGGTCTGAGCTTAGCAAGAAGAGAGCGTAAAATCATAAAATAAGTACAGATAATATTCAATCTGTGTCCAAGTGACAATTTAGTGGTTAGGCATGCCACACTTTTTTTTTTTTTTTTTTTTTTTACACAGACTGTATCCCCATATCAGCATAAATTTTCTGATCCAAAGCAACAGCAATGGTGTTTAATGATACCAAAAAATTACAGTATATCGGTGTAGGATAAAGACACTTGACACTTATCCTCTATCCATAGTTGGACTCCATGCCCTCAGGAAAATGATCCAGCTAGCTTCCTTGTGAATGGGGTGGCAGATCGCTTACATGACCAGCGCTCCATTCATTGCTATGGGGCTGCAGGTGCTGCTGGAGATGGAGTCTCTGCAGGCCCACAGCCATGAATGGAGCGCCGTTCACGCAAGCATATTGTCACTGCACTCACAAGGAAGCTTAAGGGGGGAACGTTCAGTCTGCCGTTCTCCTGCTAGCTGAGGGACTCGGCAATCACAACCCCAGCTTTCTGACTGTTAACCCCTATCTAGAGCATATTTACAGAATCTTCTGCAACAAAGTAACAGTTGTACACTCCATTAGTAAAACAGAAATCCAGTGGGGTGTTCACACTACCGTTGGTGACCATCGGTAGTGTCCATTGCTATTGTCCGTTACAAGATTTTAGCATCGGACACTAGCTGAACTGTCAGAAATCCGTTAAAATTTCCATTCATTTCACTGAGTTTTTATATTGTGTCCGTTAGTGTCTGTTTACACCCAATGCGTCAGAAGTCCGGTTTTTTTCCGCGGACAAAAAATCCTACATGCATTTTTGTCCGTTTGGAAAAATGGATTCTTGATGAACAGCAAGTGTCTGTTATTTTTTTAAGTTTGAAGTCTATGGGTAACGGACTTCAGTTACTGTCCGTTATTTTATGTCCGGTTTTTTTTTCTGCGCATGCTCAGAAAGCAGAAACAAACAAACAAAAAAAAGTGTAAAAAAACGGACACTAACTGATACTAATGTGTCCGTTTTTTTAACTGATCCATTAATTGGGTCAGTTAAAAAAAACGATACATTAACATCAGTTAGTGTACGTTAATGTCTGTTATGATAGGTGTCTGTTTTTTTTTTTTTTGTTAACGGACACCTTCATAATGGAATCCGACGATAGTGTGAACCCTGCCTTAGTTCACATCTGCACCAGCCTGTCGGTTGTTCTGGTCCGTTGTTCTGGTCTGTCGGATACATACATACAGAGCCCAATGGACCCCACTGACTAGAATTGGGTCCGTCGGATGTCCGTTATTTTTGTATGTTCAGGACTTTTTGCATGACTGATTTCAGGCAGTCACTGTGATGAAGTGACCTACAGAGACTCCAACGCAGATGTGAATGTAGCCTAAATTGGCATATTTTCTGTTCTAAAGCAACTGCCATTAATCACATTGCAATTGAGATTTCAGTTATAAAAAAAATTTACAGTAATTTTTACAGTAACATTTTGTGTGTCAAAACAATAGTTTTTCACCACAGTTGCGCTGCAATTCAGTATTTTTTTCAAAAAGTGCTACAATAAATTGGTGTATTTTCTGCACCAAACCAACAGTTATTTGCCCTACAGTTCAGTGGGTAAAACAATTTAATGTGACAAATGACACAAACTTAGCTACCTTTCTTGCCAGCTAAAAATGAGGTATTTTCTATGGCAAAATTCACTTTCTTCACTGCCACGAATTCTCAATTCAGTGAGTAAAACAATTTAGTGACACATGACAAATTTAGTTGCATAAGATGCCAGACAAATAAAGGTATTTTCTGTACAAAAATACCTTTTCTTCACTATCATTAATTATACTTTGGTTTAGTTTGTGTCCAAGCGACAATTTTTTTCAACACAATCTTAATTTATATAAAATTTAAATCCCCCTAGTGGCAATAGCGTGTCACTGCCCGCTGCTGATAGTGTGCCACATTGTCTGCTGGTGTATTGTTCTGCATCAAATTGGCATTTATACAGCCCCATCATTTTAAATGAAACATCCTCCTCCTCCTCGATTCATGATAACGTGTCGGTATCACATTGCCTGGAGACTGCATTACTTCTTTTAGTGCCCCAAAAGCATGAAGTGCTAAATTTTTGTAAAAAAAAAAAAAAATTACATTGAAATTTAAATACACATTCCCAGGATCAACCACAGCAGAAGTGAAGTAGTAAAATACATAGCTGTCATTCATTATCGCCGTGTTTCTCCTAGCCCGACTCCTCGTCCGTACCAGAATGTGTAGGACAGTACATGTGTTTCATGGCCCACTGTCAAAATTTTTCAAAAGCTGGTGCTAGTGACGCCTCCACGGTTGTGCATGTCTGGTTCAGGCACCAGGCGCCACTTACCTGTCTCCTCCACTTGCTCTTCAATGGACATCTTCCTGTCCCCCAACAGCAATAGCTTTCAACCCCCTTCCATCCTTTCATGTACATAAACTGAAGCGCTGCTATACTGTCTTACAAATGATATACCTAGGTGAGAGAAGCCACCCAGATGCTACTCCTATAAGGCTATAAACACCCTCCTGGACTTGCAGTATCAGAAAGGTCTGCTTTTGCACCACGATGTCTGTGTGGTTTCAATTCGCTGGAATTCCTACATGCATATGCTGGATTATCAGCATGAGCAGCAGAATGTGTAAGGCTGAAGGCTGAACTGTAAGTGGGATCTAAGAAAAGTATCCATTGTCTTGATTTGAGAACAGACCTGAAGCTTCATTTTATTACATTGAAAGCCATAGAAACCTGAATAAATGTTGTAGATATACAGAGCTTTGTTCTCTGTATTATCCTGGAGGTGACAAGGACATATTTAACGTTTCCTAGCAAATTTTAGCAAGCTAAGGAGTTGCGTTGCGGCCACGCCTCCTGGCTACACGTGACCGGGTGATGAACAACCCTTTTAACGTTTAAATCAGCTGGGGGCAGTGAAACAAATTAAAAAAAAAAAAAAATGCTTACTCACATGTCCCTGATGCTCCGGTGTCCTACTATGCGTCCCGGTTCTTCTTCACCCAACGGCCTCTCCCGGGTCTCTTCCGGAGTTCAGGTGAAACCACTGATTGGCATCAGCGGTCACGTGAAGAGACCCGGGAGACGCCGCTGGAGCAGAAGAACCAGGACACATAGTAGGACACCGGAGCATCGGGGACACGTGAGTATGCATTTTTTTTATTTATTTTTTTTTTTATTTTGTTTCACTGCCCCCAGCTGATTTAAACGTTAAAAGGGTTGCCCATTTCTTGCCTGGACAGCCCCTTTAAGGCTGCAGTCCCCCATTTCGCTTGAAACATGCAGAGAGAAAAGTCCTGCAAGAAGGACTTTTCTCTCTGCCGATTTCAGGCAGAAACCGGGCAGAAACCCAGTGGACCACATTAGTCTATGGGGTCCGCGGTTTCCATAGGTAAGCGCTTTTTAAGCCGATAGGGTTTCCGTTTTTTGGGTCCCAAAGTGGACCTGAAGAACACAAAACCCTATTGCTAGATGCACTACATATGGTGTGGTTCTATTTTAAAGTGTCTATTAGCTGCTTTACAAAAGTGTATTTGACTCATTTTTGTGCACTGGCAGTTGAGTCTATCTATTTTTCAGACCCTGTGGGGGGGAGTTTCCCCTTAAGAGTCTTATTTTGATAGAAACAGGCCATGTTGGGGCATTCATTTAGGCTATATTAGGGAAATACTAGTGGAGGTATAGGTTTCAGTTGGCGTGGCAACTTTTTAGGGTGTCAGCCCCCAAAGTTAGATTTTTAGGGCCAGATAAGACCCTTTACCTTATAGGGATTAATACATACAGGGATTATCACCTTTTTGAGTTTTATTTGCTGCACCTTTGACAAGTGACAGTTGGTCAAATACATTTAAATTTGATTTAAATACACTTTCCTTGCTTTTACTTTATAGAACAGGGGTTCTGTGTCATCCAGGTGGGTTACTATTGGGGTTCAGTATCTATTTACATAGCTGGGATGTGTATTTGGGCATTATGTTTGGCTGAATCTCCCTTTGGCTCCCTAAGTATGCATATTCTCACTATGTAGCACTTTATACTGCTATGTTTCGCACATGTTATATTTGGTATAGCCAATAAGGTGCAATAGCTCTATTTCGCCCTTTGTCCCTTATTTTTGTTTGTGATTACCGTATATCCCTCTATTTCCCACGTGTGTAGTTTTCTTGTGGTAATTTCTGTGTTTTTGTGCTCCCCTTTTCATTATGATGTATGTCAATATGGGTTATACATTTAATAAATATGAAAGATTTTTATACGCTGAATGATTTATGCCCCCCTGAAGAGTCTTATTTTTACAGAAACATGTCATGTCAGGGTAGTCAAATAATTTAGAGTATATTAGGGAAATCCTAGTGGAGGGATAGGTTCCGGTTGGGGTGGTCAGTTAGGTTTTTAGGGCCAGATAGGACCCTTTATATTATAAGGATTAATAGGGATAGGGACCATCCCCCTTTTCCCCATCCTGTCCCCTTTTAACCCCTTTCTAACATCCAACATACTATTACATATTATACAGTAATAACAGTATGTTGGATGTTGGGATTTTAAATATGGTGCCCACTCCTTAGCCAACAAGTTTCCGCTATCTAATTCCACTTTTCTTCCAACTTCCAGTTTCTTTACAGATTTCTGGTCATACTTCAGTTATCCAGACTTTGTCTCTTGATTTTCAAATATTTCACATTTCTGTTTGATACATACCAACAGTATTCATTAGATATTTTGAAATTGTATCAATGCCACAAGCTAAACATTTACTGTATTTTCATTCTAAAACTACATGTATAAGAGAGGTACTCACTACTGCACAATTCTCTAGACATGTGAGCTAGAAAGCTATTAGAACCTTATGGAAAAGTATCACGCTATGTCCTCAACATATTGCTCATCGAGTTCCGGAAATTATCATACCCACCACTATCTCCTGCACAATAAGGTCTGAATTACATTGAATGTCTTAGCTCTCTTTAAAGTGATGTGATTCATTTTGCACAGAAAAAAAAGAACTGAATGATAATCTATTCCTCTTCTATAACCAATTTATACTCGCAAATTCTTTTTCCTTTTAGAACCAGGCAAATTTAAAAGCTTTTTTACCATATGTTGTGTTCTTTATAAATGTTATCACTTCTACACATATATTTAGTTGATGTATATGGCTAACTACAATCACAGTTATATACTGTACATACAATGAGATGGAAATTGCAAACTTTTGCTTTGAAAGCTTTTAGCATTACTCTATAATATATCTCACAATAGGAAAATTACACACAATCCATAAAAAGTGAAGTCACTCAGTATGATATAAGTAAAATTCAACGACGATGTACATTTTCAGCATTATAAACCTGAATTTTTGAATGATTTGTACATAGATAAAGGAAAACATCAGTGCTGCGAATGACTGAAACTGAGGTACAATGCATAATGAAATGTTGCAAATAAAGTATAGAACAGCTTGAGAGCTATTTATTTTGCATGATAGTAAAAACCTTTATATCTTTATGTGTCTTTTGATTTATTAAATGTCCAGGACTACTTTTTTTTTTTTAAACTTTTCAGTGGGCCAGGACAGGATTATTTTTTGTAATCACTAGGCAAGAAAACTAATGAGGCATGATTATAATAATATGAAATATATATGTTTTGTTTTTTGTTTTTTTACTAATTTTACACAATAAAAACTTTTTAAAATGATTTTAACTTTGTATGTGGCCATTGTAAGGGAATTGCCAGTTGAGTAATTCCACAGTGCTTCTGCAGAAACCTGGGAGGAAGGGAATGACAGTGAGTCCTAAACTCAACCCAGCCCTCTGTCCCTGACTACTTGCCTCAACTTTCCTAATGACAGGGACAACTGGGCGCCAGTCCCTTCTCTAGATAAGTGACAACACAAAACGCGGAAAAGACAATCAACACAGAAGAGGAGTCAGCAAGCAAAGGGTCAAAGCCAGAGAGACAAAGCAGTACCAAATCGCAATCCAAGAGAGTAGCCACAAGAAAAGCCAAAGGTCAGAAGTCAGTAATAATATACAATAGCAAGAGAAAGGCTTAGCGTGGACAGTCACAATAGCCAGCAACCAAGTGTGGGCTGATGGGCTGTAAATAGGAAGTCAGAACCTGTCCTAGGATTGATTGGCAGATAGGCTGTCAATCACAAGGCAAGACTGAGATTAACTATTAGAGGAGCAGAGGGAAACAAAGGTGAGAGAGATGGGTGTGGTGGAAAATCAATTACAGAGGTAAGGGAATAGGACAGTGTTCAGACAGGGTACTACAAGAACTAAAAGCAAGGAATCATAGCTGGAAGCGCCTCTTGCGCCGTAGCATGGGGACAGAGGATGGTGCCGAAGTCCGAATGGACGCAGACATTACAGCCATATTCTAAGTCCCATAATGGTTTTATTTTTTCAGCAACATGGCAGTGTGAGGTCTTGTTTTTGAAGGACATTTAATTTTTATTGGTACAATATACGGTACAAAACATATGATGTTTGTTTATCAGTTTTATTATATTATGTTTTTGAGAGGTGAGATGAACAGAAATCATAAGTTATGTCATCTGAATTTAAGGTTTATGGCGTTTATCATGCAGAATAAATAACATACTTATTTTACTTATTTCATTTTAAGAGTCATTATGGTCATGACAATATTATGTGTATTTTTTCCATTAAAAAGGGAAATAATTGTCTATTTTTACTTTTCTGTAAAACCACTTAGGTGCTGTGGTCAGAATTGACTGCAGCATTTAAGATGTTAAACAGTGAGACATAGACAGCCTAACCAGGTACAAAACAGTGATTAGATGAACAAGTGTTCCACTAATCACTCCAAAAATAAGACCCCGATATGTGGCAATGAAAGAGAAAGTATGGTCTGTCATTGAGGGATGGAGTGATATCATGAGCAAAAGTTTGTGTTCAAGGGGTTCATCTGACATCAGAGACAGGAAAATAAGAAATCCTTCTCCAATAACAGCACAGTGTCAGCAGCATGTGTTCCCTGCAAGAAGGATGAAGTGAGAACTGCAAGTATATACAGCTCCCACTTCAACTAGTGATATCTTTGGTTCTACTTCAAAACAAGACCAGACCAAGGCTCTAGCGCTAGAGTCTTTAAAGTAACTGCTCCCTCTGCAGTTTCACTGCCTGATGTGTCTGGATAAACTGTTTCTTTGCTCAAAGCCCAAACAGAAGTCAGGCAAAACTGTAAATAGATTATATATTTATTTAATCTCTGTCAGTGGAAGTGATTCTTCAGGTATGCCAGTATACAATTTATTCTGACATTTAATTCAGCTAGTATTGTGACTGGTGGATTCTGTGTCTTATTTACAAAGAAATCTCCTACAGTAAACAGGAAGTGTCAGCATATTATTTGATTTAGGAACTGCAGGACTAAAAATATGGATGGAATATGGAAACATTTTTTAAATAATAAAAAAAAAATCCTAAGAACATGTTTAACATAACACTTAATTAAAAAAAAACATGTTCTTTTCTTGTGACACATTCCCTTTAAGCCTGTTGAAAGGAAGTAGGAGTGGTTGTGAGATTGTGTGTTGTGAAAATGATGAAATCAATGATTGTTCGCCTGTATCTCCAGCAGCTGAAGAAACAGAGAAGACATAAGATGTGATTGGCAGAGAGAATAAGGCATTTCTGGTTTTATCGCATTCGGTTTCTACTTGGGAGACAGGTTGCATTCCACACCTTATATCAACAACTCATACAACATCTAGACAAGGTCCAAGATTATTTGAATATGTCAGTTCAGACAATAAATTCCTTGTTTGTGTGAACTCCTGATGGAATAATGTGATAGGATGCATATTCTCATCAAAGTGGTGATGACATTCAGTTAAAACTTACTTCCACTTATAAAACAACATTTCATGAATGAATAGTACAATTGTATGGAAGATATTTTGTAAAATATCTTATTAAAGAAACATGTTTTCTTCTTAACTTTTTGGATCCTCTCCTCCTCCTTATCTTCTATTAAACTGTTTATTTATGCAGAGTTAGTCACAGTATCAGGCTCACACACAAAAGTCTATTGGGAGGGGGGAGGAGGAGGAGGCTGTTAATTGATTTATTGCCTCATTCTGTGCAGAATCTTGAAGATACAACACTGTCAGAAGAGCTGCTTCCCTTACTCACAATGTAGCAGAGTGTGACAGCAGCAAGTATTTGTGTGTCTTTTCCAGCATCCTCCTCTCACTCGCCTCTCCATAGATATCTATGTAAAAATTGGAAAAGGAAACATATTTCTTTAATTAGATCTATTACAGAGTTTTTTTTATATTCACCTGTTCTATTAATTTATGAAAAGTTGCTTTATACCTGGAGGTATCCTTTAAGTTCTGTTTTTACAGTGTCAAATTCCTACTTGAATGTACTGTACATCTGAAATATTCACAGTTTCTTACATCTTGAAAATCCTCTATAAAATATATTTACTCTATCCACGCTGTAAACCTGTTCACATCTAAATACAATCAGCTTAGAATACAGGAAGTATACAGTGCACATTAATCAACATGTTCTTCTACATCTGAGGACTGAAGGGCAGACCTAATGTGCTGTACGGCTCAGCTGACCTCTTGATTTCTGAATTTATTTTGGACTAATTTAAATTTATGAACAAGAAAGCTATGTACTATATTTTGAAGGTCAAGATGTGTTTTATGTCAGCTGTGACAGTAATAAAACCTTCACATATTACCTGAAACAATTATGGTTAAAAGCACACTATATTATATGCCTTTCAGAATGAAAAGTAACTCTAATTATAGAGGGTATTCTTTACCATTTTGACCTCACTGAAATAGCCAAAAAGTTTATAGACAATAAAAAAAAACGTATTTTTCAGTCATAGTTTTGGAGAATTTATGTCTACACTAATCTTATGGCCTCATAAAAAAATTTTTATAAGATCATTTTCCTAAACACCTACATGTTTATCTTATAATATGATAGTTAAAGACGTTTTATTTCCTTTCTCACTGTAACCCTATAGTTTGCCCAGTAATAGAAACCACCAAGACCCACTCCATAAAGCCTTAGTTGCCAGATTTTGTGCTAATGTGGATGACTTTTCAATGTGGATAACAACATTTTTTGATGGCCCACTTTTCCCAATCTCAAAAAATATCAACCTCCTTCCAAAAAGCAACAACCAAAAGCATGACCCTCAGGCTAAGAAGGACTTAAATGGTCACTAACTTTTCGGACAACTGGGTGTCTCCCTTCTAGCTAATTTGCAAATCACTCCCTGTTACTAGAAAGGTTTCATCTCCATACATGTAAGATGGATTCACACTGAATTGAGATGGGAGGGATTGGTTCTGCTGCTCACAGCATCCCAATATGCCTAAAAACTAATTTATTTGTGCAATGGACTGAATATTCTGCAAATATCAAAGGTTACAATGTAAGCAAAGTATTCTATGTACTTGTATCTACTTCTGGCTGCCTGTATGATTACATATAGGATATTATTCACGGACAGCAAGCAGCTTTCCTGTCTGTGCTCATAGATTTCTCTTTCCTGTCTCAGGCCTACATACATTTGCCTGTATTTGCAATTCAGTTTTCCCGGATCTCCTATATGATGGTCACTCGGTCTTTTCTCAGCTATTTGTATACAGTTTCCTCTGGCAAAATTACATGTAAGCAAACAAAACTAGCTATAATGATTATGGGAGGGGGGCAGACTGCTCCTTATTGTACATGCCCACAGCCTCAGAGACAAACTTAAAATGTGCTTCAGCCATAATATGATTATTAGCAGCAAAAAAACTGAAAGGGGACTGTGAAGCATGGGATTTTCCAAAAAACAATCATACTTTGATGAAAAGAAATCCAAAGGGGATTTTAGGAAGTCCAATTTTAACAAAAAAAAAAAGTAATTCATCAGAATATATCCATACTGTGTACAACAAAAGCCTTGCATTTCAGGTTATGTAATCCCACAGATTTTTCCACTATGTCATCTCCACCAACAACCCAGCTTGCTAGGTAATGGAATCCTTTTATATCATAGACATTTCCCATAATCCTGTGCAGTTTTCTCTATAAAATACTGGAGTTGCTGTAGATTTGCCTTTTATAAGGTCAGGGCAGACACACCCTGCTGCAGCTCTACTATTGCAGGTAAGTAAAAAAACAAAAACACTTCTTTATTAACCCATGTTGTGAGCATTTCCCTAGTTTTGGTACATTGTTCCCAGATGGCAAAACCAGAAAGAGTAGGAAAATGGAGCATTAGGTGGCCAGCCTGAGGAAAGAAATAAATAAGAAGCCAGACCTGGGGAACTCCTGTACCACAACTAAGGTTACAAAGAGAAAATCAGGTGTAAACATAAAGCAAAACATTTTACCTCTTCACAGGGACCATGTATGAAGGCTTATAGAGTCATAGAACAGACTGCCTAGCAAGACCCTGCAGATATTTCAACTTTTCATGAAAACTCAGGTACCCTTTAAAAAGGAAGTAATAACACTATTTGCATGTTTCAGCTTCGTTACAAAACTAAGGCAACAAAAACTAGCTGACAAAACAAATGCATCAGAGAAAATGAATCCAAACCTGATGATTTTGATAGAACAGCTGACTAATATGTATGATGATGGCCTCCTGACATATGATGCCCTAGTTTATGGGCTTCTAGAATATCAATGCCTGATCCACCAAATGTGTCTGGCAGCAGCTCTCTCCATTGCAAACACATACACGCTTGACCGGACTGAGCATGCATGTGTATGGGAAAGTCATGAGGAATAGCTATCAGCCAAATAAGGGTTCAGGTGAAAGATGTTGAATGTGTAAGGCTACCTTAAGTGAGAGGAAGGGAGCTAGAGTCCAGCAAGCTTGTAACCTTAGGCAGCAACACTAACTGCTGGATTACTAAAGCAATTAGTGACTTCGGCTATTCTGAGTACCTCTTAGTATGGTTGGGTGATTTTTGCCTAAAAATAAAATCTCGATTTTATTCAAGCTTAAGTTAACTGAGAAGGAGATTTTATGATTCTGATGAAAATTCAGAACCATGATTGTTTGAAATTGTGAATTCATCAAATTAATTAATTCTACCACTTGGCCTGACATTGACACAATTGCAGTACAGTAACCAAGGTAACCGTATAAGACCCCATGAGATTCAAGCGGGAATCCTATTATTTATAAGGTGGTAACCCTGCCCACTGGGCTACAGATGCTCCTTTGCGTTTTATGGTTTTAATTGCTGCTATTTCATCTTAAAGCGGCACTCCAGTGTTTTTGTTGGCTGTGCAAAGTAGCCACCAGAGCAGATTCAAAATCTGTATTGCTGATGCTGTCACTAGAGATGAGCGAATTTCTCAAAAGTTCAATTCTGCAGTTCGGTTCGAATTTCAAAAAAAATTTGCTTTGGTCCGGATTAATTTGCGGCGAATATCGTTAAAAAAAAACCCAACCTATTTCCTGGCTTCAGAGAGCCTGTATAGTGGTGTAGAACACTGAGCCTTGCAGTAACACGCATAGGAAGCCTACTGTGGTAGTGTAACAATACATGAGTCAGTATGACACGCACTGGACAGGCGTCGCTCTTAGAACTACTGCACACTTCACTTATTTGGCCAGTTACGGGCCACAACTGACCAACTAACTCAAGTGTGAAAGCATTAAAGGTCCATGTTAATGCCAGGTAGAAAGAACCGTGCAGAGGCCCAACATCCTACTGTAGCGTGAAAGAGCGCACTCCTTTTACACCATCATCTGCCGATTCCACATAGATGTCTACAGAGTGGCAAGGCGACATAATGTGGAGGTGGCAGCAGCATGAGGAGGCCATGCAGTGACCCAGTGGCAGCAGCATGAGGAGGACATAGTGACCCAGAAGTGGCAGCAGCATGAGGAGGGCATACAGTGAACCAAGGACAGCGGCATGAGGGCATACAGTGACCCATTGGCAGTGGCATGAGGAGGATGCAGAGTGACCCAGTGGAAACTGCATACGGAGGCCATACAGTGACCCAGTGGCAGCGGCATGAGGTGTATACAGACTAACCCAATGGAAGTGGCATGAGGAGGACATACAGTGACCCAGTGACATTGTGGAGGTGTCAGCTGCCTTAGGAGACCATATAGTGATCCAGGGTCATAGTGACCCAGTGGAGACAGCATGAGGAGGACATACAGTGACCCGGTGGCAGTGGCATGAGGAGGGCATACAGTGACCCAGTGGCAGCGGCATGAGGAGGGCATACAGTGATCCAGTGGCAGCGGCATGAGGAAGGTATACAGTGACCCAGTGGCAGTGGCATGAGGAGTACACAGAGTGACCCAGTGGCAGCGGCATGAGGAGGGCATACAGTGACCCAGTGGCAGTGGCATGAGGAGTACACAGAGTGACCCAGTGGCAGCAGTATGAGGAAGGCATACAGTGACCCAATAGCAGCGGCATGAGAAGGACATTCAGTGAGCCAGTGGCAGAGGTGGAGGTAGCAACAGCCTTAGCAGGCCATACAGTGACCTGGTAACAGAGTGGCAGGTAGAAAGAACCGTGCAGAGGCCCAACATCCTACTGTAGTGTGAAAGAGCGCACTTCTTTTACACCATCGTCTGCCGACTCCACATAGATATCTACAGAGTGGCAAGGTGACCTAATGTGGAGGTGGCAGCTGCATGAGGAGGCCATACAGTGACCCAGTGGAAGCGGCATGAGGAGGCCATAGAGTGACCCGGTGGCAGAAGCATGAGGAGGACATAGTGACCCAGAAGTGGCAGCAGCATGAGGAGGGCATACAGTGAACCAAGGACAGCAGCATGAGGGCATACAGTGACCCGTTGGCAGTGGCATGAGGAGGACGCAGAGTGACCCAGTGGAAACTGCATACGGAGGCCATACAGTGACCCAGTGGCAGCGGCATGAGGTGTATACAGACTAACCCAATGGAAGTGGCATGAGGAGGACATACAGTGACCCAGTGACATTGTGGAGGTGTCAGCTGCCTTAGGAGACCATACAGTGATCCAGGGTCATAGTGACCCAGTGGAGACAGCATGAGGAGGACATACAGTGACCCGGTGGCAGTGGCATGAGGAGGGCATACAGTGACCCAGTGGCAGCGGCATGAGGAGGGCATACAGTGATCCAGTGGCAGCGGCATGAGGAGGGCATACAGTGACCCAGTGGCAGTGGCATGAGGAGTACACAGAGTGACCCAGTGGCAGCAGCATGAGGAGGGCATACAGTGACCCAATAGCAGCGGCATGAGGAGGACATACAGTGAGCCAGTGGCAGAGGTGGAGGTAGCAACACCCTTAGCAGGCCATACAGTGACCTGGTAACAGAGTGTCAAGTAGAAAGAACCGTGTAGAGGCCCAACATCCTACTGTAGTGTGAAAGAGCGCACTTCTTTTACACCATCGTCTGCCGACTCCACATAGATATCTACAGAGTGGCAAGGTGACCTAATGTGGAGGTGGCAGCTGCATGAGGAGGCCATACAGTGACCCAGTGGAAGCGGCATGAGGAGGCCATAGAGTGACCCGGTGGCAGAAGCATTAGGAGGCCATAGAGTGACCCGGTGGCAGCAGCATGAGGAGGCCATACCGTGACCCGGTGGCAGCAGCATGAGGAGTACAGAGTGACCCAGTGGAAGCGGCATGAGAAAGCCATACAGTGACCCAGTGGCAGCGGCATGAGGAGGACATACAGTGACCCAGTGACATTGTGGAGGTGTCAGAAGCCTTAGGAGGCCATACAGTGATCCAGGGTCAGAGTGACCCAGTGGAGGCAGCATGAGGAGGACATACAGTGACCCAGTTCCTCCCCTGTGTGACTTCCTTCGCCCAGGTAAACGAGGTGTAGAACAGCGTGACACCACTGTGCCCTTCATATGTGGTATGCTGGAGGAGCACTGTGAATTGTCCCTGCAGTGGAGGTTGAGGAGACAGTGGAGGATGAGGTGGACATTGTTGCTGGACCAACGGCCTGAGAACATGGAGGCAGAAGCTGCGTCACCTGTCCAAGTTGCTGGTGTGTCTGGGCAGGAACCACATTAACCCAGTGGACCGTAAATGACATATATTGTACTTGACCGTAGTTACAGCACCACACGTCGGCGCTGCCGTGCACTTTGGCAGACACAGACAGGCTCAAGGACTGGCCCACCTTCTTCTACATATTTGTGCAGGGATGGTACTGCCTTCTTGGCAAAGAAATGATGACTTGGGACTCTCCACCTCGGCTCGACGCAAGCTATCAGTTCTCAGAAAGGTGCAGAGTCCACCAAGTGGAAAGGGAATGACTGCAGCACAAGCAACTTGGACAGGAGCATGTTCAGCTTCTGCACTGTTGGATAATTGCACGCATACTGTTGTCTCTTAGATATAGATTCTGTGATCCGTTGCTGATGCAATGACTGATTAGGAGGAGGACAAGGAGCAAGAGCATCACGACCAGCAGATGATGGGAAGGGCGCACAGCTTCCTTCGGCTGAGGTGGTGGAGCCTTGACAACCTGAAATGGGGTGCATGCCACTGGGTGCTGCAGCGGTTGCTGCCATGGCTCTCCCAGGCCACTTTATGGTGACGCTGCATAAGTTGACGAAGGGCTGTGGTGCCAACATTGACACCCTGGCCACGCTTCACCTTCTGCCCACAGATTGAACATATGGCCATGTTCACCTCCCCCGGCAGCTTTACAAAAAGCTTCCACACTGCGGAGGTGATTTTACCCACAACACTCCGCACTAACTGACTGCTACCGCCACTGCCTCCGTTCACCCCTGCACCACTGCTTTCCGGGCAGGTAGGCTGCTGCGAAGCGGATGGTCTACCCCGGGCACTTTTAGCTCCCACTGCTGCCACCCTGCTGACTCCCACACTCCTTCATGCGCAAGCTACAACCCTCTTCTCCTGATGACGATGAAGCCCCTTCATCACCCGGCTCTCAATTACAATCGGCTACATTGTCATCCACTACTGTCTGCAAGTCACTGATGTCCTCCTCAACACCAGCTCCCATGCCACTCTCCTCAACACTACTTGCCCACCTACTGGAGGAAATGTCTCCTCTAGATCTTGGCTGAGCAGTAGCTGCTGACTGTCCTCTAGTACCTCCTCCTCACTGTATAGTGGATCTGAGCCCACAGCATAGAGTACTTCTCTAGCTGAGGGAACAGAAAAGGACACAGGCAGGTTGAGGACAGGTGAGGGCACAGGGTCTGCTGCCGGGCCATGCCAACTAAAGGTTGTGTCTGACGAACCTGGGACCTGTGCCTGCGCCAGAAACATTTAGGCCTGTGACCCTCCCCTGTGCATGGCCTCTCGCTTCTCTGTCTGACATACTGTTCGATGAAAAAACATAATTGCAAAGGAAATAAATACAGGGCAAGAAGGCCTATAAATTTTCTACTTTGAAGACCATGGCAAATATGCCCCTTATTTTTTCCCCACTAATGAACACTTATATAAAAAAAAAAAAAAAAAGCGTGATAAGGGCAGAGATTTGCGGCTAAGAATTATTGATTTTTGACAATACTGTATTGATAAATGGCCAGCAACTTTATACTGGGAACAAAATGGCTAATATGGTCGTTATGTCTTTCCCCACATTAAAGGTGTTAGAACAAATAACTGCAGATATTAGTGGATAATTGTTTTCTTTGGCACATTAGTACTGACAAATGGCCTGTAATGTTATGCTTTGGAAGATCAGTGAATAAGCCCCTTATAATAAACGCCTTTGCTGTACTGCACTGCAAAAGGTTTGTTGTGTTCCACCTTGAAGACACAGGTATGAGTAATGAGCAGCAGTATAACGGTAGTGCTGCAATGTGTATTAAATTTCTTGCTGTAAATGACCCTGCATCCACCTCAAATTCTTCTCTCAATTCCTCCCTATCCTTTCCCTACAGTTCTAAGGTTCTTTCCCTGAACTTCTAAGTCTTTCCCTAGCTCCTGCTGACGTTTGTCCCTACAGTAAGAGCAACTGTACCTAAAATGTCCAAGGGTTTTTATAGGACTGTGACATCACAGGGTCGGCTGGATGCTGATTAGCTGCACGCTTGGCATTGTGAGTGATCCCGCGTTCCCAGAGTCCTTTGCACCTTGTCCTAACGTGTGCAGCGGCCATTTTATAAAAAAAATGCGATTCGATGCATGGAAGCATGAGGAAATCCGGAATCGAGGCGATTCGCTCATCTCTAGCTGTCACCCATGTCTAGTATCTGTACCTAAGCATATTTCCTGTTTCTGCAAAACACTACAGAATTCATAATACTGTATAATTGCTAGGACCTTACACTGTGACGATGATGTCACAACGGGTCCTGAAATCTGCACAAACTTTTGCTGATAACAGAAGCGAAGGTAATGGGTGCATGGTTACCTGACTGTGGAAGAAGAGGGGACTAGGGCAATATGAGAGAGAGAGAGAGAGAGACAGAGAGATAGAGAGACAGAGAGATAGAGAGATCTAGGGACCAGAGGGGCATCAGAGAGGTAGAGGGGGCATTTTCACAGAATAGCTAGAGCAGAAGAACAGGTAAATCTGATGTCACATGATAGCTCTCATTAGAATATGCAGCAGCAGAGAAATAGACGTTCAGTTTTCACAGCAACCTATGGTCTAAAAAGAAGGTTACACTGTGAATATGTGACTTACTGAACAAGGTGAAAGAAGAAAAAGGAAAGACAGAGTAGACAACTAGTACTATTGAAGGGATGGTCTTTTGGACAGTATAATCAGTAAAAAAAAAAAAAAAAAAAGCTTTTTGGTTGACTGGCTGTTGGCACATCTTCCTGGAGCAGTGACCTGTGCTGAGCTCTAAATCCAGAAGAAATAGACCACCAATTACAGGTGATTTTTTTGCTGCCCTTTCCTAGGGTTTTGACAAAATCAATGGCCTTGAGAGGACATTCTTATCCCAATAACACTTACCACTGGGTTACCAGATTTTTGGTTAACTTTTGCTTGGGCTTTGAGCTGTGCTAGTTTTAAAATTGGCTTTCAAAAGCATTGACTAAGAGAGTATACAGTATGAGTATAATGATTTACAACAATCTCTTTGCTTTCAGGCAGTTCTTCTTAATGCTCCGAGCTTAAAAAAAAAAAAAAAATGGCAAAAAGAGTAATATTTTTTGTGACTTTTGTGGTGTTCACTTGTATTATTTTTAAATCATGACTGCCAAAAGCTATTGCCAAAAAAGAGAGGCTCAAACCAGCAAACTTTTTAATCTGGGAAGAATTGCTTCTAATGATTGGGCTATTGGTGTGCGATGAGGTTACTCTTCCTGGGGCTTTGAATTGTTCTACTAGGTAGTCAGCAGTTTGTTATAAACCTAGTTACAGTACCTTGTAGAGGCGATTCTACAGTTTCTAAGTATGCATCTGTTCAACCAGGGGATGGGAAAGGGCATGACAATCTATACATTTCCATAAATTGCTGCAGTGACAAGCTCCTGGGGTTGGCTATTCCACAGATTCACTGCAATGGCAGATTAGAGCTTGCAATGGCAAACCAGCAAACTGTAATCCAGACAACAGAAATACTAACCACTGGGCTATTAGTAGTTTTTCAGCTTGCGCTATATTTATGAGAGGTTTAAGCATTACTGAAATCTTTCCTTTTACAACATAAAAAAGTAGCATTAGCTGTTAAGAGTAAGGCCGCTATAACCATAGGACCAACGGTGCACTAGGACCAGGCCCTGTGGTAGCGTGGGACCACTAGGGACAACGGGACAGTCCTGCATTTACTGTCCCGCTATTCTGTGCTACCACAACATCAGCTCATCGGCATCCTTCTGCACCATTCATCCCCTCTCTTCCCCAGGAGCTGCAGGCGTGATGTGTTGACGTCATCACATTGCGCCTGCATCTCCCTGACAACTCCAGACCAGAGACAGCAAGGGAGCAAGGAGAGGTGAGTATTAGTTGGGCGTTTTTGTTGGTAGGAGAGGGACATTAAACTGTGGGGGCAGCTGAAGTGGGGCATTAAACAGGGATCAACTGCAGGGGGACATTAAACTGTGGGGCTAGCTGGAGGGGGATATTATACTGTGGGTGCACTTGGAGGCAGGACATTATGCTGTGGGGGTAGCTGGAGAGGGACATTATATTGTATGGGGCCACTAGGGAGGCATTTTACTGTGCATTATACTAAGAGGCCTTTATAATTTGTGAAAGTCGGGTATTTCTAAGTGGTGTTGATGGGGAGGCTCATTTATGAAACCTTTACCCACCAATGTGTTAACAGTAATTATCAGGGGGCGATTGAAGTAGCAAGCCCTTAACCTGGAGATAGAATAGCCAATGAGTTACCAATGTTCTCTTTAGTTTGTGGAAACTCTTCCAGGTTCTTTCACCTGAGTTACTTTTTAACTCTGAAGACAAAGGTTTGAATTCTGACGCAAACAAACCAACAAATCAAAGGACTCATGTTGGAAGTCATAGTCACCTTAACTACTGTAGCTGCAAGCTTACCAGTCCTCAGGGCCTGAATGAGCAAATTGTTAACCTGGGAAACCACAACGATAACCACTGGGCCCTAGGCATTGTGAAACAAGTATTTTGAGACCAATGACAAACAGTGGCTAGCATCAATGTTGCCTATGTTTTAAAAGGGTTTGTGAACATTACCGAACCCGCCTAAGTTTCACTAGTGGTCCCAACTACAGGGATATCACAATCAGTTTGTTCTATAGCATTGTACTAGCTGTCTATGCTTTAAATGTATACTCAGCTGGCAGGCCATATTCAAGTCAGTTGTTTTCCTGATACTCATTCATGTAGGACTGGACAATGAGAGAAGAGTTTTCTTGTGCAAGATTTGAGTATAGGTCCTCCCCTTTAAATGGGGTTTCTCATCTCCCTCTCTAACTAGTTTTCCTGCTATCTTTTCTCACTTCCTGTATTCTTCATTCGGGTGGGTGGCCTTTGACTGATGGACAGGACACTATGAAGTACCTCAGTAGATATAGACATTGCCTTTACCATGAGAGATTATTTATTACAATTACTAGAAAACTATAATAATGCAGATATGCAAAAATATGCACATTAAATGTATATTAATTACACAGGTTTGGAGGGAAGAAAATGCACATGCTGCCAGGACAGACAACAGATTTGCAGTAAAGTTATTTGTCCTTACATATAGAGATAACAGACACTGTCCCAGTTTTTATCAACAAACTGCAATTGGCTAACCTAATTTCCTGGAGCAGGAGATAACAGCTCTCAGCGAAGAACTCAGCCCCCCTCCAGAGAGCAGTGAGTCATATCACCTATCCTAAGATGCTAGATAAGGAGAGATACCAGGCCGGGTACCTTGACAATGTTGTAAACAATGGAGGAGCCTGTCAGTGTGTATACAGTATTACTATAGAATCTCATTATAATGTCTGTCAGTTTATATACAGTATTACTGCAGCATCATCTCATCATCTTTTGTCAGTGTATATACAATATTACTAGAGCATCATCTCATCATCATTTCTGTCAGGCTATATATAAAGTATTTATACATGTTTCTGCTAAGCTGTAGTATTCTACTCATCAGTCATTATGGCAAGGGCTACACTGCAACTGTCCTAATGGGACAGATTAATTATTCAAAATGTGTCAGAATTTTTTACGAAGAAACTGTCGTAATGCTTTACACCAGATTTATTAATGGTTTTTGACTTCTGATCCTTACAATTGGACAGGGTTCGTCTAAAAAAGGTTGGCCTTAAGAAGTTATACTGTGTGCCGAAAATGTGCACTAACCTCTAAACAGCTGTCTACAGATGGATCCTTCTTTTGGATGGAGGTATTCTGGCTTGGCTTTATTCCGAAATCATGAAATTAAGTTTCAGGAAAAACAAGCATTGATCTATAGGGAGCTGCCTTCCAAAAGGTGGCACTAGAGCAAATTCACCTTTTCCACCAAGAAGATCTTATTTGCATACTCTTTTTCCAGAATTCATAGCAAGGCACACAGGGCCTAATAGGTCCCTGTACAGCTCATGATGGCCTTGTCTCCTTAATGAGACATACCCCTTCTGAATCACATCAAGGACTTTTCACCCAGCGTTGCATCAAATCACTGTGCATGGTCAATATGAGATTTTATGTAATGATATTTTGATGCATTTATGTATGGTCTCTCACTTTGGGTATGTCTGTTTTATTTATTCATGTGCACATATACTATCAGTGCTATACTTTTTGAACTGTGATAATATACCTATGGGCGGATCTCCGTATTATTTCAGTATATATTAACTCCTCAAAGCCATAAGCATTGGTATTTACTTGTGATTATTCTCCTTTGTCTGCCCCTTTATACATTATGTTTTAACTTTGTAACTTAATAAATATAGACTTTTTACTAATAGTTTTTTTCTGAGAGTTTTTTGGGTTTTGTCAATTAAGAGTTACAGTAATACCTCGTACATTCGCGAGGTTAGGTTACAGAGCGGGTCGCGGATCGCGAGGAATCGCGAATGTTTGGTACAAGCACTTAGAAGCCCTTACAATGCCGATTTCTAATGTTTAACCCCTAAATATCAATAAACTTTACCCTACAGTACTGTACAGTATACTAAAGTATACTATACAGTACTGTATATTAATACATTCATTCATTTTTCTTATACACTCACAGTAAAATGAAACTAATTACCGGGTACGTAACGAACAGGACGCTACTACCCAATAGCGAAGGTGGTTTTTTTAATTAAATTTCACAGATCTGAGAAAAAAGAGCAAAATCTATATATGTTAGTTGCCAAAAAAATATCGCGAATCTGTGAATTCGCAAATTCGGAAACGCGAGTGTACGAGGTATTACTGTACTCAGACTATTTTGTTGTATTAGATTACTAGCCTGTTTAATGGTCTTCTGCCCAGGTCTCAGATCACAAAAACAAATATCACCCAAGGAGCAGAGAGGACACTTGTTAGTGCCCTCCTGTCTGACCCTACAGGTGTAAATTGTAGCCTCAGCTGGAGCTCCTCCTGGTCAGTCTACTGTTTACTAGTATAGGGTCTCTCTACCAACCTCTCACCCAGCCTGCAAATGTGGGGAAGGGTTGTATAAATGTGTTTGTGCAGTGCCCAAGAGCAGAGTAAGTATTTTGCTGGTAAAAACTTTTACTGGTACTGATCTCTACATATGAATGCCACCTGGGCAATCCTAATCTCCCTTGATGACTGGTGTCAGGGGAAAGAAGGATCATACAATTTAAATACTATGTGAGCTTTTATTTTCAACAGAGATAAGCAAAGCAGTCGTGTGTAAAAAAAAAAAAAAAAAAAAAAAAAAAAAAAGGGTTGGAAGGAAGCAAGTGTGTACTGCCACCTTTTACATATGCAGTTGGCAAAAGTGATTTTCTTGATGTATTTTTTAATTACATAGAACTAAAGTTCTGTTGTTGGAGCTCCTTTTTACCTTTAAACAGTAATAGTTACATGATATAATTCAGCAGATAGCTGCAATATGGAGTTCAATGAAAACTCTACAAAATGATATGGAATAAGCTCCCCCTAGTGGTTACTGCCCCAAACATGCAAAACTGTGCTATGCAAACAAAACCTGACAGCTACATGCAATATGACTGCCATCTCCTCACATGTACTTCTATCATACGAGGCCCCTACTAATTGTGCAGGTAGTCAGGAGCCCACCGAAGGTGGGGATCCCACGTTCCTAATCATATATAGTTTTCTCCTTATTATATGCAGTGTCCTCATTATATACAGTGTTCTCCTTATTGTATACAGTGTGCAGAGACTCTGTCACAGATATGAACCCAGTCTTATTCACTTTTTACAAAGTAAATACTAGCAAAACTATTTTAGTATTGAAACCTATTTTATATATATATATATATATATATTAGTAGTATTAATAGTAATAAATAATACTTCCTATATATTTTCCATTCCTTTTGTAGCCATTCCTGGCTTTGGCTCAAAAAACCGCAGCAAAATCTGCAACAAAAAAAGCTGCGTTTCCGTAAAGTGGACCGTAGCCTTAGGAGGCATTTTTGAAGTATATTTTGACGCAGATTCCGCCTTAAAAGCTGTGTGATGTTACCCTAAGAGGTACAGTCTGAAGATATGACCCTTGGACACAAAAAGATTGTGCACGTCTGTCCCCTGTTTCTGATGAAACAATTTTAAAACACAAGCTAATATGAAAGGTTTCTTGAGTTAAGATCCACTGAACTCAAGAAACTTTTCCTGATGCAGCCCAGTGGAAAAAAAAATTGTTACAGGTGTCAGAATATGGCGAGTTTTCATTATGTGTGATCCTGGGCATTAGAGTAGGGTCTCACCTGCAAGCTTACACATTTCATAGAAACCAAATTGTTCTTAGCTTTGACTAAGGTCATTCTGCTTTTTCTGAAACACGTAAACGTTCTTGTTTTTTTTTTTTAATAATAATCCTTTAATAGTCCCTCCATGGGGAAATTCAGTGTGTTACAGCAGCAAAGATAAGCAATACAAATACAACATATTCAAGAATGTTCCAGGTAAGAGGCATTACATTGATAGTAGACAGACAGATAAGAAGTAGTAAAGGGTGGGGGTAATCACAAACAGAAAGATCTTTCAGTTCTCTGTGTGTATTGATCTCCGCTTAGGTCGGAGTTGGTTGTACAGCCTGACCACAGTGGGGAGGAAAGACTTCTGATAGCGCTCCTTCTCACACTTAGGGTGAAGTAGTCGTCACTGACAGTACTGCCCAGCGATATCACAGTCTCATGCATGGGATGGGAGTTATTCTCCAGCATGGAGCTCACCACGGACAGTATCCTTCTGTCACCCACCACCTGCACTGGGTCCAGTGGGCTCCCCAGGACAGAGCTGGCCCTTCTAATCAGCTTGTCGAATCTATTCCTATCCCTGGTTGATATACTGCTCCCCCAGCAGGCCACTCCGAAGATGATGGCTGATGCCACTACCAAGTTGAAAAAAGTCCTAAGAAGTGCCCCCTGGACTCCAAAGGCTCTCAGCCCCCTAAGCAGGTAGAACCTGCTGTGGCCCTTCCTGTACAGGACCTCCATGTGATCTGCCCAGTCCAACTTGTTAAGGAGCACACCCAGGTACTTATAGATGTTGACAATCTCGATGCCCGTCCCCTGGATGGTCACACTAGTTACATGACCAAGGCAATGAAGTTGCACCACAATGTCAAATGTCCATGCAGCATTTTCTAACTCTGAATTGTCTGCGGCTTTTTTCAGTAAATGTGCCTCAAGCCTTCCCTTTTGGTCTTACATGACAACTCTAGCATGCATTCAGGAGACTGCTAAAACTGTCACTGAAGAGCAGCGAGGAGATGTTGACAATGCAACTTCTTTATCTTCGTCATATAACTAGTAGGACCATCTAAACAGATATGTTTTAACTGGTTTACACATCACCTATCTAATGCTTTGAACATTTATAGAAGGGTCAAAATTGCCAACTCAATTTAAAGGGGTTTCCTGTGAAAGCAAATTATCCCCTATCCATACAATAGATCAGTAGGTCTCCAATTGCTCAGAACAAATTGACTTTCTCTAAACTCTGTATCTGGACATCTCCAACGTTCCCTTTGAAAAGAATGGAGTGATGTGCACACTGCCCAACCACTACTCCATTCAGAACAGCGGATGACGGTCCCCTGTTCTTCTGATCACTGGGGTTCGGAGCAGTTGCACCACCATTG
The DNA here is from genome assembly GCA_947044405.1 of Leptodactylus fallax. Taxonomy (NCBI): domain Eukaryota; kingdom Metazoa; phylum Chordata; class Amphibia; order Anura; family Leptodactylidae; genus Leptodactylus; species Leptodactylus fallax. The sequence goes on along the minus strand of CAMRHE010000018.1, from coordinate 10,440,242 downwards.
ATCTGCAAGTTATTCCCTTGTCTATGGAAATTCGAGGATCTTTGGGTCTTGTGGCTCGTTACTCCAGGGCTTGCCCCTAAGACATTACTGGTAGATAAGGCTCTTTATATGTTGACATCAATTTTGGGCAGTGGATCAGCTTAGACACTGTCTCCTGACTGTGGCTATGTAATCATGAGCTGTTGTGCTATCTGTGGTGTAGCTTTTCCCCCGGTTAAGGGTGGGTTCACACTTGCGCCGGTACTCCGTCCGCCGTGAATCCCACCTAAATGTTGGAAAACTGGATAGGGAAAGGTTTGCGACGCTTATCCTTAAAAACCCATTCACTTCTATGGGTTTTTAAAGCAATGCACGGGTTTGAGCTTACACCCTCTGCGCCGCGAAGCCGTTTTTTTTTTTCCTCGGAAACAGTCGGACATGCAGGACTTTGTATCCGACGAAAAAAACAGCTTCACCGCGCAGAGGGTGTAAGTGCACACCAGCACATTGCTTTAAAAACCCATAGAAATGAATGGTTTTTTTAAGCAAAACGTCGCAAACCTTTCTCTATCCAGTCTTCCGACATTTAGGTCAGATTTTCGGCGGACGGAGTGCCGGCGCAAGTGCGAACCCATCCTAATTCTTCCTCTATTGCATATCTTGTGAGGAGGGGGGCTAAGTCCCTTTTTGTAACCAAAACATGGACCTCTTTACAAGGATCTTTTGGCTTCTGAAAGTGGAGGAGATATAAGCCTCTGAAGACTACCCCTGGACTTGCATCCCTTCTAATGGATTACTTGGGTGAAATGGGTTGTCATAACTTTTTGTATGTTTTTTTCCTTTGTTTTGGAAAACTTCCATAAAAACTACTTGATATAAAAACACCATAAATACTGCATATCCAACATTAATAATTTACAATGTAAATAACAAAATCTTTTAAGTGTGCCCACAATAATATGCTGATCTTTAGGGAAGTTTGTACATATTTGTTTAATGGGTATTTAAAAAATTATATTTAAGAACATTTCCAAGGGAAATCCACCAGAATCACACCCGTGGAGTCTGAGGGGACCTCTGTTGTTTTCTGAACATTAAAGAGCAAAAAGTCCTCCACAATGTCAGAAATTTCCAATTCTGTAGTTTTTTCACACATTCTAAACAAAGGGCCACTGAAATCAACAGTGGGACGTCCCTTAACATGTTAGGTCAGTAGATCCAGACATCTGTCATCTAATGTACAGTATATGGATAGTTTTACAGTACTATGTAAGAGGTTTGCAGAAATGAAATTCTTTAACTGGTGCCAAGGGGGATCACACACACACTATAAAGCACCCAAAGGGGGTATCCTAGAGCAGTGGTTCTCAACTTTTCCAAGTGAAGTACCCCCAAGTGAGAAAACATCCCAACTGAGTACCCCCAAAGTAACAATCTCTTATAAATTGACAAAATAAGGCTTCATTTAAAGCGTCCGTTAATTATGTAATGACCCCCACATGTTGCATAATGCCCCAGTTAGTGCCCCTATATGTAGTATAATGTCTCAGTCAGTGCCCCCACATCTAGTGTAATGGTCCTCACATTCAGTCTAATGGCCCCACATGTAATATGCCGTCCCCCACATGTAATATAATGACCCCACAGTGCCCCCCACATATAAAATGTCTCCAACAATGCCCCCACATATAACATATTGGCCCCCATGTTCGGTGCTGTTTAAGGAGTGAGTGGTAAGCTGCATTCATTACTCAAACTGCTCAGAAAGCATGCCCCCTCCATTTATGCCAAAGATCCCTGTAACAGAATGTCTCATAGTGGCTCCCACACAGCATAATGTCACATAGCGTTCATTCATGCAGTGTAATGTCCCATGTGATTGGACCTCAGTGGTCACATGGCGTAATGATGCATAGCTGGACCGAGGCCTGCACTGGTGCCCAGGGGAGGTGAGTAACAGTGTTTGTTTACTCACCTCCCCTGGACCTCCACTCATTATACTATGAAGACCTAAGTATAATAGTAGTTTGCTGGTGGTGAACCCCACAAATTACCATTATATTCCTCCCATACTCCAAAGACATACCGATAAGGAAATGTAGATTGTGAGCCCTATATGGGACAGTGACTGACAATGTCTGTAAAGCGCTGCGGAAAATAATGACGCTATACAAGTAAGCATAATAAAAATAAAATAAATTATAGGAGCTCTCATTGTGGCATCAACCAGGGGTACGTGTACCACAGGTTGATAACCCCTGACCTAGAGCAGCATAATTTTAATCATTATAATTATTATATTTTTTTTCAATACCAGTTGCTGTTATTTATAAATTACTTACGGATTTGTAACAGGCAACAAAACAGTAGATACTAAGCAGAGCACATGCATTCCAGGTCTACTGTATTATATGTCACAGCACAACCACCACTGGGGCCGATTTATTATCATCTTACTCCAGGTTTCTGGCATAAAAGAAGCTACAAACTAAGGGTTTGTGACTTTAAATGCCAGTTGTGCCACCCTTACCACTTTCTAAAAAAGTGAGGCAAAGCAAGAACATTCTTGTGGTGGGGCCACTGGCCAAGGTAGCTTTATTTTCATTTAGACCAGTTTTCTGGCGCAAATGATGCCTTAAATCTACACCAGATAGCTGGCGTAGATTTTCGTGCAAGCACAGACAACCAATTTATGAGCTAAATTCAAAGGCATTGAAGACCAGCAGAAAATAAAGTGGAAGTGAGGCTTACCATTCGTTTTCGAGCCCTCTGGGTCCCCACAGTGGATGCTGCAGCTCTGCTTTGGATTTCTTTGCTTTCACTTGCTGATTAGCCCAGATGAATAGAGCTTATCGACTGAATGGCTCACTTTGTGGAAATGGTGGCTGATCAGCTGCAGAATGAGCCGTAAGATTGAGCAGGATGCTTATTTTTGCAGCGTTATACTTAGACCTCTGCTCCCATTGACAATAGGAGGTAAATTCAGGGTGGAATCTGGTGCTAATTGTTGGCTTGTGAACATGCCCTAAGCTTACCTACTTCATCAGTGTAATCCTCGGATAACCTATGATTTATTTATGTAATTTTTTTTTTCTTGTAGACTATTTTTTTTTTTCTTAGAGACTAATTTACAATAAAACCAGTTCCATTTGACACTGCAGGGCTATATAAACATGGCTGCCACAAAAAAATGGTAGTAGATGAATTTAACTTAAAGGGAATCTGTCAGGGCAATTTGGGATACTAAACCACCCACATGTCCATATGGACCTGGAGTTTAGTGTCCCAAATCACCCTGTTATAACGCAATTCATGGCCGCATTAAAAATAAAAAAAAACTTTATGCTCACCCTGCCGCTGTACTCCCCGCGCCTGCGCAGTTCTTCAATGAAGCCAGAGGAGTACACCTCGGCTTCAGTGCGCATGCCCCGTACCTCCGGCAATTGCGCAGTGAAGCCAGGGTGTCTATCTTCGGCTTCACTGAAGAACAGCGCAGGTGCCGGGAGGCGTGCCAATAAACTCATGAATAAGCCGGACTGTTCTCGGCGAACAGTGTACATCGGACCCTTCTCTAGGTAAGTATAAAGGTTTTTTATTTTTAATGCGCCTGTGGATTGGATTGCATTACAACAGGGCGATTTGGGACACTAAGGACCTATATAAGGACCTGTGGGTGGTTTAGTGTCCCAGATTGACCTGACAGATTCACTTTTAGTTTTCTGCATCCGTTTAGTGGGTTATTTAACAGATCCGCTACAAACAGATGCCAAAAGAAGGTCACCCTTGTCCAGGGGTTAAGGTTGAAAGAAAAAAAAAAAAAAAAAAAAAAGTCAGCTGTTTTTGTTTTTTTATTGTGACAATGCGTGGTAAACTATGCTTTTGTGTCCAAAAAAAACAGCAATAAATCAATTTTTTCTATACAAATGTATACCTTTCCATTCATATTTAGGATACATCAAATGGACCGGCTAAACAGATGCAAAAAAAGTGATGTAAATGTACTCTAAAAGCAGTAACAACTAGTCTCAATCGTCTTTGACATATTGTAAGTAGTGGTCTTATTTTCAGAACAACCACTTGTATGATATGGAAATGCCAGCATATATCACAGAATCCAAACATAGGGTTCCTTCCTCATAACAGCTTCTATTAATACTATATAGTCTATATAATGACACTGACATTATGCATCATTATGTTACGTGATCCATGAGGCTCTAGGGGAAGAACCCCAAAACAGCTGTCTACAGATGGGGTCCACCTTTAATTTGGTGGAGTCTTTGCTTTGGATATGATACACAATATAGTCCCATTTATTTCAATGTCACTGGCAGGGATAGTCCCATCAATTTCTTTACGTATATTTAACAGGTCACTTTCATTAAAATCAATGGAGCTGTACTGCCTGTCAGCAGCATTAAAATCAACGTGGCTGTCCTGCCTGTCAGGTTCATGTACTGCACCAATTGGTCCATGGGGACGAAGTCTTTTTTCTTTCTATTTTCTTTCTCTCCTATGATTCTCACCATGTTTAATGCTCACCTTTACAACTAGACAGACTTACCTTTCGTTCAGCAAAAACTGATAAATGCTCCCACCTGCCCTTGGTGCATGGAATGGGCATAGTCACAACCAGTGATCCATGAACCTTGCAAGATTTTTTTCAAAAATAATTGTGAAGTTCACCAAGTTTCTGTTTGGACAAGGTTCAAGCATCATGACATCGCTGGACTCAATGTGATTGGTCTTCACTGGTGACCCCAGGGCACGTGACTTCAGAGAAGACGCTGGAAGAGCCTGCAGTTAAGACTGGACACACCAAAGAGATATGAGGAAAGGTGTTTTTTAGTTTGCCAGGTCTGGAGAGACCCCAGAGAATGATAATTCATGGGTGGCAAACATCCAATATGGTAGTAGGGCAAGACTCCTTGACAGTGACTGGTTGGCATTTGCACATATTTAGTTAGTGCTGTTGTGGGACTGTCAGGGGGTGATTTTGGCACTAATTTGAAATATATATTTATGTATATTCAAGTACAGGTTTTCTTTTACCTGTGTTATAGGTGTCAGTAAAAGTAGGGGTATGGTGTTACACTATTATACTGTGGGGTCTCCTTAGACTTCAAGACCTTAGAGTATAAGTGAAGGTCCAGGGGGGAGAGGGAAAATATAAAACACATATACTCACCTTGCTTTAACTCTGCTGTGTCCAGTGGTTCCTCAGTATCCTCTTCAGGTATCCGGCTGTCACGAATCCCAGTTGACTACAGTCATCATCACGCTCCCCGGGGGTTACTGCTGAAACCTGTAATAGGGCCTCAGCGGTGACTTCAATGGGGCATGTTGCATCAGCCGTAGGTGTTTATTTTTTACCCCTCTCCTGACCCTCCACTTATTATACGCCGGGTTCGCAACCCACAAACTACTAGTATACTTGGGTCTCTTCAGACCCTCAGAGTATAATGATCGGAGGCTCAGGGGAGCTGAGCAAACATAACAAACAGTGTTACTCACCTCCGCTGGGCTCCTGGCATGGGTCTTATTTCTTCTTTGGCCTCTTCCAGCCTCCCGAATGACATCAGGGACTGCTTAGGCCTGTGATTGGGCTTCAGTAGACTTATGGGTCACGTGGCACAATGAGGGTAATCACAGGTCTCAGCAGGTCTTGATGTCACTTGGGAGGCTGCTCTGGGACATTATTGTCACAGGGATCTTTGGCATGAATGTGGGGGGTTGGGGGCTGCACTTTCTAAACAGTCCCATGGTACCCTTAATCTAACCCAGTGGTAAGTAATGAATGCAGCTTACCACTCACTCCTTTAATATCACTAAGCATGGGAGCCATTTTATTATATGTGGGGCTCTTTATTTTAAATGTGGAGGCCATTATATTACATGTGGGGGCACTGATGGGGCCATTACATAATTGTTAAAGGCTCTAAATGAAGCCTGAATTTCTTAACATTTATAAGTGATCACTACTTTGGGGGTACTCAGCTGGGACATTTTCTCACCAGTGGGTACTTCGCTTGAAAAGGTTGAGAACCACTGGTGTAGAAGATATATCATGGCATGGCACGTTACTGAACAGTTTGTCTTCTGATATATAGGTCTTACCACACATTTATTACATTTATAGAAGTTTGTGCAAAAACAATGAACAGTTAAACCATGCCTTCTTTATAACTAAGTTTTATCAGATATTAAAATACAAATAAATGTGTAAAGGGAAATTTAACAGAACAAAATACATAATGGTACAGTTCCATTTAAAATTACAGTGATATAGCTACTCCAGAAGGGACAGTGTAAAACCTCATTTATCATAAGACTTAGGCTTTATTTAGATGACTGTCTATGAACTTGCCTTTGAAAATCAGACAAAACAATCTATATTTCATGGCCGAATTTTCACGGATACCTCAGAGTCTATTCAGGGATGCATGAAAACGGGCAAAAATATTACATGCCCTAATTTTTTACCCTAATCGAAAATGATCAGCGTACAGCCGCTTTAAACAGTCACCTTCTCCAAGCATATTCAGCTTGTCACCACCGTGTTACAGAGCACATTACAGTAATATACATGATACATTTGCTATGGATGTCACTTTTGTTGGTTTGGAGATAAACAACTTTGAAGTCATATGCAAATGAGGCAGTTGGTGCACGGAGGTGGGTCTTTATCCACCAAGACCCCTACCATCTTCTGCTTGTGCCACCCAATACAGTGATCCTCTCACTGCTTTGAAGTCAACCATTCTACTTGAGCAGCAAAAACAGGCCCGTCCCAAGTGCACCAACTGCTTCATTCTCATAAGACTTCAGTTATTTTTCTCAAAATCTACAAAAGCAACATACATAACAGAGGTATGTTACCAATGTAACATGTTCTGTAATGCAGAGGTAACAGTTGAATACGCTTTGGGGGATGGTAGACTCACTTTATAAGTTCATATGAATAGAGCCTTAACTTTTTGCTATTTTGTGAAACACTGACAGGCACGTCTTCAAGTCCCCCTTTATTCGTAGTGTTGCTCACTATGGAATAGGCCGTTATTTTATGTATACAAGACAGAATGTTGACTGAAACTGTCATAATTCAATATGAGCTAAAAAACCTTCCAAATTTAAACCTGTTTGCAATATGTATATAACAAGGGTTGCTCACATATTAACACAGTATGGATGTTCTTGATCCAAAAAAAAAAAAAATATATATATATCTAAAATGCTACAATTGCAAATATTTCATGTATGTACTATGCTGTAGCTGGGGAATAACATTTTTAAGAAATATACTGATTATGTTTCTCAGCACCATAAGGCTGCGGTCACACTAGCGTTCAGTGACTTCGTCCCCCTTTCTGCTTAAAATATGCAGAGAGAAAAGTCCTGCAAGCAGGACGTTTCTCTGCCGATTTCAGGCGGAAACTTGGCAGACCCCATTATAGTCTATGGAGTCCGCAGGGAACCGCTTTTTAAGCGGATAGGGTTTCCTTTTTCCGGGTTCCCAAGTGAACCCGAAGAACGGAAACCCGAATGCTAGTATGAACCTAGCTTAAGTGATTTTATACCCAATTTTATGTTATACACGTTTTGGAAAAGTGGAAATGCACCTTTCATTTTGAATTTCTTAAAATGTTTTAAGAGAATTGTGACTTTTCCTGCCTCATCTGTATAGTAGATTCAGATCTCTCCAATGTAGTAATAGTATTCTGCATGTAGTACATAAACCCAATTTAAAAATGTATGAAAAATACATGCAATGGTATAGATTGCCCTGAAAAATTGAAGCGATAATACTTGGTAAATGTACAATAGCACCTGTGTGTTAGAAAAGCCTGTTCCATTACGGATTAGGATTTGTTCACACTGGCTTTCGTAATAGTATATTGTACTGAGCTCTTCTATGATGGAAATAAAATGAACTAAAAACAGAAACCTGAAAAATCTGCTATAAAACAATTGAATCTTTCAGAATTGTTACAAATACAACTTTCTTATCCAACAAAGATAAAACAGAATCCATGATACCTGTGTGAACAGAGCCTTACAACACAAAAATCTGGAGATCTTGTAACTTTACCTTAAACATGCATCAGTTTTGAAAGCAAAGTGTAAATATGGCCATCTAAAGTTAAAACAATGCTAATGAATAAAAGTTAAAAAGAGCAAAAATAAATATCAAACTGAGTCTGTCACTAGAACCCAACATATCACCCAGCCCTGCAAATAGATAGGTTTAGGGTCACCTGAATCAAACTCTGTTTTCCCCCTTGTGAATTGCGTGCCTCCGTTGCCGAGATATGGCTGTTTTTTTCTATACGCAAGTTACCTCTTCGGAGCAAGAGGGGTATTGTCATTACTCCAAAGAGGTAAGTGGCAATGCCCTCACAGCTCCAATTAGCTCATTTGCATATTGACAAAAACAGCGATATCTCAGCAACAGAGACAGAAATTCGCAAGAAAAAAAAAATACCAATTGATTCAGGTAACCCAAACTATTAATCTGCAGGACTGGGTTGATATGCTGGGTTCTGGTGACAGATTCCCTTTAACAGATACATGTGAATATTCCAGGCGTGCATTACAAATTTAGAAATAAGAGGTGTGATTAGAGGAAAAAAGTCCTTGTTCCACGTGGTTGTCATTTGCAGCTGACAATGTGGGTGACGCTGAGTAGGTAGGGTAAGAAAAAGACCTGTGTGTGAACGGTAATGGGCTTGCTGATATAGGTGACTGAGATCCACTAATACACGTCAAAGTAGTACGATGAAAGTTGTATCCTGAAAACAACAAAGGATAGGGAAAGAATTAAATAATTAAAATAAAAAGAAAATAATTTCTAACCAATCTGGCCAATAATACTGTAACCTACCTGAGCTATTGAAACCAACCTCTGTCCATGGACTGTAACAGGGCAAACTGATATTATAAAGGTTAGTTACCAGCATAGGACTCGCTCTATGAGGAACAGCTCTTGTTCTTGCAGACTCAACCGGATAAGCCAGAACTACGACGATCACCTTATTACTATGGCAAATTCATTCCGATTCCAGATAGGACAACCTCTTTAACCCTTTCCCATCACACTGAGAGAACAGTTAACGCTCAGTGACATAATAATATAGCTCTGCCATGCCGCAGGCACAGGAGCTGCGTCTGCTCTATGGCTTCCAGGTCTCAGCTGTATTACATAGCCAGGACAAAGGGCTAGCTGCCAGCTGACCGGTAGGGTTGGCGCGTGCCTCTGATCTGATATAGATGACCTAGTTTAAGCACAGATCTTCAATAATGAAGACCCAGAGAAGCCCTCTAAGGCCAGGACTACACATCTACTATCTGTATCACTGCTGATTGAACGCTACGGCCCACAAGATTGCATACAACTCACCCAGTGTATCTTGTAAAGAACTGTATCATTTGTCTGTACAATAGTCTTTTGTAATTGTTAGGCTATGTTGACATTAAAGATATGCCCTACAGAAAAGTCACATCCATCAAAAGTATCCTTATAGCTCAATTCACCTGCTGGATGCCAATAATATCCTTTTGGCATTGACAGTTGTATGTCAGTATACCTTCTGTATAGAAAACTGTATTCTACTATACGACATCTTGCTTTTTTTCTACAGAAAAATATAGGCAGTGTATAATATACAGTGACATATGTGGGAATCTTCTGTAAAAGGTATACATCAATAATCATATAAAATGTGTTTCTCAGACTCTTGTATTTTCCCACAGCCTGACTACTGCTCAGACTTCTCCATAAATGGCTGACATGGTCAGTCAGAAGCATTAAAGCTTCTTTAATTCATTAAAAAACTACTGACTGAATATATTGTACCTGCTCAGCTTCTGAGTGGGAACCATATCTGAAGGTCTGACATTTGCCATACTATTAGAGTGGATGTCGGGAAGGAGTGAGAAGCCAGTCACTTGTACAATACAGTGCAATATTTTGGTTGCTATTTTGACCACAGCATCTAATGAGGGTTAATTTATCGCGATTCCTGTTAAAGGGATTTCCTCATGAACAGAACCATATTAAATATACATAGAAATAAAGTTAGTTTTCGCAAGTATAAATTATTAAAAATGTTGCAGTTTAAGATTTTCTATAACATTTTTGGTGGCGACAGTCTTTTGTCTTGACAAGTTGTCAATAGACACAACCAAGAATGTAGGAACTTTCTATGGTCTGGGACTTGTCAGAAACCCAGCCATGAGTTCATTGTTGTGGCTGGGTTATATTCTGGTGCATGTGGTGTCCCTGTCTGTTTTTCTGTAAAACAAAAAAATAGTTAAATCATAGCAGGTTTATGACAAAAGCCAGATCATAGAAAGTTACTGTATTCATGGTCATATCCATTGCCAACTGATCAAGAAAAAAAGACTGTCACCACTAAGATGGTTATGAAGGATGAATACTTAACTTTTAATCTACAAATTAAAATATGATAATGTTCATGGGAAAACCCCCTTTAAGTGGGTGTCAGCTTTACCATGTGATATACACGTATGTCAAATGTTGGGAAGGGGTTACAGGAATCTGTTAGTATGTTTTACTCCCACAAACTGATGTAATGGCTGTCATTTTCATCTTGGCATGAGTGGCGTTTCTCCACAACTAGTAGATATATCGCAGAGGGCTCCCAAGTGCTTGAGCACAGGGGCCAAGCACTAACATAAAAATACATATTCTGAATCAGTCTTTTCACCTATCTAGCCATTACAGCAGTTTGCGGGGGTAAAACATAGTGGCAAATTTCCCGTCAGGTTTCAAAAGCAGGATGTTCATGATAGTAACTTCGACGCTATATTGGAGAAAATTGAGTAATTTTTTTTTAGGTTAAAAAAAAAAAAAAAAAAAAAAGTGTTCACTTACCTAAATACATCAAAGTAAACTGTGCTGCCAACTCCTTGGCATCTTCCAAAGTTGAGCACAACCTGTCAGGCATAAAGCAACTGGGGGAGTTATTGGTAGTAGATGGAAGAACTACCTTATATATGAGAAGAACTTTTCCATCCTGGTTGGTAGTTGAATACAAATAATATTCTGGAAACACCATGTTATTTTTGTAGCAATAATATTCTAAATGCAGGACAGCGGATTGGAACTGGTAAGGCTTCAAAGAATGCATGTTTGTTGGCGTAAGCTTTGTTCCAGGGTAGAAAGGGTATGTGCACCTTTCTGGATCTGAAAGGGTTGGACTGTGATGACCACTGAGAACTGTAGGAGAATTTGAACACCTTCCAATAGATTTCCGGGACCCCTCTTCATTGTTGACAAAAGTCAGCCAACTTTCAGCATTGGAATTCATCTGCGCACTCAAATGTTGTTTGTAGCTGGCTTCTTTGCTCACAGGCTTAGCCAGGGTGACTTCAATGTTGGCACTATCAATGCATCGGCCATTCATTGCAGACATTGCTGAAATTGCATCATCTCTATTAAAAAAATGAACAAATGCATAGTCCCTCAACTTCTTTACACGGTCAACAACGCCAGGCTTGAATTTGTTGAATTCTGCTTTAATAGTTTCCTCAGTAGTGGATATCATCAAATTCCTAACATACAAAACTTTCACTCTCTGCATGGTTTCTTCATCAACTTCTTTCTCTGGGTCTGCCCAGTCAACCTGGATAGTATGGCCCCACAACTGGAATGTTCCTGGAATGCAAATTAAAAAAAAAGTTTCAGGATACTAGTGAACAGACTACTTATATAATAATGGAGTCTGCAGGGGACAATTTGTTGGCTGGGCTCTCTGCCAGTCAGTCCTTCTCCCATATATCATATTGATGTACCAAAATCTTTGTTTTGTATTTATAATTTTACACAAAAAAAGGATTTTTCTGCTTACTGAAAGTTCTGAACATTTTTAGAAAGCCTATGAAGGCAAACAGAGGAACCCATATACATTCAGCAGTGTTTTGAGTGATTTCTGGGTGTCTGTGGGAGCTCCTGACATCTTCTGCATTTGTTTACATGGTTTAGCTTCCTGCTATGTAACTTCCTGTGTACCTTCCACACTACCTCCCTATCACTGCTCCCCCCTCCTCTCTCACTCCGTTACACCCCCCTCCGTCTCCCTAGTTAAGCTACGCCAAGCTATCCCGCCCACTACCAGCCCTTCACAAGTAACTAACTAAGCCCACCCCCCACCAAATCACACTTACCTATCTTCCGATCTGAGAGACTGATCCTCCTTTGTTCTGCACTGTGCACAGGCTGGAGATGCTTCTCTTCATCTCTCCTAGCCCGTGCACAGACCAGAAGTACCTGTGAGGCCTGCGCAGTAGACATGGAGTGCCATCTCTACTGCACATGTCTTGCAGTAACCTCCAGACTGCACAAGCGCTTCAAGAGCGGAAGAGAGGAGGAGCCGTTCCCAGACAGGAAGACACGTACGTATTCATGGGGTTGTGGTAAAGAGTACTGTTGACGTTCCGTTTCACCGGATTATCAGAAAGTGTCCCTGGGGTGGTCCAGGGATATGGATAATAATACATTTTTTTTAATACAAGTAAATTAGAAGTTAGTCGGGGGGAGGGGGTTTAGTTTAGGGGAAGATTTGTATTTAATCTTGGACAATCCCCTTAAGATGCGTTAAAAAGTTATTCCAGTTAGAACAAGTTACTCAGCTATCTATGGCGGTACCCATTCAAATGAATGTAGTGGTGCATGCTGGGCTACCTAGTGCTCCAATTGGAACCCGATGTGCAAAAAAAAAACACCCTGGTTCTCAAGATAAGTGAGGGTCCCAGCAGTGGGACACTCATTGATCAGCAAGTTACCCCCTATCCAAAGAATAGGGGGTAACTTTTTCTAACTGGAATACCCCTTTAACTGCCAAAGCCATTTTTACAACTTTTATTTTTTACTCCAAACTTACCAAAAACTTTAAGTTTATGCTTTTTAATGGTGCCATTTAATATTCTGTATGATGCACTGGGAAGCAGGAAAAAGAATTCATAATGGGGTAGAATTAGAAAAAAAACTGCATTTGTGCAACTTTCTTACAGGCTTCGTTTTTATGCCGTTCAATGTTCAGGCCAAATGACATGTTATCTGTGTTCTGCAAGTCAGCAATTCTAAAGTTACATAACTTTTGTTCAGTTCTAACAGCTTTAAAAAAAATCCAAGGCGTCATTGTTTTACAGGGCCAGATGTACTTCTTATTTATACCATTTTGGGGAATGTCGTCTGTTTTTTTTTTTTTTTTTTTGATCGCTTTTTAGTCAAATTTCTATGGGATTCCTATTTCATTTTTGGGATACCTTATGTGTGTGAACTTTATTTTTTTATATCTGATCCAAGAAAAGGAGTGTGATTTCGAGGAGGTGCGAATGCGCAATCCATATTATACTGTGCGGGGGCCACTATGGAGCATTATACAGTGCAGGGGCCACTGTTAAGCATACTTAATGTGCGGGGGCCACTGTGGAGCATTATACTGTGCAAGGGCCACTATGGAGCATTATACCGTGCAGTGGCCACTCCTAAGCATTATACCGTACAGGGGCCACTGTGGAGCATATTATACTGTACGGGGGCCAGGGTGGAGCATTATATTGTGCAGGGGCCACTAGGGAGCATTATACTTTGCAGAGGCCACTGTGGAGCACTATACTGTTTATGTATGTGTGTGTGTGTGTGTATATATATATATATATATTTACCAATTTGCCAAAAAAAAATGAAGAATTAATTGTTGTCCTGAAGCTTTCTCTGTGTGACTGTAATGATGACATATGGAGGTGATTACAATATTACAGCCAATGGAAAAGGTTGAGTGAGAACTAGGAGTTTAAAGATGGTTGCTGAGGGTGTAGTGGGTGAGCTCTAGGGAAACAGGGAGGGGGTGTAAGTGAGAAAGGGAGAGGGAGAGAGTGAGGTTGTGTGAAGCACAGGAAATCACCGAACAGGAAGATACAGATATAAACAAAAGCAGAAGATGCCAGGAGCTCCCAGAGAACCCCAGAAATCACTCAAAACACTGCTAAAGGTATTGGGTGCATTTATTAAACTAATAGCACTAACAAACCTTTTTTGAAAAATTATTTTTTGCCCAGAAAACCTCCTTTAACCACTTCAGTACCGGGCCAATTTCTGGTCCAGGACAAGACACATTTTTGGGGTTTTTTTGTATGTGCAGTTTTGAGGGCTGTAACATTTTTATCATATGCGTTATTCAACTAATTTCTGCGTCTTTTTTCAGTGACACGTAAGGCTTTATTTTTAAGTTGTTTTTTTTTTTTAATTTAATAATACAAAGTGCTACTAAAAAACTTTATAAAGTTTTTCCTCTCCGTAACAGTAATTTTTATTTTTTATGGTGTCGTTGGGAGTGGGGCTATAAACGCCAATAAGGGCATTTTAATGGCGTATTATTTTATTTTATTCTTTTACATTGCGTCCCCATAAGGTCGTAATAGACCTTTGGGGACATCTGATTACTTTTTTTCTGTTGGGGAGGCTGATTTCCCCTGTAACTGGGACTGGTACGTTTAGCCTCAGTTGCAGGAGGAATACAGCCTCCTGCACGTTACTTCAACAATACTATAGAGCTGATCTGGGTCCTGTAGGATCACATGACCGCTGGGTCAGAGGGCGGCCGCAAGATGGCGGTGCCCATAGCGCTGTATACCGCACGCATTGAGCGCTGATTACACAGTGATTGGGAAGGCAATAAACGTTTCCTGTCTTCTCTATAGGAGCTCCGGCTGAAGTTACAGCCAGCTCCCAGTTTCAGTAGCTGCACGGTACGGTACCGGTACGTCCCTGCAGAACTAGACAACCACCCATTGGACGTATATAGTCTATGGGCGGTACAGAAGTGGTTAAATCATAAAAAGACGTCCAAAAGAATGAATACACTAAAACATACCTTTTATTATAATATCTAAAATGGCACGATCGCCAGCAAGAAAATATTCTAAATTGCGCACTGCAAAGTGTCACTATGCTTTATGCTCAGAGGCTATAACTGGATAGTTTTATAGGTATGTGCACCTGGCCTAAATCATCTGACTCATCACATAAATCCTCATGATAAGGTAGGTAGTAAACTCAGACTGCGATTGTGGTTTGTTTGGGGTTTGTATTACTCATAATGAACAGTAAACCAAAGGTATTCAATTTAATGGATGTTATCATAAAGGTGACATATGTTACTATGTGTTCCTCATTGTTGCTACAAAAACTGCATGCATACAAAAAAAAAAAAAAGTGTAAACCCAGCCTAATACATAGCTTACAGCACACAGACTAAACAATGAACTCTGGCTGTGTGAAGAGAATTTGAGTTGTGTGTCATAAAAATGAAACACGGACCCCTATAAAGACTATTGTGAAATCAATCAGCTCAGATGGGTTTAAGGAGACCTATTTTCCTCATCTATTGTAAAGCAATACAGGCTGAAACTGCAATCATTATTTCTTTATGAAGGAAATAAAACACCATATGACATACGCAGCACATATGACATAAGTCCCAGCACACCACCAAAGCCCTGTCTACCTGTGGTGACAATGGCCATATGATTTTGAATATATCCAGAAAATCATGTTTCCATTGGCCACTGCTGGTGGACTGGGCTTTGGCCCCATGCGGTTGCCGCAATGTGTGATGGTACCCTCGCTATTGGTTGTCTCTATGGAAGACGGTAATCACCTGGAATCAGCTTCCTTCTTGCCATTGCAGCTGCTCTGTGAGACTCAAATTCTACAAATGCAAAGCCTCGGTTTTTTGTTTTGTCAGCTGCACTTGGGTACACGATGACGTCCACTACTCCTTCTGTAACTTTCATCATTTCATCCAAAATGTCCTCTTTCTTCTTTTCCTTTGGAATGGCACCAATAAAGAGTCTGCAATTGTCTAAACTAACACAAACTCCAATGAACTTGCCTGGACGGATCTCGTAATTATTTAGTATTCGTATAGCTTGTAAAGCTTGATCTTTATTGGTGTACATAACAAAAGCATAGCCTCTGTTCTCACCACTAAATTCCATCATTAACCTAAATTCATAGATTTTTCCGGCTTGTTCAAATACTGGCACAAGTTCATCTTCATACACGTCACGGGGAATTTTTCCAACAAATACTTCACAGCCCCGTGGTGGCGGTGGACCTTCCCAACCTAAAAGATTATATTTGATTATATTATGTCATATTTCAATTTTAGATAAAGTATATAATATATATATATATATACACTTTTCTTTATTGCACTTACTTTTGTGTGTTTGAATCCAGTATTTTTTACGAATATGGCGCTACTATCTTAAACATAAATGTCATCTACCCAGAACATGCCATAACTGCTTGACAAGTGGTAATCCATTAAAAACAATGGAGTGGTAGCCAAGCTTTGCCACCTGTACAGACTGTAGTCTTTCAGATGAGTCTCTGCCACTAATCTAAATTCTTTATCGATAAAGAAATAAGGACATATGGATATTATTGAAGGAGTCCCTACTCTGTATCGCTACTATGAGGGGCTCAGATTCTAGTGGACTCAAGCCATCTTTATGGACATTCATTCATTTGAATATCATGCTGAATTTTCTCTACGCAGTAGCCGAAACGCATTTTGACTGCTACACACTGGAAAAATCCGATAAATCTCAGTGAATCCAGGAGTAGTTCCAGACAGTTACCATTCTTTGAAAGGGGTTGAGACAGCTTTCTCTGTATGCACAATCAAATATGGAGGGCTGTCAATCACTGGAAGGGAATGTTCACATGGAGTTTTTTTGCAGGCTGAAAAAAATCTGCTTCAGGAATTAGGAAGCAGTTTTTTGACGCTTTGTGGTATAATACTCGGTGCGCACACGCGGCGATTTCCAAAATCGCAGCATGTCAATTCTATCTACGGAAACTTCAGCGGTTTCCCTATAGATATAATTGAAGCAGAAAGTGCACAGAGGAAACCTTTTTTGCTCCAGCACACTGTATGGACTTGGAAACTTCCCTTTGAAAAAACACTAGTGGTTATTGATGCAATTTTTGAAAAGTGTCAAAAACAAAAAAAGTCAAATTTTTTTAGTCTCCTTTTGATTTCAATGGGTTTTTAAAGGTGGAATCTGCCTGAAGATAGGCCATGTTCCCCTCCCCCCCCCATCTAGCTGAAAAAGGAGGAGGAAAAATCTGCTACTATAGTGTCTTGCAAATGTATTCATACCCCTTATACTTTTGCATTTTGTCACCTTACATCCACATGGTTTTCAAAATTTTAATCAAATAAAAATCTGAAAAGTGTGACTTGCAAAAGTATTCAGTCCCCTGTACTCTGATACCCCGAAATAATATCCAGTGCAATCTATTGCCTTCAGAAGTCACCTAGAGTCCAGCTGTGTGTAATTTAGTCTCAGTATAAATACACCTGTTGTGTGATGGCCTCAGTGGTTTGTTAGAGAACACTAGTGAACAAACAGCATCATGAAGACCAAGGAACTCACCATACAGGTCAGAGATAAAGTTGTGGAGAAAACATATCCAAGCTTTGAGCATCCCAAGGAGCACTGTTCAATCCATCATCCAAAAATGGAAAAAGTACTCTACAACTGCAAACCTACCAAGACATGGTCATCCACCTAAACTGACAGATCGACCATGGAGAGCACTGGTCAGAGAAGCAGCCAAGAGGTTCATGGTCACTCTGGAGGAGCAGCAGAAATTAACAGTTCAGGTGGGAGAATCTGTCCACAGGACAACTATAATTCATGCCCTCCACAAATTTGACCTTTATGGAAGAGTGGCAAGAAGAAAACTATTGATGCAAGAAAGACCTAAGAAGTGCCGTTTGCAGTTTGCCACAAGCCATATGGGGACACAGCAAACATGTGGAAGAAGGTGCTCTAGTCAGATGAGACCAAAGTTGATCTCTTTGGCCTAAATACAAAGTGCTATGTGTGGCGGAAAAGTATCACTGCTCATCACACTGAACACACCATCCCCAGCGTGAAACATGGTGGTTGTATCATGCTATGGGGATGCTTTTCTTCAGCAGGGACAGGGAAGCTGGTCAGAGTTGATGGGAAGATGGATGGAGCTAAATACAGGGCAATCCTGGAAGAAAAATTGTTGGAGGCTGTAAAAGACTGGGACGGAGATTCACCTTCCAGCAAGACAATGTCCCTAAAGATACAGCCAGAGCTATAGTGGAATGGTTTATATCAAAGAATATTCATGTGTTAGCATGGCCCAGTCAAAGTCCAGACCTAAATCCCATTGAGCATCTGTGGCAAGACATGAAAATTGCTGTTCACAGACGGCCTCCATCCAATCTGGCTGAGCTTGAGCTATTTTGCAAAGATGAATGGGCAAAAATCTCAGTCTGTAGATGCTCAAAGCTGGTAGAGAAATACCCCAAAAGACTTGCAGCTGTAATTGCAGCAAAAGGTGGCTCTACAAAGTATTGATATAGGGGGCTGAATTCTTTTGCACGTCACACTTTTCAGATTTTTATTTGATTAAAATTTTGAAAATCATGTATCATTTTCATTCCACTTCACAATTATCTGCTACTTTGTGTTGGTCTGTCACTTAGAATCTCAAGAAAATACATTTAAGCTTGTGGTTGTAAGGTGATAAAATGTGAAAAAAATTCAGGGAGCATGAATACATTTGCAAGGCACTGTAACTCCCAATGAAATGAATGGGAGACGTTTTTTTGAGGCAGATTTTGAGCTGGATCCTGCTTCAAAATCCTCCTGCAAAAAATGCCCACAAGACTATATGACTGCTTCTAAACATGGAAAGAACAAAGATATAAATGAATGACAAGCGACGCTAGGTTCACACTAGCATTGCCGAACCGTTGTTCTAGTCCTCTGATGGACCCCACTGACTATAATGGGGTCTGTCATTTTAAAACTGAAAGTGGCAAAGGAAAATGTCCTCCATGCAGGACTTTTTCCCTCCACTGATTTTCAGGCTAATACTGTGACGGAGTCACCAACGAAGACTCGGATGTGAACATAGCCTTATACTGAATCTTTCTCCACAAAACTATACACCAATCTGCTCAGTTTCTCTGTCACTATAACATTCTGCCTACAGATTGTTATGTTCACATCTGCAATGGAAAACCAGAACAATTGACACAAGGACTGCTAAAACAGCGGACATCAATGGTGCCCGAGGAACCCCATTGACTATAATGGGGTGAGGTCAAGTGTCCATTGTTTTAAACTGAAATTGCCGGATGAAAACGTCAGACTTTCTGCACTTTATGTCCAACAATTTTTAGCAGTCAGTGTAACAGGGTCTCAAAATGGAGACTCTGGCACAGATGTGAACCTAGCCTTGCACTGCATTTTGATAGTGACAGGTTCCCTTTAACCAGCAAAAGCAGAGTTTTGCAAATGTCAAATCTTCTACCTGGAGGAGGACCACCAAATTTGCGCTGTCCATTTTCTTGTACCATATTGTATCCAGTCTTTTCCATCAAAGCAAGCAAAGCAGCTTCATTCTGGGCTCCAATATTAGATTTGCCACTTCCATTCATAATGTCAGAACATTCTTCACTCATGGCTGCAAAGTCATCTAGGAAATATGAAAGCTATTAATATACTATAAAAGTACATGCAGCTAAGAAACCATACAAGCTTTCTAGGCAGACTTAATCTATTTACAGGCATTTAACAAGTTTATTTGATTTGTTTTACAGGAAATATGTTGTCCCCCCATCCTTTTGAAAATGAGCCTGCGTGTAGTGTAGTCAGAGGTTGCAATACTACCTGTATGCCTTTGTAATAAAGAGGACCTTTCACGTCCTCATGCACATGCGGTTTTACATACCGCTAAAAGGTGACAGCGTGCTGAATTCAGCACACTGCTGACTTTCCCGGTATGTGACCCGGGGCTGGAGATATCGGGGGTCTAAATTTCACCGTTCACCGTCAGAAGGGTGTTCAGCGCGCTGTCAGCTTTCTAGCGGTATGTAAAATCGCATATACATGAGGATGTGAAAGGTCCTCTTTAATATGCATTAGGCTTGGCTACCTCACATCACCACATTACACTGCAATAAAGCCCCATGACAGAAACCAGCCACAGACGGCCCCAAACCCGACCATTTACTTGATTTGTTTTCTTTCTGTGTTGGCCAGAATCTCTGATAATCCTGACATAACAGTGCCATACATGCCAAATACTGAGGGATATATGCAAACATCTCCCTGCAGGAGGCACTGTGGTCAGAGGTGTTATGCTGGTAAATGGTCAAGCGATCACTGAGGAGTTGCCAGTGTGTCTACGCTACATTTTTTTCCTGAACAGTAAAAATACTCCTGTTATTATTTTTGTGATCTAGGGAAAGGAGGGACAATTTGATATTTTTTTTTTTGTTTTTTAATGATGTGGCAGGCTAAGTTTGGGTCTGGGTTGGTTCACATGTACTAAATGGCCACAATCAGAGAAGACTGTTCGCAGGCATTAGAGCAGTGTCTCTGCAGTGTAAAACAATGCAGCAGTAAAGACCCAGCGGTTGTCGCACCCTGCTTTGCTTGTGAGCTGGCTGCATATTTAAAGCGCTGACATTCACCATAATAAAATGTTATGTTATGTGAGTTAAATGACTGTGATCAGAGCTATCTCTCATCACATGTACTGCAGAGCGGGGCGACCATCTTTTTTTTTTTTTTTTTTAAACCCTCTCCCAATGCTAACAGGTGTATTAGCAACCGGAGAGAGTTAAAGGGTTGTGTCATCAATACAAATGGCAATAAGTACAATGCATCAAATTGCATTTTAGAGTTAAAGGCCTTTAGATTGGGTGGTATTCAGGACTAGGTACACTTGTTGCCAATAATAGCCCAGTCTATTAGAGCTGCCAATTACACAGGAGAAAAGATGGTGATCATCGGCAGCACATCAGCTGTGTAATCAGGACAATGCTGCCAATAATCCATACAGCTGAATGTGGGAGAAAATCGCAGCAGAGATCTTTCCTCCCCCATTCAGTTTGCATTGCCCTGTGTAATAACGCCACTGCAAACCAGCACTGATGAATGAGTTTCTGGTTGCTCGGCACTTCTGGGGCTGAGATCTGGCTCTCTATACAGCCTTATATCCTCACCAGTCTGTGCTGCTCTCCTCCTTATCAGGGACAGAGATCAGAACAACTGTTCATCAGCAAAGACTCCTAAGGATGTCTTCTACCAGTGGCTTTTCCTCTCACTACGTGGGGTCTATAAGCAGAAGAAAGCCTACAGTATGTTGACCCTTACATATACAGCAGAATCGGTACTATATTCTAATGGGCATGTATGTCTAACAGAGCCTGACTAGAATGACATGTACACACCTATACATTTTGAACACCAGGTGGTACTATTGCAAGCAAATAATTGCCATATCTATACAAAGATTTTTTTTCACCCATTTCAATTACTCTAAAATGTATATTGAATGTACTTATTGCCATCTCTACTGATGACACAACCCCTTGAACCATTCCTGAGATCGGCAGATATCAAGACTTTAACCCCTTCAAGACAAAGCCTAAAAGCACCTTTGTGACCAGGCCTCATTTTTCAAAACGGACATGTCACTTTATATGGCAATAACTTTAAGACGCTTTAATTTACACAAGTGATTCTGAGATTGTTTTTTCGTGACACATTGTACTTCATGTTAGTGGTAAACACTGATCAATATGTGTATTTCTTTATAAAAGAAATAGGAAATTTTGAGAGGGGGGGGGGGGAATAAAAAAATAAAAATCGAAATTTTCAAAAATGTGAAATGCTCTGCTTTTCAGACAGTCATACCACTCAAATACATTAATAAATATTATCTACCATATCTCTGCTATATATTGGCATCATCTTTTAATTGTCATTTAATTTATTTTGGACGTTAGAAGGCTTACAAGTGTAACAGCGATTTTCCAGATTTACAAGAAAATTTCCCAAACTAATTTCTCAGGGACCACCAGTTCTGAAAGGCCTATATATTAGAAACCCCCATTAATCAGCCCATTTTCAAAACTGCACCTCTCAAATAATTCAAAACAGCATTTGGGAAGTTTAAGCCTTTAACCATTTCACAAGATTAAAATATGGAGGTGAAAGTTAGACATTTCATTTTTTTCAATAATACATTCATTTAGCCCTAAAATTAACACACTCACAAAGGGTTAAAGGAGAAAATACATCTCACAGTTGGTTATGCAATTTCTACTGAGCACAGAAATACCCCACATGTGGGTGTAAACTGATGTTTGGGCACACGGCAGCGCACAGAAGGGAAGGAGCGATGTCTCATTTGCAGAGCCGCTAGAGTACCAATACAAAAGGTAATCTCCAAAAAGTGACCCCATTTTGGAAACTACACCCCTTTCAGAATTTATCAAGGGGTAGTGAACATTTTGACCCAACAACTTTTTCACAGATTTTATTAACATTTGGATGTGTAAATGAAAACTTATTAAAATGTTACTTTATCCCCAAAGTTTTCATTTTCACAAGGGGTTAAAGGAGAAAAAGCTCCCCACAGGTTGTTAAACAATTGCTCATGAACACGGCAATACCCCAAATGTGGTCGTAATCTGCTGTATGGGTACATGGTGCGGCTCAGAATGGAAAGAGCGCTATTTGGCTTTTGGAGAGCAGATTTTGCTGGAATAGTTTTCAGGTGCCATGTCGCATTTGCAGAGCCCCCAAAGTACCAATACAGGGCAAACCCCCTAAAAGTGACCCCATTTTAGAAACTACACCCCTCAAGGAATTTATCAAAAGGTATTATCATTTTGAGCCCAAAAGTGCTTCCCGAAAATTAATGTACAAAGTGAAAATTTAAATTTTTATAGAAATATGCCATTTCAGTACCCAATACATTGCGCCCAGGTCCTAAAACTATTAAGTGGGCTATCCCAGGTAGAAAGTAGTTGTATATGTGGGTGTAAACTGTTGCTTGGGCACACAGCAGGGCTCAGAAGGAAAGGAGCAGTGCGCTTATTAGCTTTTGAAGTACAGATTTAGAGAGATTTTCTGGACACCATATTGTTTTTGCAGAGCCCTGGAGGTGCCAGTAAATTGGAATTCCCCAAGAAATGACCCCATTTTGTAGGAGCAATTTTAGAGTATCTACAAATGTGACATGGCGTCCAAAAACCAACAATCTCAATCAGTGGTCCAAAAGCACATCGTGCTCCTTCACATCAGTGCCCTCCTGTGTGCCCAAGCGGCAGTTTATGCCCACATGTATGACACTGGTGTATCCAGGATAAGGTACTTAATGCCATATGTGGGTATAAACTGCTGTTTGGGACCAGCTGGGCACAGAAGGGAAGGAGCGCTATTTTGTTTTTTGTAGCACAGTTTGGTTTTTGGACGTCATGTCACTTTTGCAAAGCCCCTGAATTGGCAGTAAAGTAGAACCCGCAGTCACATAACAGCACTTTGGAAGGTACTCCCCTCAAGGGATTTATCAAATGGGTTAGCGAGCATTTTTAACCTTTGAGTGTTGCATTAATTTAATTTCCAGAAAGGTATGCGCGGCTGATAAAGTGAAAATTTTTCCGGATATATGCCATTTCAGTGCCCGATATGTTGTGCCCAGCTTATGTCTGCAGAGACACACTCCAAAAACTGTTAAGTGGGTATCCCGGGCACAACTGATTTTGGTTCGTTCGTCTCTGATACAAATTGAGCACAACATATTACCCGCTGAAATGACGTATTCCTGGAAAAATCGTCATTTTCACCTTTCACGTATTCATTTCTGGAAAATTAATTAATGCAACACTTGGGGGTTAAAAATGCTCACTGTAGCCCTGGATAAGTTCCTTCAGGGGTGTAGTTTCCAAAATAGGGTCATGCGTTTATAAACGTTGGTTTGGCACAAAGCCCAGCAAGAGCCGACATTTATATACAGTGGGCGATCACGAAGGGGTTAAATAGGGTGCCCGCTTGAGAGCTCTGCATAGTCGCCATAATATTAAGAAGCAGAGACCCTACAGGAACGCCCTAAATCAGTCCTTTTGGATCGTGGGCATTAACCCTTCAGATGACCCCCTTTTTCATAGCTCACAAAAAAATACACAAAGTCAAACATAAGAACATTAAAAATTCCCTGTGCCCAAAAATGCCCAAGCTATAGGCATAGAAAAATTGTAAAAAGTGATCGAAACCTCAGACAATTCCCAAATGGTATCAATAAAAATCTACAACATGCCCTGCAAAAAAAGCTTAAACAGCTCTGTACATTGAAATATAAAAAAGTTATGGGTTAATAAATTGTCGTCTTTTTCAAAGTTTTAGATTTATGCTAGTATGCTAGAAACACTCCCTACCCTCATTTTCTCTACCCGTACTCCTGTACACAGTAACATTCAGTGTGAGGCAGGAACAGCTCTCAATACAGAAGCCAGGGAAAGAGTCAAAAATGCTGTCTTTTTTTCCCCCTAATTCTACCGCATTTGAAATTCTTTTCCCGGTTCCAAGCATATCATACAAAATATTAAATAGTATTATGAAGTATAATTTGTCTCACAAAAATAAACACTCATGCAGCTCTGTGAATGAAAAAATAAAAAGACTGGAGAGTAAAAATGAAAAAAAAAAAAAAAAAAAAAATTAAAAATGGCTGCAGAGGTAAGAGGTTGTCCAGTTTTTTTTTTATTGACCTGTCCTCAGCAAAACCTATCAATTAGAAATCAGTGGGGGTGTAACACCTGGGACCCCTGCTGATCAGCTGTTTGAAGCCAGCACAGTTACCCCTTCACTGTTTAAACAGTGCACAATTTGTTTTATAGTAGCCATGTGATGTAATTACATTGCATGGTTGCTATGAAACAAACAATGGATGTACATAGTGAAGGGGTAACAGCCCTTCAAACAACTGATCAGCAGGGGTCCCGGGTGTCAGATTACTGATCTTCCATTGATTACCTAAAAAGAACTAGACAACTCCTTTCAGAGCACATCCAAGGGGACATACCTACTGCAATTTTTTGTTGCAGGAAATTAGCAGTGGTATTTGACTGAAATTCCACAATAGCAAAAAACTCCTGAAACTGCGTGCAATTCACTTGGTGATCGCTGCAAGTATAAAAAACCTGCAGCATAAATTTACATTTTTGGGGATAGAAAATATGCACCACAGGTCAATTTGCAATGCCTCTTTTAGGTTGAAGTTTGAATAAATCTCATCCACTCTGCATACAACACATACGATACCATTAACTGCTGGCAAGGTGGGGTGTGTGTCTCCCATTAGGACATAAGTCTTAAGCCGGTTGCACCCAACAAGGTGCTAACCGGCTGCTGTTAAAGAACAGCACGGGCAGTGCACGGGGCACACATGGATGTCGCCCATGCTTTCACATCCCCTTTCAATCAATGAATAAGAGCCGCAAAATCAGACAGGAATAGGACCTGTTCCATATTTTGCGCCTCGGATCGTCGGCCCACACACACGTGACCGTGTAATTCACGGTCATGTGTATGGGCCCATAGAAATGAATGGGCCAGTGTGCTATCCGGGAAAAACCCGGATAGTACACTAACCATTCATACAGTCGTGTGCAAGGAGGCTTAGGCTGAGGCCCCAGGTTGCAGAAAAGCTGCTTTTTTTGTTGCAGATTTTGAGCCAAAGTCTGGATGGGATTCAGCAGAAGTTAAAAGTGTAAGAGTTCCCATTATATTTGCCATTCCTTTTTTGAAGCCACTCCTGACTTTGGCTCAAAGCACTGCAGCAAAAAAAAAAAAAAAAAAAAGCAGCTTTTCCGCAACCTGGGGCCTCAGCAAAAAGCAGCTTTTTTTGTTGCAGATTTTGCTGCGGTTTCCTGAGCTAAAGTCAGTAGTGGATGGGGTGCTGAGTGTACATTAATGAAAAATAAAATGAACTTTTTTGCTTTTAGCAAATGGCTGCAATGAAAGAGTGAAAAATTTAAAGGAGTCTAAATACTTTCCGTACCCACTGTATAGCCACTCCTGGCTTTGTCTCAAAAAACTGTGTAAAATCTGCACAGTAGCTGCAAAGTGGATAGCATTCTGGCTAATCTCATCCACAAATTGCAGAAAAATATCCGATGTGTTTTTGTAAATTACAGCATCTCAATTATACATACGGAAATGCTGATGTTTTCCGTATAGGTATAATTGAAGCATTAAAGAGGTTGTCCAGGCAATTTTTTTTTTTAATCTCAGGCCCTTTGCTGAGGCCGCTGATTGGCCTCAGCTGTCACATGTGGCTGGGACTTCCGCCACACACCAGCACAGGCCAGGAGGTAATGGAGCACCGTGAAAAGGTGAGTATGAAATTTTTTTTTTTCCACTGCCCCCTGCCTATTTAATACTTAAACGGGTTATCCATTTTGCCTGGACAACCCCTTTAAGTCTACAGAGGAAAAGTCTGCAGATTTTGTGAGAAAAGCGCTGTGGGAAAAACCACGATGCGCTTCCACGGTTTTTCCCGCAGTTCTTTTAGACTGCGGCCTTCTACACGGGCCTTAGCTGAAAGAGGTTTTGTACCCCAATGCGTGTGTCATACTAATGACCTATCTGCAGTCACATGATTGACACAGCTGCTGAGGTGCTGCAGCGGTCACATACTGCCCATCTGTAAAGAAGGACCAGGAGGGACATAGGAGTGCCAGCACTAGATCGCCAGGGGAAAGAAATTGACTTTTTTTTTTTCCTTTTATATTTACATCTCTTTTTACATTTGATTGCCTTGTGACTACCCCTTTCCATAGGCTTTATTAGAGCCTAGCGCAGCAAAAAAAAGAACTTCTGTGTAGGTGGACTAAGCCTTGCCATGTAATACATAGCCATCCATATGTGTAGACTAGACAATGCAGTGATGTGATGCCCTGACAGTGATCACTGTCAATTGTATTCTATTCATTCACTATTAGCTATAGATAAGATGCATTTGGACTTATACAGAGGTTCTAGTGTTTTCACACAAGGACACCAGTCCAGGTTAATATAGATAATATGGCCTAGTATGTTAGCCCAGGTGAGGGCATTACAGAGTACCAAGTTACCGCTGGAAAAAACGTAACAAGCATTTACAACAATTTTAATACGGTTTTAATCGTGGCAAAAGTAAAAAACAAACCAAAACAGCCAACTGATGTCAGTGAACGAAATACTAACCTAGTGCGTGTCTACGCATGGCGTTCACCGGCTCCGCGGACAGATTATAATGGCGCACACTGAGCGGTTCCCCCCAATAACCGCTAAAATAAAAAACTGCGCAGATAAGAGCAGCCGTGACCCCGCCCATCGCCACATTCAGTCCCAGAAGGCAGCGCGGCACAGGAGACAGCGCGGGAATTTCCGCCAATCACAGCTCGAGGTTCTTTAATTTTACGCATTCTGGCTGTACGGGCCGCAGGAGCTGCGTTTGTGAGGCGGCTGCAGCAGGCAAATACTTAGAGGAGGAATAGGAATATTATTATAATCATAGTTTGGTCAATACATAGTTTAACACAATTTTACTGCAATATGGAGCAGGGCATCTATGGAACAATAGGAAACAATTACAGAACACTGTAGTCTCTGAATGATAAGAGGACAGGGTCTGTGACAGTGTGACTAGCCATTTTAACAGCCCCCTTGCTTACACAATGCAGTCTGCTGCGAATGGCATTTGATAATCCAGAAACGCTGCAGTGCTCTGTAGTCAGACATTGCAGCCCCATTGCGGTTTTTGCTGTATGCCTCCACAAAATGTGAATGCTGTCTAAACTCTAAATCCTCGTGCACACAACAGGGAAACAGTGAGTTTCAAAAGCTGCTTTTTTTGTTGCAGATTTTGCTGCGGTTTTTTGAGCCTAAGTCAGGTGTGGATTGAGCAAAAGGGAGAAGTATAAGGCTAAGGCCCCACATTGCAGAAACTCAGCTTCTTTTATTGCAGATTTTACTGCAGTTTTTTGAGCCAAACGTAGGAGTGGCTAAAAAAGGAATGGAAAATATATAGGAAGCTCTTATATTTGTACCATCTGCTCAATCCACTCCTGACTTTGGCTCAAAAAACCGCAACAAAAAAAAAACTGCGTTTCCGCAACGTGGGGCTTCAGCCTAAGTGTTTCCTTTTATATTTCCTACTCCTTTTGTAGCCACTCCTGGGGTTGGCTCAAAAAAAAAAAAAAAAGCCTTTCTGCAGCGTGGGGTTTCATCATTAGGGTATGTTCATACGTAGGAATTTGCTGCAGATTTTGGCACTGAATATGATGCGAATCTGCCTGAAATCCGCCTCCCATTTATTTCAATGGGAGGCAGAAGCTGATTTTTTCAGCTAATGGAAAAATTAGGGTCCTGCTAGTTCTTCAGGTAGATTCCACTAGAGAAATCCCATTGAAATGAATGGAAGGCGGAAACTACCGCCTTTACCGTCGGCACGGAATTTGTCAAAATCCGCTCATGGAATTTGGAATGTGGCCCTGCCCAATAGGCAGAATACAGTAGCACTATTCTCCAAATTCAGTGTCAAAATCCTCTTCTGTTTTTGACTAACAGAAAAAAATTTCTTCAAATTCCTGAAATAGAAATTTTCTGCTTGACAAAATATGCGTCAAATTCCTACGTGTGAACATATCAATTCACTGAGTAGAGATAACTAGACCTGTATTTTCAACTTGACTTCACTGACTTTTTAGCACCGGTCCAAAAATAAAATAAAACCTAACTTTTATTAATAAGCCGATAAAAATAAAGGTGTAATGTGCTCAAAAGAGTGTGATGTAAAATAGAATAACACAACAGGTTTGGTTCTGGATGATGCACAAAAGAACCAAGCCTATATGTGACCTGTGTACCCCGCTGCCAGAATGACTATATAATGCGGGTTGAGGGACGGTTGAGCCACTACTGAGCAGGCTCCTGACCTTCCCCGCATTGAGAAGACTTCTCTACAGTATGGAAGACCAGCAGCAGCAACTACAACCGTCATCGGCAAGATGAAGACCCCAAGAAGAAAGGGCAAGATGAAAGTCCACCTTCCTCTGGGAAGCTTGAAAAATTTTGGAATGTGGGGGACTTGGGGAAAAAAAGAACAGTTGCGCTGTTTTCTTACAGGTTTCTTTTTTACAACACTTTCTATGTGGTAAAAATAAACCATTACTTATATTCTGCACGTCAGTACAGTCATGGTGATACCCAATTTATGTAGGCTTTTTTTTATGTTTTAGTACCTTTAGAAAACATTCCTTTGCGTCGCCATATTGTGAAATTTGTAACTTTTTTTATATTTCCATGTATGGAGATGTGTAAAGGGCTTTCTTTTTTGCAGGAAAAGATGTAGATTTTTATTTATACTATTTTGGGGAATGTGTGATCCTATAATCACTTTTTATTCAATTTTTTTGGAGGCAAAGGGCCAAAAAAACACCAATTTTGCCACTACTGTTTAGATGCAATTGATCGAGGGATCTAAAAGGTTAACATCTGTAATCGGTTGACAAACCCATCACAATTGTGAGCAGTGGGTATCTGCTGTATAATAGACATCACCACTGTGTATGGACAGAACTCTGCAAAACACTATGATGTACTATTACATCATATATTGGGGCGGGGTTAATACACAATAATGATAAATACTGCCAAGTGAATGTGGAATAATATTACCTCTTATAATCTTGCCTGTGATAATAGAATTTGAAGTATCAGCTATTGTGAGACTCAGCTCAATGTAGAAAATTGGGAAAAACTCCACTAAAATATTTTTTAAAATGTTTAGCGTAACATTTTTGTTAAGATAGTTACATGCACTTCTCTTATGGAAAAAAAAAACATACTTTTTGGGGGGTTTTTTATGCATTTTGTGAGTCAAAGGCAGAAATGGGTAGAAATATAACAACCAAACTGTCTTACTAAAGTATCTCTACAGGCCTGTGCATATGATATGATAATTCTACTGAAAGGCCTCATTCAGATGGCTGTAAGAGCTTCTTCAAACAACCAAACGTGTCAGCAATATGGTGCCCATGATCCAAAAAAAATAGGTCGTGCTCAATTATTTCATGGGTCAGCCTCTCGGGCTGGGTTTCACAGACCTGATTCACCCATAGGATGAATGGGTCTGTGAAAAAAACGGATCCCACGTCCATCTATTAAACACACAGTTGACTAACTTCCATGTGAACAGAGCTTTATACATCCATGATGCTGCTAATATGGGTCAGTTGACCGACAGGATAGGATTTCAAATGTAATATGGACTATAAAATACATAAAAAAATAAAAGTATCTGAATGAGACCTACCTGATGGTGATTTTTTTATTAAATATAAAGAAAATTCTGAATAAAGCATTATTGCCGTCCTTGTTTTATCAGCTTTTCTCCCACGTAATAACTTTGTAGGAATTCCACTCCAGCTTCCACTTTAAAGACTTTTACTAACAATCAGAACTTCTCTGCACTTCCTGCCCTCTGATAATCCTCCTTAGAGATTTAAATGTACAAGATTCATTTCATAAATATTTGAGATGGGAATGAGAAGAAAGATTGTCAGAATGGAACAATAGTAACAGTGTTGTAAGTGAAGCAAATTAGGAACGCCATGATTTTTACTCCCAAAGCAGATTAAACTGCAGGGAATTTACAACAATAAAAATAAGAATGGGCAATCCTTTACAATTGTAAGTAACCGTAACACATGATCTATTGAACCAGTAACTCCACCGATCTCTAATCTAACATACCAGGAATTAATCATTTATATGGGAAAACTCTTCAAACTTTTCTTTGCAAGTATGTATTGAGAATACAACAAAGAAGCAGGTTAACTATATTTTTTAAGAGACAACCACCTTGCAATATCTGATGGGTACTGCCTCCTAAAATTAGGTTCACATGACTGCAACTGATTTTGATGCGGATTCCAACTCCCATTAAGGCTACGGCCCCACGTTGCAGAAACACAGCTTTTTTTGTTGCAGAATTTGCTGCGGTTTTTTGGGCCAAAGCCAAGAATGGCTACAAAAGGAATGGGAAATACAGTGAAGGAAATAAGTATTTGATTCCTTGCTGATTTTGTAAGTTTGCCCACTGACAAAGACATGAACAGTCTATAATTTTAAGGGTAGGTTAATTTTAACAGTGAGAGATAGTATATAAAAAATAACATCCAGAAAATCATGTTGTATAATTTTTATAAATTTATTTGCATTTTGCAGAGAGAAATAAGTATTTGATCCCTCTGGCAAACAAGACTTAATACTTGGTGGCAAAACCTTTGTTGGCAAGCATAGCAGTCAGACGTTTTTTGTAGTTGATGATGATGTTTGTGCACATGTCAGGAGGAATTTTGGTCCACTCCTCTTTGCAGATTATCTCTAAATCATTAAGATTTTGAGGCTTTCGCTTGGCAACTCGGAGCTTCTCCTCCCTCCATACGTTTTCTATGGGATTAAGGTCCAGACTGGAGACTGGCTAGGCCACTCCATGACCTTAATGTGCTTCTTTTTGAGCCACTCCTTTGTTTCCTTGGCTGTATGTTTTGGGTCATTGTCCTGCTGGAAGACCGAACCACGACCCATTTTTAATGTCCTGAAGGGAAGGAGGATGTCACTCAGGATTTTACGGTACATGGCTCCATCCATTCTCCCATTGATGCGGTGAAGTAGTCCTGTGCCCTTAGCAGAGAAACACCGCCAAAACATAATGTTTCCACCTCCATGCTTGACAGAGGGGACGATGTTCTTTGGGTCATAGGCAGCATTTCTCTTCCTCCAAACACGGCGAGTTGAGTTAATGCCAAAGAGTTCAATTTTTGTCTCATCTGGCCACCTCTCCCATTCACTCACAGAATCCTCCAGGTGTTCACTGGCAAACTTCAGATGGGCCTGCACATGGGTCTTCTTGAGCAGGGGGACCTTGCGGGCACTGCAGGATTTTAATCTATTATGGCGTAATATGTTACCAATGGTTTTCTTGGTGACTGTGGTCCCAGCTGCCTTCAGATCATTAACAAGTTCCCCCTGTGTAGTTTTAGGCTGATCCCTCACCTTCCTCATGATCAAGGATACCCCACGAGGTGAGATTTTGCATGGAGCCCCAGATCGATGTTGATTGATAGTCATTTTGTATTTCTTCCATTTTCTTACTATTGCACCAACAGTTGTCTCCTTCTCACTCAGCGTCTTACACTATGGTTTTATAGCCCATTCCAGCCTTGTGCAGGTCTATGATCTTGTCCCTGACATCCTTAGAAAGCTCTCTGGTCTTGACCATGTTGTAGAGGTTAGAGTATGACTGATTCATTGAGTCTGTGGACAGGAGTCTGTTATACAGGTGACAATATAAGAGAGCTGTGTCTTTAATGCAGGTAACAAGTTAATTAGGTGCGTCTAACTGGTCTGTAGGAGCCAGAACTCTTAATGGTTGGTAGGGGATCAAATACTTATTTCTCTCTGCAAAATGCAAATACATTTATAAAATTTATACAATGATTTTTCTGGATTTTATTTTTGATATTCTATCTCTCACTGTTAAAATTAACCTACCCTTAAAATTATAGACTGTTCATGTCTTTGTCAGTGGGCAAACTTACAAAATCAGCAAGGGATACTTATTTCCTTCACTGTACATAGGAAGTTCTTATACTTCTTCCTGCTGGTAAATCCACTCCTAGCTTTGGCTCAAAAACCGCAGCAAAATCTGCAACAAAAAAAGCTGTGTTTCTGCAACGTGGGGCCGTAACCTAACTGGAGAATCTGCCATCTGCTCTTTTCAGCTTGAGGCAGGGATGGACAGGGATGGATGCTGAAAAAAGAAGCAACGTGCTCAATCTGCAGCTGATTAAGTCACATAATCTGCAGTGAGGGGCTCAGGCCCCTTTGTGTCTGGGACTAATCAGTGATCTTGACAGGGTTGGAATTTGTTTTCTGCTAGATTATTAGAGGGCAGTAAGTATGCAGAAGTTCTGTCCCAGAACTTGTTAGGATGGACATCACCTTGGCTAGAGAGAAAGACACTAAGGTTCCAATGTATAATAAAAGAACACTCACAATATAGATCACTACTCTTCCAGTCAAAAGGTAGTGAGCTGCTAACAACTTTCGTCCCTGGTAAAGGAGCCGTAAAACGGCCAGACACTAACCCTCCATAGGAAATTCAACAACATATCCCAAGAGGCAAACAGTGGCGTCTAATTGAATACAGCCTTCATAAGTATTCCGCACAAAATTAGTCAGTCGCCTTCAGAAATCATGTATTCATGGAATATTCCACACAACATGTATGATATCAGCTCCCTCCTTTGTACATCTATAGCACTTGGAATTGTTCCTATATCCTATCCTGCATAGTACAGTGGGGAAAAAAAAGTATTTAGTCAGCCACCAATTGTGCAAGTTCTCCCACTTAAAAAGATGAGGCCGGCCTGTAATTGTCATCATAGGAAGACCTCAACTATGAGAGACAAAATGAGAAAACATATCTAGAAAATCACATTGTCTGATTTTTTAAGAATTTATTTGCAAATTATGGTGGAAAATAAGTATTTGGTCACCTACAAACAAGCAAGATTTCTGTCTCTCACAGACCTGTACCTTCTTCTTTAAGAGGCTCCTCTGTCCTCCACTCATTACCTGTAGTAATGGCTCCTGTTTGACATTGTTATCAGTATAAAAGACACCTGTCCACAACCTCAAACAGTCACACTCCAAACTCCACTATGGTGAAGACCAAAGAGCTGTGGAAGGACACCAGAAACAAAATTGTAGACCTGCACCAGGCTGGGAAGACTGAATCTGCAATAGGCAAGCAGCTTGGTGTGAAGAAATCAACTGTGGGAGCAATAATTAGAAAATGGAAGACATACAAGACCACTGATAATCTCCCTCGATCAGGGGCTTCACGCAAGATCTCACCCCGTGGGGTCAAAATAATCACAAGAACGGTGAGCAAAAATCCCACAACCACACGGGGGGACCTAGTGAATGACCTGCAGAAAGCTGGGACTAACATAACAAAGGCTACCGTCAGTAACATACTATGCCGCCAGGGACTCAGATCCTGCAGTGCCAGACGTGTCCCCCTGCTTAAGCCAGTACATATCCGGGTCCGTCTGAAGTTTGCTAGAGATCATTTGGATGTTCCAGAAGAGTATTGGAAGAATGTCATATGGTCAGATGAAACCAAAGTAGAACTGTGTGGTAGAAACACAACTCGTCGTGTTTGGAGGAGAGTGAATGCTGAGTTGCATCCAAAGAACACCATACCTACTGTGAAGCATGGGGGTGGCAACATCATGCTTTGGGGCTGTTTCTCTGCAAAGGGACCAAGACGACTAATCCGTGTACATGAAAGAATGAATGGGGCCATGTATCGTGAGATTTTGAGTGCAAACCTCCTTCCATCAGCAAGGACATTGAAGATGAAACGTGGCTGGGTCTTTCAGCATGACAATGATCCCAAGCACACCGCCAGGGCAACGAAGGAGTGGCTTCGTAAGAAGCATTTCAAGGTCCTAGAGTGGCCTAGCCAGTCTCCAGATCTCAACCCCATAGAAAACCTTTGGAGGGAGTTGAAAGTCCGTGTTGCCCAGCAACAGCCCCAAAACATCCCTGCTCTAGAGGAGATCTGCATGGAGGAATGGGCCAACATACCAGCAACAGTGTGTGCCAACCTTGTGAAGATTTACAGAAAACGTTTGACCTCTGTCATTGCCAACAAAGGATATAAAACAAAGTATTGAGATGAACTTTTGTTATTGACCAAATATTTATTTTCCACCATGATTTGCAAATAAATTCTTTAAAAATCAGACAATGTGATTTTCTAGATATGTTTTCTCATTTTGTCTGTCATAGTTGAGGTCTACCTATGATGTCAATTACAGGCCTCTCTCATCTTTTTAAGTGGGAGAACTTGCACAGTTGGTGGCTGACTAAATACTTTTTTTCCCCACTGTATATATGGGGTTCTGCACACACCCAGTGGCTTAAAAACGAACAACCAAAACACGCAATGCTTTTCAAAAATTACTCATAGCACCACCCCATTATATAGTTCCACACCTTCTCAATTATGGGACCTGTGTCTCATTCCCACTTACATTGTAAGGTTATTCCTCTAGCTCTCAAAACTGCCTCCAACAAACTCTTAAAGTACGTTGGTATGACACCATTAGTGTTTCCCTCGTGAGTGACTGTGTAACGTCTCTGCCTGTTCGGGTCTCTGCGCCACCCTCATTCCCACTTACATTGTAAGGTTATTCCTCTAGCTCTCAAAACTGCCTCCAACAAACTCTTAAAGTACGTTGGTATGACACCATTAGTGTTTCCCTCGTGAGTGACTGTGTAACGTCTCTGCCTGTTCGGGTCTCTGCGCCACCCTCGCATACTGCGGCGAAGGAGACGTGTTTAGTTTGATTCCTTGCTTAAGGTTCTTGATGCTCAGTCTGAACACTGTCCTATGTAACTGAATTTCAGCCACATCCGTCTCCTGCACCTTGCTTCTCTCTGCTCCTCTAACAGTTAATCTTAGCCTTGCC
Source organism: Leptodactylus fallax (assembly GCA_947044405.1). Lineage (NCBI taxonomy): Eukaryota > Metazoa > Chordata > Amphibia > Anura > Leptodactylidae > Leptodactylus > Leptodactylus fallax. The sequence continues at coordinate 10,404,789 of CAMRHE010000018.1, read as the reverse complement.
TGTGTGAATGACAGCCTGTCTACCAATCAAGTCTGGGGCAGGTCCTGACTTGCTATAAACCGGTCATCAGCCCTCCCATGGGGGCTGGCTATTAAGATCCTGTTTTGTGACTTGTCCCTGCTAGCTCCTTTTCTGCTATTACTTGTATTCCTATTCCTGACCTCTGGTTTTGTCTCTATTCTCTTGGATTGTGATTTTGTATTGCATTGCTCGACTGTTACCGACCCCTTGGCTAGCTGACCTCCCTTTCTTGTTGTTTGTCCTGTCTGCATTCTGTGTTGTCACTTCTATTAAGAAAGGATTGTCGACCAGTTGCTGGCTGTCGCTTAGGACAGATGAGGCAAGTTAGCCAGGGACAGTGGGGGGGGGGGGGTTCAGCTTAGGGTTCACTGTCTTGTTGTGCCCCTCCCCGCAGGGTTCACTAGCAGCTACTGGGGAATCGCTCCTCTGGCAATTCCCTTGCAGACTGTATCCAAGTAGGAAGTCGTTGGAGCTGGTTTGAGGGGTGTCTGTTCACGCTGTGTGTCATACGTATGTCTTAACTGAAGGAACTGATAAAACTATTGTGATAAACCCAGATCTTGTTGAAACTCAGGAAACGTCTTAACCTGCCCCTCTGTGTGTAGCTGTGAAATAAATCTTGCTGTTCTCCAACACTCAAATCTTGTGAGTTTGGAAAATTCTGGGTAGTGTACATTATCCCAGATAGGTGAGTAGGTCTTGGTAGACCGAAAGCCCACTTGGCCTTTTCCCATACCTTCTGAAAAAGTTGCAGCGAAGGATATGTAGAACCTTGGACTCCAGCACATGACTGAACAATTCCCTGGCTGCAGAGTCCGGAACATCTCTGCCCTATTCCCTGAGATGCTGCAGATGTGCAGAAAAATAATATATCCATTGATTGGTGACATTAGGGCATTGTAGAGTTTCCAGGATAATACACGGGGTAACCTTTTTCCAGATGAGTTTGTGGAAAATTCCATTAAATCTATGAAAGCATCACACCATGCTAGGGAATCAGTGCATCTGTATGGTTCATCATCCATCTTTGCCTAACTTGGCGCCATCTTGGACCTCCTTGTTCATCCCTAGCTGCTTTTCCCTTGGCAATGGTGACTTGAACGGGGCTCTGAGCACTGGAGGGTAAAAATTCAAGATACTAACAGGGCAATGAGTAGAAATTGCAGAATAAGAGCAGGAGTATAAAGTCAGTGTGACCACTCACACAGTGCACTCCGCCACACTCTCCGGGAAGTTCTGATTGTTAAAGTCTGGAATTCCAACAGTTATTACATGGGAGAAAAGCTGATAAAATGAGGACTTCAATCACCTTTTTTCATGCTGCCAGTTTGTTTTCTGAATTACTATTTCCCCTTTCGCTTTCGAAAGCATTAAGTTCACACATTTTTTTAACCCCTTAATGACCGGGCCATTTTTTGTTTTTGCATTTTCTTTTTTCCCTCCCCACATTCCAAGAGCCATAACTTTTTCATTTTTCAGTTTACAGAGTCACATGATGGCTTATTGTTTGCGAAACAAATTGTACTTTGTAATGTCACTATTCAATATGCTGTGCAATGTACTGGGAAGCTGGAAAAAAATTCAGAATGAGGTGCAATTGGAGAAAAACTGCATTTGCACCAAATTCATATGGGTTTAATTTTTACAGCATTCACTTTGTGGTAAAAATGACATGTTACCTGTATTCTGCGGGTCAGTACGAACACAGTGATACCAAATTTATATAGTGTTTGTAATGTTTTGATACCTTTTAAAAAAATTTAAAACTTTGCTAAATAGAAAAAAAATTTTGCGTCGCCATATTGTGTCACCTGTAACTTTTTCATATTTACATGTATGGAGCTGGATATGGCGTCTTTTTATGTGGGACAACATGACATTTTTATTGATACCACTTGGGGAAAGATCTGATGGTTTGACCACTTTTTATTCAATTTTTTATAGGAGACAAAGTGTTGAAAAAAACGCTATTTGGCCATTTTGATTTTTTTTCCCCGTTACGCCGTTCACCGTATGGGATAAATATTTAAATATTTTAATAGTTCGGGCATTTTGGAGCGCGGGGATACCTAAAGTGTTTATGCTTACTTTTGTTTATTTACTTTTATATCTGATCTACTGTATCGCAGTGAATAGCAAAATGCCTTCACTGCTATTAGACGATGCCTCTGGCATCGCGTAATAGCTGTAATGTAATGACAGGCCTGGGAGCCTTCAATAGGCTCCCGGCTGTCATGGCAACCAACGGCTGCCCTCCGATGACATTCTGGAGGGCGGCGATCAGGTAAAAATGGCGGCGCCCTTGGCGGCTCCGCAATTTAGACGCCGCGGTCGAGTTTGACTGCGGCATCTAAAGGGTTAACAGCCGCGATCCTTGCAGGCACCGATCTCTGCTGTTAGCGGCGGGTCCTGGCCGTATTATACAGCCGGCACCCGCGGTGTATGGAGAGTGCTCAGCTCCTGAGCGCTCTCTATACATCGTAATGCGACTCAGGACATACTATTACGCCCTGGGTTGTTAAGGGGTTAAGCAGAAAAAAACTGCTTCAGGATTTAGGAAGCTTTTTTTTTTTTCCCACCTGGTTTTTTACATGTGTTTTTTTTTTTTTTTTTTACTCAATCCTACTGGAGTGTGCCAAACCTACTGTGAATGTCCAGAAAGTCCACCCCGTTTTTTTTCAGTCACCATTTTATAAATTTTACAGTATAAAGATGTACCAACAACCTTATCAACCTCAGCCGCCCAACAAGTGGGCAGAATCAAAGTTGGAAATGCTGCTATTTCCAAAATCGTTGCATTTTTGGAAATCACAGCATGTCAGTTATACCTACGGATGGTTTTTCTCACAGCGCAGAGTATATTAATAGTTTGTGGGTGGTGTACCCCAAAAATGTTTGCAATATCTGTAATGAACATCATAGGGGCCACTATATGACATTATACTGTGTGGAGGGACCACTATGGAATATTTTACTGTGTGCAGGGGCCACTGTGTGGCATTATACTGTGTGGAGGGGCCGCAATGCAGCATTATATTGTGTAGAGGGGCTCCTATGGGAGCCCCTATGCAGCATTATATTGTGTAGAGGGGCTCCTATGGGACATTATAATTCTTAGAGGAGCCACTATAGAACATTATACTGTGCGGAGGGGGCCGCTATGGAATATTTTGCTGTGTGGAGGGGCCACTATGTGGCATTATACTCTGTGGAGGGGCCACTATGGGACACTATACTGTGTGGAGGGACCGCTATGGAATATTTTACTGTGTGCAGGGGCCAGTATGTGACATTATACTGTGTGGAGGGGCCGCAATGCGACATTATATTGTGTGGAGGGACTCCTATGGGACATTATAATGCGTGTAGGGACCACTATAAAACATTATACTGTGTGGAGGGGTCACTATGGAATATTTTACTGTGTGGAGGGGTCACTATGGAATATTTTACTGTGTGGAGGGATCACTATGGGACATTATACTGTGTGGAGGGGCTGCTATGGAATATTATACCGTGTGGAAGGGCTACTGTGGAACATTATACTGTGTGGAGGGGCCACTATGTGACGTTATACTGTGTGGAGGAGCAGCTATGGAACATTATACTGTATGAATGGGCCATTATGAGATATTATACTGTGTGCAGGGGCAGCTATGGGACATTGTACTGTATGGAAGGGCGACTGTAGGATATTATACAGCCTGGAGGTCACTTTATATTATTTAAAACGTGTGTAAATTATAGCAATATAGCCCCTGCACACTGACCCATTTATTTCTGTGACCGCATACACACACCAGTGTATTATCACAGACCTGTTTATGCGACCATGAGCCCAGAGCAAAACACAGGACGGGTCCTATACCTGTCCATTTTGTGGCCCAGGCTGACTGACAGCTGGAGCCGTGGGCAGCACATGGATGTAGCTTTAAGTAGTGGATTGTATCTAGTGGTGTGGTGGAAGTCCATGCTTTGTTGCATCAAGTACTACCCACTATACCACTCAATACAAATCATCTACAAAACAGCCTGAGGAAAGACTCGAAAGGTCCAGAGTGTTGCCTCATGCAATGATATAAATACATTTCAGGTAATTCTTGCATTGAGGGTGGAGTAGGTTTATATTTGGTTTTTGGCAGTAAGGACTAGAACTTGCAGGCAGCAGTGAAAAGAGCTTCTTGAACAAAGATATGCATCCACTGCATATACTGCTATTCAGAATAGGTCTAGAGGGCCTAAATGGATTTGTTCTCTGTGTGGGCAATGTGTGGCATGTCCCAACATAGAAAAAACTACCAACTTTTCCAATGTGGATGGGAATAAAACTGTCAGGGATGTTACATCTGTTGTTGCTTCTTTAAAGTTGCAGGTCTACATAAAGAAGGGTTAGTGGTTGCTGATTTAAGGTTGCCATGGCAACATTGGGAACCTTCCTGAGCAAGCCTTTTTAAACCACTCCCTTATCACTCAGCTTTGCTGGCTAATCAGTTCCTAAACTCCTGCTAAGCGCCTGACGGTGATTTGACTTCTCGTATACCTGACCTATGGCTATGTACCTGGATTCCTCTTTTGTCTTGCGATTTTGTTCTGGCATTCCTGATCAGTTCTGACTATTGGTTTTGTTTCCCAGATTTGTCTTCGTCTCGTGATTTAGATCTGTGTTGCCCTCCTCAGCTGCTGACCCGTGATTGTCGACCATTCTGTTTTCTCTGTCCCTTTGAGTAGTGTGCGGATTTGGTGTAGGCTCCTGCTGCACTGCATTTATTTGTAATACACTTTCTGTTCTGGTGACAATTCCGGTCTTCAGATTCAGCGAAAGGCCGCCTCTTCTTGCGAGGAGCTCTGGTGAAGGCGTCTAAGGCCAGTCTTGGCTCGCAGTAGTGTTTTGCCTTTAAGTAGCATTTTCTACTGCTCGCAGTTGTTAGCCCTTTTCTGCTGCTGCTCTCCTATAGACTCGTACATTTATCTTGCATCTGAATCCTAACAAAAACATACTGAATCACACATGTCCTAAGGTTTTTGATTTGATGGTTTTTATTTTTGTGACAAAATGCTTCCAATGGTGGTATTCTCCATTATCTGGATGATTTTTTGTTTATAGGAAATGCTGATTCTGAGTTATATTCTGAGTTATTAAAGTTTATTGAGGTTTGTGAGTTTTTTAATGTTCCTTTAGCTTTAGTTAAAACTGTTTACCCTTGTCATAGTTTAGAATTCTTAGGTATTATTATTGCTTCCTTACTGCCCAGTGATGACGCTGAGCTGTGAGGAACGCCCCCTCAATACAGTGCTATGGACGAATACTGTCAGGGGTGGTGTTCCTCACATCTAAGCTAGACTGTCAGAAATGCCCTTCTGACGATGGGGCAGAGAGCTACCGGCACAGATAGCTCCAGCCCTGGGCCACGTAACGGGAAAGCAGACAGCGCGCTGAATTCAAGAAGTATGTAAAACAGCATATACATGAGGACGTGAAAGGTCCTCTTTAAGGGATGTTAACTGTTGGGATGTTGAAGTTGGTTTAGCATTGTTATTTGTAAATAGTCTTATGGTTAAGGGGAAGTCTGTATCTGCTATTTCAAAGTTAATATCTGGTGTTTCATTTTTTTTTAAATTATATGACAAACTCACTTTAAGTTTTTTTTTTCCCAGTTAAACAAATGTTAAAAGGTTACAAAAGGAAGTTTGTTTCCAGGGACTCTAGTTGCTAGTGATGCTCAATCTAGTTCACCGTTATTAATGTCTGATGTTCAATTGAGACAGGATACAATTCACATTTTACTCAGAAGATCGAAAACAGACCAATTGGGTAGAGGGCAGTATTTAAAACTTTGCAACATTCCAGGATATAAGGTTTGTCTGGTCTTTAACATTTCTGCTTGGTTACATCTTAGACCACAAAGTGTTGGTTCCTTTTTAATTCACAAAGACTTTAGGCCATTAACAAAATTTCAATTTAATGCAGTATTTAAGAAAGCGCTCACAGCGCTAGGAATGATTGATTTTAAATTGACAGCGCACTCTTTTAGAATAGACGCTGCTACAGAGGCAGCAGGAATGGGTTTAGATGGAATTCTAATAGATTGAATATTTATGTTCGACCGGAATTATGCCTGGATAATTAATTGTATTTTTCTTGTCAGATAATAGTCTGGTCGTTTGGATAATAGGCCACTCCTTTATCTATTGGACACAGAAGAGACTTATGAAGAGAGTTCACACCAGGGGTCGGCAACCCCTGGCACGCGTGCCGAGAGTGGCACACGAGGCTTATTTCCCTGGCACGGCAGCGGAGTCCTCACTCAGCAGTTTCGATCGGACCAAAGACGGCCGAAACGAAACTGCTATTATTATACTCGGAGGTCTCTTCAGACTCCCGAGTATAATAAGCGGAGCCCCCGGGGAGGTTACAAGCATAAAAAACAATGGTAACTCACCTTCCCTGGATCTGCAACCGCTCTGTGCTCTTCAGGCGCTTCTGCCTGACGTAAGAGACTGCTGACAGGGCCTCAGGGGTCACGTCCGACGTCATTATGCATAATGACGCGACGTGACCCCTGAGACCGAATCAGTGGTCGCTGACGTCAGGGAGAAGCGCCCACACAGCGGCTGCGGAGCAGGAAAAAGTGAGTTATGGGTTGTTCACATATGTCCGGCGCAGCTATCTGTTTCCTTCCGGCATGGTGCACACAAGCCGGAGGGGAAACTGATGCCAGGACAGATCCCATAGTTTTTTATGGGATCGGTTCTGGCACAAGAGGCATCAGTTCTGGCGCCGGATCTGTGCCTCAGCCGGATGGAAAAACGTTACCTGCAGCGTTTTTCCATCCGGCTTCCTTAAAATTTCTTTAGCTCTGGGTGAAGATGGATGCGGCAGCACCCGGCTTCTGCACAGTCTATTTACAGTGGTGAAGCCGGTAATTGCCGGCTTCACTACTGTACCTGAGTGAATTGCTTAGGATTGGTTAAAGCTATAAAGAAACACTTGGATTCATTTTAAAGATGAGAATCTCCTCTTTAAAATGATACCAAGATCACCATGATCGTCCTTAAACATCCTGAGCGATTCGCTGGTGAAAACGATGTTCGGCATTGAAATCCCAATGCAGATCTCAATTCCCGACATCATTTTAACAGTGAATCGCTCTGAATTTGTAAGGTATATCATGGCGATTTTGGAGATTTTCATCTTTAAAATGAATCCAGTTGCATCTTTGTGGCCCTAACAGATCCTTAGAAATGGGGCTCTAAAAGTGTCCCCCCCTCCTGCCTCAGGCAGCATCTTAGAGCTAAAGAAGGGGGGGAAGGAGGAGCTGCAGAGACAATGATAAATCATCATTGTCTGTGCATAATCTGCAGATGACGGGGGGTAGCAGGGACTTCTGTCCATGTTATCCCCTCTCCTATCAATCAGAGAGCATACTATACTTCTGCTCTCTGATTGTCACATAGAGGGATAATGTAATACCCCTCTGAGCCTAATCACATAACCAGGAAGTTATTCGCGCTGTGACCATCCTCCAGGTCGCAGCGCCAAAAGTGTCGCACCAAATACTTACACAACACATGCATAAAGTCACCAATAAAGTTTACATTTTTTCACTGTCCCTGTCCTGTCCATACCTAATCTTTATAGAGTAAAATACGCCGCCCGCCTCTCTAGTTATATCCTTTACACGCTAAAATAATAGCAATAGCAGGATAATACTGTGTGCAGGGGCCACTATAGAGGATAATACTGTGTGCAGGGGCCACTATGGAGGATAATACTGTGTGCAGGGGCCTCTATGGAGGATAATACTGTGTGCAGGGGCCTCTATGGAGGATAATACTGTGTGCAGGGGCCTCTATGGAGGATAATACTGTGTGCAGGGGCCACTATGGAGGATAATACTGTGTGCAGTGGCTGCTATGGAGGATAATACTGTGTGCAGGGACCGCTGTGGGGCATAATACCGTGTGCAGGGGCCACTATGGGGCATAATACCGTGTGCAGGGGCCGCTATGTGACATAATACCAAATGCAGGGGTTGTCAGACTTACAATTATTGACCGGCACTCTGAGTACCTCAACTTTGATTTTTTTTAATCGAAATCGGCACGCCGAACAAAAAAGGTTGCCTACCCCTGGTTTACACGGAAAACTTGTCTTTTACTAACAATTTTTCTATTTTTTGGTGGGGTTTAAGAGGATTAACATGGAAGCATTTAATTAATGAAATTAAACTGTTATCCAGAGCTTGGCCTACTCCAGGTCACTATTCATGCCGGAGGCAATGACATTGCAAAAATCAAAACTATTCATTTAGTTTGGGAGATGAGACCAGATTTGGTAATGATTAAATGTATTTTACCCAACACTGTTGTTGCATTTTCAGAGATTGTTTCAAGGCTGGTTTGGTCAGGTAAGGCTAGTAAATTTTACAAGAGGATTCGGAAGAGGGTTAATAGAGCCATGTCAAAATTTTTACCCTCTATCAATATCTTCAGCTACAGACATGTGGACTTAGGAGGTTTTGTTGTTGGTATTTACAGAATGGATGGTGTTCATTTGTCAGATGTGGGCAATGAGATTTTCAATGTCGGATTACAGAACATGAATGATTATTGGCTTCGGTGTTTTGGGGGGGACCATGGCTCTTTGAGTCAAGGCTTGTGGGTTAGTCTATCAGCTAATGCTTATAGGACTCTTTTTTTAATATTTATTTATTAATTGATTAATTCATTGGAATAATTCATTATTTAATTTTTTTTTATTTCATATTAATTAAATGTATTATTATTTATGCATTTGTTGTAAATGAACTGGGTTACCTTAATAAACACTGTGGCCAATTTTCACCATTAAGTTTTGTGTCTTGAGTTTTATTTAAAGGTTTGGGTCTATACAAGGTTATATTGTTTAAGAAATGTGTACTTGTGGTGCCATGACAGGAGCCCCCAGAGCAGACTTGCTTGGGGGACACATGGCTCCACAGTACCCCCTTTTATATGTTTCAATTTTCCCTCCTTTTCTCTTCAGGTTTGAAATTCCCCTGGTTTTCATTATATGTGTACTGTATTTTTTGCTTACCTCAGCTGACAGGGAGGTCATCGGTGGGTCACAACTTCCAGAAGAATCTTCTTCCAGAATCTTCGAAGTGGGCGTGTCATACTCACAGCTGATTGGTTAAACAGCCGTTTGTGGCGGGAATTTTGAATATAAATAGCCAGCCAGTCAGCTGTTCATGGCCAGTCCGTGTGGATCTACTAGCAAGTCCCCCACCATCCCACCCCTATACTTTAACCCCTTAACGACGCATGGCGTAATAGTATGTCCTGAGTCGCATGACGATGTATGGAGAGCGCTCAGGAGCTGAGCGCTCTCCATACACCGCGGGTGCCGGCTGTATAATACAGCTAGGACCCGCAGCTAACAGCAGCGATCGGTGCCTGCACCGATCACGGCTGTTAACCCTTTAGATGCCGCGGTCAAACGCGACCGCGGAGTCTAAATTGCGGAGCCGACAAGGGCGCCACCATTTTTACCTCATCGCCGCCCTCCGGAACGTCATCGGAGGGCGGCGCTTGGTTGCCATGACAGCCGGGAGCCTATTGAAGGCTCCCAGGCCTGTCATTTCAGTATAGCTATTACACGATGCCAGAGGCATCGTGTAATAGCAGTGAAGGCATTTTGCTATTCACTGCGATACAGTAGTATCGCAGTGAATAGTATGATCGATCAGACTCCCTAGGTTTCAAGGTCCCTAGGGAGTCTGATCATACAAGTAAAAGTATAAAAAAAAAAAAGTTTTTAAAAGTATGTAAAAATTTAAAAAAAAACACAAAAGTTCAAATCACCCCCCTTTCCCTAGATCAGATATAAAAGTAAATAAACAAAAGTAAACATAAACACATTAGGTATCCCCGCGCTCCAAAATGCCCGAATTATTAAAATATTTATCCCATACGGTGAACGGCGTAGCGGGGAAAAAAAAATCAAAATGGCCAAATAGCATTTTTTTCAACACTTTGTCTCCTATAAAAAATTGAATAAAAAGTGATCAAACCATCAGATCTTTCCCCAAGTGGTATCAATAAAAACGTCATGTTGTCCCGCATAAAAAGACGCCTTACCCAGCTCCATACATGTAAATATGAAAAAGTTACAGGTGACACAATATGGCGATGCAAAATTTTTTTAGTTTTTGCAGTTTTTAATTTTTTAAAAGGTATCAAAACATTACAAATACTATATAAATTTGGTATCGCCGTGTTCATACTGACCCACAGAATACAGGTAACATGTCATTTTTACCACACAGTGAATGGTGTAAAAATTAAACCCATATGAATTTGGTGCAAATGCAGTTTTTCTCCAATTGCACCTCATTGTGAATTTTTTTCCAGCTTCCCAGTACATTGCACAGCATATTGAATAGTGACATTACAAAGTACAATTTGTTTCGCAAACAATAAGCCATCATGTGACTCTGTGAACTGAAAAATGAAAAAGTTATGGCTCTTGGAATGTGGGGAGGGAAAAACGAAAATGCAAAAACCAAAAATGGCCCGGTCATTAAGGGGTTAAGTTTCCATTGTCACGGTGTTTGTTGTAGGGGTTAGTCAATCAGCTAATTATCAAAAAAAATCCTCTTTTTTTTTTTTTCTCTTCTGTTCCCACATTCATCACTACTCATAACTTTTCAATTTTTATATTTTTTTATTTTTATATTTTTTTGTTTTCACAATATATTCATGCATATGTATTTTCATAATTATTATATTTATTTGATTGCTTTACACATGTACCATTTTTTTTGGTTCGTTGTATTCTTTGCACTTAATGCATTATATGTGCATATATTTGATGACATCAAATATTTATATATTTTTTTGTTCTAACATCACTAGTACCTCTCGTATTTATATATATATATATATATATATATATATATATATATATATATATCATCATCAGCCTGCGTTATTTGTTTCTTGCTATATTTGATATATTTCACTAATTGTATATATCTCTATTGATGGTGTATTTCACATTGGTTTATGTGTATTCATGTTTCTTGGTTCTACATGGACTGTTCATGTCACATTTATATATAAGGAAGCAGACTTACCTGATGTGCGTATGCCTATGTTCACTGTGGCATTGCCGGCATGGGTTTGGCCGCTTTCCGTCAAGTGTGGCGACGCAGTCAGCGTAATGACGTTTCAGCATGCCGGGATTGACGTTGTTGCTGCGCGTGATTGCGACAGGTGCCATGGGGCACGCCTTTTTGCCGTGAGATATGGGCCAGGATACAGGTATATACTTTAATCTGCTGGTATTGATTAATAAACAATCTGACACCTGCGCAATGGCTATATAAAAATCTTCCTGTCCTACTGGCACCACCCCCCAGATGAAGGCGCAGCCGAAACTCGCGTCGGGCGTGGTGTCAGCAGGCAGACATCATCATTACTTTACATCATATATGGGTAATGTAGGCATAAGAATTATTATGCAATCACCTTTCCTCTGTTGTGTGCAGGCTTAGATGGGGATGAGTACTATTTGTATGTTTACAGTGACATTCATTCACTGTGGCATAATATCACTTTATATTTTGAATGTCTGTTTCACTGGCTGGTCATATAGACATAATTTGTCTTGTCACTTTTCATTGACTTCTGTGATTATGATGTATATATGGGGATTATTGATATGATGGCTGTTTGCATCTTCTGATGATATTTGATCTACTGGTGGCACATTACCCATTCTGTGCATCACTTGCTATTTATATTTGATACTTTGACCTCTGCCGTTTGTCTGACACTTATTAGTATTGTTTGTCTCAACTGTTTTATGTGCTTATTTATGCAAAAATATGTATTTACTATTGTCTCAATAAATGTTGATATATTTTTGTATATTATGTACTCATTTATTTATGATGTCATGTATCACACCCATTGGTTTTTTTGGTGTTTACTTTTAGGTCTTTTGATACATTCCCTTAGGGCCTTTTTTTACCAATTTTCGAGATTTGTAGTACCTTGGTGCAAGTATCTCATGGATTTATTTCTGTTTGTGGTGTTATTCAGAATACATGCATGTTGAGACAAACTGAGCATGCATGTGTATGGAAAAGCTGGGAGGTCTAGCTGAAGGCTAACTGGGCATTTGGCCAATAGCTATGTAATGTGTGTGGCCAGCCTAAGGTTAGCACACTTCTATTTATATTAGGTAAATGTAAGTAGAGGTACTTCTTAATATCTATGGAAT